>OX335668.1:26963333-28205000 GCA_946894065.1 Acleris literana | reverse complement strand
CTACCACAAAAGATTTCAAGTTTGTTCTTATCGTGATTTTAAGTTCTAGCTTTAAAGATTTTGTAACCGAAATGGGCTGTGAAATTCACTTCATAAATCATAATCCCCGAGATGCATAATGAGAACGGGCAATTTGAAATATACTGCCGTACGGTTTTAAACATGCTGCGTATAGAGGCGACTAACAAGTAAACGCAGTGATCTGATTGGGACGCTTCAAGCTTATACTTAACTGCACTAAACATAAAGACAACACAGTTATCACCGCTACAGCTTCTTGTGGGCGTTGAGGGCGTGACCCCTGTGACATAGTATAAATAGGAAAGTAGCTCGACTCCGGCCCTTTAGGAGATTCTGATACCTATTACCGCTCGGGCGTCAGGGTTGTCCAAACATGTTTTTCAATCTTAGTCATCTACTTGGCCATACTTTGATCTATGATTTATAATCATAGTAATTTTCATAAATTACACAAAACTAAAGTATAAATATTGTTAGGTAAGTACCAAATTTAAATTATTTGACTTACATACCTTTTTAACTGTTGACACTAAATAATATGTTTATAGGTAATATAGGTAATAATATTATAATTGTGAAAGTTTGTATGTATGGATGTTTGTTACTCTTTCACGCTGCAACGGCTGGACGGATCGGGATGAAACTTGGCACACATATAGGTTAGGCCCTGGAATAGGACATAGAATAGTTTTTATCCCGTAAAATTGGACCGTTCCCGAGGGACAAAAGCTATTGTATTATCCACTAATCCTATTAATGCGAGTATCCTACTAATCCTACTAATCCTACTAATTAGACTTATCTATATCGGTCATGCTACCGGTCGCCGATCATTAATCCTTACTATCCTTATCCTTACTACTCTTTCACGCTGAAACGGCTGGACGGAGTTGGATGAAATTTGGAATAGAGATAGATATTATTGTATCGTAAAAATGATAAAACCCACAAGCTTCAAAATTTGGTATGATTATACATAGTACAAATCCTAAAAAGACAACAAATACTGAAAACCGGTCAAGTGCGAGTCGGACTCACATACCGAGGGTATTTTTATCGACTACGATTTCGGCCAGAGCGATTCTGGGCGCTTGATGTACCTACCTATTTACATCGTATACTACATAATATGTAGTATAGGATGTACACAATCATATATTATAAATGCGAAAGGTTATGTGTGAGCGAGTTTGTTACTTTTTAGCTAAAAATGATGGACGAATTTGGTTACGTACAATTAGGAATAGAGTTTGCTTAAACACTGGATTAACACACAGGGCTACCTTGAATAATAAATCACTGTTCCCGTAGGATGGCAAAATTACTAATTCTACGCGGACGAAGTCGCGGGTAGAAGCTAGTAGGTAATAATAATTAACAGAAAATTAAATAAATATCTAAATAATAATATCACGGGAAAATCTCACACAAATTTACCTAGGTGGTCCCAAACTAGATTCTAGGGTTGTACTTTGATAAACATACCTATGTAGTGAAAAATTAATATTATAATAATATAATATATAATAATACTTTTATTCTCAGACTTTACATTCATAGGGTTAGTAAATACAGCATCTTAATAATAATATTAATATAATGGGTTAGTATAATACATTATACAACATAATAATCAAAGCCTGCGCATTGGAGCAGCTGGTGGCGCGTGTAGGCGCACATGTCGCTGCAGCAGCGGTGCGTCCCAGCGCCGCGCCAGCGTGTTCAGGATGCGGTTCGTGCTGTCGCGACTGCGGCGGAGCAGCGACGCGCATCGCTTCGTCATGATGGCGTGGAAGCAGTCCGATCGTGCTTCGGCAAACATCATAGAGGCACTGCAATACCGCGGCAGCCCGAACAGCATCCTGAACGCGTCATTGTACTGGACGCGCAGCGCGCCATATGACCGCTGCGTAAAGTTAGTCCACAGACCACACGTGTAGAAAGTTTGACAGAAGGCTTTAAATAGAGTTAACTTCACTTCTTTACTACAACGTGCGAATCTGCGGGCCAACATGTTACAGCGAACACAAAGCGCTCGACGCTCCCGCTCGATGTCTACGCCATCAGACAACGTTTCAGTGACCCAGGTACTTAAATTTGTCTACTCTCTTCAAACGAGTCCCACAAAGCGTAACCGGTTGCATACTGTAGCTTTTGCTACCAGCTTTAAACTGTAAAAGTTCGCTTTTAGAAGCGTTATACCTGAGTCCATGGGTCTCAGCGTATGCTTCACAAATTCCCATCATTTTTATTAGACCCCCCCATCGAGGGGCTCAGCAGCACCATATCATCAGCATAGCTTAGATTGTTCACGCACACGTCTTCTATGTGACAACCGACATGGCTGCTGCTGAGCTCCTCAATAAGGCCATTCATGTATAAATTAAATAATTTAGGCAAGCTCATAGTTACCTCCCTGTCTAACCCCGCATGACATAACATAATCATTGGAGAAAGCACCTGCCCATTTGACACTATTCTTTTGATTGCCATACCAGTGCCTGAACAATGTGGTGATTTCGTGCCGTAACTTTGTATCACTGTACAGTTTCCTCCATAACACTTCATACGAGACCGTGTCGAAAGCCTTCGACAAATCCAAAAAACAGGCGAATACAGGTGTCTCGCGTGATGTGTAGTAATGAAGTCTGCTTGAGACAAAGGATAGCGCTTTCAGTAGATAAACCCTAGATATTATGTAGGTACATACATATAAAACACCCCGACTCAGAAACAAATACCTATTCGCACTCATCACACGAATATTTGCCCTTACCGGGAATCAAATCCACGACCGCTAGCTTCGTAGGCAAGGTCACTGCTTAGCCACTACGAACTACCTAGGCCATTGAAGTCGTCACATGTTATATGTTACCTGTCACGTCACACTCAATAATTTAAATTACCCACTTAATACGTATTTCACCTAGGTATACTATAGGCAGGCCGGTCCGAAAACCTAATTAATTACGTAGGTATTTACATTAATCACTTGCAGCTTTTATTAAATCTGGATATAGTTGTACCTACCTAAGCTAGGTTTTAGGCACAGTTTAGGCGTTTTGAAACGAATGAAAATGTCACGCTGACATTAAATTGACTTAACAAAAGCTGCAAGTGGGCTATAAATATCAAAAAATGAACCGCAATCTTCACAACTTAAACTCTAAATAGACATGTAGGATAGCTTCGGATTTTGTATAGGTACTTTTTTTTAGACATCCGTATACAGAACAATATTTACGACTTTTCGGGAAAGACATTGTCGCTCGATAGGCAAGTACGCGCACTACAACCTAACGTGACCGCACGCAATGACACGCCGCGGCCCCGACTAAGTAGAAGTAGACTAGTAGAATCCACTCGTACATCATTTCAGACTAAGGAGTTGTAAAATCAGACAAGGTTTATTTCCTATATTCAAAACTTGGCTACAAACAAATTTTACTGTATAATTAAACTTATTCGGTACATTTATCTGCATTATATTTATATTTTACAATTATTTCAGAGACATTTGCAATTATTTTATTAAATTTCATTTTGAAAATTGGTACAATATGGCAGTATGGCCTGTCAAGTTTAAAAACTAAAACAGTTCTAAGCATTATCTGTGGAAGACTATATTGAAAAAAGTTGACTAACTCAGTTATTCAGTTTATTTGTTTCATGGGTAGGTACAATGGTGTTTAAGGTACAATTTTCGTTCTGCCATGAAACCCCGCCGGGCACTACAATATTAGGCTTAAATACTAAACACTTGTTATATAAACTATCTTATTATAACATTTATAACTAAACTAAGTACATGTAATATATGGCACCAATATTATTATATTTATCCTATTTTACATTCAAAAAGCTCTTGTAGGGAATAAAAAAAATTAAAGATTAAATATTTCGTAAGTTTTTTTGAAAATATACTATTTTTTCCTCACTTTTTATGTAATTTGGAATTTTATTGTAGACTTTAATGCACATCACGTGTGGACTCGAACTGTGCATTTTTAATTTCGATGATGGGATTGGGATATTATTTCTAGGGCGTAAATTAGAATTTGTGTAATCTATTGGCCGTGGGAAAAAAATAGGATATTTCCTTAGAAACTTGCACAACTCAAGTATGTAAAGGAAGGTAACAGTAAGTACATTAAGTTTCTGGTAGTAGGGTCTACAGCTTTCTGTTTGTTTTATATTGCCTAAAATTCGTTTACATTTATTTTGTAAAACAAACAACTCATGTACATTAGTGCTATTACCCCACAGTAAAATGCCGTATCGAAGTCGTGAATGGGCATATGCGTAGTATGCGCATAGAGCAGTCCTTAGGTCTGCATGATTTTTTACTTGCATTATTAGAAGACGCGTTAAACCCCTTTTAAAGTTGTAAAATATTATCGCACGTAAATTTTCCTTCGAAATTTCCATTTTCACAACCGACTTGTCAACTTTGAACCGACGCTGTACTAAAACGAATCGGCCGATCTCGAGACATTCTTTTGTTTTTGAATTCTAAATTCAAATATTTTAAGATGATACTAGTTTTTTTTTTAATAATCACGGGAGTTTTGCAAACGACAGAACTTAAAAGGCAGCCCTCGTACACTCTTTCATTCTATCTCGATATAGTTCTGTGATCCTAACATACCTACTATTGTGTTTTGAATTAATGTGTTGTATTGATCTGGTTTGATGATTAAAGTCACAGTATAGAGAACAGTAGATCGTCTTCAAACAAAGGTACATCGCGCGGCTTGCGGCTGTGGGCGGGGCCTGTGGCGGGGCGAACCAATACGAAACGAAATCTCTAGATATTACAAGGTAACTTAGTCGGGGCCGCGGCGTCATTGCGTTCGGTCACGTTAGTTTGTTGGTAGTGCGCTTAATTGCCTATCGAGCGACAATGTCTTTGCCGAAAAGTCGTAAGTATTGTTCTGTATACGGATGTCTAAAAAAAAGTACCTATACAAAATCCGAAGCTATCCTACATAGGTATCTATTTAGAGTTTATGTTGTGAAGAATGCGGTTTTGATATGTATAGTTATAGCCAACTTGCAGCTTTTGTTAAATCTATTTTATTGTCAACGTGACATTTTAATTCGTTTAAAAACGCCTAAACTGTGCCTAAACCTAGCTTAGGTAGTTACAACTATATCCAGATTTAATAAAAAGCTGCAAGTGATTAATGCAAATACCTACGTAATTAATTAGGTATTTCGGACCGGCCTGCCTATAGTATACCTAGGTGAAATACGTATTAAGTAGGTAATTTAAATTATTGAGTGTGACGTGACAGGTAACATGTAACATGTGACGACGTGGATGGCCTAGGTAGTTCGTAGTGACTAAGTAGTGACTAGTGACCCTGCCTACGAAGCTAGTCAAATATTCGTGTGATGAGTGCGAATAGGTATTTGTTTCTGAGTCTTGGGTGTTTTATATGTATGTATGTACCTATATAATATAATTTTTTCACTACATAGGTATGTTTATCGTTGCCTAGTACCCAAAGCACTACTTGTACTATTACTTATTCTGTGCCCAAAGTACACCCCTAGAACCTAGTTTGGGACTACCTAGGTAAATTTGTGTGAGATTTTCCTGTGATATTATTATTCAGATATTTATTTAATTTTCTGTACATTATTATTACCTATAAACATATTATTTAGTGTCAACAGTTAAAAAGGTATGTGTAAGTAAAATAATTTAAATTTGGTACTTACCTAACAATATTTATACTTACTTTAGGTTTGTGTAATTTATGAAAATTAATATGATTATAAATCATAGATCAAAGTATGGCCAAGTAGGTGACTAAGATTGAAAAAAATGTTTGGACAACCCTGACGCCCGAGCGGCAATAGGTATCAGAATCTCCTAAAGGGCCGGAGTCGAGCTACTTTTCTATTTATACTATGTTAAAGTACTCTATTTTAACAAACTGCTCTCGATTTGACAAATATGACTGTAACCATTTATGAGCAACACCCCTTACGCCTATATTGTAGAGTTTATCTAACACTATCTTGTATGATACTTTGTCGTAGGCCTTACTCATATCCAACAACACCCCGATCGCATATTTCTTGTTATTAATGATATCGAGTACTTCTCGGATGTATTTATAGAGGGCCAATACTGTAGATCTATTTTTTCTAAAACCGTTCTGATTATCATTAAAAATCTTGAATATTTCGCAAAAGAGGTAAAGTCGATTTGCCATAGTAGTTTCTAAAGTTTTAGCAAAGCTAGGTAATAGAGCTATGGGACGGTATTGGGCTGGATTACTTCGGTCCCCTTTTAGCGAGTCTAGTTCATTTGTTAGATTGTTGTTTCCGAAGCGTATTTTGTATTATTTTTTTCTCTAAATTTTTATTTTCCCCCCAAATGTGATGAAAAATATTGTATTTAAGTAAGTTGACATAATGTTATGGCACTACATACATTGCTTTATCTACCTAAATAATTATGTAAATTACCATACATTTTCCAGAGTTATTTAAGGTCTTTTGATGCAAACTTTTGGAATAAAGCCGTTTTCTTGTGGCCTAGTGAGAAATAAACCTGCTGGATTTGTACATTATAGGAATAAACTCTTATGATCATTGTTAACGTTTTGAACGCCATACGTCGAATACAAAATGTACCACCAACACGCCAAACATGTTTGCTATGCTATGCAAATTACACCTTATTGCTACCAAACAAAGACTCTTTTAATCCTGAACTCTTTTCGGGTGTAGCCGACGTGGCGTCTGTGGCACGACTTTTAGTTGACGGCCAGAGCCGACTGTGGCGTTGAAAAGGTTAAAGGCCGAGCCACACCGGTTGCGTAAAGTGCACGTGCATGTGCGCGTTCGCTTTCCACTGGTTGTATAGTGACATGTCGTAATGAGCATTCATACTATATACAACGCAGTGGAAAGCGATAGCGCACGTGCACGTGCATGTCACGCATCCGGTGTGGCTGGGCCAACAGAACTATATCGAGATAGAATGAAAGAGTGTATGTACCTCGTGTGCCGAAAAGAAGGGCCGAGAGCCCCATTGCTCGCCGCGATGCTCAGTCCGCTCTCGACCGGTAACCGCGTGTGACGTTCGAATATAAAAATAAAATACCCTCTTGCTCGATAATCAACTGTACAACACCACCAAAAAAGTAGGAGCTGTAAAACAGGATATTTCCTTTCATCGGTAAGTACTCTTTGCCCTAAAATATCTGTTATTATTTATAAAACAATATATTTTGTTGCTCAGTATTAATTTCATATAAACAGTAGCGGGCGACTCTGTGTCTAATGCTACTTTTCCATTGCTGCTTTAATTTGACGCGCCAGACTTGGCATGCATTGAAAACCAGCAACGAAAATAAACCAATCCAAACTGTCGAGCACTTGTCGAGACGCGTTCAAGGTTGAGTTCTCATTTTTCTGTCAAAAGTAAGATGTAGTGTTATACCCTGCGATCTTCAATGCCGATTTCTTAGTCGATTAAAATCGACTTTGAAAACAGAGAAAATGATAATTATTTTTACAAGGTTTTATTTAACTTGCAATGTAGGTATGTATGTCTGTATGTAAGTATGTATGTATGTATGTACGGGTCAAACCTTGCAAATTAAATTTGACCCACTTCCCGTTAACGGAATGGGCTGAAAGGACATTGGGTAAATTTGTTTGAAGAATATTGTCTTTTTTTTTTCAGTGGCCACGGATGGTTTTTACATAGTTATTTAGAGGACCTCTAAATACACATAGATAGATATAATTTATGGCGTTAAATAATATCGAAGCGGAGATTTTAAAGATTTAATTATTCAGTTTTTAGTACAAAAGTACGCCCAAGTATGAATATTTAAATATCTCGGCTCCAATGCACTTAAGAGTATTACATTACATAACAAAATATGTTTATTTTTAATAATTCTATCATAATTTACCATTTTTACGAATGGCCGCTCACCTTGAAAATGTATGAATTTTACAAATGACAAAACTTTTACCCAAACCCCTTTGAACCACATATTATTATGTAAACTCGATGACAATGCAATATTATGGTATCTTAGAGGTGATCTGATGATGGAGTCGGAAGGTGGCGACAGGATCTCCGCTATTCTTAACGTAGACCCACCGTGTTAGAACTCAATAATTTGTTCTTGATAAGCAGATAAAGATTTTGCAAAAAAAAGTACAGTGGGCAACAAAAGCTTATTTAGACCTACTATCATGTAGCCGTAGATGCCGTGATGAAGTAGTAGGTAGTCAAAATTAAATATTATTGCAAAAAGGATAATAATTATAGATTTATATCGATAATTTAAAAATATAGTTACTATATTGCAATTTTGTTTCAGTTTTCCGAAAGATCCTCTTATAAAAAATAGATGGATAGAAGCAACGGGTCGCAAAAACTGGCTTCCTTCAAAACACAGCCGAATTTGTTCTATATGTACATTTTCACAAATATACATTTACTGGCCCATCAACATCAAAGTACCGGCGAATAATCAGTACAGCTCATCCGATTATAGATGTTCCGTTGCGTTGCTATTCCGTTGCGATCGATGACACGATTGGAAACGATTCTGTTTTAGTTCTGCACATCACTAAAAGACTCGCGTGATGTCAAAATATCTACGCAAAATTTTACACGCTCGGTTCTCATATAAATCGACAAACTCTTTCCTTCTATCTCGATATAGTTCTGTGACTGGGCGTTAAATCTAAAAGCGATTCGATGGTGCCGTAATAAAAATAATTATTTATTATCGGGAAATTATTCCAATAACATGCTTGCTGAAAGCAAAAGGTACCCAATATTTCTTTTTCCTTTACCTGTTTATTTTTAGTGGCCAGCTTCAATTTCGAAGTCCTACAAAAAATATAAGAAATAGGCCCTTTTGATCCGGACTTTGATATTTGGGTCAATCAACTATTCTTAGTAAGTACACAATTTTTTCAAGTTTGTAAGGCTAATAAGTATAAAAAAAACTAACTAACTAACTTTCGGAAGAGAAGACCTTGTTTTATTAGACCATGGAAATTATCAGACGTGCATCGGAGCTGATCTCCTGTTGCCTACTTACAGTGCTACCATTTTTCTAATAGCTATCGGCAATCTTAATTTTTCTATGACACACGTGTGACAAATATACTGTCAGTTGCAAGTGCAAGCGTGATAGCGATAGCCAGCCGAAAGCTATTAAGAAGCTGGGAATACCTTTTATTTAATAAAGAAATACAAGCTTTTCCGATTATTAAATTCGTAAAATGGGTAGGTTAGTTAGATTGAGTTTAGGTTTTGATTAAAATTTATTTTTATGTTGTATTTCATCTTTTTTGAATACATACATAGTATAGGTAGGTACATAAATTAATTTAGGTAATAGGTAAATAAATTAATATAGGTAAATAAATTAAGTTTTATGCTTTTGGCATAGCCTGGCGGCTGGCGTACCTAAGTTTTTTTCCCTGTGTTTTTTTTAATACATATGAGGTTATCAACGAGAGGTAGTGTTTATTATTTTAAGGGATTTAAGGGATAAAACTCCATATTTCTTATTTTAAGGTTGTGTGTCGTAAATATTTCGAATATACGTACTTACATATTTCCTGTTGTAAATTTAAAAATAAATATTAAATTATATGCTTTTAGCATGTTACTATAGCCTGGCGGGTGTTTAGTAGCAATTTGTTTTTGTTTGTCTAATTTTGTGGATTTGGGTGGACAGATTTTTTAAGGAGAAAACTCAAAATGAATTATGCCTCTAAGAAATCGTTCTAATATACATTGGTGGACATATAATTAGAAACACTTGCGACGTATTTCACATTATACAAGACACATTGCAGTAAAACTTTTGTTTTTGGAAATAAAACCACATAATGCATAGAATACGTTCCACAACTTATAATTCATTAAAAAACAAATAAATATAGGTCGTCGAACTAGGGATAATAAGAGAAACAATTTAAGTCTTAATGATGAAATCGAATAAAATAAATGTTTAAAAAAACAAAAAACCGCCTTCAAAAAGCAAAAAATAACTTCTTTAAAATGGTAGGTAAATAGGTCAGTCCAACTGAAGTCTGCTTTTGGTTAAATTATTGTTGGACGCCGACTTCAGTTGGACTGACCTATTTACCTACCATTTTAAAGAAGTTATTTTTTGCTTTTTGAAGGCGGTTTTTTGTTTTTTTAGACATTTATTTTATTTTATACTTTTTAGTGATCCTATTTATGCTGTTACGTAGCTCCACTTCTAAATATTAATAAGAAACTATAGAACATTTCAAGCTCGCCGCAGACAACGCCGCGGGAATGTCATAGTCATATTTAAACCTAAATGTGCTTCGTCATAGTCGCTCAACTTCCTTTATCGAAATATCTTATCGCCACCCTTGAAATAGGTACCGTTAAGGAGTTCCGGTGGCCATCTGTGATCTTCATCATCAGTTCCACTTCACCATATAGTACTTTTCAAAAGCAAATGCATGAGTTACAGTGAAAAATACCAAAATCGCTATAGGTGTGCCTATAATATTTGAGGAGTTCTCTTGATTTCTCCATGATCCCATCATCAGATCCTGACGTGGTGACAATGGGACCAACTAGAAAGTATACCCATTCGAACAACGAAAAAAATTTTCAAATCGGTCCAGTGGTCTTCGAGTAATCGGGGAACATACATAATAATAAAAAAAAATAAAAATAAAAAAAACCCGACGAATTGAGAACCTCCTCCTTTTTTTGAAGTCGGTTAAAAAGAAAAGGAAATCAGGCTGTGAAACAGAAGAGAAAGTAATTATTTGCGAAGAAATAGAGAATCATCTATTGAACTTGACGTTCGTCTTAGAGTTGTCAGGGATAGACAGATCTCAGCGAGCCAGAGAATCTTCCACTGAGCGTGACGTTCGGCTTATAGGCAACAGGGATAAACAGATCTCAGAGATCCAGAGATTCTTCTACTGAACATGTAAGTAGGCCGAACGTAAGTCCACAAGAACTTCTAATTTGTGGCCAATTAAAGTGAATTCTGCATCCCTCTGCAAACCTCTATGCAAATGCACCTATCTAAAAATTCTTTCACCATTTGAAAAGTATATTATTCCAGATGAACTTGGTTTATTTTTACTTATATTAACCGAAGCGAAGCGAGGGCGGGTCGCTAGTAGTTTACATAATGAAATAATATTCTAGTAACTCAAAATTCTGTATTATAAGAAAGTTTATAATAAAATAGATCAGCACGGGTAGCACAAGTTGTATTTTCTCGCTTGTCGCTCAGTGCGTCTCTATCGTTACGGACTAGAAAGGAAGGGAGATCCGAGCGACAAAGAAGTCGCGGGCAACTTGTGCTAGCCGTGCAGCTAAGACAATTTTATACTTTCTCCAAATAACGACGAGAGAATTCTCACGCTTTACTCTTGACGCGACTCATAGAATTTGGCATGGATTCATTTCTGACCAGTTATGTACGAATCAGGTAATGATGGGGCCGGTTGGCATATTTTGCGCAGCTTTGTTTTAATATTAGCCTAGTATTGTTCGATTGGCCGTAGTTCTGGGAATTTTGGCGGATTCGTATTCTTCAGTACTATATCGAAGGAATTCAGATTATACCAGTTAAAGCTCGCGACGAATAGTGACAACTTGCCAAATCTGGCCAGAACAATGTCAAAAAAGTGTGTTTTTTTGTAAGTGGTAATAACCTTTTTTTACCCGACTGCGGCGGAGCCAAAACGGAGGGTTATTAAGCATTCAAAAATATGAATATCCGTGTTAATTGTGCCAATGGTTACATGAACTTCTCATGCCGCACTGGCTTGCCACACGAGGAAATTATTGGCAAATTTCTCCAATGGAATCACTTTTTCTAATTCATGCACACCTGAAACGTTGCGAGAAGAAAAGTATTGATTCCCTGGTATTGATTTAAAATCCGCTTTCACATACGTTTCGTCATCAATAATTAAGCAACCTGTTTTTTGAACCCACAAGGTGCACAGTAATCTAGACCGTCCAACTGCTCGATTTTACTGTTCTACCGTTCTCTTCGGAGCATTTTACTTTTAGTAAGTAGAAATAGCGCATTTTATTTTATTTTTTGTACATTTACTTGTACCAGATTTTTTGGACACATCTCGTGAAGAGATTGCCGTATTCTGATCAAACAGCTTACACACCTTTGACACCAATTTTTGTTCCGTTTTTCTTGTTGGATAACCCTCTCGTTGCTTTCTTTCAAAAGTTCACCCTTATTTTCGTTTTTTTAGGGTCCTTTGCATTGGTCTCCGACTTGTATTGCACGATTTCGCAAGCTCCGAATTAGATACATTCAGTGATTTCAAAAGGAAGGATGCGCCCCATCGAACATTTGACATAAACAGTCTTCATACAAGCAATTAATAGCGCCATCTGTCACAACTCCTACGAACTACGTTGTCACGAACGGCGCAAACGAGTGCCGCGACTGCCGCGTTGCATAGATGTAACCTTGTGTGTGCGTCCAGGAATAATTTATTATTTTTTATAGTAATAAGTAATTTCTATTGTGTAACATGAATAATTGTATAGGTAATGTAGTTATGTTTTAATGCACTTAAGTGTTATATATACATACATACTTACGTAAGTCAGCTCCACGTCGATATCGTCGGGTGAGAATACGTGTGTGCCATATCCAAACAAGGTTGCTTGGATATGGCACAAACGTATTCTCACCCGACGCTATACAGATATAGTCGGATTTTATTTTACCTACAATTTAGAATGATCACTGACGCTATTTCTATACTGTATAAAAAGATAAAAACCGACTTAAAAGAAGTGATGGGCACCCTAATAAAAAATTGCATCAGCGAAAACTTTATCGAACTCGGCGTTTTGTTTGATTTAGTCAGTTTTTCGGTAATATTTTACAGATACGTACATACTGAATTACTTGAATAAATTATTTTGTAAAATACGATAAAAAAGAAGCTCTTACAAGGTTACTCCGCGCGTCGCCAGTCGATACATTGAGCCATCATGACCGCCATTTATAGGAGTTCATACCAAAATTGTGTCTTATTCTAGCGTTTATTTAATTGTTTGACACGCAATAAAAATTATTTAAGGTTACTAACCAATGATACGGTATTCCATCTTTCTTTTTAACATTCGTATCATAATTTTTGCACCCTTTAACCACGCAGCTAGGCATTTTTATGACGAGCGAAATAACGTCAAGCAATGACAGTCGCCCGCGAACAACTAAGTCGCGGTTGGCCCTAAACTAAACTGGTTTTCTAGGGCCAACGCGCTGGTCCCATTTCGTCGCGCCGTTGGCCCGGTCCTTACGCTATAAGTCAATAGATAGGTACATTGGGATTTATAGGAAACTCTTGCTAAATTAATTCGCGAACGCTTTTTTCTTTTAACAACATCTTGACTAATAACAACAAGTGAATGTTTTTTTATGACTAAAACATGCAAATAGGTACCTACGTCCTAATTATGAAACCTAATAAGTTTAACCAAAGAAGGTTGCGAGCTCGGGAAAAAACTTAAAATGTTAGCGACTATTTAATAGTGGCCACCTTTTAGACTACAATTAATACAGCATTTATTTTTTTGTAGAGTAGATGTCTTCGAAAATCTCACCACACAAATAATATACATTTATCACAGGTAGTTAAAAAGGTAAATACTAGGGAATGCAAATAACCGGTTATAACCGGTTTTAATCAGTTATTTTCATACAAAAACGGTTAATAACCGGTTAAATTGCATTCCCTAGTAAATAGTGTCATTAGTATACTAATTTAATCATTATAATTTTAGTTAATTTGTAAACTAAAATTATAATGATTAAATAAATTATACATGACAACAGCTGTCGTCAAACAAAGGTGTCAGCTATTGTTTGCTCATAGAACTTTTATTTAATTTTATTAAATGATTTAATTCAGAGGACCCCAAACTTTTTGTCCCGTAGACCTCTTGGCAATTTTTTCGGTTTTGGGTAGACCCCCTCTGCTTACCTAATATTTACTTTATCATGTAAAAACTAAGGAAAAAATCTTCTGAATATTTTGAATGGATAAAGTGGAAGGTTTAGCCAGCCAAAATTAAAGTCACAACCTGCTTAAATGCGATCCACTATAGCTTGGTAAATGAGTGCTCGAAAGGGGAGTGTGGATGGAATGGCCGAAAGCAGAAAGTTTGACTACGGAACTTTGTTTGGACTAGTTAGGAGATAAACATACTAAAAGTCCCCACCCCTCGGAAGTGAGCCCTATGGGGGGGCACAAAGAAGGTCCCCTTTTTTTGTTTTTTTATCTTGAAAATGATGCGTCATAGGAAATGGTGTTGTACGGCATTATTAAAGCTGATATTAAAATTTTCTACTACTTTGATTCTATACATTTTCCACCTATTTTCAATCGTTGTCTGAATATGAGCTCCAAAAAGCGGTCGATTTTCAAAAATGTATTTTTGACCTCACTTATTTTTTCTTACATTTCTCTCCAAGTTGCATATATATCGTCTGTAGAAAACAGCCCCCTGCATAGCTTGCACGAGGAAGGCAGCTGTCAGAGTTTATTTTTAATAATAATTAATTAATTAATTCATTGTTATAAACAGGTGAGACAGAGAGGTAAGAGCCTTGTCTTGTGTGGGCCAAATTTGTTGCACCCGCAATAGCAATTTAGGCCTTCCAGTCGCTATTTTATACAATCTATTTGTGAATGACTAAACAGAAAAGTTAAAAATTTTACCCTTTAAATAATGATTCTAAATGTAGCACCCATATTAATTGAATCGCCCAAACAAATATCTGACCTACTCCCATACTAAGTTCAAGGCTAGTACTACTGGTACTCAACAATTACAAACATGCTTAGCTTACACCAAGACAAATATAATTAATTATAAAACATAGCAAACCTCCGCGATTCAATAACAAATTTTTCATCTTTGCCTAGATTGGAACTCAGAACCACTAACTTCATAATTGAGGGTCACAACCAGCGTTGCCAGATTTTTTTTTTGAGAAGTCGGTATTTTGAATCATTGAAAGCGGGACATAGTAAAAAATAAATGTACATTTACATGACAATAGATAGCAAACATAGCCATAGAAAATGTATTTTAGTAAAAATATGATATTTTAAATCGGATTTACCCTATCGTTTAGGCAGTTGAGTCTTCTTCATCTTCTGAATAAAAAAATGAAAAAACATTGGTTGATTTATCCCCAAAAAGCAGGACTGTGCTTGTACTACGCGGAACATTTTATTTAGATTGAAAAAAAAACGGAATTTCCCTTCAAAATCGGGATGTCTCGCAAGGCTGGTCACAACCAACTAGGCTAAATAAGTTATCAACAATATTTCATCTGAAATCATAATTTGCGTAAATAGTTCAGCTGCAATATTATATTCATTCGCTAGTTTAGCTATGCAAACAACTAGGCTATTGTTAAACCCCCTTTGTAAAAATATACTGGGTGCCCCTAAAACCAATGCCAAAACTCAGAGGGCTGATAGAGAAGCTAAAAAGCTATCGATTTAACCCCTATGTATGTTCAGTGATTTTTACAAGTTTTGGAGATATTCATCATTTTTATATAAATTTTTGTAATTTTCCCTTATGACCATGACACGAAAAATCATTAATTTCATGTTTTATTTCATAATTTTTTCAGTGATATTTTACATTATTAGACTCATTAAAAATCAACAAAGTTTTTAAACCCATTCGCTCGTTATTTTTTAAATCATTTTTTTAGTAATAACATAAAGTTTGCTTCTCCATACTACGTGTCCCAATGTTTGCTTTTCACTTTGTATGGAAAAAACAACTTTATGTGATTACTTGACTCGCGCTTCATATGCAGGATGTAAAAAATTACCTAGTTTTAGTCGTTTGACGTGAAGACATAGCCTTATTCTTTTTCAATTGTGTTTCAAATGAAGGTTGAATTAAGTCGGGTAAAACAAACAAAACAGGCAGGTAGGCAAGATGAAAAACCAAGAATCCAAATAAGATAGAAGGATCTTACGACATTTCAGCCTCGTAGTTATATGCAAAAGCCGTGAGGGATTTCCATCTTGCACGTACAGAATGGCCAGGGACATTAATTTGTATCTCTGTAATCTATTTCACTAATTCAAACAATACTATATCTAAAAAACAGTTATTACAAATGGAGACATAGTAATTACGTAGGTAGAAAGGTATTAGAGCACGACTTCAAATAAACACAGCGACGTGGACGTATTTCGAAACCACTGAGTTGCATCACCTTCACAATAAACATCTACCTACCAACTCTAAAAAATACTCGAAATAGTAATGAATATTCGAATTACTTACAGGTTAATTGTCTTCCAGAAACACAAGCAGCAATCTAGTTTAGCCTCGCCTACTGGCCTAATTTAACACATCGCGTAAACCATAAATAAGACGTAGTAATCGCAAAACGCAGTCCATATATCAACGAGTGATTTGTGACAAATCCTTAGTCTTTATACTTTACACCAATTTCAAAGAAAATTACATAATCAAACTCGATAAACAAATTGACACTATCAAGATGAAATGACACTATTCAATTTAGATCCATACTAATTTAACAAGAACTCTGTTGAGGAGAACAAAAACAGCTGGTATCTCATGTTTTTTCTCTCCACAAGTGCCAGCCACAGCTTCGTAATAATACGACACTTACAAAACTTTTTTTTTCTACCATTCTTGATTCTACTACCAACATAACTTTAAAAAATCGAATGCCAAGCAACACCAAACCGACAGCAGAGGCCCTACTTTGAAATTCGGAGTTATAAGTTACGTTAGCTTCATCCCTGTCACTCGTCATTCGAGACTAAATCGAGAGAAAGGGATGAAGGTAACGTAATTTCGAACTTCAAATTTCAAAGTAGGGCCTCAGCGAGCTTCAAAGAAGATTGGTGTTTGCATTTCTTAATTTTCTTATCTTACTAAGATAAAAGCAATCAATGAAGCTTGTATGAATCAATGAAACAGTAATGAAACTAATGAAGCAATGCAAGCGCATTTTGCCTGTCACGGGCTGGATCGCCGAGTGTGAATGCCTGAGGCCCTACTTTGAAATTCGAAGTTCGAAGTTACGTTAGCTCCATCCCTGTCACTCGTCATTCGAGACTAAATCGAGAGAAAGAGATGAAGATATCGTAACTTCGAACTTCGAATTTCAAACTAGGGCTTCTGGCGTTAGTGCCGGATTAGCCATTAAGCAAAGTAAGCAGCTGCTTAGGGCATCACGAGTCAGGGGGCACCAAAATCTCAGATCAAAAATCAGAAAATGTTTTTTTTTTGCTTGGAAAATACTTGAGAATCTCGAATTTATAATTTATAAGACAAATTACAGTATGTGGCAAGCTAAATATATTGCAATCGCTTTATGGACTTCTAAACGAAACGCTTTTGGTTTCAGAACGAGACATACAATATTATAATGTCAAATCGACATTGATTGCTTGGAGACCAATGATTAAAGAAAGTAAAGATGATTAAAGTAATGATTAAAGTACGATTCACCGTACAATTGCTTATATATACTTGACATTGGCAAAATTACATAACTTGTAGACGCCATTAAAATAAATAAATAATAATAATAAAAAGAAAGTAAAGGATCGGGCATAAAAATACATACAAATATACATATCGTTATCTCTTTCTAACTAAACTTTATTCTCGTAAGTAAAAAAGGATCACTATACTTTGTCAGAACCCAAAAAATACCTAATGCGGCAGCGTTTTGACAGGACAGCCATTTTATGTAACACCGTTCGACAGTACTTTAGTTGTCGATGCGTCGTGTTTGTGTTTTAAATTATTAAATAAGTGGAGTTTCGTGGCGACATTACAACATTAAAGTACACCTTAGTGTGAGGAACATTTTTTTTTATAATGACGAAATACAGTGTCATAGGATGTGAAGCAAGAAAAAGTGGAAGTCAACAAAGTTTAACATTGCACCGGTAAGTTTCAAGTTTTTACTGAAATATCGGTCAGTATTAACAATATTGCGTATTTTTATCATGTAACATATTATTATTAAACAATAGACCAGGATTAATTATGCGTTATATTAAGATTGTGTTTAATTTCGATATTTTCATACTTAATTAAATAGTACTTTTGACAGATAGGGTTGTTCGTGAATCGTGATTGAAATATCGATATATAAGTTCCGGTTGATACTTTCGGCCTATTCGTCAGTTTTTATTAAATTACTAGCTAGTACCCGGCGCCTTGCTGCCAATACTTTTTTTTGTTTTCGGTTTGGCGACCAGTGATTTAGACATATTAGTGTCAACTGCCTGTCTAAAATAATAATAATAATATCCGATCGCTACCAAACTTCAGAGGATCACTTCGGATACCCCAGCAAGGGGGATCAAAATTGTTCCAGCCATTTTGGAGTCCATAGGTGACATACATACAGATAATATATTGTTGAGGATAATTCTGTAATTTTCTTTTCAGCCACATGCCACTCAAGATAATTCTACTACATTGACTGAAAATAAGCCAGATCTTACTCCTTTATGTTTATAACGTTTTATGGACGCCGAGGAAGCAGTGGCTGGGTTTGACAAGGCCGTCGAAGACACCCCTAAGGACGCATGGGCAAAGTGCTTTTCTCAGTGGTTCCATCGGATCCTCCGATTTATTGATATGAATGGACAACATACTACTTTACTTTATTCCTTTTTAGCCATTTGTCTTTTGTTTTTTTTATAGCGTTAGGTTTTTTTTAGATGTACAGTTCAAAACACTGACACACACAAAGTAGGTAGGTTAGGTTTGTGCGGTAACTTCAAATGCCCGAAGGGTAAACCGCCCAGAAATAGGAGCCCTGCACAGCGGGACTCCGCGAACTTGTTGGATAATTAAGGAATTTAGAAAATAAATAGGGCAGTTGCGAACTTAGACCACTTGCTACTTAGACCAGCTACGTTTTAGACCGCTTGCTATATAAGACCTGAGGGCTCAGACAAGATGCACTACGCTAACTAACGTTTCTATTCGATTCGTTTTTAAACCAATCGCGTCACTGGAAGATGACGTGATACGAAAAGTCACGTAGTCTACCAGTGACGCGATTGGTTTGAAAACGAATCGAATAGAAACGTTAGTGCATCTTGTCTGAGCCCTCAGGGGCCTGTTTTATAAAGCTACAAATTACAAGTTACAGGTTACAAGTTTCCATTTGACACAACCTCGACCAATGAAGACCAGCGATTTGAGCAGTGTTGCCGGTTCAGACCTGTAAAATTGTAACTTGTAGCTTTATAAAACGTGCCCCAGACCAGCTGCGTTCTCGTAAACCACTTGCTACTTAGACCAGCTTCGTTTTAGAACACTTACTGCTTAGACCAGCTGCGTTTTAGACGAGACGATACTAACCCGATGAAACTACGACGCCAGCCTATTATTATTATTATATAACAACGATCCCTTCTGAAATAAATGATTGATATTAATGTTATTATAAATAAAAACATTAAGCCTTAAACCGTAATTCAGATATTCGTAATTAAATCGTGACTGTTACTAGAACGTCAAAATAAATCTCTGTGCAGTACGTAATCTGGATTATCGATACACATGATTACTACCACCATCGCTATAACAGCTGATAATCCGCCATTTTATGTTCCATAAACGTCAAAAACTGGCACGTTTTTTTCGTATGTATTTCGGGTCCTTTATCTAAAGTCAAAGTTGGAGACTAATTTAAGGATACCAATTTCTGTGAATTATCTATGAATGATACAGTATAATTGATAGATTATATACCTGATTATACACAGAAATTCTTAAAAGAGGAGAAAATTATCAACAAATAGCAAGCAGGTTTTCGGTTTTAAATTTAATACCGGATCCTGGCAAAATTATGTGTCTCGTACGTTCAATAATGTGGACACAGTGTTACGGATATTTCTAAGTTTAATAATGATTAATGACCAGTGATCGGAATAGGTAGAGCTAATTTGCCTAAACTTGACGCATATTCATTCATGCGTGAGAGAGATGGGACTACATTATTGAATGAGCATGCATCAAGTTTAGGCAAATTAGCTCACCTATTTCCGATCACTGTTAATGACCAATTCAGCAGAGAGATCTTTTTCAAACATGAAAATAAACGTTTTAAAAACAAACACACATTTTTTGTTGTTAACCGACTTCAAAAAAGGTGGAGGTTCTATGTTCCACTGTATGCATTTTGTTTATGTATGTTTACCTTTTTCTCCGTCAGTAATATTGTAGACCGATTTTAAAAAATAAGTATTTTTTGGTTTGATAGAGTAGGTATACTTTCGATCTAGTCCCATTATCACTAAATCTAAACCTGATGAGGGGATCCGTGAGGAATTGAGGGAACTCCTAAAATATTATAGGCATACAGACACGCTGCGCACGCACAACTCTATCAAATCATTCGCGACGACCCGCCTTACTTCTACGTTCAATAATGTGGACACAGTGTTACGGATATTTCTAAGTTTGCCTGATATTAAATTTCATATATTAATTTGGATAATATATAAATATACATAGTATGATAAAATAATTCAAAATCAAATTTGAAATTGGTAATAAAATTAAAAAGTTATAGCCTTTTAAAGTTTTTTGTCTATCTCTTTATCACGAAACGATGTTTTGCGTGTAATTATAGTTATTTTCATAGTGTTATGTCGTACGGTATTCTGGTTTGGGGAAAAGCTGCTGTCATACAGACTATATTCGTGTTACAAAAAAGAGCCATTCGTTCCATATATAACCTAAACTCCCGTGATTCCTTAAGATTACTATTTAAAGAAATTAGTATTTTGACAGTAACGTCACAATTTATTTATGAGAATATTATTTATGTCATTAAAAATCAAGACTCTTTTGTTAAGAATTGTGATATACATAATTTGAATACAAGAAATAAAAATAAAATTGCTATTAAAAAATTACGTGTCCGTAAGGTATATAAATCATTTGTTGGTCAATGCATTCATTTCTATAATAAATTACCTGACGAAGTTTTAAAGTTATCATTTCCAGCACTTAAAAATTACTTGAAAAAGTCGTTGATGTCGAAAGCTTATTATAGGGTCGAGGACTATCTAACAGATAAAAATGCTTGGCCTAAATTAAACACCTAAATAACTTAGTAATAGCTTAGTCAGGAAAATATCTAAACATTGTAGGTATAATTATTGTCTAGGGGACACGGTTTCTGTAGGAGAATGTATCAAAACTATGTGGTTGTTTTGCACCGTCATGGGTAAGTATATGTATATATATATATATATATATATATAATTATTATTATTACTATTTAAGAGTTCATCTGAACATACTGAGTTTTGACACATTTTCCTGCTCAACTACGCATGATATATATATTTTAATGTTAAATTCATTGTTTTATATAATGCTAGGTTAAGTTCTATAATTGTATAAGTAATTTTAAAAAAAACGACTGACTGTTGAGTTTCTTGCGGCGTTTCTTCTCAACAGTGGTCTCTTGCGAAGCGCTGGTAGATTTTTGACGTGTAAAAGTGCCCGTGCGGCCTACTTACTGAATAAACATCTTTTATCTTTTTATGGCGGTTGAGTAATTATGACGTCATATTCCTGTATTTTCCTCTCCGTCTAAAAGCAAGTTTTAAACATGTATATCTTTCTTATTTTTAAAGATATTAAAAAACTACTTATACTAGGTTATTCGGAAGGTAAAAAAGCTTCAATTTAAATACTAATAAAAAATTAGGCTAATACCCTATTCAGCAGTGAGATCTTTTTCAAACATGAAAATAAACGTTTTAAAAACAAATACACATTTTTTTGTTCTTAACCGACTTCAAAAAAGGTGCAGATTCTATGTTCCACTGTGCCTATGCATTTTTTTATGTATGTTGACCAATTTCTCTGTCAATAAAATTGTAGACCGATTTTAAAAATAAGTATTTTTTGGTTTGATATAGTAGGTATACTTTCGATCTAGTCCCATTGTCACTAAATCTAAATCTGATGAGGGGATCCGTGAGGAATTTAGGGAACTCCTAAAATATTATAGGCATACATATAGCGATTTAAGTATTTTTATTAACGAGTCCAGCATTTGCATTCAGAAACTATCATTTGATGAATTGGAACTGATGATGAAAACAGGGTCACTACCAGCTAGGGGGTGAATATTTGAAACGGCGAAAAAGAGTGTCTATTTACTTTGTGATCCAATAATAACAGAAAGTCTCAATTAATGAATGTGATTTGATTCTACATTAAGTATTCTTGTGGGTGCACTTACTTAAAAGTTTCATTTCGTATATTTAAAAAATACAAAAATTAAAAACTACCCATAATTGCAATATTTCCCGTGTCACAACACGAAATAAATTTAAATGAAAAGGATTACACGCTAATTTATGAACTTAAAAAAGATAATTCTATTTATATTTATAGTTTAATACTTGGTTTTTAAAATCCAAGTAAAAAAAAAAGAATACTTAATCACTGTAAAGAATACTTAATTCATTCAAAAGATGAAGCTAAAAAATTGTCACAAATAATTCGTCATTCTTCTCAGCGATGCTTATTTGGCATATTTTGTTAACAAAAATACTTAAAACGGAACGAATGTCGTTCCAACCCCCCCGCACACTGCTCCTCATTCGCCCGCGAACGCTCAACCAAACTACATTGTTAGTTTGGAAATATTTTAACGTTTGTTCCTCGCTGCTCGAACTTGTCATAGTTTTCGTCATAGGTCTTTTCTATCTTTACTTCATAAGTGTACACTTCAATTGTAAGAAAATTATTTCATTTTATGACAAATTTGTTACGATTTACTTATATCTGAGGCGAGATTTTATTTGAACGTAAACTTGCAGGTTACGATAAGTTTTGTCCTAAAAGTCATTCTCCTCAACGTCATTCTCCTCAAGAACGCTGCTTGATGCCTACCTAAAATCAAAAATGTTTGTTGCCTACCTATATTAGTTAATAAATAATAAATTTATTTTGTTAAAAGTGAGATTTTTAAAGAGTTCAGAAGTGTTTTCTTTATTACAATTATAAATGATATTAATCTAATTTATTAAATATAACGGCGCAGAGAAAGAGGAAC
This sequence comes from Acleris literana, assembly GCA_946894065.1. Lineage (NCBI taxonomy): Eukaryota > Metazoa > Arthropoda > Insecta > Lepidoptera > Tortricidae > Acleris > Acleris literana. Next base: position 28,181,805 of record OX335668.1, on the reverse strand, counting down.
TTTCCTGTGTTTAATGTACATAAAATAAAAAATAATGTTACCTATTGTAGATAGAGAATAATATTTAGTAAGGTTGAAATGTTTAAACAAGTTTAATTACAAAACAAATACCGAAATAGGGAAGTGTTTCTATTTATCATCACTGAAGTTTTATATACCTATAAGACTATTTAATCATTAGACTATGGATATTCATAATATACCCAGTTAGTTTACGTAAATCAAAAAAGTCGCTCTTGATATAGCTACAAACCTATTGTTGTAATAAAAAATACGAAAAACAAATATTTAATGTTCATTGATAAATAAGCTATACCTACCTATTTATTAAAACAGTTTAATTTGTAAAAGTTGAAAGTGAGATTTAGTTAAGTTAAATAAAAAAGAAATTTGAGTATATTTTCTATATTATTATGCGAAGAATTAGTTCATATTTAATTTGTTACAGACTACAGTGTGGAGAAAGGGCAACGCTTTTCTATATTATGAGTGCAATTCAATAAATAAATAAATTTTATTATTATAATGTTACAAAATAATTATATTTTCGCAGGTACACTATGTACTTAGTCAGACTTCAATGAACACGTAAAAAATAGTTCCCGTTTTTTGCATGATTGATTTGATTAATATTAAGATAATTTTGTCAAGCTTAGCCTTACACTGGACCACACCACATCGCTTAAATAGCCTAAAACTAAATTGTCTAATTTTTAGACATAGTTTAGACGGCAGATTTAACAAGTGCTATTCCAGAATGTCAATACAATATTTAATGGTCCGCCTAAAATAAGAAGCGTCAGATTCAAATTAGCGCTTGTCATTTGATTATGACAGCTGCTCGTAGAATAGCAAAGTGTTTTAGCGACACCTAAATAAAATTAGGAAGTTTAGAGGCCACTGTAGAATCGGGTCCACTAAGCCTCTAAATAATGTTACTACAGTTACCAATAACAAAATCATTTCCCTACGTCTGTTCCTTTAATTTATGCCGAAAAAATTGACTGTGTCATTCTTCTCATCAAAGCATCATAGAAATCTAAACAATTGTCATTCTCCTCACACTTTGTCATTATACTCAACACCGCTGTTTAAATTTTTTTCGATTTTGGACAAAATCAGCTTTAGCGACACGTGCCTCTTTTACAATTCGTTATTTTAGTCTCTAGTCTAGATAATATGATTACCTGAGTTGCGTTAACACGACATTTATCACAAAGACAAATGTTTCTAACAAAATAAATCATTCTCAAATATTCACCCTACTAGGCCAGCACGTCGTCGTCGTATTATGGGAGGGCAAACCGCTTCATTACGTAACGCGTTACGGCGCCAGTGAGTGTTTCTCAAAAAGTTGTCCCGTCACGACATTGTCAAGAAACTTTTTGTCACGAAACGTCAAGAATTATTCAACACAATGGATGGTTTAATACCACATACTGGGGAAATTACGTAACGAAGATAAAATGAAAGTGTTTTTGGTAATCGGAAGTTTATTTTACTGTGTACTACGGCAACAACACAACACTGCGGCAATAGTTAAATCACGCTTATTACTATTTGTGATCAGACTTACAATAAGAATCAATAAAAAAAAAAAACCTTGTACAGTCGGCCAAAAATGTGGTCTACCACCCTACGGTTGAAGTTATTGCAATAATATTATGATAGCGACAAGTGTCAACCTTTCCGAAAATTAGATCTCACAGAAACTTTTGTCAAAACTGGTGGACCACTTTCTTGATCGACCGTACCACAATTTTATTATGTGATAGATCTTCAATTACTGCAAACAAAATCATTTATTTCTTTGATTCTGAAATTTGACTAGTAAAGATTCTCCGGGCTTAGGAATTAGGACTTGTTATAGTTTTATACTGTTTCGTCTAAGAAGGGTTCCGTTTTTTCCTTTTGAGGTATAAGAATTCTTAAAATACACCACAAAATTTCTGATGTGATCTTAATAGTCCATTTAACATAACTAGAAATTCCTCACTGGACCGGAGTATTTATTATAAGTCGGATGAGGAATTTCTAGTTATGTTAAATGGATTATTAAGATCACATCAGAAATTTTGTAGTGTATTTTAAGAATTCTTATACCTCAAAAGGAAAAAACGGGACCCTTCCTAGACGAAATTAGACGAATATTAGTGAGTAGGTATGCATTTATTATACCTTTCTATGGTCAAAAATTTAGTAGGTATTTATAACAAGCTAGCACCCCTACTGCAAGAATCATCCAAAATTTCTTGATGTCAAGAACATGTCACGAAATCGTGTGAGGAAATTTGGTTATGCAATCATAATTTTATACCTACATCAAAACCATCTATTGAATTTTATATAAAAAAACACCAACGTAAAAAGTAACAATACAACAAGTTTTTGAATGTATTTAATTATAAGATTCTTACAGTTTGTGTTAAAACCACGTCAGGAAATATTTTTATTATGCGTTACACGTGCGATGCTCCGACTACCGAGTCGTTTAACAAACCATAACAAAATAGCTGCGCTATTTTAGCATTGTCCATGGAACGCTACGGGATTGGGATCCCCAAAAAAGTAAGTCTACCAAATAAATTCCAGTTCCGATGCGGTAAATGGCGTCAAGAAATTACGCGAAAAAGCGTGGACTTTAATTGTTTATGACATTAAAATAGTAAATAATACACCTAGAGTTAAATTAGGCTTTTGAATAGCGTCAGGCAATACAAAACTGTTTTCAAAATTAAAAAACCTTGTTGGTCTAATCGGAAATATCAGTTACACGACGAGTTTTAGTTCCTTCGGTAAGAAGGGGTCAGTAAAAATTTGTATGAAGGTAATTTTTACTACCCGAAACAATTGACAACAATTCATATGTGCTAAGGTAGTAAAATAAAAATACCGTTTGTAGATTTTACACTGCTGATTACAGTAAAAATATTTTTGGATTTTTTTATGCAGTAGTTTTTTTTATATTTAGGAAAAACAATAAAAAAAGTTGGATTGAGAATGTTAGGAATACACTTATAGTGCCCTTAGTCCATTTATTACCATAGGAATTGAAAAAAATATACAACTGTCATGTCCATTTTTCATCTGTCTGACGGATTATTTGATTCTAACGACACGCTTTCAATTCTCGTAATACTATTGTTTTGATATACGCTATTTAAAATGAAAGTGACTAACGGATTTGTAAAAGCGGATAGCCGCAATCTGCCCAAAGTCGACAAATTCATGTTGTTACAGTTGTTATGGTTGACAAGTGACATGACATGACAGTCAGTTATGTTTCTGTTTAAAGTTACTTTTTTTATTTTATATCATGCTAAGATTACGACATCAGTATTCCTAACTTTGTATATACGGTCTTCTTAATGACTATATCTTTAATAAATTATTAACGACGAATTTAAGTTAAATAAAGAAAAACCGAGAAACACGGGTAGTCTAATTTTTAACGAGCTATTATAAACGCGAAAACACAGCAATACTTGTTTCTTTGAAATGTTGTCAATTGGATTTTTTTATATACACTCCGGGGCAAAATTAGCGGAACAGAGTGCGTTATTCATACAAACGAGGTTATTTTGAAGCTTTGGTTCTATGCCTGGGGTTGCTTAGAGTGAGGTTTAATAGTGGATACTTTGAGGTTCAATAGAGGAGGTCAAAACTTCGTAAGATACTTAATTGATCGAACAGGCAGTTAACACCACGGTGAGAGAGTTTGTGTCAGCGTTTGGAACTCCTTACATTTTATTACCCCTTTAGATGTTTTTCTGAACATGTAAAAATCCGGCGTTAGCCGCAGATTCAATCGATTGGGTATCTTAGGTACTCTGGACGTCCTGTTTCGATGCAAGGGGTATCCATCATCAGATTTCACTAAAAACCATCCGCAGGCATAGCACCAAAGCTTCAAAATAACCTCGTTTGTATGAAAAACGCACTCTGTTCCGCTAATTTTGCTCCTCGGTGTATAAATGATTACCTACCGGTGTGATAATGTTTCTAAAGTATATATTAGAGACCCAGACAACATTAAGACTACAAAGAATTTGAGACAGAAACTATGTCTTTGCTACATTGCGTTTTTTATGAAGGGACAATTTCATTTTCCGAAAGTGGTCAACTTTTTGAGAAATACTCCAGTATGTCTGGCTTCCCTTTCTCTCACGCATACGGCAGCGGCAGGCAGGCTCCTCCTCTCTCACTCTAACCCAGAGATTTAAATTAGTTATCACTTTAGATTTAGATTAGTTGTATGGTCCCTTGAGAGTAGGTAACACCCAAGTTTGCACCCTGTGCTACCACCATGGTGCTCGAAAAACTGCGAAATTTTGGCAGTTGTTTCAGTTTTCTCGAAAGATTACCCTAATGAAGCGTTTTTCAAGTAGGTATCTTTGTTCATACTTTATTAAAGATAACTAAATTTGCTACAATTTGAGCGTAACTTGAGCTCACTATGTCCATTGGTTGCGGAGATAGTGCTGCTTAAAATACACTTGCAGAAAGGCTGGGCTCAGGTGCTCTATCCTATGTTCATTTTGTCACGGGTGGAATTTCAACAAGGCCATCCCTATCGTCCTGGACGAGGAGGACGAGGATATGGACGATCCAACACCATGAGCCGGCCCGCTTCCACTCCAGAAAACATTAACCCTCTTCCCCCACTCCTCCCCACTGATCTAGACTAGAAGAGATCTGGTCCTTCCAAAAGGACGGAAGGCTAAACTGACAAAATTGACAGGAAAATCGGTGAATATACCTACATAAAAAAATACAGTGGAAGATAAGATAGTGGATAGAACTTCCTCCTATTTTGAAGTCAGTTAAAAATACTGATAAATTAAAGGCTTTCTACTATGATGTAGGAAAGGCTCGATGCATGTATTACGATTATACATTGAATCTGATGTTACACGAAAACTTAAGTATAATGTTGTTGATTTTATAAAGATATGTTTAAAATTAATAACTTCGATTTTTCTTCTTCTTGTCCTTGTCTAAAGGTTAGGAGGTCTTGGCATACTGTGTGGTCAAACTAGTCCTAGTTGTTACAGTTTGAAAGCTGCATTTTGTGATGGAAGCAAGCCACTTCGCACAGTGTAAGTAGGGATCAAAATAAGTGATTTTTCAGCTCACTAGCTCGGAAAGCCCTTTTTGTTTGTTTGATATCTATTGAGAAAATCGCTTTTTATCCACATGTGAAGAAAGAGTTTTGACATTTGAAGGCAGCTTTAGTGATATTTGACAGCTAACAAAACGTAAAACGTTAAAAATGCTGAATGCTGAATTTTTAACATCACAATTAATGAATTGCATCGAGTAAAAAATACTAAATACAGTCTTACAACTTTATTTTAATTCATAAATATCAGCATTCAACATTAACCTTCATTCTTGTTGTAAAAACGGATAAAATGTTCTGACAGTCCAAGTAAGTCGATGTGCGAACAAAACGCATCCGAAATAATAAAAAAAAACTTAAGTCAAAACTTTTTAATTAAGCCGTCAACGCATAGAGGTAGTAAAGCAGAGGCCCTACTTTAAAAATCGAAGTTCGAAGTTACGTTAGCTCCATCTCTGTCACTCGTCCTTCGAGACTAAATCGAGAGAAAGGGATGGAGCTAACGTAACTTCGAACTTCGATTTTTAAAGTAGGGCCTCTGTTTTCCTTCTTCATCTTTGCGTCAACGTTAAATATTCGCATGTTTTTCTAGTTTGTTTTGTTATGAAAAATGAGTGATTCGCGTGACGAAGACGTATTTACACCTGTGGAATTACGGGAAACCGTGCAAAATGCGGAATTGAGCTTATTTTCCTCGCTGTAGTGAGGTGAAAAGTTTTGTGTTATACACGGGTGAAAAGTTATTTTACGTCTCGTGTGTTGAAACACTCGCTACGCTCAGGATTCTGTTTTTGAACCACTCGCTTCGCTCGTGGTCAATCATAGAATCCTTTCGCTAGCTCGTGTTTCAAATGAACACTCGCAGGTAAAATACAACTTTCCCCCCTTGTATAACAAATAACTATTACCCACAGCAGCAAAACTTTCACCCCTTAGGAACACAGACGGCGCCACTTCAATTTTTCATTTTTCAAAAAATTCTGCAATCTAAACGGCTGCATCGATTTCAAATATTAGGGTGTCAATAGAAAGAAAATTGAACAATGTATAAAAAAAAACTAGAAAAAACAAAACGTAATTGCTACCAAAAACCCCACTTTTTTGTTATTTTTTTTTTGCGATTCACCAGTTTTTATTTATTTACATTAAAAAGGGCAGGAAAGGGGTATTATTTTATTAACTCACATGATTACGCTGTTAATAAGACATTAAATAAAAAAAACTACATGTCAATAGCTTTAATATTTAGAGAGGTATATGCGACGGGGCGACGGGGTCATTGACCTCGATCCTGCGCGCCACCCCAATTTTGTCCAATAATTGAAAAAAATTGTTACCTTGACAATATCAAAAGCTTAAAAATTGACGTCTAAGATACTTCCAATCATGGTGCATGCTAGTTAATCATCATATTTATTGACGAAATAGGTAAATTTGTTGTTGTTTTTTGTTAGATCCCGTCAAAGAATGTGTATCGGTTAGATAGTTTTTAAAATATTAGTACCAAGTTTTTAAAAATCTCTTCTAATACCGTGAAACCGTCCAAACTTTGCCTTGATTTTCTTTAAAAATAATAACGTTTCGTTGTGCTTTTTCATTTCAAGGGTGGCATTTTGACCCTAGAATTGCGTTACCGTTGTTAATTCAGTCTTATTTATATATGATCACAAGTAATTTACGATTTTCATGGCGGGCAAACTTACCTTCACTTGCGTCCATGTTTGCCCATACCCATTATCTGCTAAACTAGCTCTTATGTCGTTCTTGTTTAAGAAGGAGTAAAAATTAAAGGCCAAAATTGTGGTTCTATCATAACATCTAATAAAATTGATCTAATCCGTACTAAATCTGGATTCGTCTAGAAAGTAGTGGGCAAATTTACCTGCCAATATCCACTTGTTTTCATACAAGCAGTTTGTAGTTGTTAGGGTTGTCTACTGCGGTTAACAGCTTAGTAAAAATTAGTACTTTAATAAACGTACATTGTCTCCACAGCTCTTTTTTATATAAATATCTCTATCATGGGTCCATATTGGCTCACCTAATTATTTTTACTCATAACGACTCATAAGTCCTAATCATCGCAACTCCTAACGTATTTTTTTCAGCAACTGTTACTTTTTCAGGATTTTTATCAATAAAACCTAACCTAACCTAGTCTTATCTACACATTGAATATTTCAGAACTTCTGAACAGTTTACTGTTCCAGCGGTATAAAAAATTCATTTTCGGAGTTCCGATAATAGGAGTTGCAATTTTAGTTGAACTTTGGCGCTCCCCTCTATCATAAATAGGTGGCACTTATTAAAGTTACACATCAGAGCCGACTTCCACACTGGTTTAATTCAGCAAACAAACAAAAACTTAGGAAAAAGTTTAATTATTGCACAGCTAACATTATATTATTGTCGTTAATAAAAATCTCTTAACAAACGTAAAACGTATTTGAAAAACACAAAACCACAAAAAAAGAAACATTACTTCCTCTAAAGAAAGAAACTCCATAAATATAGGTTCGTATCTAACTTCACTCATTCTCTTGTCAGAACTTGTCAAAGTGGACGTGTAATTTGGTGCGGGCCAATATATACTCAGTAATTCTGTTCTGTTCTCCTGCTTGATGGCAAAGTGAACCCGAAGAAGGGGCGACGAAAAAAAAAATACCTCAAGAAAGAAAGAAGGACTTTCTTTCTTTCTTCGGTATTGTTTTTCTCAAAAGAAAGAAAGAAATGGTCACTGCCTACCCCTCTGGGAAACAGGCGTGATTTAATGTATGTATGTATGTTTTTCTCAAATACTTTTTACGTTTGGTAAGAACTTTTTACTAACGACAATAATATAATGTTAGCTGTGCAATAATTAATAGTCCGTAATAGTAATAGAGATCCGAATAGGAAACGACCTTCACCTAGCTGTTGATTCGATAAAAAGTATTTTATATCAAATTTAATATGCTAAGTAATATATTTATAATAGGTTGACAGGAAAATCCAGTCCTTATATGATTAAAAAAAACGGAAAATGAACTTTTTTTAAAAATTGTTATTGTTTGTTTAATAGATCAATTACATAGTAATCGAAAGTATGAAGCCTATAGAATATGCAAACGTTAGGTTGACTATTTTTTCCCATCTTAACTATTGGGTAGGTAGGTAAGTCGGTCGGTACTAATAATTTGCACTAAACCTAACGTTTGCATATTCTATAGGCTTCATACTTTCGAAATTTTCAGTTTTTTTCTTTAATCATATAAGGACTGGACTGAAATTTTCCAGTCAACCTATTATAAATATATTACTTAGCATATTAAATAAGATATAAAATACTTTTTATCGAATAAACAGCTAGGTGAAGGTCGTCTCCTATTCGGATCTTAGACCACAAACTTTGTTTTCTAAGTTTTTGTTCGTTTGCTGAATTAAACCAGTGTGGAAGTCGGCTCTGATGTGTAACTTTAATAAGTGCCACCTATTTATGACTGAGATATTTATATCAAAAAGAGCTGTGGAGACAATGTACGTTTATTAAAGTACTAATTTTTACTAAGCAGTTAACCGCAGTTGACAACCCTAACAACTACAAACTGCTTGTATGAAAACAAGTGGATATTAGCAGGTAAATTTGCCCACTACTTTCTAGACGAATCCACTATTAGTACGCATTAGATGTTATGATTGAACGACAATTTTGGCGTTTAATTTTTACTCCTTCTTAAACAAGAACGACATAAGAGGTAGTTTAGCACATAAAGGGTATGGGCAAACATGGACGCAAGTCATGTAAGTCAAGGTAAGTTTGCCCGAAATGAAGATCATAAATTGCTTGTGATCATATTATTATATAAATATGACTGAATTAACAGCGGTATCGCTATTCTAGGGTCAAAATGCCACCCATGAAATGAAAAAGCACAACGAAACATTATTAATTTTAAAGAAAAACAAGATAATAGTAGAAAATCGGGCAAACTTGGACGGTTTCACGGTATTAGAAGAGATTTTTAAAAACTAAGTACTATTTTAAAAACTACTCAACCGATACACATTCTTTGACGGGATCTAACAAAAAACAACAACAAAATTACCTATTTCGTCAATAAATATGATCATTAACTAGCATGCACCATGATTAGAAGTATCCTAGACGTACATTTTTAAGCTTTTGATATTGTCAAGCTTACAGTTTTTTTCAATTACTGGCCATTTTAGAACTGTTATTACCATGGCAACGCTTATTATAGAATTGTTTTCACGCTTCGGTTGCGCTAAAGGTGGTATTCTGATACCATTAGCGATATCAATATTAGCGGTTTATAGTAGGTACGCTAGTAGAAAAACAAACTTATTACTATTACACCTTTTTAACAAATAAACTAAGCATATAAAGAATTTACAACTAGGCTTGACATCTTAGTTTTTAGCCTATACTTACCTACCGGTCCATAGAAATAGAATAGTTCTTATTCTATGCCCCGGTTTGATTGTGATGTACTGATGTCCTATGTGACGAAATTATAATAATGCCAGGCAGTGCCGGATTAACCCTACGTGGTGCCCTAAGCATTTTCGTGTGTGGTGGGTGCCCCCTGTGACCCTAGCTATTACATACCCAATGGCGTTCCTTAAGATTTCGTAGTTAAACTATACTTTCGTTTGCCGTTCTTCAACCCAAGGAAAAATAGCTACACTACACATGATATTCATATTGATTGATACCTACTCAATTACTTTTCTTCTCAATCACCCATAGGTTAACTGCAAGAGATCCCTTTGGGATAAGTTCGCCTCTGACATCTTTGTATTTTATTACGTTTTGTACAATTAAGTACTCACGTATATACATACATAAGTGTGCGGTGTGTACAGATATTCAGTTTAGTAATAGTTGTTATGGCGAATTTTTGGCCTAAAGCTGCATTTTGTGATGGAAGCAAGCCGCTTTGTACGTACATAGTTGAGACCAAAATAAGCGATTTTACCCGCAGCAGCAAAACTTTCACCCCTTAGGAACACAGATGGCGCCACTTCAGTTTTTCAATTTTCAAAAAAATCTACAAGCTAAACGGCTGCATCGATTTCAATAATTAGTTTGTCAATCGAAAGAAAATTAAACAATGTATTATAAAAAAAACATATACCAGAAAAAAACAAAACATAATTGCTACCAAAAAGCCTGCCTTTTTGTTATTTTTTTTAGTGATTCACCAGTTTTTTATTAATTTAAATTAAAAAGTGCAAGAAATGGGTATTATTTTATTAACTCACATGATAACGCTGTTAATAAGATATTTAATAAAAAAAAAACTATATGTCAATAGCTTTAATATTTAGAGAGATATTTATGATTATATGCGACGGGGCGACGGGGTCAATGACCTCGAATCCGCGCGGTTACGGTCGTTCCGGATATCAGTCTTGGCGTTTAGTGAACACTTGACATCTTAATTTATATAATAAACCGTTTAAAATATTTTAATGCCAACTGAAATTACGAGTTTTAAAAACAAAGTAAATTTTTAGACTAAGTATTTGTTTAAAATTAAAAAAAAAAGACTAAAAATAGATGATTAATATCCATCGGTTTGTTATTTGGTTACCATGGTTACGTTCAATATGGATTTCAAAAAAATGGCGTTTCGTTTGACATTTCAACTTGTATGATAAATTATCAGAACTGTTAGTAACTATTAAAATTTGCGTGAAATTTGTAAATATTTAACAATAACATTCACACACTATTAACGCCAATCGGAATAATGAAAATTACTTTGCCGACAAGTAATTTGTTAGCAGAAAAATCGAGGAAAGACACAAGAAAAGTTAGCTATTGTTTATTTTTGTCATTATCATTTTAAGCTTGTAGAAAAAGTTATGTATGCAACGGTACATAATTAGCTTTTAAGGTACCTACTCGTGCCTGTAATTAGAGCGGTCGCAAGCTCGCTCTCTAACCTCGGCGCTCGTACTACCTTAAGAAGCTTCATTATGTACAGTCGAGTTCATAAATATGTGTACACTTTAGTACCTTGTCTATTTAATGTATTGTTTAAACTGCCATATATGAACTGTCACAGCGATTAAAGTGACAAGGTACTAAAGTGTACACATATTTATGAAATCGACTGTACCAGTTAGATAAATAACTATTATTTTTTTATCTCTTTGGCTATAGAAACTAAAGGACCCGAAATACCTAGGAAAAAAACGTGCCAGTCAATGACGTGTATGTAACATGAAATGGCGGATTGTCAGCTGGGTCCACATTTGTATCATTTCGTCGTATCGTATCTCCGTCGCGTTGCACCGACGCGTATCAAGATCGCTAGTGTGGACGCAAAAACAGCGTGATCATGCGATGCGGCGCGAATGCGGCTGTATCTGATCGCTCGGGATCGACGTTGATACGCGTTTATTTTATACCCCGCACACTCGTGATCGGATACGCGTATCAAGATCGTTAAGTATGGACGTGTTTTGATACTGTATCATGATACGAAGTTATGTTTTGATACGCGATACGCCGTGATCGCTATCGCTCGAGCCGGTTTTTCCCCGATCATGAAAGGGGATACGGACACGCACTTGACAAGTTTGTGAGCGTCCACACTTAATGATACGGCGTTATGATACGATACGATACGCTGCTACACTACGGTTAGTATGGACGCATTTTTTCACGCGACGATGGTAGTGATTCGGTGTGCCCAAAGTGAGCGTCCATACTTAGGATATGGGAGCTCGATACGGTACGCGTAATCGTGATCTACAAAATGATACAAATGTGGACACGTAGTTTTGTAGTCGTACTGTGTTCCCGAAAAACACCGTGATGCGGCATGAAGTAGTGAGACTGCGCGTAAGCACTAACTGGCCCCCGCATGAAATCAGTATATACTTCCCCATAACAACCGTGAAGTGAGTTTTGGAGCTATGCATGGCTCTGGAAACATCCTCATACATAGCCTCCACCTCATTGTCGGAGTGTGTCGAGGTCGGCGCATATACCTGTATGACCTTTAAATATCGTTGGGTCATTCTGAGTACAAGGCACGCTACCCTGCTGGACACGCTCTCGATCTTCACCACGTTGTTCACGAGGGATTTGTGGACGATAAACCCGACACCTCCCTGGGACTGGTGGTCGCCCTCCCGGAAATAGAGCAAGTTACCGGACTTCAGGGTTATCATGTCCTCCCCCTCTCTACGGACTTCTGACAACCCTATGATTCCCCATCGTAACCTGCTCAATTCCTCCTCCAGTTCCAGCAACTTTTCGTCGGTCCGCAATGTTCGGCAGTTGTATGTTGCCAGGGCCAAAGGTCGTCGTTTCTAGTAGCCGGGTCTCTGCCGGAGATTACCTAAAGCACCCCCTGCCCCGCCGTTACCATGGCCGCTACCGGAGCCAGGAATAGCGGGGTCGCCGGGGACTAGGGGTTTGGGCCGTTCTTTTAAATTCATAATTGGCTTTTGATCTACAACCGTTGGGGGGAAAATGCCGTAGTCGCCACGCTTGGCAGGCGGGTTGGCGACCGCAGTTATACCATGTAGTCCGCGGAAGACGCTGCTGCCCATCCTCCGGTTTATCCCTTAGTCGCCTCGTACGACACCCACGGGAAGAGATGGGGTGGTGCTATTCTCGACCGGCACCGGCATCAACACGGCAGACGGCAGACTCGATGTGCAAATTCGATATCTGAATCTGTCCATGATCTCCACGTTCTGCAGTCTGACCCATTGCTGCTGGCGCCTGGAGTCTTCCTCCAGGGCATTTATTCTAGATTTAAGTTCATTGTCAAAGCTTGGAGTTGTTAGCGTTCTGGGCACGCAACTCTTTTATGACATTTGACTGATCTTCATCTTAGCATTTCTTAAGGTCAGTAGGTATACTGCCCGTCCATAAAGTTTAGAGTGTCCTGAAGGTCCTTGATTTGCTGACTAATAGAACTCATTTGTTGCCCCAGAACTTCGCGAACAGCTACAGGTAGCTGCGTTGTGATAATGGCGAGAATATCGGATTTAAAGTCGTCGTCAACGTAGTTGCGCTCGATGGTGGTCGCGGTTTGGAGCTTCCTAAGGGCGCGTTCACATTGAACGTCCGTTTTACAGGATCCGTTTTAACGCATCTTTTCACATTGTAATCTTCTTTTTTACTGGATCCAGAATACTGTTTTGGGTGTGAACTCGCTGCGCTCATACAACTACATACGCCATCAAGATCCGTTAAAACGGATGCTGTAATATCGGACGTTCTATGTGAACGCGCCCTAATGGTAACATGGTAGTGATTGTCACTATTACAGTTGGCTTCATCCTGTGCTTGTGTTAAGCTGACTAAGCTCGATCTTACCGGTGTATCATCCCCTTTTCTTGGTTCTTTAAGCTGACAACCGGGACACGTCCAGAATCTGTTCTTGGCTTCCGAGGGCAAGCCAACGCAAGCTGTGTGATAGATTTTAGTACAACCACCTTGGCTGCAGGTAATTTCCCCGGCCGCAATTTTTTTTTTTTGTTGCAGGTGTGACACTTTGACATTGTTGCACTTATGTTAAATAAATACGCGTTAATAAATATATAAAAAGAAAATGAGTAGAGTGCCTTATCAGACGGCTCAACCTGCACATTCCTAAACATTTGTTTTATGATTTTTCGTAACGTACCTACGTAAGCTTTTCCTACAATGTACAAAAAATAACCGTCGCCTTTATTCCCGAAGTTTATGACATTTATGAGGCAAAAATCAGAACAAATCATTACTAAGTGTACTTAATTATTTATTGTTTACAGAAAAACATATTTAAAGTTACCAAAATTAATAGTTTTCTAGAAATTATGACAAAGCTTTGAAAATTAGTGTTAAGGTTTAACCAATTCAAAATGGAACTTATTGCATGGGAAAAAAGTTCAAAAACCAAGCCTTTTCACGAACCTTCTTATTCTATAATTAGTTTACCTAACATTTAGTGACTAGCATAACTTCACTACCTACTAAAGAAATAAATTGAAATCTCTTAAAGTGGTGTAATCTTCTGTTTCATGTTGGTGTCCAATAAAGTCGTCTTCTTTTGACAAGCATAGGTTTTTTAAAATTTCAGAAGGTGAGGGCACATTTTTATCAATTAACGAGAGATTGGATTCGTCTGCCATGTTTGGAATAGCTACGTTCTCATTAGTATTTTTATTGTTTTCGTAGAAGGCTTCAGCGATCAATGTAAAATTATCTTCTTCCGTATCTTCTAAAGAAAGCTTGGCTCCAGATCGTACCAACTGCGCGTTCGCTTCCGATATTTGATGGTAGTGCACATCGTTAGTCAGTTGTATAGATACTCCATGCATTTGGGGGGGGTCCGGGTGTTTCCTTTTTAGTTTTTCCACCAGATCCCCGCTTTGTCGCACTACGGTGCCTGGTGGTTGTGCTTGACACTTATGTGTTCTTTGTGAGACCTGTAAATTAATCCAAAGTATTTAAATCTAATATTACCTCTATATTTAGCGCTTCAACAAAAAGTAAGGCCCACGTGCACGTAAATGTTAACCCCATGTTAACTCTAGGTTATCAGGTTTCGTTAAAATTGACAGTTCTTATCTATTCGTGAATAATTGAACTTGGGGTTACCCTCGGGTTAAAGAACAATACCAGGTCTCCATAGAAGCTTTCACCTAAGAAAAAATTGTGACGGATAATCATAGAATTGGGTTTGTTTGATGTAGAAAAATATTTAAAACAATGCTGTAGTGTTAGCTTTTCTGAAGAATACATAGGAATACATAATAACTACACATAGATACGGATCTCCTTTAGGCAGGCCCGAAATGCTGCGCTTTAAATACCTACTTCCCCCTTCACCCCGCTACGTATTCCGCGCCCAAAGTTAGGGTTGCCACTTGTGAAATATTTTAATCGGTTTATGGATGTGTTATACAAGTTTAGCCACGAAATGTTATTTATGTTTTTCTTCAACTTGTAAACATTGTAGCAAAATGAGTTTATTAGATTTACGTTAAATTAGATAATAATAGTTTTTGATGATATTAAGATTATCTCCAGAAAATTACATGGCTTATGTAGCTATTAATCATCTATAAAACCTTTAAAATAATAATTAAGCTCAATAAGTTTTATAGTCTGAAATCCGGAGTTACTTTACTTTTTACGTTAGTTTCTGGACCATTAATTTGTTTTTTTATGAAGTTGAAAAAGCTTTAAATTATGAAATACTATTCTTATCTTTTAATTCGTTTAATTCGCGACACGCGCGGTGAAACAAATACAACGACCGCGCCGCGCCGGCGCCGCGCTGCACGGCCTACCCCATCGCAAACGGAGCTTATAAGTAATATATATTAAGAATTTATTACCGGAATATATGACATTATAGCAAAAAACCACACATTACTAAGATATGAAAATATATATCCATCTGATTCATTATAGTGGCGAAGGACAGAGATAAATATATCCTCAGCAAGGTCGTTTGAGGTACCTTAAGATACCTTGCTATAATATATATTAATGTATATTATAGCTGCGTGTGTCGACTCAACTAGAAATCTTTTCCCAAAGTATCACTTCCCAAACTATTTTACTCAAATTATCATTTGGCAAAAAATCATAAGTCAAAACAACTTTTCGCAATTTAACAGTAAGCAAAATTTTTTTTAGCAAATTATTGTTTAACAAATTATTACTTGGTCAAGTTTCATTTTAACAAATTTCATGTAGTCAAATGTATCCTTTGGCATAACATACTCTTCCCAAAATATTGTATGGCATACGATTTACATCCTAATTGAGTAGTGTATAGTATAAAATTTAGGGTATTAGGGTTAAGTGGGTAGTTTTCTTACTGCGTGCTGGCGCATAACCATCGTATTTGCGCAAACTTGGTATTTGTTTTTACTGAATGTAGATACGATGGATGGAGTTATTTCCGTGACACAGTCGACGAAGCCCCGCTGGGCGGGGCTTCTATTCTGCGTAGATTGGCCCTTTGGGCCTGACGAACTCTAACCTAACCTAAACCTACTTACCTAATTTTAACCTAAACTGGATATGCTATAAATTGAGTGAGCGAAATAACAATTTGAACGAAAAATTGTTTTTGGAATATAATATTTGCCAATGGAAAACGTTTGCTTTTGACGTTTGTCTTAATAAAACTTGACAAAGTAAAATGATGCCAAATGATAATTTGACCAAATGAATAAAATGCGAAATGTAAATGTGCTAAAGATCCGTTTGGGAAATGAAACTACTGCGATAAGTTTTTTGGGAATTGAAATTTGGCGAAAAATATTTTGACCAAACGGCAGTACACCACGGAAAATATATCGTAAGATGCATTGCTATAATATATATTTTGGCATATTAATATAATTATATTCCGTGTATAATATAATTATACGCCCCTGACTGACTAGACACCTCAGGTGTTGCCAGGCGGTAGGTATCTAACGCGTCGACCGCGCGTCAGGAGCCGGGAGTTTCGCTTCTACGTGTAGTTATTATTTATTATTATGCAACACGTTACTCGCAAGATGTCTTATTTACAAAGTATCTGGCTCTATTTTCGTATAAGTACCCTAAATGTGTAAGTAAATAATAAAATAATGAATTAATAAAAAACGGGTTATATCAACATCTTTCGTATCCGAGGAGAATTAAAAAAAAAGTGTTTTAAACCAAGATCTGGCATTGTTCTTTACGTACCTACAAGCGAGCCTTATTCATAAACGTGCAATAGCTAGTGAGCATATTAAAAGTACCGTCGAGTTCATAAATATGAATACACTTTAGTACCTCGTCACGTTAATCACTGTGACAATGCATGTATGGCACTTTAAACATGAGATTAAATAGACAAGGTACTAAAGTGTACACATATTTATGAACTCGACTTTACTTGAAATATGCTCTGTCCTTATCTGTCATTAGGTGCAATTGAATTTGGCAGAAAGAAACAAATAATACTTTAACTGAAATAGGTTAACAATGCGTTTATGAATAAGGGGGTACTCGAATTTATCTAGGTAAGTTTATAGATGTTCTTACTTTGTAGCGAAAACTTTTATCACACGCCGTGCATTTATAAGGCATAACACCAGTGTGAATCCGTCGATGGACGAGGTAGGATACTCGTTGACGAAAGCACTTACCTGTCGAACAAAAGATAAAGTAAACGGGAGTAGGTAGTGAATAAATACCTGTGTAGCAGAACAGTGTACAGTACAGTAGTAGTAGCAAAATAAAACTAAATAATCAAAAAAATAAAAACGTGACAGCCGCCGTTAAATAAAATTGAACAAATTTTTCGTTGGTTTTTTTTTTTTAATGCCTTTGGTGCTCCAGTAACTTTATACATCATGTCATGAGTTTGCGTCAAATCCGGTAGTTCTGATTTTTTGCCGACTTCTTGATGATGATGTTAGCCCAGTGAATAATCCAAATTTGTGACCTCGAGCGCCGAACGCAACTTTGTCAAATATAAAAAAACCGCGAAAATTTCGGTTTTTTTTCAGATTTTGGCGATTATAACCCTAAAGGACTAGATTTTGATAGTACCTTTTCGGGATGTTTTCAAAGTAGACTAAATTCGCTACAATATGAGACTAGAATTGTCTCTGTAAACTTAATAGTTTCTGAGATAAAGCTTTACAAAATTCATATTTATTTTCGAACTTCGCAATTTTTTTTAACAACCTTGACGAGCTGCGTTTCTAACTATTTGCCAGGGCTGCGACGAAAACCAGCTTCAATCTGGCCAGGTTACCTCTTACACGAGACGAAGTTCGATAAAAATATGAATTTTGAAAAGCTTTATCTCAGAAACTATTGGGTCTACAGAAACAATTTGCAAATTCCTGAGAAGAAGTTAGTATGAAATAGTTGAAAACGTAAGTGGTCACGGCATCAACTCGCCTGAAAATCATTTGGCTAAAATCGCAGATAGTCGAATACGTAATCGGTCCATGAAGCAATGCATGGTCTAAAATCAACTGGACTTAATACTTTGTCCGACTTGTGGTTACAAGTCGGACAAAGTATTAAGTCCAGTTGATTTCAGTCCAGTCCAGTCCAGTCCAGTTGAAGGGACCGGTTGGTCCCTTTAGATAAATAGTCATCAAGACAAATTCGCTACTAGGTTAAAAAGTAATCGGTCTATAATGCAATTAGACAAATTCCTCGTCTTAAATTTTATAAAGCCTCATTTATAAACACTCAAAAAAGGTTTGTTATCTTTGATTAATAGGGCCACTTATAGAAGGACGAGCTATTTAGACCACACGCATTTAAGACGAGTTGCTTAATAGTAGACCAGGGGGCCGATTTTTGACTTTCGAGCGCTCGAAAGTTTCACTCGAAAGTGAGTAAAATCAGTGAAACCATTTTTTGAAATACGAGCGGAAGAATTGAAAACGAATGGTGCGGAGCACTCGTCTTGAAATTTTCTATCGCTCGTAATTTCAAAAATACGGTTTCACCGATTTTGCTCGCTTTCGAACCGAACTTTTGAGCGCTCTAAAGTCAAAAATCGGCCCCCAGGCGGCTTAGACGAAACGCATTTAAGACGAGTTGATAATATGACGAGTTACTTTTTAACCTAGTTACATTTTCGTCCAAATGATTTTAGGACAAGTTGATGTTGTAGACCAGCTGCGTTTATGACCATCTGATACTACTAACTCCTGAGAAGCTACTATCAAAACCGGGCAAGAGCATGTCGGACCATGCTCAGTGTAGGGTTCCGAAGCCGTTACTACAAACAAATTAGACCTCGCGACAAACTTAACTTTGCCGTTGGAAAACTATTATCTCAATACATCGACATAGGTCGCGGTCAGTTTACCAACCGCAAATAAGTTTTCGGTAGGTATAAATATTTAAACCGTTTGTAACTCAAGGACCAATGAAGTCTACTTAGTCGTGATAGTTTTCCTATTAAATTCATTTGTGCTTTCATTAAAGATATTTTTCAGGTTTTATTACGTTTTTTTTTACAAGATTTTTTTTTACCTCTTTGTTGGCGTGACTAATATGTATATTCATGCCAAATTATAGCTTTCTAGTACTAAGAGTCCCTGAGCTAGGCTGCGGACGGACGGACGGACGGACATGGCGAAACTATAAGGTTTCCTAGTTTGACTACGGAACGGAACCCTAAACTAGTTCACAAAAATCTGAAAAAAATCCGAAATTTTCGGGTTTTTTTTTATTTTTGACAAAGTTGCGTTCGGCGCTTGAGGTCACAAACTTGGATAATTCATTGGGCCAACATCCTAAACAAGCCTGCAAAAAATCAGAACTACCGGATTTGACGCACACACATGTTGACTAAAGTTACTGGAGTATTACTGTAACATATTTTTAAAATCGAACTGTAAAAGTACATCTTGTAACGAATACAAAGGCACTATGTGCAGCAAATGTGCATTTTTTACACATTTTTTGATTTTCTTTCGGAAGTAAACAATAGTGCTTCCAAAATTAATATCGATAAGTAAACTTTTGATATTTTGATTGCGTACATGAGTCAATTATGTCTATGGGTATGTGTTTAAATATCAAAAGATGAATACATTTTGAGTTAAAATAGCGATGCCGAACAGTTAAAAAGTCGATGTTTTAAATGCCGAAAGTATTTGTTGGGTATGTTTTTGAATGTCGAAAGTTACAACAATTAAAGTTAGTTATTCTAAACGTTCGGTTTTTTGCGTTGTGTGCCTTTTAGACATAGGAATGGCAGAATTTTGTAGATATTTGGATCGTTCGTTATTCATCTTCAATATTTTAACATCGCTGTTTTATTTTAATATGTATTTTATCCGTACCTACATATCTATCGATCGGTAAAAGAGCCTACTATGTTTGATATTAATTAATTGTATTGTTTCAGATTTCCAAAAGCCTCGCCAGTCAGAGAGGAAGTTGGCTGAAATTTGTTTGAAGCGGTCTGCGTGATTGGAATGGGACACCCCGAAAAAGTCACCGACTATGTTCGAAACATTTTTCAGCAAACTCATTAATTATGAAGGCTGATAAAAGACTTCAAACAGAAATGGTTCGTCGTGGTTTCAGAAGTTGCAATGCAATCCGGCATCAAAAAAGGGTCATAAACTGTCTTCCAATTACTTTTTGTAAGGCTCATCATTATTAAAGATATACGTTTTATTTTCAATTAAAAACTGTAAAAACTGTCTTTAATTTTAGTATACGACAAAAAAGTTAATTTCTCAGTTTACTTTCCGAAATAAGGTCGATAATCAATTGGAAATCAATCATAATTATTATTGAAAATACTGTATGTCTTTTAATAGGTTAACCTAATTTATCAAGAAACCGCACATCACTGACTGCAAACTTACGCACACTAATGCAGAGTGATACACACGAACACACCTAGAAAGTGGTA
This sequence comes from Acleris literana, assembly GCA_946894065.1. Classification (NCBI taxonomy): domain Eukaryota; kingdom Metazoa; phylum Arthropoda; class Insecta; order Lepidoptera; family Tortricidae; genus Acleris; species Acleris literana. Next base: position 28,161,276 of record OX335668.1, on the reverse strand, counting down.
CACTTTTGAAATTCAATCGGAAGCGGTCATATATAGACGACTCTTTTTAACGAAGGGCATTTGTAACAGGTGTGAAGAGTACTATTCTATTAGCCGTTTTTATACTCCCTCTATGTTTTACTACCTATACGCACAACTTTGACATATCTCGCACGTTACTAGATAGGTATCGAACGATTTGATAATTGACGCTTACTCTAGTTGTCTCTGAATTAAAATAAAAACGAGTGCGTCTCGGGACGCCCGAAAGAAGTGAGAACTTAAACTAATCTAAGTTGAACTATACCCTCCCATAAGAAGTTATCACTTCAAAAAGTTCAAAATGGCGGCCATTTTTTTAAATTTGAGTAGGTACGGGTTCGCATTTGTAGTCCCAATGGGCCCTCAGATATCGATTTTACAATCGAATGCATCATATCATGTATAATGCATCATCATGCATCAGGAGTGCACAGCCCTTCCGCGTTCCTTTTACTTTCCCAACCCCAGTTGCAAGGGTCTTTATTTAGCCGTGTGGGAGTTAAAATAATTTGTCCATTAGTTTGTATAATTGCTCTTTTCAGGTGTTGTCGAATCATCGTAGGCGGTATATTTTCTATATTTCTGTTCCTTTTCGTGAACAGGTCTCTTCTTGTCGTGTTAACGCTGGCAGTGTCATTGGTTGGGTTGTAGGTACAGTCAAGGACTTTAATTGTTAAACCACTATGGAACCCTGTCATAATGACAGCGTCAAGCCACATTAATGATTAACGTTATATATTGACTCCAAAATTAATGATTAACGTTATGCGACAGGATTCCATAGTGGCTCAACAATAAGAGTCCTTGACTGTACATGTGAACTAGGTACAAACTTTTCGATCATTCCGAATTCTTCGCTAGTTTGACACGGTTCTTCTCCATGAGAGTAGGTAACTTTCAAAACCTGCGTCTAAATCTCTCAACAGCAACCACGTTTGCCATGCGCTTTTCTTTCCATTCCTACAAAAGGCTGATCACTATACTGCTGTACGCGCATGATTTGGGTGCATATGGGTATAAGATAAAGCAATTTAGCGCCTTTTTAACCGACTTTAAAAAAAGGAGGAGGTTCTCAATTCGTCTGTATTTTTTATTTTTTTTTATTTTTAATGTTTGTTACCTCAGAACTTTCGACTGGGTGAACCGATTTTGATGATTCTTTTTTTATTTGAAAGCTGGTGCTTCCCGATTGGTCCCATTCTTATCAAAATGAAGATCTGATGGTGGAATCCATGAGGAATCGACGGAACTCTTCAAAATTTATAGGCACACCTATAACGATTTTGGTATTTTTCATTGTAACTCGTGTATTTGGTCTTGGAAAGCACTATTTGGTGAAGTGGAACTGATGATGAAGACCACAGATGGCCACCGGAACTCCTAAACGGTATATATTTCGAGGGTGGCGATAAGATATTTCGATTAAGATAGTTGAGCGACTATGACGAAGCATATTTAGGTTTAAATATATGACTATGACTTTCCCACGGCGTTGCTTGCGGCGAGATTGAAAGGTTCTATTGTTTCTTATTAATTGAGAAGTAGGAGAATAACAGCATAATTATGATCACTAAAAAGCATAAAATAAAAAAAATGTTTAACAAAACAAAAACCCGCCTTCAAAAAGCAAAAAATAACTTCTTTAAAATGGTAGGTAAAAAGGGTCAGTTCAACTGAAGTCTGCTTTTGGTTAAATTATTGTTGGACGCCGACTTCAGTTGGACTGACCTATTTACCTACCATTTTAAAGAAGTTATTTTTTGCTTTTTGAAGGCGGGTTTTTGTTTTTTTAAACTTTTTTTTTGATACATCGTTTCTGTAACACTCTTAGTATGCTAGGGGCGCTACATCGTAAAGCCATAGTCTGGATACTTAAAGGTGTTACTGAGTGTTGAAGGCTAAGCTGCTGACATACAGACTATATTCGTGTTACAAAAAAGAGCCATTCGTTCCATATATAACCTAAACTCCTGTGATTCCTTAAGATTACTATTTAAAGAAATTAGTATTTTGACAGTAGCGTCACAATTTATTTATGAGAATATTATTTATGTCATTAAAAATCAAGACTCTTTTGTTAAGAATTGTGATATACATAATTTGAATACAAGAAATAAAAATAAAATTGCTATTAAAAAATTTCGTGTCCGTAAGGTATATAAATCATTTGTTGGTCAATGCATTCATTTCTATAATAAATTACCTGACGAAGTTTTAAAGTTATCATTTCCAGCACTTAAAAATTACTTGAAAAAGTCGTTGATGTCGAAAGCTTATTATAGGATCGAGGACTATCTAACAGATAAAAATGCTTGGCCTAAATTAAACACCTAAATAACTTAGTAATAGCTTAGTCAAGAAAATATCTAAACATTGTAGGTATAATTATTGTCTAGGGGACACGGTTTCTGTAGGAGAATGTATCAAAACTATGTGGTTGTTTTGCACCGTCATGGGTAAGTGTATGTATATATATGTATATTGTATGTGTATATATATTATACATATACATATATATGCATATGTAATGTATGTGTATGTGTATATTTGTATATATATTTAAGAGTTCATCTGAACATACTGAGTTTTGACACATTTTCCTGCTCAACTACGCATGATATATTTATTTTAATGTTAAATTCATTGTTTTATATAATGCTAGGTTAAGTTCTATAATTGTATAAGTAATTTTTAAAAAAAACGACTGACTGTTGAGTTTCTTGCGGCGTTTCTTCTCAGCAGTGGTCTCTTGCGAAGCGCTGGTAGATTTTTGACGTGTAAAAGTGCCCGTGCGGCCTACTTACTGAATAAACATCTTTTATCTTTTTTTATCTTTTAAGGTCTAACGCCTTTGCAGGAGAGACCGGAATGCACGTTTTGATGCAATCTGCGATGACAACGAGAAGAACGCCAAGACGGCTCACTCAAAAGACCTGTTTCAAAGAGTCAAACTCCTTACAAAGGAGGACAAACTAATATCGTGGACGATTAACGACGAAAAAGGCACCACTCTACTAGACTAACAGCAAGTCCTAGAGCGATAGAGAGCGTACTGCCAGCAGCTGTTCATTGCCAACGAAGGCACAAAAACGGATGAAAGTCTAGATATTCCTGAGAGTGAGCCTGATATCCATGAGGTGGAGTTTGCTGTATGCGAACTCAAAGTAAAGGCGGCGGTGGCGGTGTTACAACGCAACTCATGAAGAGCCCAGGCCCAGAAGGCAACAAAGTTCTCCACGTTATATGTGCTAAAGTTTGGAGTACTGGCCAGGGGCCCGATGACTGGAAGACATTCATTATTGTTCGCTTGCGCAAAAGGTTCCAAGCGTGAACGTGAGAAATCCGGACCATTTCTCTCATATCACACGCGAGTGTCCTTCTACACATTTTTAACAAGTGGCTTGAATATCCTATACGTAAGCGGTTAAATAGCAAGAGAACCGTGATTTCGGGAAGGGGAGGGGCAGATATTGTATATGAGGCAGCTAATATGAAAAACCCGTGAATATAACAAGCCAATGGTCCTATGTTTCGTCGATTACGCTAATGCATTCGATTGTATTAACTGGCCCACAATGTTTCTAGTTATGAGACAGATAGGTATACCTGATATTCTCCTGCATTCACCTAGATTTTCTTGTGCAGTACCTCTACGCGGGTGCTTAGTCAAAAATATGAGCCCCGAAGACGCGCTAGGATGCATAGTAATGCATACTCTCTTCACAACTTTTCAACCTCATATGCAAGCATACCTTGCGCGGAGCAGTAGAAAACTGAGCGTATGGTATTCTAGTGGACTGACACTACTATCATTGGCGGAAATGAAAGTGAAATAGTAGATCTGCTGCAAAAAAAGTAGGCCGTCAGCGTGGAGTACGGAGTGAGGATTAACCGGAACAAGACCAAAATGCTAGGGATCTCGGGGATTGAACGTCGCACAATCGAGTCCATCCTAAGCCAACTGAATGTTCGGACCCAACTCTCGGCCACTGGGCGCGTTAGGAGACCAAGAACTTCGAGAAACATACTAGTTGGCCGCGTGCAGGGAACAAGAAACAGAAGGGGCACCAACCCGACTAGACTGATCCCTTACTGGAATTCCTTACTTGCAACACCCAGTCAGTACGTCATTCGGCTCAACAAAGAGTAACTTGGAGTGTTCTGTCAAAGAGAGCTACTAACGGTGGTCACCACCCTCAGCCATGAGAAAACGACCAAGAAGAAGATAAAACTAGGTGTCTAATGTGAATTTACTGAAAAAACATAGACTCCCTTTTATATATATCTACGAATTCACATTCACTAATCCATAGCAAAGTTTAAATTATAAATTTCAAATATAAGCGCTTGTTATTGGAGGTATTGAGCAAACACTCTCTTATTTTCTGTTTTTCCAATCGATTATTGTTATTTTTAATGTTTATTTATATACATTCTAATACTCTCGTTATTGCGGTTATTTGTTAGTTTTATAAAGTTACAATTTTATGATTCACCCGTCTTCTTTCTTGCTTGAAACTAGTTGAAACTAACACCCTACACCCGTGTGGACCAGAGGGCGTGCCTTACTAATAACGGCGTAACTAAGTCATTTTGCATCCGATCGAGTTCCGGTTTCTTTTATTAGATAGCTGATAAATTTTACATTATGTCTGCCATACATGATTTTAGTATATAGTTTATACTTCCGAGGCTGTCAACGAAGATAGTGAGTTTTCATAGTTGAAAATTTTATATAATATAAAATATTTGCGTAACTGCACTACTCAGCTGATGTTGTGTATTACAGCATTATAGAACATTTAATTCCCGTTCATTTCATACCCCATACATGTATATAGGGTTCATAGGATCAGAATTATTTGCAATTTTCAAAATACAGCGGCCGCCATTTTGATGACGTCATATCTCCGGATCCAGGTACTTTACAGGTAGGGTCCCGACGGTTGTTAACATAAAATAACATGTTTAACAACATAATAAAATTTGGTGCTGGTATCACAAAGTGAACTATGTTTCCCCTGGTTTCCCCTAACAGAACTCACTATAAAAACGCAATACGGGGTGACGTTAGCAGGTAAGATCAAATACCGTTTACCATTTTCGTCCATACCTGTAACTTACAATTGGCCTAGCGGCTGAGAGGTAGGTCTATGACGCCATAGTGCCGCGGTTCAAATCCTATTCGGTTCCTGAATCTTTTTGTATTTTAAAAATTGTTTAATAATTAGTTAGTTCTACCGGCTGCCGCATGCGTGAGAGAAAGGGAAGCCAGACGGGATGTCGAGTAACGCGCGTTACGTAACGAAATGGTTTACCCTCCGTTAAGAAGTTATCACTTCAAAAAACAACGTGTCAAATTTTGATTTGCCGCCACATTTGATGCTTATTTTGTCGGAAAAATAAGTTTTTTGTGTTCTTTTGCACGTAAAAAAATATTGTATTTTATGACTACTAAAAATGAGCTATTAAGATAGTGATCATGATCACGATATTTCGGAGACGCCACCTGATATCAGGGATAAAGCAATGAGCGTCGAAAATATGTTGCTGCCGTCAAAATCTAAGAAAAGCTACGAAAAATGTTACCCAGACTTTATGAAACGGAATGGCGAAAAAGACATCGTCGTTATCAGAAAACGTACTTTTGGCTTATTTCGAAGAGTTGTCCAGTAAATCTTCGAGCTTTGGACTTTATATTCAATGCTCAAAAGTACAATCAATATCAAACACAACGTAGATATTGCAAAATACTTTAAACTAATTGCCTTCCTTAAGAGAAGAAGTGAAGGAAATATAACAAAAAAAGCCAAGACATTTTGTCTTAAATGAAGGGTCAGATAAATTATATCTAATGACAAAGGTAATATGTTTTCTATAATATAATTCTATGGCAAATTTTATGTGCACCAAAAGTCAGTTCTAATCTTTGATGTCATTGTTGCAGGTCGGATTAATATTTTGGGTAATGGGAGCTTACCGGAGATAAGGATTATATAATGTTAAGTGCGATGATGTTCAAGACTTTGGATTAAACACAACTGTTGTGACTATTCATAACACTAAAACCAAGATCAACCGGACTTTCACCATAACTAGCAATTATTGCCAGATGGTAAAAAAATACATACAACTGGTACGCTCAAGTCAATGTGCAGAGCCTGCTTTTTTCATAAAATATGCAGGCGGCAAATGTATACCTAGCTCAAAGAGTTGGGATCAACAAATTTGGATTTCTTGGCAAAACTATTGCTGAATATTTAAATCTGCCAAATTCCGAAATGTACACTGGGCACTGCTTCCGCTGAACTTCTGTAACAATTTTAGTTGATGCAGGGGGTGATATAACCACATTAAATAGGTAGGTAGGGTGATATAACGACATGGTGGCTGGCGTTCTACAACGGTGGCAGAAGGTTATATCGACGACTCAAAGTATAAAATTACAATAAAATTCTAAATACAATTCAAAGAAAAGAGACAATATTAACTTGCCAACAACGTCATCAACAAATAGTGATCATGATGCTAGGTACTGTCAAAACTGGAAAAGTGGAATTTAACCACTGAACAATACAAACAGTAAATAATAATTATTACAATAAATAATTTTCTCTGTTATCCCATTTATTTTTTGTATTATTTTACTAATAGCTCTAATCAATGCTGCAATGCCGGTCATTACATGCGATTTCTGAACACATCATAGAGAACTTATGATATGTGTGTAGAAAAAGCAATGTATGTAACTGTACATAATAAGCATTAAAATACTCGTGAGATGCTATTATGAAACTCCTTCGGCTCATTTCATAAACACTCACTCGATTTTTAATGTCCCGTATTATGCAACAGTCACATAAACTACTATTAAAAATTGTTTAAAAATTAGTTCTACCGCTGCCGTATGCGTGAGAGAAAGGGAAGCCAGACAGGATGTCGAGTAACGCGCGTATAACTTATTTTTTACTTTTTAAAGTTCACTAAACTCTCACCCCCACAAATCAATAAAGTTTTAAACCTTGTGACACAGGATACATTTGGGTGTGGTGTTTAAAGTTCCCTTCTGTAACCTTTTCATTTCGGTTCCGTTCGCACAAACCGGTTTTCTTAAACGGTTTTTGGAGGAACCTTTATATAAAGTTCTTTTTCGAATTAACCGGTTTCGAGTTAAAAAAACCGGTTTTACCAGACGTACACCAAGCACGATAAACAAGCAATGTGTGCCTGTCACGAGGTTATAGATGGGCTAATTGCAATAGTTTTTAACCGACTTCAAAAACGGAGGAAGTTCTTCAGTACTTTTTTTTGGGCATATTCCCCGATAACTCAAAGACAGCTGGACCGGACCTTTTTTTTATTGAATGGGTATACTTTCTAGTTCGTCCCATTTTCAACACGTCACCATGATGATGGGGTGGGATCTTGAAGAAATCAAGGGAGCTCCTCAAATATTATAGGCACACCTGTAGCGATTTGGATATTTTTCATAGTTACTCGTGCATTTGCTCTTGGAAAGTACCTACGAGTACTATTTGTTGTAGTGGAACTGATGATGAAGACCACAGATGGCCACGGGAACTCCTTAACGGTACCTATTTCAAGCGTTGCAATAAGATATCTCGATTAAGATAGTTGAGCGACTGTGACGAAGCACATTTAGGTTATATATTATATGACTATGACTGTCGCGCGGCGTTGCTTGCGGCGAGCTTGAAATGTTCTATAGTTTCTTATTAATTGAGAAGTGGGACAACGTAACAGTATAATGAGGATCACTAAAAATTATAAAATAAAATAACTGTTTAAATAGGTAACCAAAAACCCGCCTTCAAAAACTCAAAAATAAATTCTTTTAAATTGGGAAGTAATAGGTCAGTCCAACTGAAGTGGGCGTCCCACAATATTTCTAACCAAAAGCCGACTTCAATATTGGACTGACATCCCATTATTAAAGAACTTATTTTTGAGTTTTTGAAGGCGGGTTTTGTTGTTTTAAACAGTTATTTTATTTTATACTTATACTATAAATACATTAGTAAATACCGACCGTTCTGATATAGTTGGTGGTGGGGTTGCCATTTATCTTCGTTCCCATATCCCCTTTTCTATTGTTGGCATGTCTGCATAATCTCCTTCTGGCGCCACGGAGTATCTTTTCCTCGACATTACCTACTTTATCTTATAATAAACGTCTTCTTGGTGTTTGTTATTCTCCCTCTACTCACTACGAGTAATTACTTCCTTTCATTTGAGAAACTTCTCGAAGATCTTATGTCCTCTTACAATCATCACATTATAATGGGGGACATAAATCTCTTTTAAATATCTGTAACCTGAGTATTCTTCCTTCTGACGCTACCCATCACTTTCCTAATTGCACCCCTTCCCTTTTAGATTTGACTTTGGTTTCTTCTCCTGCTCATGTAGCTAAGCATGGACAATACTTCGCAGATGCGTTCTTTTATCATGACCCTATCTTTCTTATAAAATCCGGCCTCTGAAAGCTAACCCTAGGACTCTCCTTCTGCGCAATTTTAGTCGGGTGGATATGGATAAGCTTCGCGAAGTTGCACTTCATATGGACTGGAGTGTGATTTCTAGGATAGCTGCAATTCGACCCATTAAAATTAAACATCTTTCTGCTCCCTGGCTCTCTGAGAACATGAAAGCTATATATATATATATATATATATATATATATGATCAGGAAAAACGGATTTTGTTAAATCGGTGCAAAGCTGACACGTCTGACAGAAATAAAGCCATCAAAATAAAGTACCATACGTTGCGTAACCGCTGTGGCACTGCTTGCCGAGACGCTCAGAGTCGCCACATTCATAAGTCAGTCAAAAATGGTGTTCTGCTAAATTTTGGAAATTGCTTAAGTTAATAGGAGTTGGAAAATCACAGCAGTTCCAGTACCATTAATTGAGATCTTGATCTCCTAAATAGATAAATCTCATGTTCTGCCACTTTCAATGGCCCTGCAAAGGACATGACTTTAAAAAAAAATAACACTTCCATCTCCTGACAGTTCTCCTTTCTCCTGCGATCAATTCTCCGACAGTGATGTTAGGAGCAGCGTAATAGTTATTTGTTATACAAGGGGGGAAAGTTGCATTTTACCTGCGAGTGTTCATTTGAAACATGAGCTAGCGAAAGGATTCTATGATTGACCACGAGCGAAGCGAGTGGTTCAAAAACAGAATGCTGAGCGTAGCGAGTGTTTCAACACACGAGACTTAAAATAACTTTACACCCGTGTATAACACAAAACTTTTCACCTCAATACAGCGAGGAAAATAATCTCGATTCCGCATTTTGCACGGTTTCCCGTAATTTCACAGGTGTAAATACGTCTTCGTCACTCGAATCACTCATTTTTCATAACAAAACAAACTAGAAAAACATGCGAATATTTAACGTTGACGCAAAGATGAAGAAGGAAAACAGAGGGCTCAGACAAGATGCACTACGCTAACTAACGTTTCTATTCGATTAGTTTTTAAACCAATCGCGTCACTGGAAGATGACGTTATACGAAAAGTCACTTGGTCTACCAGTGACGCGATTGGTTTAAAAACGAATCGAATAGAAACGTTAGTTAGCGTAGTGCATCTTGTCTGAGCCCTCAGAGGCCCTACTTTAAAAATCGAAGTTCGAAGTTACGTTAGCTCCATCCCTTTCTCTCGATTTAATCTCGAAGGACGAGTGACAGAGATGGAGCTAACGTAACTTCGAACTTCGATTTTTAAAGTAGGGCCTCTGCTTTGCTACCTCTATGCGTTGACGGCTTAATTAAAAAGTTTTGACTTAATTTTTTTTATTATTATTTCGGATGCGTTTTGTTCGCACATCGACTTACTTGGTGTCAGAACATTTTATCCGTTTTTACAACAAGAATGAAGGTTAATGTTGAATGCTGATACGAGTATTTATGAATTAAAATAAAGTTGTAAGACTGTATTTAGTATTTTTTACTCGATGCAATTCATTAATTGTGATGTTAAAAATTCAGCGGTTTTAACGTTTTACGTTTTGTTAGCTGTCAAATATCACTAAAGCTGCCTTCAAATGTCAAAACTCTTTCTTCACATGTGGATAAAAAGCGATTTCCTCAATAGATATCATACAAACAAAAAGGGCTTTCCGAGCTAGTGAGATGAAAAATCCATTGCTTCCAATGCTGATAGAGTCGATAGCATTAGTCGTAATACGAGGGGTGATCCGTAAGTTTTGATAATCGGTATTAAAAATGGGAGATATATAATCGTTATATTTTAATTCGAATGAGCACACTTTCTATATTTTCGAACACTTATTAACGTCATTCAATTGTTTTATTTTACCACTATAAAATAGTTATTTGTTAGACAAGGGGGGAAAGTTGTATTTTACCTGCGAGTGTTCATTTGAAACACGAGCTAGCGAAAGGATTCTATGATTGACCACGAGCGAAGCGACTGGTTCAAAAACAGAATCCTGAGCGTAGCGAGTGTTTCAACACACGAGACGTAAAATAACTTTTCACCCGTGTATAACACAAAACTTTTCACCTCACTACAGCGAGGAAAATAAGCTCAATTCCGCATTTTGCACGGTTTCCCGTAATTCCACATGTGTTAATACGTGTTCGTCACTCGAATCACTCATTTTTAATAACAAAACAAACTAGAAAAACATGCGAATATTTAACGTTGACGGCTTAATTGAAAAGTTTTGACATACGTTTTTTTTTATTATTTCGGATGCGTTTTGTTCGCACATCAACTTACTCGGACTGTCAGAACATTTAATCCGTTTTTACAACCAACATGAAGGTTAATGTTGAATGCTGATATTTATGAATTAAAATAAGTTGTAAGACTGCATTTAGTGTTTTTTACTAGATGCAATTAATTAAATGTGATGTTAAAAATTCAGCACTTTTAACGTTTTACGTTTTGTTAGCTGTCAAATATCACTTAAGCTGCCTTCAAATGTCAAAACTCTTTCTTCACATGTGGATAAAAGCGATTTTCTCAATAGATATCAAACCAACAAAAAGGGCTTTAAGAGCTAGTGAGATGAAAATAATTTTACTTTTGGAGGTCAAAATGGCCAAATTTTGTACCTTCACTATGTCATAACCAGCTCGTGATTTTTATGTAGTTGTTTTTGAACATTATTGAATGAGAAGTAGTAGTCGAAAGTTAGGGCTAAATAACGGGGAGAGCGGTTATCAGTTCTGATCTTTGGTCGACGAGCAGCACCCTTATCAATTAGAAGGCTCTGAATCACAATTCCTGCCGAAAATTCGTAATTTTTTTTCTTCCGCTTTTTTTATTTTTTTGCCATAATTAGGATAGAATAATGTTATATAACTCTCCTAGATTATTTGAACTCAATTGCTAAAAACTAATGTCGCAGTATTTATTTGTAGTCCTCAATAAACCTGGAAAAGGCCGAAAAAACCACCCTAAATTTTGGTGACAGAGCTGGAGATAAAAAAATCCACTGCAATGATAACTTATTTATCCTTTAAATTATAATGATAAATCAAGATTTCATTTTCAATAACAATATTTTTTATTAGTGTGCATGAACTTTTTCCACGCAGCTCCAAATTATTACAAAACTAACTCTTATTTTTGTCGTCTTGTAAAATTGTTGATACAGATGTTGTTTGTTTAGCTATCACAGGAAAACAAATGAATAATGTATACATTTTTTCTCTCTAATCATGTTTCATTAGTGACATGGTATAGTCCACATTAAAAGAATATCATTATGTAGATGGTTCTTACTGATTCTAAAAACTTATGGATCACTCCTCGTAAGTATGATCTTCCCTTTACTTGACCTGCTTGTCCCTATTATCACCAGCCTTTTTAACAGTTATGTCTCGTCCAGTTTTTCCCTTCACTTTGGAAGGATGTTGATGTTATCCCTTTGCTTAAATGGTCCAGCCCCTCCTCCTTTTCCGATTAAGTAACGGCCAATATTAATTCTCCCTTTCCTACCTTAAGTGTTGGAGCGTCTGGTTCATCAGCAGTTATCTTCTTTCTTAAACTGGAAGCTTCTCCTCAATTCCTTTTTTACGCCCTGTTCATAGTACGGCTACCGCTCTCGTTAAAATCTCAGACGACATTCGCATGGGATTCAACAGTAAAAACTGACCTTGCTGGACTTTATCAATTTCAACTGTCGATTTTAACGTTTGGCTTGGCATTCTCCGCTATTTTTACATATCTACTGAGTTAATGGAATGGTTTCACAGTTATTTATAAGGTCGTCGGCAGCGAATAAAGGTGGAAGCTTCCCAATCTTCGTGGTGCAGTACGTTCATTAATTCTATCACGGATAGCATTCTTTCTTCAAATCATCTTTATGGCGACGATCTACAAATTTACTTTCAGGGCGCTCTTGCTGATCTCGATACTATCTTTGGGGTTGCTAACGATGATTTGGTCCTTGTACTGGAATGGAGTAACAGTTACGGCCTCAAAGTAAACCCAGCAAAAACTCAAAGCATTCTGATTGGCAGTCCAAAGTTTATTTCTCGTGTCGACTTTGATAATCTTTCGCCGGTGTATGTTGATAGTGTTTGTATGACCGTTCCGTACCTTTACAATATTTTTGAATTCGTGAGAGCTTGTTAAGTTGCTCCACAGCACACATCAAACATCTGCATAATCTAAAATAGGCAGAAGTAACTATTGAGCGAGCGCAATCTTAGTCGCAAGAGGAAGAAAGTTGTAAAGGCGCCTAAGAGACCACACTGTCGCAAACCTCTTAATACTCATCTCATTTTCTTGGGAGGTGAGTGTTAAGAGGTTTGCGACAGTGTGGTCTCTCGTCTCTCAGAAGAGACGAACATCGAACGAACCTGAATAAGAACAAGACAAACAACAACTATGACCCAATATGACAATGACTAACAGCAAAAGTGACGAATGAAGAATGGATGATGAAAACAGAATGAAACGAATTAAGAACTTGACAAAAGACGAATTGGACGACCCAAGACGATACTGTTTGTTTTATATACTAGTGATCACTCCAAGTTTTGCGTGTAAAAACATTTTTTTATTAAAAGTGTAAATATTAAACAAAATAATAACATAATTCTGTTCTTCATTTTTCAACACGACTTTCGAAACTATACTCATCATTATTTTTTTCTTCATTACTTACTTACTATTTTGAAAATAAACTATCAGAATTTGTTCCAAATTACCGGGCGTTACAAGTCTTGGCTGATAAATCTATTTCAGGTGGCGAAATGACTTTTCAATTTCTGTGGAGGTAATAGGGCCATAACATTTTTTTTTAAATATGCTGTTTGACACTCGTCTTCAGAACAATACTTACAAAAATATACATACAATGCTGGGGGCGATCACTAGTATATGGAAAAACCGCCGATAATTTAGTTTATCGATATAGGAACTCCCTACCTGTCATAAAATTTTGCCACCTAAATTCCTATGTCTGTGAGCGTTATGTTATGTTATTCGATCGTCTGCTTGATGAAATTATACAATTGGTGTTTATGCTAAACGTTCATTATGCTTTAAGTGGTTAGTTAAATTAAATTATACAAAACGTTATTAGACTAATTGACGCGCACCGGTATAAAAAAAAACAAGAAATATTTTTTTTTGTGTATTCTTTGGTTTTTTTTTTGTCGTGTACTCCATGTTGTGGGGTGTCGTTGGATAGGTCTTTAAAAATATCCCAGGTTTAATAAGATTTTTTTTTGATTTGTGAAATATTAAGCTTTAAACAGCACACCCCCGAATTGAAAGTAAGTAAAGTATACAAACAAATGGCGTGCCGCACGCGTCTTCACACTCTTCACATCACAAGTCAAAAAAGAAGTTGCAACGCGTTGGTTTCTCGACTCGCCGCCCGTGGATTAAACCGGTTAATTAAGGTTAACACAAAATTCTCAAAACGATCGCGTTCCCTAGAAAAGTTCGGAGCAAAACGGAAATAAACCGGTGCTAACCGGTATTTTTTAAACCGGTTCCGAGCCCTAACAGTTCCAGCCACTATATTACCTTTGTACTTACGTACATCTGGGTGAAGCATCAGGGGGAAGGGGTGAGAGAGTACTGAACTTTAAACACCACAACCAAATGTATCATGTCACACAACTTTATTCATTTGTTTGTCAAAAAACACAAAAACATAGAATTACTGATCTATATACCCCGCGCGTGAAAACTTCGTTAGCGCGTTTCAGGAGTTTTTTTTTTTTTTTGTAAAAACTATTATAAGTATTTTTTTATTATTGTCTCGCATAGGTACATTATATCACAAAGGTAATAAAAATGTGTTATTAATCATTCCTACTTGATGTTTTATATCATTGAAGTAAATAATCAATGTATTCTCTAGCATTTATCATTGAGGTATAAGTATACTAGAGGAGACACCACTCATCACCACTGTGTTCCGTTTAATTGCGGCGATCGCGCCGCACTTCACTCAGTCGCTTGTCAATCTTGCTAGCTATCTAGCGCCTAATAGATTGTGATTGTTTTAATCGAAAATATTTTAAAACACTTTAAATATGCCGTGGTGTGTCTTGAGATATTGTACTTATAATACAAGGAATACGGCGAAGTGCAAAGGAATAACTTTTCACCGCTAAGTAACTAGATAAAATCGATTTAAAATTAAATACGAACAAAATATTTAGCAGACGCCATGATATGCCAATCGACATAGAGTAAAACATTCAGACGTGAAGTATAGGTAGCATTAGCTGAAGTGCCTGTACCTATACCTAGCGGAAAATAATATATTTTCTAAGTTCGTGTAATTTTATCCATACTAATATTATAAATGTGAAAGTGTTCATTTGTTTGTCTGTTTGTTTGTTTGTCCTTCTTTCACGTCAAAACGGCTCAACTGATTTTGATGAAATTGAGTATGGAGATAGTTTGAACCCTGACGATGGATATAGTCTACCTTTCGTCCCACTGCTGGGCATGCGCGCGATAATGTGTAGTACACGCGGGCGAAGCCGCGGACGAAAAGCTGGAATATTGTAATAAAATAATTACCTACTGCATTTTGACTATTTAAGGCTTCCACGTTCGAGTCGAGAAACGAGAGAAAAATTGATAAAATTTGTGCAAAACAACCGCAGTGAAGATGCCTGGTTACCATCCCACCATAGTTATATATCTTCGTTGCGTTTTCATTCATCTTTTATTTTTATACCTCTTTTACTTAGATACGTATTTAGTTTAACGAGTAACAAATAAATACAAAGCGTACATACTTATAAAGCTTATTAGGTACAATGCTATTAAATGCAATGATATTTTATATTAAGATAAGTTATGCTCATACTAAACGCATTCAAAACCCGTGACCAGGGATCGTATACCGGTATTATTTTCATACAAAAATCCCGGTACCGTAAAATGGGGTGACTTTGGAAACGCGAGGTGACATTGATAATTTTTTGAATCATCGATTTTGTGCTATGTCTGAGTTATTATTAAGCTCTTTCACGACATTACTTTCATATGTTTCATATGCGAGTGCAAAATATTAGAAGTTCAAGTATTTTCAGACATATTCGATTTAAAACCTTCGAAACAAAAAACCACTATTTTTTGACATGTTTCGGGGGTGAATTTGATATTGTGATGTAAACACGGGGATAATCAAAGTAGCCCCATTTTAAGAATCGAGATTTTCATCTGCATAATTATTTTTTCCTACTAAGCCATCAACCGTAGTCTGTCTCAAGCTACTTTAAGTTACTCCAAATGAGTAGTCGCCAATACAATATTTTTAATAATTTATATTACGATTAAATGCGGGAGTTACAGAAGATTTATTTTTAAAATTAATCAAATTAACCCTATTTTACGGTATTCAATTTCGGTATCTCGCTTATTATTGAATATTTTTGCCGTTCAATGAATTTATATAATAGAATAGTGTTTTTACCTAAATTACAGTCGAAAATATCAAGTAAATAATGCAAATTAAGGAAGATATTTCAATTTTAATTAATACCGGTATTGATCCCTGCCCGTGACCAATTACTGACAGAGATAAACACGGCAATCCATAGCGAACGCTATTGTTAGAAATAGATAAATAGATAAAAAGTAAGGCAATTTCCCTTCCTTTTTAACCGACTTCAAAAAAGGAGGAGGTTATACGTTCCACTGTTTTTTTTTTATGTATGTTCACCGATTACTCCGTCAAATGTCGACCGATTTCAAATTTTTTTTTTGGTTTGATAGAGTATACTTTCGAGGTGGTCCCATTGTCACCAAATCTAAATCTGATGAGAGGATCCGTGAGGAATTGAGGGAACTCCTCAAATATTGTATTTTTAGTAACAAGTCCAGCGTTTGCATTCAGAAAGTATCATTTGGTGAAGTGGAACTGATGATGAAGACCACAGATGGCCATTGGAACTCCTCAACGGTACCGATTTCAAGGGTTGCGATAAGATATCTTGATTAAGATAGTTGAGCGACTACAACGAAGAATATTTACTTGTTGAAATATGACTATGACATTCCCGCGGCGTTGCTTGCGGCACGCTTGAAATAACTTAAAGTTTCATATCAACTAAGAAGTGGGACTGCGTAACAGCGTATTATGATCACTAAATAAAAAGTATAAAATAAAATAAATTGCGGAAAGTTTTTGCGCGCAGATAACGTATCTTTATATAAAATATCATTGATTAAATGTCCGTTCTGTAGTCTCTAAAATTAGTCTATAGCTGAGTGACGTTGTCACGTGGTTGTCACAGTACGTTGAACGAAAATGGAAAAAGCGCTATGAAAATCACGGCGCTATGAAAATTACATCCTAGCAGCGATCTAGCGCAGCGTGTTTATACAGTATGGTTAGACGGCTTTCAGCGCTGCAGCGGATATTAGTATTGACTCTTATCAAAATGGAGCATGATTTTTGCATACGATGACTTCTCTAGTACGTTAGTACAATAATACCTCAATGGCATTTATCACGTTTATTCGTATATATTTGAGATGGTCACATTAAGGCCTTTCAAATGATACCTTTATTGTAATGATATAGTGGAATAAAGAATCGAACATAGGTACATACATGAACCTTGAAAACATTACTTCTTTTTTTGGGCAGTCGTGTAAAAATAAGTATGGCGCATGCGAAAGCGGAGGTGAAGAGTACCGCATGTCTCGCACGAGAAGGGCTTCTCGCCGGTATGGATGCGCTGGTGGTTGTGCAGCGTGGAGAGTTCCTTGAAGGCGCGCCCGCAGGCGGCGCAGGCGTGCGGCTTCTCGTCTTTATGGTACAGAAGATGCTTGTGGTACGATTGTTGGAATGTAAACGTTTTGTTGCACTGCGTGCATGCGTATGGAGTTTCACCTGCAAACTAAGAATTGTTGCGATACTGCCAACTAGACTAGATTTACTTAACACAATCACTTTAAAGTTGAAAAGGCGGATTCCATACTTCCAATCATGAGTTTCTACAATAAATGTTGATGCCGTGGTTTTGAACCTTTTGGAAAACCTCACCACACCAATTATTAACATTCATCAGTTTCATCACACATAACTCAAATGGAAATGGTCTCATTAATATATTATTATTATTATTTATTTATTTAATGGCAACCGATCGCAATATCGAGCAACCATTTCTGCCAATGTCAAGTTTGTATTTTACATATATATTCATTTCATCATAAGAATTACAGCCAATTTGTAAACAAATAATATTGACATGACAACAGCTGTCGTCGAACGTAGGTGTCAGCTAGATATCTAAATTCGGGGGTTCTTGTCTAGCTAATAATAAATTACATAACTTGTAGACGCCATTAAAATAAATAAATAATAATAATAATTCTAGTCTAGCTGTCATTTTGAAAACATCTGTCTATTTTTTTTTGTAAATTACCTACTTTATCGTTGATTTTGGTTAGCAAATTCAGGGAGACTTTGTGAAGTAACCCCCAACACTGACGAAGAATAAGCATCAAATAAAATAACAGGGAAAAGTTGATTCTGATTGAGCAAGCGGTCAAGAACACTCCAAGCCATTGAAGTGGATGCCCGCCATCTTCAATGGTGTGCCGACTGGGACTGGAAGACGCCGACGACAACGACGATTCACCGTACAATTGCTTATATATACTTGACATTGGCAAAATTATATAACTTGTAGACGCCATCAAAATAAATAAATAATAATATCTAAATTCTGGACTGCTGGACATCAGAGCCAACAGGTAATTGCTTATTCATTTGTTTTATCGGTAGCCGGTTTATTTATTTTTGTAGAATAGAATTGAAATAAGCAATTACAATTTAAAATACAAAATCTTAATCAGATATGCTTACTTAACATTTAAACTAAACTTTAAGTAAACTTTGCGGTCAAGGTAACTCAAAAAAATAATCAGTACGAATTTTTCAAAAATAATCTATAATTGAACGTATTTTTTTCACTTAATTACATTAAATTTATTTTATATATAACACATTTATTGATACCTCAATAATATAACGTGCAATTTTTTATCATATTGACCAAAAAAGAAGTAACACACCAAGAACCCATATTCTACCTTCCCTCAATATTTTGTGATATTTTCACAATAAAACCTATTAAAAAGCGGTTACTTGCACAAAATCTAAAAATTTATTAAATATTCTGTGAAATTTCATTAAAAAACTTTATATTTAACGTTTTTTTTGGTCTACTTTGAAAATTAGTGGCAATAAAAAGAGAAATGCTCTTAAAATAATTAATTTAAGAATATATTTAGGTTTATTTTAGTTTTAAATTTTTAATTGTTACTTTGTATTATATTTTTAAGTATTTGTAAATCTTGATCAATAACATAATTAATTTATTTTGAGGTCATCTAAGGAATCTATCTATACACTAAAATTCAATAAGGAAATAAAACTTTTCAAAAATTTAAGAATAAGATTTTTTTATTAGCAAGCCAAATTTAGGAACTAAAACTTATAAAATTGACAAAAACAACTTCGTCGTTACGTTGTTCATACATAGGATTACAAGGTATCTAGTAAATGAACAAAGGGAAATTTCTATAGTCCATTCACTAGATTTTTCATGCCTATGAATGAACACTAGTGTTCCAATACTGGCTCAAAGAATCAGAATCGTTTTCTATGCAGTATATCAAAAAACAACCTTAAAACGATTACGTTAACATTTGAATTTAGAAGTAAATCAAAATTGAGCCACCACCAGTAAATGAACACACTGTTCATTTATTGGTTTTAGAACATTTGATAAGCCAGTAATGGAACACCTAAAAATGATACTTTATCGCAAAAACAGCCACCAAAGTGTACATTAATAGAAGGTTTAAATCTTATTCTTACCAAATAACTCGGTCATTCTCCAGACAGCCATTTCTGTATGTCCTCGGGCTTAAAAAATATAAAACTATTGAATTTGGTATAATTTATATTTTTTGTTCGTAGAAGGTACTCGTATTGAGGTGTACATGAATTTTCAAGTAAATATTCAATACCTTTCTAGGAGAAAAAAAAAATCAATACCCCATTCTCCTAATTAACACCGCGCGTCCCACTTCCAAAATCACTAATATAACTATTTTCCCCGATCATATACAAGAGGAAAGGTGAATGAAAGTATTTTTATTTAATGAAAGATAAGATATCCAAATTACAAAAAAAATACCAAATTTATTTAGTAATATATCACTAAGATATAAAATAAAGAAACTTTGTCCCGATACGTGTACTAATTCACGCGCCGCTTTCATTCTTGTCCGTGCAAGGCCATTGAACAAATAGACAGACGTCTGTAATGCATTTTGCGTGAGCAGACACTCATGTCAAGACCCTCTTGAGAGAAAGACGTGTTAATGTTGTGTGGATCGCACACTACAAATGTAAGTATCTAATTCGCATGTTTTGGTTCTCGTAAATGCTAATTAACACGTTTACGTTTTTAAAATCAGCCAATAACTCTATAGCTCTGTAAATTATTGTATACATTAAGAACCTCAGTATTTAACAGTTACTGGATTATGTAGTTTATCACATGTACCTAAAAGAAGTTATATTTTTTTTATCAAGAATCCCTAATACACACGTCTAATTCACGGGTCAAAAATGAACGCGTTAATTAGTTTAAGAGTAGTAAAACAGGTTTTTGGTACATAAAAGTATTTTATTTCTAATTGCTCGCTTAAGCTAAACCAGTTTAAATTAATTTACAGGAATAATCTTTTTACAAAAATGTAATTCCCGGAAGAATGATGGCATGATTAGAATGACATATATTATGTCAAACTGATGTTATTAGAGGGGCCCTAACCTTAAAATCATCCTTATGATCGTATCTGTGTGCTTAAGTGTTTGGACAATATGTTTTTTAGAGGTTATTTTATTTTTCCTAGCATATTTCTCTTGGAAAACATGAAAATTTTGCTGACCGCATTAAAAAGTTGCATTTTGACAAAAAGTGACAACTGTAATTCTAATCATGTAAGGAAAATCCTAGGGACCCGGCATCATTCTTCATATTTGTATAAATTATGTATTAAAACCACCCGCAATAATTAAACTACATACTTAAAGTTGAATGTCTGTATGTTATGTTACATAACTTATGTATGTAGAGCTTAAACGGCTCGACGGATTTTAGCATTATGAATTATGAGGTGTCCTTAGATTCAATAAAATTAACTAGTTTATTTATATCTTTTTAGTTCATCGGGTTTTTAAATTTTAAATTACTTTTTTTAAAGATAGATAGGGAATGTAAAAAGTAGGAGGAAGAAGTATTATTTTTTCTTTAGCAGATACGGCAATTTATTTGTTATCGTTTGTTCATAATACCTAAGGTTTATACCTTAGTTATTATGTTAGTAAAGTTATTAATTCTGATTTTTTTTTTATCGTTTTCATTGTTGATTATAGAACGATTATTTCAGTGAAATATTAGTTAGCTTATTATGTATGTATATCGTGATGGATATTTTATGTTCCTAATAGTTTCAACGTTGCAATATAATAAATATGATAAAATTAATAGACAGTCTGACAGTTTTTGTCTTATTTCCTAAAAATATATATATTTGGCATGAACATTTATCTAATAAACGCGTAGTTTTTTTAATTCGCAAGCAAGTAAACCTAATTAACGCATCGCTTTTCTAATTCGCGCGTCACGCAAATATTAAAACCCTTCTAGTTAATTAACCGCTAATAATAATTAAGTGCCCAATAAATATTAAAGTTCGAATGGTCGATATGTTACTACATTTTGCATAAATTTTATCAAAAACCAAGTGGAAAAAAAGGGCCGTGTTAATTAGACTGAGAACACAATTCTGGAGAATGACCGAACTAAACTTTCTATTGTTATACATCAAATAAGCACTTCTAATGTTACTCCAAATATGCACTGTTCTTACCTGGGATCTAATTTCCCCATACAAAACATCACAAACAGAAACCCATTAACTTTAAACCCCGGCCATGTTGAAATTTTTAGAATATAAATTTATCTAGTGTTGCCATTGCATAGGAAACAGAGTTGCTAATAAGAAAAAAAATACGACAAGTGGTAGAAATGGCTATATTTCTTATTTTAGGCAAAAAATGTGATTTTGTTCATTCACTGGGGGGGGTTCATTCACTGGTGGGTTTACCCTACCAGTGTGCGTGCTTTGAGGGTTGCCATATAAATCGTCAATTTGCCCATTTTAAGGCCTTTTACCCACTGCAACTTTTTTGCAGCCATACAAATGCGCATTTGACAGCCACGCCACTGTATCGCGACTAAACGTTGATGATTTGTGACTGTATCGATACTGCATCTAGACTGAATCGCGATTGTGTCGCTGCAAAAACTTCGTACAATTAAATCATGTTATCAAATGTACTATATAGGGTCACCGGGTTAACAGTGGGTTGCTAGTACACAGTGGGTAACGCACATACTGATAATACGCACAGTCCTTTCTGAAGCTAACTCGACGCGAAAGACGACCACCGGTGACACGTTCCTACTCGCTCAGTGCCAGCTAGGTAGCGCGAGAGCAACGACCAGAGGGAGTAAGTTTGTGTATTAGCTGCGAGGCGCAAACATTTACGTAAGTTCGAATTTTAAATCTGTATTTTCTAAAAATGAGACAATAAAATTTTATGTAGAGGTTTTCGTTTAAAGTTGATTAATAAGCTATTTTAGGGTTATTTTTATTAACCGACTTCAAAAAAAGGAGGAGGTTCTCAATTCGTCTGGTTTTTTTTTAAATGTTTTTTACGTCAGAACTTTCGACTGGGTGAACAGATTTTGATGATTCTTTTTTCATTTGAAAGCTGGTGCTTCCCGATTGGTCCCATTCTTATCAAAATGAAGATCTGATGGTGGAATCCATGAGGAATCGACGGAACTCGACAAAATTTATAGGCACACCTATAGCGATTTTGGTATTTTTCATTGTAAGTCGTGTATTTGGTGAAGTGGAACCGATGATGAAGACTATAGATGGCCACCGGAACTCCTAAACGGTATATATTACAAGATATTTCTATTAAGATAGTTGAGCGACTATGACGAAGCATACTTAGGTTTAAATATATGACTATGACTTTCCCACGGCGTTGCTTGCGGCGAGATTGAAATGTTCTATTGTTTCTTATTACTTGAGAAGTGGGAGAATAACAGCATAATTATGATCACTAAAAAGTATAAAATAAAAAAAAAGTATAAAAAAACAAAAACCCGCCTTCAAAAAGCAAAACATAACTTCTTTAAAATGGTAGGTAAATAGGTCAGTCCAACTGAAGTCGGCGTCCAACAATATTTTAACCAAAAGCAGACTTCAGTTGGACTGACCTATTTACCTACCATTTTAAAGAAGTTATGTTTTGCTTTTTGAAGGCGGGTTTTTGTTTTTTTAAACTTTTTTTTCTCTTAGAACAGTTAATTATTTTTATTTTTATTATCTTTGTTAAATTGATGCCTGGATTGACAGTAGGTCAAGTGAATCGCGATCCACTGTGTACTACGACTATAAATATTTTTATATCAATTAAAAACTTTAATATTTATTACAGAATTCCGAGAAAGATGAACCTTCCCAGCATTAGCAGCCGAAGGTGCTCTCTAAAAACAGAAAGTTACTTTATTTTTTTCACAGTTCTGGATGACGACGACCACACGGCCACAGCCGACACAAGTTCAAGATTAAAAGAGACTTTGTTTCGTATGAATAAGGTTGTAATTTGCAAAGCAAAGAAATATGATTGGCGTGTGTGTGAGTGACACATTTTGTGTTTGACGTAAGGCTTTCAAAATGTTTTTCGGCTAGCAGCAGTCACATAATTTGATTGTTCATTGATTTTTATTTAGTAAAGAACTCGATGTTGACTTATTGTTAAAAAGATCTCGTAAATGTTTATCTGGTTTTTCTATTACTTACCTATGTTATTATCATTTAAGTTTTTATTTTTTTGTTTTACAAAACTATTTATGTGTGTTTCATTTATTCTAGCACGCTGTTATCCATCTGACTTTCCTTAGCCCACTGTGTACTACCGGGTGACTCAGTGTAACCCACCCCTAGTACACAGTGGGTCATTTATCTTTTTTTTTTAAACAAGCCTGACACTAAATCTGTTATACTAGAAGTTGTTTAGTGTTATTTAATGAATATTAATTAAAT
Source organism: Acleris literana (assembly GCA_946894065.1). NCBI lineage: Eukaryota > Metazoa > Arthropoda > Insecta > Lepidoptera > Tortricidae > Acleris > Acleris literana. The sequence continues at coordinate 28,137,550 of OX335668.1, read as the reverse complement.
TATCTATATATCAGTCCAAATTGAATGGCAATCGAACAATTATTTCTCAAGATACGTTGTCTGAAAAAACAGGTGATCCACTGTCAACCATGTTACCGTACATATATTTGTGGGTTCCAATTGCTTTCTCCTCTGCAGTTGCGTATAATTGAAACCCAATCATCTTTACGTTTTTTATGTGTAGGAAAGCTATCAGAAATTAATGAGTGATTTAAAAAAAAACCGTCTTTAGTAACACACACTTTGATTCCGACTTACCTACTTCAAACATCCACTATTAGCCATTGAGGAGTTCCTACAGACCACCTGTCTCCATCATCATTACTCGATAGTACTACCATATAATTATATTGTCATCGCAATTACATAAGTCGGTATCCAAATTTCAAGAGAATCTGATAAATTAGAAGTAATTACGTTAAAACAGTGGCAACACTGATTGTCATTTTTGTTTGTTATTTGCGTCAAAGTAAATAAACTTATGAAAAATAACACGAATAATCATAACTTACACGTGATAAGTGATACCGTGTTGCTTTTTATATTTACTAATGTAGTTTTTACACGTTTTTACAACACAATGCGGCATTTTCTTCGACGTAAAATTGAATGTCACGCCTGCTGTGGCTCGACGCGTAATGGCGGCGGGTTAACAGACCTAGTGCATTTGTGAGACGGTAGATCGTGTCAGACGGAACGAAATAACAGACCTTGCATACTTCACACCTTTTATGTGTAACGTTACGTCCGTATTTTTTTTAGGTCCGTGCATACAAGTTATTTCGTACGCTACCAATAACATTGCAATTCCAATTTGATTATCAAAAAGGTGTTACATCCGACCCAAAATTAATAAGGCATTATGCTATGTTGTGGTCGGATATTTTGGCTGTAGGAATATTTGTGAACACGCAATAAGTATAGGACTTATGTTTAACACGTGATTTGCTGTGTTTTTATGTTTCGGATTTTGGTAATTTTTAGATACGTGTTGGTATTAGATAAGGGTCACTTTCAACAATGCACGATTTTATGCCAATTTCGGTGGCGAAATGAAAATTGTATTTTTTTGAGATTTTTTTTACTGATAATTTGCTAAAAAATGTTTTAAAACAGAATTTATAATGGGATGTTGTTATCTGCAAAACTTTAGAAGATATAACAAATTAAATAATTTGAGCTGACCACGGGAATTGGTATCTGCCACCTGAATTGTAATGACGTGCCACCCAAATTTACCCGCCACCAAAATTCGTTATTTTTAACATAACTTTATTTTGGATATAATTAACTACTTACATTTTAGTGATATAATATTATAAATAGGTCGGAACAGATTCCAGTCATTAGTTTTTGTTTTAATTGAACAAGTGCATAATATAAATGAAACGAGCTTGTACCTAATCAATTCACAATTGTATCACAAATTAAATACCTACAAAACATGATTCATAAGGAACCCACTTACATATAATAACATAAAAATAAAAGCTTCTAAAAAAATTAAAGTTAATTCACAAAAAAATATTGTGCATCATTTACACATAATAGGAACCATACGTAGGGTAATTGCACCTATATTGGACAGTGCTCCAGTTACGATTAATCCGTTAAACTATTCGCATTACAAATAAGTCGATTTTTTAAAATATATTGTTTATCACTAGAGCACTGTTCACCCATAAATACGTGTTTTATAAAGGTTCGTTAGTAAATATGTCAGATCATATTTTAGTAACTTCATACAAGTTTTGACATTCATGACCGAAATTTGATCTAACGGATCTTTCTGAAACCCAGCCTAAGTAACCAGAGGGCTTTTTATGGCCGCGTTGGATAAATGTCGATAAAACATTCGTCACTTTCTGAATTCTTTATCTACGTTTAAGTCTAAATTTGTTTTACTCATCGTTTTATTTCAAGCGAAAGACACTACCTTAAAAGGCTTAAAAAACGCAATCGTAAACGTTTTTTAAGCCTTTTAAGGTAGTGTCTTTCACTTGGATAAAACGATGAATAAAACCAAATTAGAAAACATAATAAAATAACAAATTATGAAAAAATAACATCACATGTTTGATTATTTAACACAAGATAGATTTTTGTCACAATTTTGATTATTTATAGCTTTTATCATCAGCCCACAAAAAAACACATTACGCTCTCGTTCCGCAATTATTTTTTTCAACAACCTCGTTTCCTTAGTTTGCTTTTTTCTACGCGGCATTCTAGACAATAAATTATAAAGATTAATACCGCGAAACTAAATCAACTTTTATGCTTCGTATATAATATAATCCGTTTTTTTTTATTTGAAGTCATTTAAAAAGGTAGGCAGGTAAAAGCCAGTGACGAACAATAACATTTTTAGTATTTAAAACATGTTATTACCGAAAATTCCATTGTAATAACTAATAGTATCCCCGAATAAGTTCAACTAAACTAATTGTAACACATATTCAATCTCGAAACCTAATATTTATTGTTCATAACCGGAGCACTTTCCATAATAGGTGGTTTTACCTAACTACAACCACTACTGAAAATTTTATTAGCAAAATGCTTTAGAGTTAAGTCTTTAACAGTAACTTTAACAGTCTTTAAAAGTAACCACACGAGGGAAAACGGCGAGAGATGCTTTTGTAGTTTAAAGAACTGTAATAGAATTTAAGATTAATCGCAAAAATCGTTAATTAACAATTCAGGTGGCGCAAAATAAGGCAAAAATACGTTTTGCCCACCTTAATTTGCGCCACTGAAATTGGGATTCTATTAAAATTTAGCCCTAAAACCAATAATCCTTGTTTCACAATTTTAAAACATATATTATAGGAAAAATACATCAATAGGCAATCCTAAACGTCAATCATTTAATGAAAATTTTATCAGAATCAACGTATAAACGAGCCACCATAATTGGATTTTTTTTGACCCCATGCCAGCGAAGATTAGTGCTTAGTTGTTTTACTGGAACTCGCAGCGACATAACACACCCCATCTTACGTCGAGCGTTAGATCGCGACTAAGGTGAAAGGGACGGGGGAGGGACATTAAAGTGTTACTAGTGAAGTTATAACGGTTTCAAATTTGCCCACCTGAATTAGTTCTCTCGCGCGGACAAAATGTAGGCATCGATTACTTACTTAAATAAAATAAATAAATAATCTGTGTATGTTAGTAATAATGCTATGTATTGTCCAGTTTTATAATCTAATAATAAAAAAGCGCAAACGTAAACCCGATCCTCAGTATGTTTTTTTTTACTTACTAACCCAGCTCTAGGACGCGCCACCAAGTCTTGGTTTTAGCGATTTAAATATTTTTTTGAATAATGTAAACATAATACATTTAGTTAATTTTACCTTATACCAGTGGGGAATAATGAGCTTTATGATGTAAAAAATAAATTTTATTATATTTATCATATATCACGTCGATTTTCAGCCCGGACACAAAAAAAAACACGCTCAGAAATTGACCCATAACTAGAATATAAATCTGCAATCAGAATTGAAATCTGACCCTTAGTTATGGAAAAAATTACTGATGCCATACGGCATCCCTAGCCTAATACCGTGTCTTTTAAAGTTGCCTACTATTTTTATTTTGTACCGCGTTTTGAAGTGTTTTTTTTTTAATATTTTAGTGAACTTATTTATTATTTATGTTTTTTTGCTTTAAGAATATTGGTTTGTTCACTAGGAGCTTCACTTTGCATGAAGCCTTAGCTGTTTTAGAGGACGATTCTGATTATGAAGGGAAGTCCCTATTTATAGAACCTCCTCAGGCAACTGTTGATTCTGACGAGGACTCAGGAGATGAAGACGATGGAGGGTTAGTAAACAATCTTAGCGGTCGTCAACTTAACGCAAGATGCACAGTCAGTAAGCTCCGAAGATCTCAACGATAACATACCCGCACTAGAACATCGCTGCCTCTAGAAATAACTCCTCTACGGTATCAAATGTTCCTCGTGACCGCGGCCGTAGTACAGCAATTTCTCGTGGAAGAGGATGCAGTGAAAGTCTCCATCGTCTTCATCTCCTGAGTCCTCGTCAGAATTAACAGTTGCTTGACGGGGTTCTATAAACAGGGAGTTCACTTCATAATCAGAATCGTCCTCCAAATCAGCTAAGGCTTTATGAAAAGTGCAGTTCCTAGTAAACAAACAAATATTTTTAAAGTGAAAATACAAAAATAATAAATAAGTTCGCACAGATATATATAATATATAATATGCACCATCGTTTTGTGTTTTGGTCCAAACAATAGCAGGTAACTTTAAAAGACACGGTATTAGGCTAGTGATGCCATACGGCAACAGCGACAAACATCGTCGTGTAAAATAACCGCAACAAGTCAATTTATTTCTATTAATTTATGGTTCTTCAATGATTTTTGATGAAAATTAACACTAAACCGGAAGTATTCAGACTTATTTAACAAACTTATAAAACACTTACTTGAAGACGGAATCTATTTTCGATCTGTTTTCTGTACGTTGAATTTTGACACGAATTAATTCGCAAACATTGCTCTGTGATTAGCTACTGCTACTTCCAATTAAAAGGCACGACCATGCACGACCTTCATAAACCGATTAGACGTATAATCACTTTCAACGAAATGCAATAGTTGCAAAATTTGGCGTGCAAATTTAAATATCTAACATTTTATGCCAAACGGCACCGCTAGCAAATAATGGGTTAAATCAGACTATATGGCTCGAAATGAAATGGAAATACTTATATTCAATCTTATGTGAACATCAGACATTTTGGTCCGGGGAATCTCCACAATATCTACAACAAACAGAGATAAAAAGAAATTTTAATGAGCTATGGAAAGAGACAGAAAGCAAACATACGCCCAACGAATTCCGAAACCTTACGATTGACCGAGCGCGGCCGGCCGGCGATTGACAAGTATACCCAAAAGTATACCCATATAGCCATTTTCGGTCGCAGACTTTTCAAAGCAGTAACAAGTCACATTTGTTTCGTAACTGTTTCGGCACATTGCGACTGTGTAAGGGTTTGGTTTCTAAGTGTAGTAAAGTAACAGTTGATACACAATGCTACCAATAAATAACTAGTAACAATGTTTAGTCGCTGCGTCCACAAATAACGAAAACATTTGTGTCACACATTTTTATACACTTTGCGTTTAGTTTGTGACTAGTGTAAAAACTAGGAAATAATGTGCAGTAACCGTGTGGTAACTCTGTAACCAAGTTATAAACAATAAACGCGAAGTGTAGTAATGTTACGTCAATGTTTCGGAACTTTGTAACGGTAAATGACGGTGTCCGTGAAACTATGAGAGTCTCTGTAAATAAAAAAATACATGGAACCATTTTGTGATTTCAGTAACTTTGTTTCTACTTTAAGTTTCACGTCGACACATGTCGACACAAACTAGTAACTGTGTGACCACTTGTGACTGCAATGTTTGTCCGTCATAATAACATATTTATATCATAATTAATAAGTTTTATGGTTTATTCTTGCTTTTATATTTATTGTAATTGCTTAAATATATTATTCTGTCTATGAAAGCTTCAGAGATCTTTAAATTATAGACTTATTCAATAATGCAATAAATACGCAGTACAGTCATGTGTTGCGCTAAATTGGCTAAATTATGATTTTATGATGGCGCGTTGATGAATTTCAACCAATATGATCAAATGACACGATGAAATTATTTTCCCATTGAAATTTGAACACAATCATAATGAATTAACACTAAAACGAAATATTTACGTTGTCAAACTTTTTTATGATGGCGTCTGTTCTTATGTATTTTTTTAAATCACTATGAAAACGACATCAAACACTCCAACGATTTTCATTTAAAAGAGTGAATGAACGAATGATTTCTAACGAACTGGTTTCAAACTGGGAACATTGTTACCACACAGCGACGGAACAGTGAAACCAAAAGTTACTGTGTCGACTCTTCCCCAATTTTAGTCGTCGCGACGTAACAATTACGAAGCAGCGACCAAACGTGTTACTAGAATCAGTCAGTGTCTATACATAAGTTTCGACAATTATCGTAACGGCTACCAAAAATGGATATATGGGATAGTATAAACCAGTTTGCGTCTAGACCGCGGATGTGAAAATTCGGTGCGAATTAATTCATCTGTTAACAAGTGCAAGTGTGTACAGGACATTAGAGAGACTGCAGTCTCGCAAAATACCATCATGTTACGTGGACAATCCCTGCCTCCCGCTTCCGCTCCGTTTCGTTGAGATCTAACTAGCAATGCACCGACGAGAAGTTCCCAAAGTTGCGAAACTTTCAACGTGAGAACTTCTCGGTAACTTCTGAGAATGTTCTCGGGAACGAGAATTTACCTCCTCCTGGCATCTGCTTATTTATTTATTTTATTTATTTTCACAATAATTAGGTATACACAACATAATGAACTGTTGTAAAATACGATAAAGATATAGAAGAAGACATTTCCCAGTCTGTTCTTACAACTTAAAAGAAACAAAAATCTTAAATGTAACAAAAAACAAAAAGTTTGCGTTGCCGGGTTCGAACTCGCGGCCTATGCATCGGATCTTGTCTACAGTTCCCACTTACCGACACGACTCTTACTAGTAGACGTCAAATTTGTCTATCACAATCTGCTACGACAAGCTGTTACTGAAAATATTCTGTTTGCAATTTTCTCTGAAATGTTCTCAGAAATTTAATGAGAATATAAGCAAGTTACTGGTAACTAATCACTTAGGTATTAACAAAATAATTAACTGTATCAAATTAAAACATGTACATAATAATTATGGAGTATTTATAATGCACATTTAAACTTTATTGCACGAACATTTTCTTTGTTAATCAATAAGTTTCAAGTTGCAAGAATGTTCTCAGAACATTCTCGAGAATGTTTCCACGTTTTGGTAATGTTCTGCAACTTGTACATTGCTACTTGTGCCACTTGTTAAAAAATTAATTACCTAGGCAATTTGCACTGAGTTTTCATGCCCGCGGTCTAGACACTGGTTTATACATGTCAATAGCGGACTTTACACAGGCGTTCTATCGCGCGTGAAACAGGTACGAGGGGCACACCGAAATGATCGGGAATTAAAAAAACTACAAGTACTTTATACCTAAATTATATTTCATTGTTATTCGAAGTATTCTTCCTTGCAATTAATGCGCTTTTGCATTCTTTCGAACCAGTTATTAAAGGAGTAACTCGACTGTGAAGTGGACGTTTCCAAAATGGCCGATTTATACGCTTGTTCTGCCGCTTCTGGGTCTTGAAATTGTTGACCACGTAACAAATCCTTAATTTATAGGAATGTAAAAAAATCGTTAGAGCTCAATTCAGGACTATATGGAGGATGAGACATTAACTCTACGATTTCCTGGTTCAAAAACTTTTTTGTTTTCGAGCGGTATGGAAGCTCACATTGTCGTGGTGTAAGATGATGCTGCGTGTACCATTACCTCTACGGAGTTCGGTCATCGTTTCTGGCAACCAAACCGAAGTTTACCGATCGGCGGTAACCGTTCTATGTTCCAGTAAAGGAATTGTTGCCACATGTCCTTTTTTGGAATCAAACGGAGCGATCATTTTCTTCGATACGCTACGGGGACGCACCACTTTCGTTAGTTTCACCTCGCTTTCGAGGACCCAAACTGCCGACTGATAATTTCTTTCAGGTTTATAAGAATAAATCCATAATTCGTCACCTAAGACGGGGGGGGTACCCAGCGGGAAATTAACTTTCTGACGCCCAACTCATTATGCAAAATATTTTGAATTGCGATCATTACAATCCCTATGAAAGCGTGCATCTGTTCGTATGTCACATGTCGATCATCTTGTAGAATTTTTTGCACAGCCGGCACGTTTTCAGGCGCTACTGCTGTTTTTGGTCGACCACTCAATTCCCGATCATTTCGGTGTGGCCCTCGTAATCGTGTGCGAAAGAATGCGCGTGTAAGGATGTCCCAAGGAGAAGGGATAGACCGCACGATGAGCTCAGCAGTAGTGAGCGCAATCGCGTGGTTCGAGGTTGCCCTTGCACGTAAAATTCTTTCGCGCACGCCACACGCTACAAAAAGATGGCGAACATACGCACGTGCAATAAAGAATTAATTAATAGAAGAATTACTAGCAATGTACAAGTCTTTTTCGTGCCTCTGGTAAATAAGGTCCGAAGACTAAAAAAATAAAAACATCTAACCGTTTTTCACCGCAACACTTAGTAAAACTGCGTTACCTCTGTAAAACTGTGTGAACTGCACACACTCCAACACGCGCCACGTTCGCGAGGTCTAGTCTATCACGCACGATTAGTTTACACGTTCGCTCTTTCCGTTTTAACAAAAACCAATACGAGTAATCGCGTGCGAAAGAACGGTAGCTTTAACAACTTCAAAAGCATAATCGCGCACGATTGTGCGTACAGTCGCAATCCTGTACGCTCCTGAGAACGCGCGATAGAACGCCTGTGTAATGTAAAGTCCGCTAATCGCCGGCCGGCCGCGCTCGGTCATACGTAAGGTTTAGGCAATCGTCGGGCGTATGTGTGCTTTCTGTCTCATTCCATCGACCATTAAAATTTATCGCTATCTCTTTTTATTGAGGATATTGTGGAGATTCCCCGAACCAAAAGGTCTGATATGATATGATCATCAGACGCTCCGTTCTAAGAAAAAAATTAAAACCAAAATGTCTTATGTGAACATCAGATCTACTTTTAAAGCTACCTATACATTAAGATTACTAGAGGCAAAAAATCATAATTAAACATCAGTAATTTTTCTTCTAAGATATTGTGGTCATCTGACCTTTTTTTGTAAATCTAACTTCGTTACTACAAGCGATAGCGGTATAAAGGTTAGATGGCCTGAAAGAAGACAAAAAATTGAGAATGATTCTAGAAAAAAGTGATTTTGGTAAAAAATTGTCATCCGACCCGTTGGCTCTGACGTTCAGATGTGTACTTATAAAATAAAATATTGGTGACGTTTTACATGTTTTGTGTAAAACCACAAAAGCTTGACAATTGCCTACAAATATTTTTCAATTTTGTCTACAGCAATGTTACGATGGCATTTACAGGATTGCAATCGTACGATGGTAATTTCAAGACTGCAATCTTACGATGGCAATCTCAAGATTGCAATCTTAAGATGGCAATATCAAGGCTGCCATCGTACGATGGCAATCTCAAGACTGCAATATTACGATGGCAATCTCAAAACTGTAGCCGTTTATACGCCTCGCACGCATCTCCTCCTGATCCCGAAAATGAGGACTCTAGAGCCCCATTAACCCGTCACTTTATTGAGGACTTGCCAGAGATAAGCCTGCACGAAATCGAGATGGCTCTTAAACAGCTAAAAAATGGAAAAGCTCCCGGGGAGGACGGTGTTACAACTGAGCTTCTAAAAGCAGGAGTCACGCCTGTATTGAAGGAGCTCCAGAACATCTTTAACACCGTTCTCTTCCATAGAAGAACTCCAGAGGCGTAGAGTAGGAGCATTGTCGTGTTGTTCTTTAAAAAGGGTAATAAAACCCTAATAGAGAACTACCGACCCATTTCACTCCTAAGCCACGTCTACAAGCTGTTCTCAAGAGTATTCACGAACCGCCTTGCACGAAGACTCGACGAATTTCAACCCCCTGAGCAGGCCGGGTTTCGAGGAGGGTATGGCACCATAGACCACATTCATACAGTGCGGCAAATTATACAAAAGACCGAGGAGTATAATTAGCCCCTGTGTATATAAAGCATTTGTGGACTATGAGAAGGCCTTTGACTCTATTGAAACCTGGTCAGTTCTGAAATCCATGCAACGATGCCAAGTTGACTAGCGATATATCCAAGTGTTAAGATGTCTGTATAACGCCGCAACTATGGCCGTCCAAGTACAGAACCAGTGGACTAAACCTATCCACCTGCATCGAGGTGTGAAACAAGGGGATGTTATCCCCCCTAAGTTGTTGTTGCTCCCCTAAGACGCTGGTCTGGAAAGGACGTGGCATTAACATAAACGGCGAGTATATCTCACACTTGCGATTTGCAGACGACATCGTCATTATGGTCCAAACTTTGCAGGATCTACAACATATGTTGAACGACCTAGCTGATTCTTTTCAACACATCGGTCTCCGCATGAAATTGGACAAAACCAAGATTATGTTCAATGAACATGTCATGCGGGGACCGATTGTAGTACAGGGTGGTGCTCTTGAAGTTGTTCGAGAATATGTTTACCTGGGGCAAACCCTGCAGTCAGGGAAAAACAACTTCGAGAAAGAGGCCAACAGAAGAATACAGCTGGGTTGGGCAGCATATGGGAAATTGCGTCGAGTCTATTCCACAGAGCCTGAAGACAAAAGTCTTTAATCAATGCGACCTACCTGTCATGACATAAGGAGCCGAAACGTGGACACTTACGATAGGGTTGGTTCACAAATTTAAAGTCGCTCAGCGAGCTATGGAGAGGGCTATGTTGGGACTTGGGAGTTTCTCTGCAGGATCGAATCCGGAATGAGGTGATCCGACAGAGAACTAAAGTAATCGACCTAGCCTAGCCTAGTAATATTTCGATGGCAATCTCAAGACTGCCATATTAAGATGGCAGTCTCAAGACTGCAATCTTATGATGGCAATCTCAAGACTGCAATATTACGATGGCAATATCAAGGCTGCAATCTTACTATGGCAATCTCAAGACTGCAATCTTACGATGGAAATCTCAAGACTGCAATATTACGATGGCAATCTCCAAACTGTAACCTAATAATAATAATAATTTTCCTTTGTCAGTTTAATCAGTTTAAGCAAAAAAGTTAGTGTATCGGACAATAATGTTTTTTCTTAGGTTTTTCATACATTACAGCGGCGGCGGCGGCTCGTTGTGCGTGAAACTATCTTAACCAAGTAACTCGTATTTTGTAAACAAACATTCTCTCTGAATTTGTCAAAGGTTTTTATTAAAAAAACACATAAGCATGTATTTGTATTATTTCTTCGCATTGTTTGAGAAAAGAATTATGTATGCCACGGCGGAAACGAGGATTTCCTGACTCGTATTTTGGCAGGCCTCGCTATTTCTCGGCCTGCTAACCGCCTCCTCAGGAAATCCCTTACTTTCCGCGCCTAGACAACAATGTAGGCTATTAGATCATCAACTAAGTCGAAATCAAAGTCAATAGTAGATTTTTTTCATGGTCCTTTCGATTTTATACGCAATAGAGACCACTTTTAAAAAACAATATGGACATGGACGGAAAGTGTTTTCATATGTTTTTTTTACTCCTAAGAGTAAAATGAGGCACTTTCCGTCCTTGTGTTTCAATCGGAAAACCGTTCTTTCAAAAAGCATTACCACCAGTTCAAAAAATAAAACTAAGGTTTACACTAATGAACTGTCTGTTACAAACGAACCATATATTATCTAGGTTCGTTTTCAACCGAGATAAATTGTATACATTTAAACCTTAGTTTATTGGTTAACGATATATGGAACTAAAAATAAAATTGGTTAAGAACTTGGTATCAGTTCCCAAAATTGAAAAGTCATATTAGTAGGCAATTGTATGGGAAAAACGAAAGCGTCCCTAATTATGTGACCACCACTGTATGTAGGTAATAGGTATGTACGTCTATTTATGTCTCACGCTCTGCAGCCTAAACGGCTTGATGGATTTTAACATATTATAATGAGGTGTCGTCGTTAGATACGTCTTAGTTGTGGGAGTGTCATAGGCTATATTTAAATCAAAGTAATTACCTCTCATAATAACCCTCGAGTTTATAAAAAAAAACATAATACATATTATGTAGACGACTATATGAAAAAGTGCAGTCGAATTTCAAAGCTTGCATTTTATTTAGACTGGTTTGGAAGTCGGTTAATAAATATGTCAGTTTGTCAGTTAGGTATTATTAAATTACCTCGCAAAAGTCGCAAACTAACACCAATTATTTTAACCTGTATGGAGGCGTTTGTGCTTCTTGAGGAAGTACTTCGTCGTGAAGCATTTTCGACAGACATCGCACTGCCATTGCTTGTTGTCACTTTTCTCAAACTGTTTGGGTGTAACGTCGGCGGTCAGGCTGAGTTCACCGGGGTCGCCGGGGGTGCCGGAGGCGCTGGGGGCGCCAGGGGCGCGCCCCCCGGCACCGGCCTGGGCGCTGCTGTTGTTGGGGTGGAACCCATAATGTGCAACTCGCAAGTGCACCATCAGGGATCCTCTCATCTTGAAGTATTTCGGACATACATGACATTGATATCGCGTAACACTTTCATTTACATTGTTATTTATGTTATGTATAAGACATCTGTGCATTCGTAAAATGTTGTTATCAACGAACTGTACACTACAAATATCGCATGTAGCCATAGTCTGCAGCAGCGTCGCCTGCGAACCGCGGGCTTCGCCGCAGTCGACGGGACCCCGCGGGGAGTCGGGGACGGGCACCGTATTTACGGACTTAACTGGCAACTTCGGATATATCTTCACGAATTTTACGGGCACGTTAGCCGTAGATGGTGATGTTTTATTTTTAGCCGGTGGAGTTTTCAATTTCTTTTGAGATTTAGGAACGGCTTCCGGTTTCGGTTTACATGGTGATTCGTGAATCTCATTTTCCTTAATACATTCCATTAAGCTCGAAGTTATCGGCTTTACGTGACTAAATAAATGAATTGTCAACTTGTCTAGTCCCAACACTTCTTCTTGACAAACGGGACACAATATTTTGTTGGTTGACACGTTAATGAGTCGGTCTCTCAGCGATGGAACTGAATAAAAAAATCCATTTTGCAGGCACAGAGGACAGGGCAACGATGCCGCATCAGCACTCATTGCTTTAAATATTTAAAATACGTGGTCACTTGCTCAAGGGCCGGCAGTTAGCTGCAACGGTAGCGCGAAACTAAGCTTCCAATGAGTTATTTTGGGAAAGCGACGCACATATTATTTTGGCTTCATTTCAAGTAAATGTAGGATATTTTAAACGTCTCTTTATAACATTAGTAACGTTCTTCTTTTGAACTTAAAAATCGTCACCTAAGGATCGACTTAATCGTCTTTAACGGATTCAGAGTGCGGCCGTAAGTTTGCCAATGTGGTGGTACTTAAATCAATTATGGATGGTATGGAAATTCAGTACAACTTTACAAATATAATCCTTAATTGTTAAAATTTGGGACTTTCACCACATGCCTAGTGTTGTGCTACCGAGAAATTACGCACTTACGGTATTCTCATAGTGAAAAGAAAAAGATTTGGTTGGGTTAAAGTTAGATTGATAATGGCTAAAAACTTGTGTTTTTTTAACATACCTACTTATGTTATTGATTAGATTTCGTGTTAATTTTGAGTTCGAACTTTATTTTGTAAACAGCTAAACAGCAGCAGTTTTTTTACTTCTTTTAATATTTCGACTTGCAGGCCAGTACCATTGAGTTATAATATAATACAGGCCACTTATACTGATAGTATTACGTCAATAGATAGTCAATGTCATAATTTATGACACAGTTTAGTTCATCTTGTAGTGACCTAGTACTGTGAATTCAAGAGTGTTAATGAGAGCATAAACTTATTATACTAACGTAATAGACGAACAGTGTTGCGAGTGAAAAAACCGATCCTTACAGCATAGCCTATGTGCGAGAACGAGTTAAAAAACAATGACAACAGAACCCGGTTTGAAATCAGTTAGCCTCCTTTAGCCTCCTGTTGAAAAGCGTCCTCGTGCTTCTTTTGAGTTTTTCTTTCCAATCCCGTTGATTTATCTCATAAAACGTATCGTATTCTGTCTTGAACTGTGGTGTAACTTATGGCAATAACCGAAATATACACTCATTTCACAGTCAAATATCATTGTACAATCACCATTTTCATATTCCTTACTTTCATTTAATGTTTTGTCTAATTTATTGTTAAGTATGTTAATATCATGCGGTAAACAGCCTATTTCTCAAATATTGCTATATTTCTAAATATTATGTATAAAATAAAAAGATATTATGACCGTGAATTTGAGAACGAAAGCTGTAGAGTTGGATTCCTTTTTATCGATATTTCGATACCTTCCAATAAATAAATATTTTGTAATTGACTATTTATTGCCTTTCATTTGATACCCATATTGTTATAATAAAAAATACTTACCTACTTTTCTACCCTCCCTCCACCTCTTTTTGCGGACGCCATGTTGTAATACGATACACTTTGTCACTTCGACGAATTAAGACGAATCGAATGACACCTCATAATTATTAAAATCCGTCATGCCGTTTAGGCTGCAGAGCGACACATAGAAAAAGACATACATACGCTGCTCTACTGGATAAAAAAGTAGGTACAGCAGGATACAAATAATATGGCGCTCAGATTAAGCAATAATATACTGGATCAACGGTATATATTATATATTAATATTAATTGTGTCACGTTGTACCTATGGTTATCGACAGCTCTTGTTGAGCAGTGAGAGCATCTCTAAAATTCATATACACATTTAACAATTTACACAGACAGGCTCATGTCACTTTTGGTGATGCTTTTACGCTACTACTATAATAAGTTTACGGTTGAGAGAACAATGAGGCCAAAAGGCAAGGTGTTAGAATATTAAAGACAATGTACCGAAGACCAACGAATTAAGTACCATTGCTTGTTTTGTGACCTCGTGTACACTCCCAAAAATGTCACTCGTTTTGCTCAACATTTGGTTAAAAAGTGCCAAAACTGTCCTGTTGATGTTAAAACAGAGTTAAAAAAAAGTGCCTCACAGAACAATACTCCTACTGATGCTGTAAATAGTTCTGTATCCACAGAACAGCCTAAAGATTTAACTGTTGACGAGGTAAGTGTAGGTACTCAGCCTTTTATCAGATTTTAATACATCAATATTTGCCTCGTGTGGTTGCCGAGTTAGAATAGTGCCACTCCATGTCTTCCCGTGGATGTCGTAAGAGACGACTAAGGGAATAAAGGCTTGTAGTACTGTTAGGCGATGGGCTTGCAACCTGTCACTAATACGCTGGTAAACATCTTAGCCTAATTGTGCAAATTGTGGTTATAGAATTATCAACAAGTTTTTAGAGATGTTTGTAATTCTGTAGCTCTGCCTACCCCACTCTGGGAACGAAGGCGTGAGATTATGTATGTATGTAATACAACAATATTTATTAAACAGAAGTTAAAACAAGCCCTATATTTGTTTCAGGGAATAATTAATAAGGCATTTGCAAAGTTTATGTCACGGGCATGCCGTTAAATAGTGTGCGTGTGGATTGAGTGAGCACCCTTCTGAAAAAAAATACAAAATTCATTTAGTAAAAGTTCTAAAACAATTAGAAAACTAATCTCTGTATTTGTAAAACCATAAATAAAAAAATTAAAATCTTAAACATGCGCTCACTCAGTTCTCACAATCTACCAACGGAATCAGTGAATGTATTCATTTAACATATAATATTTATATACTAATATTTAGTAAAACCTATGCTAACTTACCTTTACAATTTGTAGATCACCTACTTAGTAACGTATTTTAGGTTTTAAATTGGTTTTAAAAATAATTTCTTATGCTCACTCAATCCACACACTTTTCGAAAACCCGATTTCTGATGAAAAATCTGAAGATTTAAACTGCTATATATATATGTATAGATAAGTAAAATTCATATGGGACTTTATAAAATACAAAACGAACCACTAACGTGGCAGGTTTTTGGATAATACATTTATGTGAGTGCTCACTCAGTCCACATATTATAAGTAAGTTAAAAATTATGAATGAAGAAAAAATATCTTAAGATTTGTAGTACCACAGAAACTATAAATTCGTTCAACTTTTAGTAAAAAAAAAATACTAAGTATCCACCATCTAATATTTTATATTCGCTGTCTGTTTATTACATTTCATACATTCAAATGTAATTTTTCTAATGTAAATATATCAATTAGGTTGACCACACGTCTATATTTCCCGACACGCATTTTTTCCTTTTTTTCTTTTTTTAATTTTCAACATGTGACGTTGGACTATGGTCACGCCCTTAATGCCTAGTTATAAATATTGGCATTTTTTTTTTACGAAAAAGTATGCCCGTACTAATCACAAAATTGTATTTAGACATTTATTATTATCAATATTAATAATTTCGTACCAGTCTACGGTAGACTCGAACGAAATGCACACCAAATTGAAGAGCGTAAAATATTAGTCGATCCGAGTCGACAACATATATCCGCAAAATTCGGATTGTCGAGTATTTTGTTAAATTCTAACGGTGCTGACAGACAAATCACAGTCGCCATATTGGCCACTCTAGCGAAACGTCTCAAACACCGTTTGACATCTTGAGTAGTTAACGCATTCACTGCCAGGGGGCGTGGCCTAGGAACAAACTTGTATGACAGTGAAAGCATATATGCGTCGGTGGCAGTGAATGCGTTAAAAAACGTTCCTCAACATGTCGCGCCATTCATTTTAAAAATGTTCATGAAGCAGCAGCTAGATCAGCAGAAAAATCAACACTATTAGCATTTTTTGAATTAAACAAAAACAAAGAAAGTGCTCGACAATATCTTTACACTGAAATTCCGACACATTTCAGATTTATCCATGGACATTGGCAACCACGAATATCTCAATCAGCGGCAGATAAAGTAATTGCAAGAATGTATAATTATTCCTTTTCTGATCGAGAACGATATTATCTCCGGCTATTACTTCTTCACGTCAAAGGGCCGACTTGCTTCAGAGATGTTAGAACAATGAAAGTGATATTTACAACTCATTTCGAGAAGCTGCTCAAGCAAGGGGCTCCTTCTTGACGATCAAGAGTGGGAAAGATGTTCGGATGAAGCAATTGGTTTTAAACTTCCTCGGCAATTACGACAGCTGTTTGCGTTAATTTGCGTATTTTGTGAACCAACTGATCGTAATGCTCTTTGGGAAAAGTTTGCGTATCATTTTATCGAAGACTTTACAAGATCACGCCCTTAAATATTATCCAAACAGTTGGCTTTACAAGAAATTGATGAAACATTAAAACTCCACGGAAAGAGACTAACAGATTTCGGCCTTCCAGAGCCCGATATTAGTGAAAATGATGTTTTCTTATCTGAATCCGTTTATGACTGTGAAGATGAAAAAGCAAATAGCTATGAAAAATACCAAAAATTGAATGTGGAACAAAAACATGTGGTCGATACAATACTTAACGCTGTAAATAATCCCACAGAGAGAAAGCTGTTTTACCTTGACGGCCCAGGAGGAACTGGAAAAACTTTTGTATTTACAACTATTTTACATTTTTTAAGATCTGATAACAAAATATGCCTGCCTATAGCGTTTTCTGGTATTGCAGCGACTCTGTTAAATGGCGGTAGAACAGCTCACTCGCGATTTAAAATTCCAATTAATTCAGATGTAGATTCTACGTCTCATATGTCGTTAGGGTCACCGGCCGCTAAGTTATTGAAGGAAACTCATTTAATAATTTGGGATGAAGCACCTATGACTAAATGTCATGATATTGTTGTAGTTGATCGACTCCTTCAAGATATAATGAAAAATAAATTACCTAGACACAAATGATTATAAAAGTTATTCAATGAAAACTATACTTACCCCTAAAAACGATGATTGTTTTCAATTGAACGACCAAGTTGTTGAAAAAATCCCCGGCATGTTTAAAATTTACGAGAGTTTTGACGCCGTGGTTGAGGACGATCATAATGATGATTTAAACTATCCTGTAGAATTCCTAAATTCTTTAACGCCTGCAGGACTACCACCACACATTCTAAAATTAAAAGTTGGCTGTTAGTAATGCTTTTAAGAAATTTAAACCCGACTGTTGGGTTGTGCAACGGAACCCGTCTTATTATTAGAGCGTTAGCGTCACGTGTCATTGATGCCGAAATTATTTGTGGTAGCCATGTGGCAACCAGAGTTTTTATTCCTCGAATTCGTCTCCAGCCATCTAACAGTCAACTGCCTTTTAAATTTAGCCGGCTTTAGTTTCCAATCCGCATAGCATTCGCTATGACAATAAATAAAAGTGAGGGACAAACTTTCTACAAAATCGGTCTATTTTTACCTAATCCTGTGTTCACCCATGGCCTATGTTGCCTTCTCTCGAGTTCGAAGATTCAATGATGTAAAAATCCAAATTATCAATACTACTGAACAAGGCTTGAAAGGTGATAAATATTTGACGAAAAATGTTGTATATAGTGAAATTTTATGATAATCAACCTGTAATGTATAATAGAGAATATTTATGATTATTTCTTTATAAGTACCTCAAAGGTATTTCTTAATAAGTAAATTGTCTTGAAAGATGATAAATATTTAACGAAAAATGTTGTATACAGATTTTTTTTATGATAATCAACCTGTGATGTATAATAGAGAATATTTATGATTATTTCTTAATAAATACCTTTGCCAACTTCTCGGGTGAGTACTCATTGCAAAATTGCAATTGTTTTACTTGGCTTCTCAGTATTATTTTTGATTTAGCCAATTTGTATAAAGAACAATATTTTCATTTTTTATTTTCAAAAGTAGTAAGTACTAGCTATCTACCAACGTGAAGAAAAAGACTGATTGCTTAAGACAGGGAGGTTTATATAAAATAAACCTTAAAAGCTATTTGTTTCGTTAATTTATTTTGAAAGTTTTTTTAAATTAAAATTATTTATGTAAATACTTTTGCAGTTTTTATTTACTATATTTATTAAACACAATGAAAGATGCTATACGAATCTATGCCTTGCTTTGCGTTTAGGTAATATGTATTCCTTGAGAACCGATAACTACAGAAATATCTACCTAAATTTTGTACCTACATGTGTATTATGAGTCACTTTTCACCCGAGCGAAGCCGGGTTTTCATCTAGTATATTATATTATACGTACACTTGTCGCAATACTCGCAATTAAATTAAATCTCATAAAGTATATCAATTTAATTAATGTGTGGCTGTATCGGTTAATTTCCTTAGCCTTAAAAGAAGAAATTTCTTTATTTGAATATGACCATAATATAGAAGTGTGGTCAACCTAATTGATATATTTACATTAGAAAAATTACAATTGAATGTCTTTATAAACAGACAACGAATATAAAATATTAGATGGTGGATATTTAGTGTTTTTTTTACTAAAAGTTGCACTAATTTATAGTTTCTGTGGTACTACAAATCTTAAGATATTTACATTTTTAACTTACTTATAATTATGTGGACTGAGTGAGCACTCACAAAAATGTATTATCCAAAAACCTGCCACGTTAGTGGTTCGTTCTGTATTTTACAAAGTCCCATATGAATTTTACTTATCTATACACATATTATATAGAAGTTTAAATCTTCAGTTTTTTCATCAGAAATCGGGTTTTCGAAAGTGTGTGTATTGAGTGAGCATAAGAAATTATTTGTAAAACCTAAAATACGTTACTAGGCGATCTACAAATTATAAAGGTAAGTTAGCATAGGTTTTACTAAATATTAGTATATAAATATTATATGTTAAATGAATACATTCACTGATTTCGTTGTTAGATTGTGAGAACTGAGTGAGTGAGTGCATGTTAAAGATTTTATTTATTTATTTATGGTTTTACAAATACAGAGATTAGTTTTACAATTGTTTTAGGACTTTTACTAAATGAACAGCATTTTGGCATTTTTTTCAGAAGCGTGCTCACTCAATCCGCACGCACACCGTTAAATATATTAGAAAATCCCTTATGGATTGAAGCTTTTCATCTATTTAAACCAGACTATAAGCTCCCGTCACGCAGGATTCTGTCTAGGACCCTTTTGGAAGAAGGGTACAAGGAAATGAAAAAGGTGATCTCCAAAAAAATTGAGCATTCAAAGTTTTGCATTTGGCGGTGGATGGATGGACAAACGTCAGGAAAGATCCTATCATTAACATAATGGTATTTACTCCAACACCATTTCTTCATACATCTATTGATGCTGCGACAAACAGGCATACGGGAAAGTATATAGCTGAAAAAATATCGGAGACTATCGATGAAATTGGTTTTGAAATATTTCTCGGGATTATTTCGGACAATGCAGCGAACATGAAGAAATGCGGCAAACTGCTAGTTGACAAATATGAAAAGACCACGTGGTTTGGCTGCCTTGCCCATACCCTTAATTTGTTAATAGCAGATTTGTTGAAAATGTCCGAAGTTCACGAAGTATTTACAACGGATGTTGGTATCGTGAATTGCGTTTTGAAATCAACCCTATTTTGTGCAGAATTAAAAAAAATCGCTGCTGACAAATTATTACATGTGTTTTGCTTGAAAAAATATTATGGGGAAGCTATTCATATTGTCTTGAAAATTTTATGAAATCGAAAGAGATTTTGCAAACAATGCTTATTAATGAAAATAATAAAGAATTGCAAAAGTTTAAAAGTGAACTGTTGGCAGAAAACACATGGAGCGTTATAGAGAAGCAAATCAATCTTTTCGAACCCATTGTAAAATGGATTTTCAAGCTTGAGGGAGATGCATGCACTATTCACTTAGTGTCCCGAGCTTTAGAAGAAGTAGAGAGCATTCTAATTAATGATGCGGCTAGACAAATATTCAATAACGAACATTTGACCAGAGTTCTTCAAAAATGTCAAGACAGGAAACAAAATTGTTTAAATCCCCTTAACTATGAAGCAATCATCTTGGATCCAAAAAATCAAGGGACATCTTTAAAATCTGAAGAGCATCTTGATGGGTGTTCTGCAATAATGGAAATTGCTGAATTTGATGTACACACAATTCTTAAAGAAGTATCAGATTATAAGTGCCGGAAAGGTATCTTTGAAAAAGAATTTGTATGGCGAACCGCCCAATCTATAGAGCCAGTGGCGTGGTGGCAATCACTATATCCCAATTGTCTATTGGGAAAAGTAGCTCTAAAGATATTATCTGTGCCGGCAACATCTGCATGGTGGAAAGGAACGATCGTTTTCCACATTTTCAAATATTCACACTATGAAAAGAAGCAGGCTGCTGACAGAGCGATGTATGAAGATATGCTACATATCACATAACTGGAAATTACTGCATAAAAAAGACTCACAATGGAAAACTGCTGACACCTCTATAAATCAAAGTGATATCTCTGAAAGTAATTCCGAAAAGGACCTATCAAACTCTTCTTTTGAATAAGACACCATTGATTTCATATCACAGTCTCCTGTCACCGACGAATTCGACGAATAATCATGAATAATCATCAACGAGGTCAAATAAGACAATGAATATAGGGGGAAGCGGGGCAGTTTGATGCACGGGGCACAATAAATACACCAGCACTATTTCGTTAAAAACAAGTGGTAGTAATATCTAAATATCACTAAAACATCACTATACGTAAGCGGGCTTGACAGCTGTAAACGCATCGCTAGGTTGTTATTCTTTAGCATTTTACAAGTAAAAAAGCTTACTAAACATATTCTCCTTATGTAATAGTTAATTGTTGCAGTGTTTATCTGTTTATTGGCTATTTGAAATTCCCAATATTAAGTTATTTTATTTCGTTGTCAGGATTGCATGTTTAACTTTTCTAAGGTACATTGGTTTTATTAATATTCAAATATTTTTCGAATATGACCGTTGAGGCACTTCGATACACAAAGGTACGGAGCACTGCTATCAATGTTTGAGGAAGTAATTTATGACTGTGTTGTTTAAGTGTCTAAATGTGTTTTACGGTTTGTTTAGCCTATTTTCTAATACATGTTAAAGGTCATTTAAATAAATACAAAAAAATAGTTGAAATCGGTCATAATGCCTATAAGTATAATATATTAAAAAAAAAGATATTTCAAATCTTTACGAAACACAATAGGTTGCCTATGCCCTCCATAAAAGAAACAAAACAACATTTTGTTGAATATTGGCATTTTTAAAACTTTTTTACATAATTAAACATGTGTATCAAGGTGCCCCATGGGTTGGGCACAATTAATCAAATTCCATTTTTCACAGCTTTTTCATTATTTTTATTACAATTAAATTTTTAAGATTAATTTAAATGCCATATCAATCCCAATTAGTTTAACTATGATATAAGCAAAAATGGTATAATTTTAATAATTTTTACTGCCCGAAATATAAGGTTAATTTTTTCCGTATTAATCTGCCCTGCTCCCCATATTTATACATAGGTATAATAAGAATTCCAAAAAAGCTGTAGTGTTAAAATATAAAGTTAGTTTAATGATTTATAATGTCAACTCAAAATATTAATTTCTATGGCTAAGCCAGTGACATTGATTTTATTTTAATTTACTTAATGATAATAACAGTAATCTGAGTAGATAATAATATTGTGTGCGTGAGGATTGAGTGAGCACCCTTCGGAAAAAAAATACAAAATGCTGTTCATTTAGTAAAAGTTCTAAAACAATTGTAAAACTAATCTCTGTATTTGTAAAACCATAAATAAAAAATAAAAATCTTTAACATGCGCTCACTCAGTTCTCACAATCTAACAACGAAATCAGTGAATCAGTGAATCATTTAACATATACTATTTATACATATACTAATATTTAGTAAAACCTAACTCACTTAGTGAATGTATACATTTAACATATAATATTTATATACTAATATTTAGTAAAACCTATGGTAACTTAACTTTATAATATGTAGATCACCTAGTAACGTATTTTAGGTTTTACAAATAATTTCTTATGCTCACTCAATCCACACACTTTCCAAAACCCGATTTCTGATGAAAAAACTGAAGATTTAAACTGCTATATATGTTTATAGATACCTAAGTAAAATTAATATGGGACTTTGTAAAATACAGAACGAACCACTAACTCTCAGTCCACATACTATAAGTAAGTTAAAAATGTAAATATCTTAAGATTTGTAGTACCACAGTAACTATAAATTAGATCAACTTTTAGTTAAAAACATTACTTAATATCCACCATCTAATATTTTATATTCGTTGTCTGTTTATAAAGACATTCAATTGTAATTGATCTAATGTAAATATATCAATTAGGTGGACCACACTTCTATATTTCCCGCCACGCATTTTTTCTTAATTTTCTTTTTTTTTTAATTTTCAATATGTGACGTTGGACTATGGTCACGCCCTTAATGCCTAGTTATAAATATTTGTTTTAATTGTTTTTTTACGATAATTTATGCCCGTACTACTCACAAAATTGTATTTAGACAGTTATTATTATATATTATATTATAGGTACACTTGTCGCAATACTCGCAATTAAATTAAGATAAATCTCATATATCAATTATTATTAGAAATATATCAATTTAATTAATGTGTGGCTGTATCGGTTAATTTCCATAGCCTTAAAAGAAGAAATTTCTTTATTTTGGATATGACCATAATATAGAAGTGTGGTCAACCTAATTGATATATTTACATTAGAAAAATTACAATTGAATGTCTTTATAAACAGATAACGAATATAAAATATTAGATGGTGGATATTTAGTAATGTTTTTAACCAAAAGTTGATCTAATTTATAGTTTCTGTGGTACTAAAAATCTTAAGATATTTACATTTTTAACTTACTTATAATATGTGGACTGAGTGAGCACTCACAAAAATGTATTATCCAAAAACCTGCCACGTTAGTGGTTCGTTCTGTATTTTACAAAGTCCCATATGAATTTTACTTAAGGTAACGCACCTATTACCGTGGGAGTTGAGGTAGTTTTCAAATAAGAGCCAAAAATTAAGGATACCAAGACACCCTAACGACCGATAGGATTTTTTTTATAAAAGTGAGTTGATTGAACTTTGTAATTTGCACCTGATTGGGCTAATTTTAGGTGATTATAATGGGATAAAATAAATATTAAACATAAAAAGTCGGGTTCTCCTATTACCGAAGTATTGGACGGGCTTTGATCATATTACCGCGGATGAGGTACCTATTACCGAGGGTAGAGGATTCATGTTTTTTTGGTTCGGTTCATTTAATATTTAACATCTTTGTTTAATACAATATAAAGCCCATTCGATAAGTACAAGATGACTGTATTGCTATCAGATTTACATAATTATGTATATAAAAATGTCAAATCAATGCGATAACTGGAAGCGGATTAATCAACATTATATTTTACGCTAAACTGGCTAACTAACTGCCTTGTTATGTAATAAATAACCATTTTATTGTTTGATTCTTAACAAGAAAAACCATATTAGTAAAGAATTAAGTTCAAACTTATACATCTCGAAATATCAGATACGAGATTTTTCTAAAGTAGTAACGATATACTCTCTCGTGCGTACCTATGAATATCCACGTTTGATAGTGAGTTTAAAATAATTAGTACTTGTGTTCATAATGTTACCTACTTACGTATTATGGATGCCGCTGACTTCAAAACATAAGTTAAAACTATAAAAAGAGCAAGTTTTACCGAAATGATTGAAACACAAAAAAAACATACGCTTAGTCTTATTATCCCAGTTTTCGATAGACTAACATAAAAACCCAGTCTACCAGATAAGCGTTGTACCATCAGTTAGTACAACAGTTTCCAACAGGTAAGCTTTAATATCAAAAATATCTTAATTTTATTAAGGAATCCGGACTCGGTAGCCGGTAGGGTACGGTTACCCTAAAATTGTTATTTCAATTCAGTATCACACGGTAATAGGAGATAGCATTGGATCCTAACTCCTACCCATAAAAAAACTAAATACCTCGGAACTAGGTTCCCATACATCCTTTAACGAGGGTTATCTTTTCGTACCCTCGGTAATAGGATAAATTCACGGTACTATACAACCTAATTACGACCCATAAAAATGAAAGTTATCGTGACGATGGTTAAACCAATAAATACTTAACATTTTAACCATGTAATAAAACTAAACTCATAAAACTAATAAGAATATCTTTAAATATATCTTTGTATTTAAACGACTCAAACATTTAAGGCTTCCTATGGAAACAAGTAATATAGTGCACTAGTTTTTAATAAAAAATAAGGCCTTTATTAGTATTTTTCATACCACGGAAATTGCTCTTTAACTGCTCAGATAGATAAAGTTTTTTATAACACTATAAAAATAAATAACCGACAGAGGATATAAAAAATAAAGGCCATCGAACCTAAAGTACCATTTTAGCTATTTCCGTGGTATACCTCGGATTTAAAAGCCATAGCAAAAAACGAAACCGATTACCGCGGTATTTAATATTCTAATTTATTATTAGTATTTCCTGACAAAAACTCACAAAAATAGTATTTGGAAGTCGCAAAGAAAACAATAATAAATAATTTAAAAATCTTAGCATTAGGTTAGTCATTACAACAATTACGCAAATCACTAAATAAAATGTCAGTTTTCTTACGTGTGGCGTCTCGCGTTTCTTTGGCACAACCTGCTCCTGTGCCGGCGTCGCGGATACTGGTGGTTTGCGAGTTGTTTACGAGTATTTGATGCATAAACACTAGCGCCAAAAAAACTGGTAGTCTACAAACTGAGCTTTGCTCGTGTGAAATAAGTTTCTTAGTGAGTACCTAAATCGACTTGTTCATGAAACGCAGTTTTAAAAATACCGCGGTATTGGGTGCCGATTTTGGGGGGAGCGGTAATAGGTGCCCTTACCTTATCTATACACATATATAGCAGTTTAAATCTTCAGTTTTTTCATCAGAAATCGGGTTTTCGAAAGTGTGTGGATTGAGTGAGCATAAGAAATTATTTGTAAAACCTAAAATACGTTACTAGGTGATCTACAAATTATAAAGGTAAGTTAGCATAGGTTTTACTAAATATTAGTATATAAATATTATATGTTAAATGAATACATTCACTGATTTCGTTGTTAGATTGTGAGAACTGAGTGAGCGCATGTTAAAGATTTTTATTTTTTATTTATGGTTTTACAAATACAGAGATTAGTTTTACAATTGTTTTAGGACTTTTACTAAATGAACAGCATTTTGTCTTTTTTTTTTCAGAAGGGTGCTCACTCAATTCACACGCACACGATGATATTTTAAAGAATTTTGTAGAGAACAAAATCTGCTAAAACTTTTGGGTTCAATTGTTATTTGTTATACAAGGGGGAAAAGTTGTATTTTACCTGCGAGTGTTCATTTGAAACACGAGCTAGCGAAAGGATTCTACGATTGACCACGAGCGAAGCGAGTGGTTCAAAAATAGAATCCTGAGCGTAGCGAGTGTTTCAACACACGAGACGTAAAATAACTTTCACCCGTGTCGTGTATAACACAAAACTTTTCACTTCACTACAGCGAGGAAAATAAGCTCAATTCCGCATTTTGCACGATTTCCCGTAATTCCACAGGTGTTAATACCTCTTTCGTCACTCGAATCACTCATTTTTAATAACAAAACAAACTAGAAAAACATGCGAATATTTAACGTTGACGCAAAGATGAAGGAATAGTACATTATTGCCTAGGCATGGAAGTAGGCAATTGCGGGCCGAGTATTGGATTAAACGGACGAGCTTGCGAGTCCGTTTAAAAATACGAAGCCCGCAATTGCTGTTCCTGCCGAGGCAAATATAGTGCTTTTCTCAAAAATCGCAAGAAATATTTGTGTTGGAGTCAAATCTTCATCGCTTGAACTCATTTTTTGAATTGCATACAAACAGAAACTTCATGTGAAAAAAACATCACTCCTTACCGCCTTTTTGTTTATGACAAGGAGAAACGCAATTTTTGTTTTTAAAAAAAACATAAGCTATTCCAGGCACAAATAAAAAAGTTATGTTTCGAGTAAAATTTGGATGTATAAGACTTGTGCGCTCATTTTATTATGGCCCTTTTCACTTTTTAAAAAGTTACAAGCTAGATAGTAATGGAATTTGTATGCAACATTGCGGGCTTGTGTAGCGAGCACGCAATGTTTTTTTTTTTTAAATTTGAGATCTGTCAGTAAACTATGTACTTCGCGTCTCAATATGTAGATAGAAATGTCAACATTTCCGGACATTTTTGAGAAAAAGTGCTTTACTACCTCTATGCGTTGATGGCTTCATTAAAAAGTTTTGACTTAAGTTTTTTTTTATAATAACGGATGCGTTTTGTTCGCTCATCGACTTACTTGGACTGTCAGAACATTTTATCCGTTTTTACAACAAGAATGAAGGTTAATGTTGAATGCTGATATTTATGAATTAATTTCTTATAACTTTATCTTGGCACTAGAATTGAGGATCTGCCAAGTTCTACCAAAATTTAGGGGTCCTACCCCCACCGGGGGGGTATGGGCAGGGGGAAACTTTACTCTTATTCTTTAAGTATCACTTTCCATGTAATTTTTTCGCTGAATCGAATGAGACCATACCCATACTTATAGGATAAATATTTTGCGAGATATGAAGGGTTTTTGTTAGAAAAAGATACAAAAAATATTTTATGTCAAAAGTAGGATTTAATCAGCAAAAATATGTTTGTACCTGACTAGCCTAGTGTACCTAAGGACTGTTCAATTTACAAAGGACATCAAAAATAGGTTAATTTACGGATTTCTTATAATAATAAATATATCTTTATTACGGTGAATATTTATTTACAATATCAAAATAATGTACCTTATATAGGTATACACAAGAAAAATTAATTTCATTACAACGGTAAAAAAATCGGACTTTAAGTGTATGCACATCGCTTTTGGATACTTTTCTACAAGCAACAAACCACATGCGTTTAAATTCTGCCAATGTACTAGCGTCTCGGCTATCCTTCCTCAAGTAGGGTAAACCCACCAGTGAATGAACCCCCCCCAGTGAATGAACAAAATCACATTTTTTGCCTAAAATAAGAAATATAGCCATTTTTACCACTTGTCGTATTTTTTTTCTTATTAGCAACTCTGTTTCCTATGCAATGGCAACACTAGATAAATTTATATTCTAAGAATTTCAACATGGCCGGGGTTTAAAGTTAATGGGTTTCTGTTTGTGATGTTTTGTATGGGGAAATTAGATCCCAGGTAAGAACAGTGCATATTTGGAGTAACATTAGAAGTGCTTATTTGATGTATAACAATAGAAAGTTTAGTTATTTGGTAAGAATAAGATTTAAACCTTCTATTAATGTACACTTTGGTGGCTGTTTTTGCGATAAAGTCGTCATTTTTAGGTGTTCCATTACTGGCTTATCAAATGTTCTAAAACCAATAAATGAACAGTGTGTTCATTTACTGGTGGTGGCTCAATTTTGATTTACTTCTAAATTCAAATGTTAACGTAATCGTTTTAAGGTTGTTTTTTGATATACTGCATAGAAAACGATTCTGATTCTTTGAGCCAGTATTGGAACACTAGTGTTCATTCATAGGCATGAAAAATCTAGTGAATGGACTATAGAAATTTCGCTTTGTTCATTTACTAGATACCTTGTAATCCTATGTATGAACAACGTAACGACGAAGTTGTTTTTGTCAATTTTATAAGTTTTAGTTCCTAAATTTGGCTTGCTAATAAAAAAATCTTATTCTTAAATTTTTGAAAAGTTTTATTTCCTTATTGAATTTTAGTGTATAGATAGATTCCTTAGATGACCTCAAAATAAATTAATTAAGTTATTGATCAAGATTTACAAATACTTAAAAATATAATACAAAGTAACAATTAAAAATTTAAAACTAAAATAAACCTAAATATATTCTTAAATTAATTATTTTAAGAGCATTTCTCTTTTTATTGCCACTAATTTTCAAAGTAGACCAAAAAAAACGTTAAATATAAAGTTTTTTAATGAAATTTCACAGAATATTTAATAAATTTTTAGATTTTGTGCAAGTAACCGCTTTTTAATAGGTTTTATTGTGAAAATATCACAAAATATTGAGGGAAGGTAGAATATGGGTTCTTGGTGTGTTACTTCTTTTTTGGTCAATATGATAAAAAATTGCACGTTATATTATTGAGGTATCAATAAATGTGTTATATATAAAATAAATTTAATGTAATTAAGTGAAAAAAATACGTTCAATTATAGATTATTTTTGAAAAATTCGTACTGATTATTTTTTTGAGTTACCTTGACCGCAAAGTTTACTTAAAGTTTAGTTTAAATGTTAAGTAAGCATATCTGATTAAGATTTTGTATTTTAAATTGTAATTGCTTATTTCAATTCTATTCTACAAAAATAAATAAACCGGCTACCGATAAAACAAATGAATAAGCAATTACAATTTAAAATACAAAATCTTAATCAAATATGCTTACTTAACATTTAAACTAAACTTTAAGTATACTTTACGGTCAAGGTAACAAAAAATAACCAGAACGAATTTTTCAAAAATAATCTATAATTGAACGTATTTTTTTCACTGAATTACAGTTAATTTATTTTATATTTTTATATGATACATTCATTGAAGTATATAACGTGCAATTTTTTTAGATACTGACCAAAAAAGGAAAAAACACAATAAGAACCCATATTCTACCTTCCCTCAATATTTTGTAATATTTTCACAATAAAACCTATTATAAAGCGGTTACTTGCACAAAATCTAAAAAATTATTAAATATTCTATCAAATTTCATTAAAAAACTTTATATTTAACGATATTTTTGTTTTTGTTTAGAAAATTAGTGATAAACAAAGATAAATGCTCTTATTAGTTTTATGTTCATTTACTGGGTAAACACTATGTTCATTCATTAGATTTTTTGTTCATTTACTGGGTTTTTGGGTACTTTTTTATAAATTCTGCTATAATTCAAATACTATAAACGAAATAAAAAATCGAAGAAATTACTTTCTTGCTTATTAAATGATGATTCATTAAATTACTTGAAACCTTTACAATTATTGATAAGTACAGAGTAATGATTTTTCAAAATTGACAAAATGCTTAAGTGTTCATTCACTGGTGGGTTTACCCTATCTCTTTACAATGGCCCGGTATCGCTCGCGGAGCTCCGGGCAGTTTGGTGGATTGCCTTCTTTCTTAACAAATTCGATTGTTTTTTTGAATTCAACAGCACCACAGTCTCACCAGCGTAGTGAGCACTCGCTAGATAAGGCTAAAACAAAAGGGGAATACTGTGCTTTCTAGGAATATAGGAAGTTACCGTTTTGTGATGCATTCCTTTCTATAAATTTCGCCACCAATAGTTAAGGTTGCGAAATAAGACGTACTTTTGAGGCCACAGGAACAAATTGCCTGCCATACAAGGACTTCCTTCCCGAATTTATCCCTTTTTATGGCTTTTTCGGAATCGTGTACCTACTATTTCTCCTATAACCGCATTGTGATACTGGGGTCCCGGTAACGTACTGCTGTCAAACTTCACGCACGTTTCGTCGTCCATTAGAATGCATTGAGATTTATTTTGCAGCAAAATGTCGTATAAATGGCGCTACCTTTTTGGACCGTATTTGTTGCTCGGCACTTCCCTTTGCCATTTTTTTGCTTCTTATACTTATGTCCGTATAGTATTTCTTTTCTTGGTAATTATGTACAGTGCCTACGCTAATACCTTCTTTTTTAGCAATTTCACGAACGGACATGTACTTTTTGGCTTTTAACAGCCGCACGACCTTTTCTTCGACATTTGGGTTTGCCGGGCCACTTCTCCGCCGCGATTTTGCTAAATCAACGAGCGTAGGTAAGATGCTATCCAAAAAAATTTATGATTTTGATACACGGCTGACTTGGAACATTCAAACTCACTCGCAATTTTCCGCAGTGAACTGTACATTTTTTCAAGATTCATTTGCGATCTTCGATATTAATTCGCTCCATCGTGAAAAACATTTAGAGTCTCTATAAGGTATCTATTGATCAACATACACGGTGATTAGAAGTGTCCCGGGCAGTTTAAACGCTTAGAAATTGGCCTTTACCATTCTTTCTGGAACTGGAGTCGTCGCTATTTCCTCTCGAACAATAAACAAAATCTAGGCTAAAAAGTATCCCATGTTCCTCCTCAGAGTTCAAGCTATATTTAAACTAAATTTCTTAAAAAAGAGTTCAGCGGTTTGGGCGTGAAAAGGTAACAGACCAACAGAACGTTACGTTCGCATTTATTATTACTAGCATGTATTTCTAGACTATCTAGAATAATGTCGTAGTGTTATTTAGTGAATTCTCGAAACCTGCCCCAGGGACTTCATTTTTCGTATTTGTGTTTCCTTGTGTATAGATTTAAGGTCAGTGCTGATACTAAATCCAAATTTATTACACAGGGATTAAGATGGGATCGAGCAAAATAAAAAGACATTTATATGTTCAATGTCGTTATAAAGGATTAATGTTTAAGCAAGAAAAGTACCGACGTTACTCCTATCTTTTAAAACAATGTGTAAAAACCTCTTTAAAGCAGGCCAACCATAGACTAATAGAAATGGCAAAAAACAAATGTGAAGTTTCCTGGAAAGTAGTAAAAAATTGTACTGGACATAATAAGATGCCATATTTAATTGATTGTATTGACAATGTAGGAGAATTAGTTAAAGAACCTGAAATCATAGCAACACTATTTAATAATTATTTTAACGATTCTCTGCCAAATGTCACGAATGTAAAATGTATAGAGGTGTGTAAGAACATTACTCATAATTCTTCTAGTATGTACGTCTATCCCGTCTGCCCTGAGGAAATTGCCAAAACAATAAAATCGCTTACCAATACAAGGGTTATGATGGGGGTTATGATGAAATATCTACGCATATAATTAAGAAATCAGCTCTTATAATATCTATTCAATTGAACATGTAGTTAACCTATGTTTTCAACAAGGCATATTTCCTGAGAGTCTTAAATCCTCGGCAAAACCTCTCTACTAAACAGGAAAACGGAATGAATTAGGTAATTATAGACCAATAACGTTGATACCAATATTTTCAAAAGTACTCTGATAAATATAAACTTATAACCAGAGGGCTCAGACAAGATGCACTACGCTAACTAACGTATCTATTCGATTCGTTTTTAAACCAATCGCGTCACTGGAAGATGACGTGATACGAAAAGTCACGTGGTCTACCAGTGACGCGATTGGTTTAAAAACGAATCGAATAGAAACGTTAGTTAGCGTAGTGCTTCTTGTCTGAGCCCTCTGGGAGCGAAAGTTTGGTGTCGATGACAGGCGTATGACGTCAAGCTATATACAGAGTGTTATTATCTAGATTTTACTTCATCACTAATAACAACTTATTGGCCTCTTTAGTTTACCGATGTTGACACTTGAGTTGAGACAGCAAATGGTACTTATAAATAAGGTAATTGACTGTCATTGTCATATTAAAAAGAAAATTGTTGGAGACAATAACAAATTTATATTTAATTTTTTGTTAATGTTTTAACATCAAAAGTAAGGAATTTAGAAAAACATTTGAAAGAACCAAGCACACGGGATGTTATGTTTAAATTTTAAGCGTTCTACATACTTTGAAATCCAACGAAATTTCATTTAAGTAATGTTTTTCATTTACTTGCGGAAAGAATATTTTTCGTCAGAATTACATGACGTAACAATAGTTATTTATGTAACTGGTACATAATGAAGGTTCTTAAGGTACGAGCGCTGAGGTTAGAGCGCGAGCTTGCGAGCCCTCTAATTACAGGCACGAGTACCTTAAGAGATAATTATGTACCGTTGCATACATAACTTTTTCTATAAGCTAAAATGATAATGACAAAAATAAACAATCGCTTACTTTTCCTGTCTAATTTCCTCGATTTTTATGCTTACAAATTACTTGTCGGCAAAGTAATTTCATTATTCCGATTGGTGTTAATAGTGTGTGAATGTGATTTTTAAATATTTACAAATTTCATGCAAATTTTAATAGTTACTAAAGCAGTTCTGACAATTTATCATACAAGTTGGAATGCCAAACGAAACGCCATTTTGTTGACATCCATATTGAACGTAACCATGGTAACCAAATAACAAATCGAGGGATATTAATCATCTACTTTTAGTAATTTAATAAAAAAATAATTTTAAACACATACTTAGTCCAAAAACTAATTTTGTTTTTAAAACACGTAATTTCAGTTGGTATTAAAATATTTTAAACGGTTTATTATACAAATTAAGATGTCAAGTGTTCACTAAACGCCTAGACTGATATCCGGAATGACCGTAACCATGGTAATAACAATGCTATAATAATTATTATAGAACTGTTATTACCATGGCAACGCTTATTATAGAATTGTTTTCATGCATCGGATACGCTATAGGTGATATTCTGATACCATTAACGATATCTGTGCGGACTCGCACCTATGACTGGTTCTTGAAGTGGGCAGGGCAGGTTCGGTGAAGAAAAAACCCGCGTGTTCGTGTATAAATAAACGGCCTATACTGGGCGATTTCGGTCGCCGTGTGCGGCGTTTTGGGGCGTTCCGCACGTCTCTCCCGCCGTGCATCGCTCGCCGTCGGAGCGTTGCATATCTTCGTGGTGCGGGTCGCCTGGCTCCGTAGGTAGCACGTCGAGTTTCTTGGTCGGTCTGCGCAGCACTCCTCCCTTGGTCTGGACATCCACGGCGCGTGTCACGCCGTCGGGTCCCGGGTATACGGCGACTACTCGTCCGCGCGGCCATGTGTTGCGCGGGAGTGTCCCGTCGGCGATGAGGACTATGTTGCCGACCTCGATCGCAGGCCCGCGGCCGCGGGGCTCCAGCCGGTCTTGCAGTGTGGGTAGGTACTCCCGTACCCAGCGGCTCCAGAAGTGGTCGGCTAGACGCTGCGATGTTCGCCACGTCGCGCGGCCGACCAGTGTCGAGTCGTCGAAGGTACCCGGCACGGGTACCCTGGCGGTACCTCCCAGCAGGAAGTGGTTCGGCGTGATGGACTCGTGCTCGCAGGGGTCCACCGACACGTGTGTGAGTGGGCGGCTGTTGATACTCTGCTTCGGCTAGTAGCGTGCTGAGGGTTTCGTCGTTCGGGTGGCGCTCTTCTAACACGGCGTAGAGGGAGTTTTTGACCGCCTTCACCATCCGTTCCCAGGCCCCGCCCATAAATGGGGCGCTGGGGGGGATGAAGCGCCACTTGATGAGGTGCTTCGCGGCCTCTTCTTGTGTCGCCTCGTCGAAGGCGTGGCGCAGCTCCTGTCCGCGGCGTGGAAATTTGTGCCGTTGTCCGACCAAATTTCCGTAGGGCAGCCGCGCCGCGCGATCATCCGGCGGAGCGCCATTACCGCTGAGGTGCACGGCTCGTACTGTGAGGCATGTAAATAGTGCGATGTATCTCTTCTGAGTACCCCGGCCCACTGTGACAGTTTGCGAGCCAAAGTAATCCACTCCTGTATAGGTGAATGGCCGCTCGTGATGCGCTAATCTGCTCCGCGGGTGATTCCCAGTGGGCCCCTGCGATTTCTTGATCCGGCACGGCAGACATCGGTGCAGCACCATTCTTGCGACCGGGCGTAGTCGCAATATACAGTAGTGTTGCTTGCATTTGTTGATCGTCGCTTCTACCCCGCCGTGTTGTAGCTGTCTATGTACAATTTAACGGCTGTGTGATTGCCGTCAAGCACCGGAGGGCGTTTCTGTGACTCGGTGATTCCGTCGGCGGCGGCAATCCGTGTCTTCAGTGTTATTGTCCCGTTGACGACTTCGACCGCCAGGGGGCGTAGCCAGCTGCTTGTGGGCGGGGCTTTGTTGTTCTGTAGGCATCGTAGTTCTTCGGTGAAAACATCGTGTTGACTCGCTCGCACGATCAGTTGCTCCGCCTTGTGTAGGTAAGTTGCGTCGACCTTCTTGTAATTTCCGACTTCGCGCAGGTGTCTTGACGATGTTTTCGTTTTCTTTTTTCGTTCGTTGCGGGACCATTCTGGATCGTTCTTCGCTGTACGTTTGTAGTACGACTTCGCTCGCTGGGGTCGACACAGGTCGACGAACTGTAGTACTCTGGCGACTGTACGTAGGAGGCGTTCCCAGCGTGAGAAACGTTCGGGGGCCGGGAGCCAGCTGTGTTTGCAGTTTTCGGCGATCAAATGGACCTTTTCTTCCCCGGTGTTCTCGCTATGAAGCTGCGACGGTTCCGTCGGCCATGTTGACGGGTCGTCGCGTAGAAACTCCAGTCCCGTGAACCACCGATGTTTGCTGTCGAACTCCTTCGGTACTTCTCGGGTTGCCTCGTCTGCGACATTCAGCTTGGTAGGTACCCAGCGCCATTCTTGTACCGTACTATTTTCTTCAATGGCGGCTATGCGGTGCGCGACGAATGGGCGATAAGTGCGCGCTCCCGCCCGTAGCCACGCTAGTACTGTGCGGCTGTCGGTCCAAAATGTCCTCTTCGTGGGCTTGTCGTCGTGTTCGTCGACGACGAAGGCGGCCATCCTGCTTCCTAGGACGGCGGCTTGCAATTCCAGGCGTGGAATCGACGTGATTTTCAGCGGCGCGACCTTCGCTTTGGCCGCTATCAGCGACACGTGCACTTCGTTGTCGGCGGTTATCAGTCGCCAGTAGAGGGCGCTTCTGTAGCCGGTCTCGCTGGCGTCTACGAAGATGTGTAGCTCCCGTGCTACGGCGTAGCTGTAGTGTGTGTAGCAACGTGGGATAGCGACTTCTCGTAGAGCTTTCAAGTGCTGTGTCCATTCGGTCCATTGTTGCGTTAAATCTAGCTGCTCGTCCCAGTCCGTTCCGCGCCTCCATACTTCTTGGAGTAGCTTCTTCGCGTTGATGGTGACGGGCGTGGCTAGGCCCAGCGGGTCGAATGCCGACATCATTATTTTCAATACGTGGCGCTTGGTCGGTTTCTTCGAGTCGAGGGCGTCGGGCGGCAATCGGGTGAGGTCCAAGTTGAAGGCGATTTCGTCGGTTGCGGGCTTCCAGATTTGACCCAGTACACGTTCGTTTTTCATCTCTGTCTTGTTCAAGTCGATGTGTACGGGTTGCGTGGGCTTCTCGGCGACGGCGGCTAATACTTCCGTAGAGTTCGACGTCCATTGTCGTAGCTCGTAGCGGGCTTGCTCGTGTATGTAGCGGACGTCGCTCGCTGTCTGGATCGCTTCCGCTTCTGTCTTGAAACTCTGTAGGTAGTCGTCTACGTAGTGATGGCGCATTATTGACTTCACGGCTTCCGGATGAGTTTTTTCAAACTTCTGTGCGTTCGTGTTCTTGATATATATGGCGATCGACGGTGAACACGTCGCTCCGAATATCAGTGACGTCATCCGGTATTCTTGTGGTGGGGATGAGTCGCGGTCGGCTCCCCTCCATAAATATCTCAGTGCGTCTCTGTCACATTCTCGTATC
This sequence comes from Acleris literana, assembly GCA_946894065.1. NCBI lineage: Eukaryota > Metazoa > Arthropoda > Insecta > Lepidoptera > Tortricidae > Acleris > Acleris literana. The sequence goes on along the minus strand of OX335668.1, from coordinate 28,101,277 downwards.
TTGACTTGCATGAACATTTCTTTAATGTCTGCTCCCACGGCCACCGGGTGTTGTCAAAATCGCATCAGTACCCCTGGTAGCGATTGAAGTAGGTCGGGCCCGGTGAGTAGGCGATCGTTGAGGCAAACTCCTCACGTTCTAGCTGCCGCGTCGTGTACTATTCGTACTTTCTCAGGCTTCATTGGATTGATCACGGCGAAATGTGGCAGGTATCACACTCTATTTTCTTTGTGTGGCGGTGCGGGCTCGGCATAGCCCTTTTTCAGTAAGGCGTCCAATTCTCCATGGTATCGTTTCTTGAGCTCTTCGTTCCTGTCGAGTTTCTTTTCTACATTATGAAGTCGTTTCAGCGTGTTGTCGTAGTTGTCTGGAAGTAGTACATCATCATCTTACCATAGTAGCGGGACTTCGTAGCGGCCATCTTTGTTGATCGTAGTGAAGTTTGCGAGTGTAGTTAAGGCTCGCTCCGGGTCGGATTGCGGTCGCTTCGGCTCGATGAGTAGTGATTCCAGTGCGAAGTACTCGGCGAGTTGCTTGTTCATGTCGTCGTCGCTTCGGTTGATGACACAGTTCATAGTGTGTACTCGCTTCCCGATGGTGCGCGTGTGTGCGCCGTGTAGTACCCAACCCAGTGGCGTTAGGGATCCCACCGGTTGGTGTCGTTGACCCCGGCGTGTCTCGCTGCTCACGAGTAGGTGCCAGTTGTCTTGACCGATAATCATCTTGGGCTTCGCTGATTTGTACTTCAAATATCCTTCTATACCTTGTAGATGTTCGCAGGCGTGTAGATCTTCTTGTTTGATCGACTGTGGCGACAGATGAAGGTCGTTGATCGTGCGGGCGTAAATCTTATGTTGCTGATTTACCCCGCGGATGTGGAGCGTGACACGGCGAGATCTTGATGCGTCAATTGTCTCGTTCGTGATGGCTTCTATGCGTGGCCCGTGGGCCCGTCTAGGCCCGCTTCTTTTGCTATGTCTTCATGTATAAGCGTCACCGTCGACCCGTCGTCCAGTAGTGCATATGTATGCAGTACTCCCGCCGGTCCCGAGATTTCTATGGGCAGTATCTTCAAATATGATGTGAGTATCTTCAAATGTTCTGAGGCGTTCCAACTCGGCGCGTGCAATTGAGTCTGTTCTTCCAAATCGGGATTCGAGGGCTTTCATGATTTCTTCAGAGTTGACGTTGTAGATGAGGAGATTTTCAACGGCTTCTTTTGCTCTTCCTTTCAGGCTTTTTCTTAATCTTGCTACGTTATCGGCATCGGAGTAGGTCGTGGCGGACCCGGCGTAGGCTGCCTTGAATGACAGCCATTCTTGAGACGACCCGTTGAATTGAGGCAGGTCGATGTTGTATCGCGATGAATTTCTATGACCGGACTGGGCGGCGATCGCGATGGCTGAAGCTAACTCGGTGATGCTGATGTTCTGTTGGATGAGGGCGATCATCGAGTTGTTCTTCGGTTCTTCCTCCTTGGCATATATCGGAGGCGGCTGGCGGCCTCTTTCTTCGTAGCAACGTCGTTGTGGTGGCGCGGGAACATAGACTGGAACATAGGCGGGAGCTTCGGCGTTGAGAGGTGCAGTGGCCCCGTCGTGCTCGGCAGTGGCGGCGGCGGGGCGGGCCCCGGACCCTTGACGCTCGGCAGTGGCGTGGCTGGGTCCGGCGGCGGCGGGTTGCATATCCCTGGCATCAGCTGGCAGCCGCGGCGGCGGCTGGTTCTGTGGGGTTGCCAGCTGGGGATCCTCTTCATGGTGCGGTTCATTGGCGATGGCTAGCACGTGTCTTCGGTTAGACGCGAGCCACTCGTCGACTCGCTGCTCCGTTTCATAGGTCGACATCATGGTCTTGTCGTCCTCTTCGCTCTCTTCGGCTTCTAATGTTGCGATTCGGGCTTGAGCGAGTTCCAGTTTTATTTTCAAGGCTTCTTCCCGTGCCTGCGCTAGGCGAAGCGCACGGCGGCTTGACGTTGTACGGATTGATTTTGACGTCGAAATTGCAGGGCGGCGTGGCGGCTCGGCGATGCCCTGTGATTGTGACGTCGTCGTTGTTCACTCCTTGGGCGTAGAAGTGTCTGTGGTCTCCGTTGTTTCCGTAGACGGCACACTGTGAGCAATCGCGGCACCCAACGGGCGGAGAGCTTCTTCATATCCAAACAAGTGTGAAGGATATTACGAACCCGTTCGTCTGAAATGCTTACAATATCATCTATCTCACGGACCTTTACTCTTCGGTCGTTCAATACGATGTCATGGATTTTGGTGATCATCTCTGGTGTAGTGACTTCAACTGGGCGTCCGGGTCGGTCGGCGTCAGCAGTGCTTGTACGGCCACAACGAAAATCCGTAAACCACTTGTGGATCATTTTAATCGATGGAGCAGAGTTCCCGTAATATTTGTCTAATTTTTTTTTGTTTCCGTAATTGTTTTTTTTCGCAAAAAATAATGTTTAATCAGAACACGTAACTCACTTTTCTCCATGTTTGCAAACACCAAAGTGATTGTTTTGTTTTTCATAGCTGTCAAAAAAAAACTAGCCGTGCGAACTGGCCGAAAATAAAAGAGTTACATTATCCCGAAACCTATTTAAAAAAACAGCCGATAAAACTACAGTTATTTTAAAACAATTTTTTGTCCTGAGAGATTGAAAATGACTGCCATATGTCCCTGATCGATTTGATCCACACTTCCAAGAACACCCTGTATAAATAGTTAAATAAGGACACTAATATAAAAAGACTAAATAATCAATAAACTTATACCTACATATAGACATTATGGGAGTTATTCCAAAAAAAAACGTTAATCCGTAGAAAACCGTAAGACTTATCTAAGGCTTGCCTAAGTTTTTTGTAATAACACCGTAAATTTTTCATGATATATTATTTTAGTCCTGATTGATGAACTTTTCAGTATCGATCGATGAATCGATATTACTTTCTCCTCCCTAGGCAATAATTATACCGATACCACCTCCGAAATCACTACAATACCCCTGCCCCCCGACCCGTATCGTGCGATAGAGAGAGTTATTATTATTATTATTATTATTAATTGTATTTTTTTTTAAATTAAAATGTCATGAATTGTACCTTTTTAGAAAGCTTATGAATTGAGTAAACTATTTCTGTAATTTGTACGCGAAGTGTCTTACTATTTTTTTTAGTTATGCTTTAAAATGTTACAAAATCCGGAAAATAATTACTAGAACTTCTAACTTCAAATCCTTTTATTTGCATTTTTTTTATTTTTCGTACTTAATCAGTGGTTCATTCGCTATTTGAAAAATGCTTCTTTTTATTTCTAAAAGACGAAGTTTTTACACAATTACTAGTTTTAGGTCGAAAGGCGGGTGTTTTTAAAAATGTACTAAAAACGTGAATAACTCGAAAATCAATGAGTTTTGACCCCTGGTTGACTGGACTTAAATCATTACAAATGAGCTGTAGAATAACCCCTTTCATGGAATATGGCGAATTTCCAGTCACCCTGTATAAGACAAGTAAGGATGAACAGACCTTAGGCATAGGAATAAACAATAACTACACGTAGAAGCGAAACTCTCGGCCTCCGACGCGCGCTCCGCGCGTTAGATACCTACCCTAGAGGGTGACACACACGGAATATATATTATTATCATAGCAATACATCTTACGATATATTTTCCGTACTAGTTGAGAGAGTCCACACACGCAGCTATTAAATATATTAAATTAGCCATGGGAAAACATTACTGCAGTAGATTTGGCTGTAAATGTGACAAAAAAAATATTAATAGATAACAATAGTATTTTGTAATAAAGTTTTTCAACTTAATAAAAATTCAAAAGTAACTCTGGATCCCAGACTATAAAACTTATTGAGCTTAATTATTATTTTAAAGGTTGTTTATATTAGACTCGTTTCCTAGTTTTATATACGAGTAGATGATTAATAGCCACATAAGCCATGTAATTTTCTGGAGATAATCTTAATATCATCAAAAAGTATTATTACCTAATTGAACGTAAATGTAAAAAACCCATTAACAACAATGTTTCCAGAAAAACATAAATAACATTTCATGACTAAACTTGTATAACACATCCATAAACCGATTAAAATATTTCGCAAGTGACAGCCCTAACTTTGTGCGCGGAAGACAGAGGGGTGTAGCGGGGTGAAGAGGGAAGTAGGTATTTAAAACGCGGCATTTGGGGCCTGGGTAAAGGAGATTCGCTTCTACGTGTAGTTATTGTTTATTCTTATGCCTTAGGTTAGTTTATGAGATCGAGTTCTCATTTTATCTGAAATAAAATAATAACGCAATTAGGTAAGGCAATGATTTACTTCCTACTGCATATAGTTCCAAATATGACCAAGGCCATATTTGGATGCTAGTTTACCAGACTGCATGGTGTGCCAAATTTGGGAAGTTTAAAATTTACTTACTGCATAATGTTCCAAATATGACACAAAGTTTGGATAAATAAATAACTATAATCTGAATAACTTTAATAACGTCGTGTACGATAAAAATGCTGGGGATCCATTTTACTGTTTAAAATAACAATATTTTCTTTATTATATTTATGTGCAATAGTTAAAATTACGCGCCGAAAACCATCAACCGCTCTCTCACACAAAATGAGCGCACTGACGTTTCACCCACGCTCCACCACGTGGTTCCACTGTGCTACATGGCGGTAGCATACTTCCCTACCATGTAAAAAAGTTCCATGAGGAACACAGGGATGTAGCTAGCAGTCGCCTGCCAGCGAAAATGTTAAGTGTTCTAAAGGGCATTGGGTAAATTTGTTTGAAGAATATTGTAATTTTTTTTTTCAGCGGCCACGTATAATTTTTATATAGTTATTTAGAGGACCTCTAAATGCACATGGATATATATAATTTATGGCGTTAAATAATATCGGAGCGGAGATTTTAAAGATTTATGTATTCAGTGTTTAGTACAAAAGTACGCCCAAGTATGAATATTTAAATATCTCGGCTCCGATGCACTTAAGAGTATTACATTACATAACAAAATATGTTTATTTTTAATAATTCTACCATAATTTACCACTTTTACGAATGGCCGCTCACCTTCAAAATGTATGAATTTTACAAATGACGACACTTTTATCCAAACCCCTTTGTCACGGTATGCGGTAAAGGGATAAAATATGATAAAACATCGAAAACAACAAACTATTTATGTTCTTTTCATGATGCACGAACTATTTACTCATGCATGTGCGCCCTTCTTGGTTGCATCTTCTACAAAATTGTTCTAACTCTATCTTGTCGCGAAGATGACATTTGTAATATCTCCGTACCTATTTTCTCTCCTTAAATTACGTCCAATTTGATGTTAATAAAAACCTATCTGTAGGTTTTGTCCTTATTTCAGAGAGATTATTATGGCCGTGTTTATCGCGTGACGAAACGTGGATAAAACATCCGTCACTCTCGCACTTACAGTGGTGGTCACATAATTAGGGACACTTGTGTCTTTCCCATACAAATATGGCTTTTCAATTTTGACAACCAATCAAAAATTTCTTAACCAATTACGTTTTTGTTACACTTATCGTTAACTAATAAAGTAAAGTTTAAATGTATGCACAATTTATCTCTGTTGAGATCGGATCTTTCATTTTATAAGGATTTGAAAAATAGTACATTGTGTATTAAGGGTGGTAAAGACAGAATTACAAACGAGAGTCTGTTAGAACCCCGAAGCCGAAGGCTGAGGGCTTTAATGACTCGAGCTTTGTATTTCCTTTATCACCCGTGTAACATAGGGTAGACCGGGGACAATTGAAACGATTTGACTTTGACTGCCTGTTGCCGTTTTATTTTTTTAGTTAGAAAGATGTACGCCTAAATTATTTCAAGGTTCGTTATCTGGTTCCTAAATAAAATATATTTGGTAGGTCTATAATTAATAGTTATTTTACAATAATGTAAAAAAGAGAATGGGGGAATGTGGTTCAATTGACCCCACACCGTTGTCAATTGAAACACTATATAAGGTCTATTGAAACACTGTAATATCTTTGATACAATTAAAGTAATGTTATCAGTCCTACTAGTTTTCATCGCAATATTGGTATACAATACGACAATCAGAAGTTCGCAAGCATAACATTAACATATCGTCATTTATAAGCATCAGAAAATCACAATCATCAACCACAGATAAAAAAAAATATGACTTGTAGCTTTCTTTGTAGCCGACTACCTTATACATAAGCCTTAATAGTAAATAGTTTTAATGTTATAGTTATTAAGCTATAATGAAACTGAATTGTGTTAAAAATACATAATTATGCTACATACAGAAATGCTTGTTTCAATCTTAACTTAATGAATGAATAAACTCGAAACGTCGGGATTTTAAATAATATACACAAAAATAAACAAATGAAATCAGTTACGCATTTAAAATATTAGTAAGGATACGGCAGAATGACACTAGGTAGTAGTTACACATACCAGAGCCATACCAAAAGTGGCACCTATAATAATAATATGAATGTGGAAGTAACTCTGTGTATTTGTTTATTTATCCAAGTCGCGGGCAAAAGGTAGTGTAGGTATAATAATAATTGACTATGACACAAATCACCATAAAAAAGAAGCCATTTGCATTTTCACAATTCACTTTTGTGGCGGTTTTTTTCTTTCTTTTTGTTTTGTTTACGTTAGTTTAGTGTGTGTGTTTGCTATGCGTGTGTAATCTTCCGTGGTTTCACTCGATAGTTCCAACGGAAGTTTATTGAGTATTGTTTTTCTGTTTGTAACGAATAAATGTTTTTCTTTCTGTCTGTCTTTTTCACATTTATCAAAAAAATCATATGCGTCAAATACAGAACCTCCTCATATTTAAAGTCGGCTACATTTGGGGACGATTAAAACGCAAGGACGATTGAAACGCTTCAATCTGTAGTGTGTATTAGGATGTAAGTATATATAAGGGGCTTCGGGTCTTAATAAATCATTGTATACTCAATCATTGACTTGTTTCATTGTCTCGCCTGCATCCCTCCTTACATGGCGACCCTGCCTAATTTGGAGAGGCGCGTGCCGTTCAGCGCTAGTCGGGAGAATTAATTATTCAGGATTATTAATTATTCAAGTTTTTTTTTTACGGTTACTTAGTACGCCTTTTATTACCGTGAGCACAATGTGTAATTCGCAACCACCACAGCAACAACCGCAGAAGGCTGATAATTACAACACCCAGATAGGCTATAAAAACAGCATAGAGCAAAGTCAAGCTACCACGCATTTGGAATACCTGAACCAGACGAATTGGTATTTGTTCCTGCTGTTGGTCCTGTTTATCATCGTGTTGATCTTCTTGTGAGTCCGCTATGCCAATAACTGTTTCAACAAGAAAATAGAACGGAGGGCACATGCTAACGTGATCGAGATGAGGCGTATCCGGGGGAATCCCATGAGTGCGTGTCAAGGCGTCGGTCGGAAGGACGACGGGTTTTAGTGCAGCGAGTGTGTTTGTGCGTAATGTGCGTCTAAAGTGCGTAAATCGTTTAGGGTCATAAACAGTTTTTTTTTTAAACTAATATATACTAATGACTCAACGAGTGATTAACCTCTTATTAAAGCATGAACTCTATTACGGACCGTAAGATAAGTAATTAGTGAAGGGACAGAGAGTGCCGCGTAAGGTATCACGTTTCGGGCGATGAAGGTATGTAGATATGAATTGATTATAGGTATACGTACAACTTTTAACTTAAACATTAAGTAAGAATGTATGAATATATAAGTTATGGCAGAAGATTTAACTTGTCTGCATAATGGATTGAAGGAAATACGAACATATTTAATTAAAATAGGCCCTAGTAGGAGGCAAGGAAGTATTATTACAACTAAGTTAGAGGAGATTAACGAAAATTATACACATTATAATCAACTAGTTACTGAGATACGAGAACAAATTAAGATAGGAAAGATATCGTCCAAAGAAGTACCATTAATTGATAGGGTGTGCGCTAGTTATGCTATTTTATATAGAGAAGTGATAGATCTGTGTACCAAAAAGACCAAAATGCAGGAATTTAACATAAAGACTGCTTTGAGTTTGCTACCAGTAATGACCGATTCCGAAGAAAATACAAAACAGTTAATTGACGGAATCGAATATTATGCTTCTGTTCTGACAAAGCCAGAGTGCAAGAAGAGTCTCATTCAGTTTGTCCTTAAGAGTAGATTGTCGCAGGGTGCAAAGCTGAGATTGTCACCCAGCTATGACGCGGTCAGTGAACTCCTCGATGACATGCGAGCGGAACTGCTGCCTAAGCAGGCTCCGACAGCGATCCAAAATAGGCTACAAACGATAAGACAGAATAACATGTCTATAAAAGCATATGGTGATGAACTGTCGAATTTATTTGTAAATTTAACGATTTCGCAAGCCAATAGCAAAACGGAAAACTATAAAATACTCAAGCCTCTTGACGAAAAAATAGCAATAAAACGTTTTGCCGATGGGCTGCGAAATAAAAGGTTAAGCACAAAAATCGCAGCCAGAAACTATGATTCGCTTAAAGATGCGATCCAGGCTGCAGAAGACGAGGAGGTGAGTACTTCTGCCAGCCAGGAAATTTTAGGTATGGCTGTTACCAGTACTCCACGTGGAGGAAGACCATATTTTAGGAGTGCACGTGGTTACTACAGCCCCAGGAGACAGTCACAGCCGCAGATGGCTTATGGACAGCGGGGGCGCAGTAGTCACTACTCTCAAGGAGGTCGCGGGGCTCCTCATCGGTCATTCAGGGCGGGCCGATCACGATTTTCAGGTACGTATAATCAGCGTACTTTTGGAAATCAGTGGAAGCGCAACGGAACAGTTCGCACAATGTCTGAAAACAGGCCGGGAGAAAATACAGTCACACCATCCAGCGAGTTTTTTCGTGACTAACGAAACAATATTGGCATGTAACAGTTCCCTTTTCGTTACACTTAGTTTAGGAAATCGAGCATCATCATGGCTTATAGATACAGGGGCGAGTATTTCAGCAGTAAAACATAATTACGTTGTAAACAACAACATTCCGATCCATAAAAAGACGACCACTATAAATGGTATCGGGGGCAGTGTACAGGCAATCGGGTTCGTATACTTAGAGTTATCTGCAAATGGAGAAGTGTTTAATCATCCATTTTATGTTTTCTATTCCCTGCCATGTACATCAGATGGCATATTACACAATCATCGCTCTATTTTAGATTATGGTAGTCAAACCTTAATAGTTCAGAATGACAAAAACAGCCGTGTCACTTTACAGTTTTTAAGGATGGTTACAAAAACAAAAACATCACTCCTTATACCGCACAGGTCATTATATTACGACGAATGCTACAGAGGAATGCCTAATTTGTACAGAAGAAATTAGAGAAGGAATCTTTATTGCTAGTATATTAGTCAAGCCATGTGATGGAAAGATACCTATAAGAATTTTAAATACAACGGACAATGACGTAATTTTGGAGAGAGTCGAACCAACTTTACAAAAAATTTATGATTATCAGTTATGTTCTTTTGAAAGAAACAGTACGAATGCGAGTAGAGTAAAAAAAATATTTTCAGCGTTGCAGATGAATCATTTAAATAAAGAGGAACAAAGTAGTATTGAGAACATTTGCGCAAAATATTCCGATGTTTTCCATCTGCCGGGGGATAAATTAACAACAACTAACTTAGGGATTCAAAAAATAAATTTGGACCCAAATACGGGATCAGTGTATGTTAAGCCGTATAGATTGCCGCATACCTACAAATCAGAAATAGATACTCAAATTAATAAAATGTTAGATAATGGAATTATAGAGCCAGCGCGGAGTGAATGGTCCAGTCCGATCTTGTTAGTCCCGAAGAAAGCAGATAGCAGTGTAGAAAAATAGTGGCGTTTAGTTACAGATTATAGGAAATTAAATGACCGTATACAAGATGACAAGTTTCCACTTCCGAACATTACGGAAATCTTAGATTCGTTATCAGGAGCAGTCTACTATACACATTTAGATTTATTTTCGGGGTACTATCAGGTAGAATTAGAAGAATAGTACTATCAGGTAGAATTAGTAGGAAGTATATAGCATTTTGCACAGCTAAAGGTCAATATCAGATGAAAAGGTTACCAATGGGGTTAAAAACTAGTCCAAATTCATTTTCTATAATGATTACGTTAGCCATGTCCGGGTTAACATATGACAAATGTTTCGTGTATTTGGATGACCTCATTGTTTTTGGCAGAAATTTAATAGATCACAACAAAAATTTACTCAGTATTATGGAACGGTTAAGAAAAGTGAATCTAAAATTAAATCCACAGAAATGTGAGTTTAAAAAAAAAGAAATGTTGTACTTGGGTCATGTTGTTTCCGGTGAAGGTATTTTACCGGACCCCGAGAAAATTAAGGTAATGAAAGAGTATCCAGAACCCAAAAATATAGACGAAGTAAAAAGGTTTGTCGCTTTTGCAAACTACTATCGTAAATTCATTCCAAATTTCGCTGAAAAAGCCTATGAATTAAATAAAATGTGTCGGAAAAATCAAGTATTTAAATGGAATAAAAATTGTCAAAATTCGTTCGAAATACTAAAAGAAACACTTGTCTCACCACCAGTTCTGCAATACCCAGATTTTTCTGAAAGTAATGAATTTCAGCTCCAAACAGACGCATCCGGGTATTCATTAGGAGGAATATTATCAAATTGCGATGGCAAGCCAGTAGCCTACACTAGTAGAAGCCTAAATAAAGCGGAGTTGAACTATCCCACTATTGAGAAGGAATTACTTGCAATAGTGTGGGCAGTGAAACACTTTCGCCCATACTTGTACGGTAGAACTTTTACAATTGTAACGGATCATAAACCTCTTATTTATTTATTTAATATGAAAGATCCTTCCAGTCGATTAATGAAATTTAGAATGGCCTTAGAGGAATACGATTTTGTAGTGAAATATGCTAAAGGATCCGATAACGTAGCGGCAGACGCATTATCAAGAATATCGTCGACGGACTTGAAAGAGATGAACGGAAAGGTGATGAATATCATGACGAGAGCGCAAGCCAAAAGACTAAGGGATAATTCTAAAGACAACCCGGTCGATATGGTTTCTAATAACAGCTGGCCTGATCAACCAAAAGTTGTAGAAATTCATAAAAAACCGAGGGAATCTCTAGAATTATGTTTCACTAGTACGGAGAGGTTAGGAAGTCTAAGGAAAAATAAAGAAATTAAAAATGAAAACGAAACGTTATCATATGTCCCAAATGAAAAAGACAATATACATAAAACCAAGTTCTCAATCGCATAGGACGCGAGCCGACTTTGTGAGAGAGCTAAAGGAGTTTTGTAAGGGTATTAATGTAGAAGAGTTATGTATCATTAAAAATAAGGAAAATAAGGTGTTCGTAGAGAAGTTAGCCAGACAAATAAAAATCACAAAAGATTGGCTATGTGTATTAAAAGATATTGAGAGAATTGATGACAAGGATGACATAAGGGTAATTCTAAACGACTTTCATCTTTTACCTACGAGTGGCCACGCAGGTATAAGACGGATGTTCAACAATGTTAGGAAATATTACTTTTGGGTAGGAATGGCAAACGATATCAAGAACTTCGTAAAAAGGTGTACTAAGTGTCAAATGCAGAAGCATTTCATTCCAGTTAAAGAACCTATGGTGATAACACCGACTGCTAAGTCAGCGTTTGAGAGAGTGTTTTTAGATATTGTGGGACCCCTACCAAAAGATACGCAGGGATATTCATACATACTTACGCTACAATGCGATTTATCAAAGTATATAGAGGCGTATCCACTTATTTCCAAAGGTACAGATAACCTAAAACATTCGTTAATAATTTTGTCCTTAGGTATGGAATACCACGGTATTTCGTGTCTGACAGGGGCACGGAATTTATGTCCAAAACAATGGAGCAGGTGTGTACGTTATTGAAAATAAATAAATTAAATTCAACCGCTTATCACCATCAAAGCATAGGTGGGCTCGAGAATACCCATAAACATTTAGGTGCTTATTTAAGAATACAGACAGACAATCACCCAGAAACATGGAGTGATTGGTTACCATTCTGGTCTTTTTCGCATAATACTTCTGTACACTCAGAAACAGATTATACTCCCTTTGAACTAGTGTTTGGGAAAAAAAAGTAACCTACCAAGTAATTTAATCACATGTAAAGTTGATCCATTATATAATAGTGATGACTACACTTTAGAGCTTAAGTATCGGCTACAAGTAGCACAAAAAGAAGCTAGGGAAAATTTGATTAGAAATAAAAATGTAAGAAAGCTCAAATACGATACATATATCAACCCAAAAATGTATAAACCTAATGATTTAATTTTAATTAAAAACGAGGACAGGAAAAAACTGGACACTATTTATAAAGGTCCATATCTAGTATTAAGAGATTTAGCTCCTAATGTCGAAATACTTAACAACGGTAAGATAGAATTAATACATAAAAATAGGACAAAACTATATTATCCTGTCATTGACGTGTAACTTGAGCAGTGTTTTAATTTGTTATTAATTAAATTGTAGGAAATAAAAATAACAGTAGAAAAAAAAAAGTAAATGTTATTAATTTTTTTTTCTCTCTTTGGATGGGAGATGTAGTGTGTATTAGGATGTAAGTATATATAAGGGGCTTCGGGTCTTAATAAATCATTGACTTGTTTCATTGTCTCGCCTGCATCCCTCCTTACAAATCGTCCACACGCAAATTGTTTCTATCGTCCCCAACTCACAGTTTTTACTTTAAAGTCAAATATTAAACATAAAAACCACTCGAACAGTGATGATTGGCAATAATAAACATTCGTTAATTTATCACAATCACGCTAAAACAGTTTAATCAGATAAAATACAAGAACAAACAAAGTTATAAAGAAATATACAAAATGAGAAATATTTAGTTTTGACCGCGAAAAAATATAATCGCTCCGTGACACCGCTGCGTTGCTCGGTCACTCGTGCGCTATTGACCATAGATTAAAATATGGCTGACCAAGTCCTGAATGTTGGGTCATAGTCGTAGGTATTATAGTTTTCGAGAAATGGGACTTGTTTCAGTCATGACGTGTTTCAATTGTCCCCGGTCTACCCTACAATGTTTTTCATCACAATTGCGAGGAAATGAAATAAAATCAGACAAAAGATCATACTTTTAACTTACGATTCTCACTAAAAGTTTTAGCCGCGTTGGCGATGTCCGGCTGAGTCGCATGTATATATGCGAGATTTTTAGAAAATTGTATGCAACTGACATTTCATCTCGAATGAAACTTCATATCGAATGGCACAAGAATTGGGGTCCTGGCGTATTATGATACTTTGAGTCTACGTATATTTTTTTTTAAAAAAGCTATTACGCACGTTAGAGCGTAATGGTAAAAAAAAGGCCCACGGGTATTATTTTGTATTTACGGACGATTTTTCTAGCATGTTAGGACACTATTTACGAGCAAGTGTGATGAAAATAAATATTCGGCGCTCATACAAAGTTGTAGAATTTTGTATGGACGCGTCAGCACTTAATTTTTGAATCCCTATAAAATATAAGGTCCGTTTTTAATATTAGTTCACTGTACATCATTTAAACCTTAGTTAATTATATAAAGTAAAATGTATTTAGCAATAAAATTGGTAAAGAACTTTTTGATTAGTGGTCAAAATTGAAAAGTCATATTTGTAGGCAATTGTATGGGGAAAAAACAAGTAACCCTAATTATGTGGCCATATATATGTTTTATCCACGTTTTGTCACGCGATAAACACGGATAGGCTCACAGTTCTACATAAATTTTCATTTTTTATTTTAGCTTACTTCAAAATAATTATACTAACGTATAAAATGAATGAAAATGAAAGAAACGCAAAGTTATCCATAGCGATATAACTATCGCTATGGATAACTTTGCGTTTCTTCCGGAGATCAGCCGGAGATGAGCCCTCTGAGGGCTCAGACAAAGATGCACTACGCTAACTAACGTTTCTATTCGATTCGTTTTTAAACCAATCGCGTCACTTGTAGACCACGTGACTTTTCGTATCACGTCATCTCCCAGTGACGCGATCGGTTTAAAAACGAATCGAATAGAAACGTTAGTTAGCGTAGCGCATCTTGTCCGAGTCCTCAGACATTCTGACGGTACTTCGTGGCAGTTAGCGTCGTGGAGATAATATGCACAAGTGACTAGAGCGAGGGCGCGCTCGCGACTGATCGCTCCGTCAGACACGCACACTAACGCAATGTTCATGTACACGTTCAACTATTAATAAAGCCTACTCACCATCGTGAATTGCAAGAGCTATACACCGTATCCGCTAGCAACATGGCGGCCGGTATGTCTATGCACACAAGCAAAGGCGTGTTTGTGTGCCGTTTAGTTTTTTGTTATACTAGCTGTACGAATGTGCCCCGCGTACGAATGGCGAATTGGTGACCACTTTCCCCTATAATGGTACACTGTTGAAAGCGGTCATATATAAACGACTCTTTTTAACGAAGGGCATTTGTAACAGGTGCGAAGAGTACAATGATTAAAGAAACTAAAGGATAGGGCGTAAAAATACATACAAATATACATATCGTTATCTCTTTCTAACTAACATGTATTCTCGTAAGTAAAAAAGGATCACTATACTTTTGTCGGAATCCAAAAAATACCTAATGCGGCAGGGTTTGACAGGACGGCCATTTTATGTAACACCGTTCGACACTACTTGAGTTGTCAATGCGTCGTGTTTGTGTTTTAAATTAAAAAACAAGTGGAGTTTCGTGGCGACATTACAACATTAAAGTACACCTAAGTGTGAGGAACATTTTTGTTATAATGACGAAATACAGTGTTACAGGATGTGGAGCAAGAAATAGTGGAAATCAACAAAGTTTAACATTGCACCGGTAAGTTTCAAGTTTTTATTGAAATATCGGTCAGTATTAACAATATTGCGTATTTTCAGTATGTAACATATTATTATTAAACAATAGACCAGGATTAATCATGCGTTATATTAAGTTTGTGTTTTATTTTAGATATTTTCGTACTAGTTCTTTTATAGTACTCGTAAATAGTACTTTTGACAGATAGGGTTGTTCGTGAATCGTGATTGAAATATCGATAACTAAGTTACGGTTGATACATTCGGCCTATTCGTCAGTTTTTATTAAATTACTAGGTAGTACCCGGCTTCTTGCTGCCAATACTTTTTTTTAGTTTTCGGTGTGGTGACCAGAGATTTAGACATCAGTGTCAACTGCCTGTCTAAAATAATAATAATATCCTATCGCTACCAAACTTCAGAGGATCACTTCGGATACCCCAGCAAGGGGTATCCGAAGATTGTTTGTAAACTTCATCAAAATCGGTCCAGCCGTTTTGGAGTCCATAGGGGACATACATACGGATAATATATCATTGAGGATAATTCTGTAATTTTCTTTTCAGCCACATGCCACTCAAGATAATTCTACTGCATTGACTGAAAATAAGCCAGATCTTACTCCTTTATGTTTATAACGTTTTATGGACGCCGAGGACGCAGTGGCTGCGTTTGACAAGGCCGTTGAAGACACCCCTAAGGACGCATGGGCAAAGTGCTTTTCTCAGTGGTTCCATCGGATCCTCCGATTTATTGATGAGAATGAACAATATTTTGAAAAGAGATAATAAAACTAATAACTTGCTAGTTTGCTCAGTTTTTGATATTCTAAGTGTTGAGGTTTTATCACTACAGTATTATATTTATGGTATGTATGGATTGTCATTGTCATTCGGAAAAACATCGTTCAAAAAAACGTCGTCGTTTATCTTTCTTCTATCAGAATTAAAAATGGTGAACTAACTTATTCCCTGTGTATTATTAATGTTATTTATTACATCTTTAAGAGGTTATGGGCAAAAACAAAATGTGATGTAATTAAAAAGATGAAAGAAATAAAGAAAAAAAAATTACGCAGGAAGATAAATAAAAATAGAAACCAAGAAAACAAAAAAAATACGGTATATAAAAAGACAATGGCTTCATCAAATTTTCCGCAATTGAAAGCTGAAATTTTTAACAACTGGTTATTTCGTGTGGAGTGCATAATAGCAGAAAAAGGACTATCACATATACTTAAAGAAAACGATGTAAGTAAAGGAAAAGTATTCAAGAAAATGATAAGGCCAAACACATTATTGTACAATGTTTGCCAGATAAATACCTAAACACAGTGAAAACTTGTAAAACAGCAAAAGATATGATTGAAATACTAAAAGAACTATTTCAAAGAAAAAGCATGATATCAATTATACAATTGAGAAGAAAACTCATCAATTTAAAACAATGCAATGATGAAAAACTAGAAGATTTTTTTGAAAAATTCGACAACCTTGTGAGAGAACTGAACTGTGCTGAAGACATCTTAACTGAACGCGACAAAATTGCTTATTTACTCACTGATCTACACTCGAAATACGACTCTGTGATAACTGCCATCGAGTGCAACACAGACCTGATGTCACCTACTGTTAAATTTGATTTTGTAAGGGCAAGACTTTTGGATGAGGAACTAAAATTTAAAGACAAAGATATGAACAATGAAAAACAAGAAACTGCTTTTATAACTTGCTTCAAGTGCAACAAGCCGGGTCACATATCCAGAGATTGTAGAGTTAACTTCTGGTGCGGCAGAGCGAACCCACGAGGTCGATCGCGAGGCAGATACCAGCGGAACAATCATTATCACTATGGACATGTAACAATAGATGAACCAAGTCAAGATCACTTCGGCTTCGTCACAACAGACAGCGAAAACTCAACTCACTTAGATGGAAACAGAATCGAATGGGTCATCGACTCAGGGTGCACGGAACATCTGATAAATGAAAATTTCTCGAAATACATGACGAACATCGTTAACTTAGAAACCCCGATTAAAATCTACATCGCTAACGGAGACTACATAATCGCAAATAAAAAAGGTTACATAGAAATGAAGTGTCAGAATATTAAAATAAACTTAGTGGCACTCATTGTCAAAAATCTGTCTTTCAACCTTATGTCAGTCAAAAAAATGGTACAAAACAATTTCAGTGTAATTTTTATCAAAGAAAACGTAGCAATTTATAGAGAAAATTCAAACTCTAAACGGGTATATGGAGTAAGTGTAGGAAAATTATTCTTACTTAAGGCTGAGGTGTGTTTCAATGTTGCATGTAACGCCAACACTAGTTCAAATAGCGACAATTTATGGCACCAACGACTAGGCCATCTCAATCGTCGAAGTCTGAACTGAATGCGTTTACCGACGAGTGCAAAACCGTGCGGTCCATGCATGATGGGTAAAGCGAGCCGACTACCATTTGTTCCTGTCACCAGACCACGATCTTCATACAAAGGTCAGTTAATTCATACTGATATTGCAGGGCCAATACGTACACCTGGTATAAATGGTGAATTGTACTATCAAGTAATAATAGACGATTTCTCGCATTTTTGCAATACATACTTATTAAAAACAAAGAGTGAAGCAACCACCAACATAATCAATTACATTAGACGATTCGAAACCGAACACGGAGTAAAAGTAAACAATGTAAGATGTGATAACGGTGGAGAATTTAAAAACTCACAATACGAAATTTTTTTGCAGAGAGCGAGGAATAAGAATTCAGTTTACACAACCGTATTCGCCGCAGCAAAACGGAGTATCCGAGCGTATGAACAGAACTTTATACAGCAGAACCAGAACGCTTTTACTAGAATCGAACTTACCCAAATACTTATGGGGTGAAGCTATTGCGTGCGCTACTTACCAACTAAACAGATGTCCATCCGCAGCTACCAACTTCAAGACTCCAGAGGCCATAATAAGAGGTAAAACAGACTTATCTAAACTAAGAGTATTCGGAAGCAAAGCTTGGGTAGTAACAATGCCAATGGGTAGTAACAATGCGGTGGCGTGCGCCGTGGTACAGCTGCGCCGGGCACTACTTCACTGAGCGCTGCAGAGCGCATGCGTCAGCTGCATCTCTACTACGTGCAGGAGGGGACTACAGCAGAACAAGTGCGTTCTCATCTTGCTTCAATCTGCAGTTCTGACGTATGCACGGTTGAAGTACTCAAATCCCGTGGGAACTATTCGTCGTTTAAGCTTGGAGTGCCGAGTAAGTACAGTGAGTTAGTACTGTCTCCCAAAAACTGGGCTGAAGACATCTGTATAAAACCCTGGCGGCAGAACTTTCGTGGAAGCCACGGGGAGAGGCGCGGCGACGGCTCTTCCCCGATTTAAAACTTCACAATTCTACTACCAAAATGTTCGTGGATTGCGGTCTAAGACTGATATGTTTCACAGAAATGTAACCCAATGCAATTTTGATTTTATTGCACTAACTGAAACTTTTTTGACAAGCTCCGTGTGCGATGGCGAGCTCTTCCCTAGTGGGTGGACTGTGGCGCGCCGGGACCGCGCGGGGGATGCCGGCTGGGGCGGGGTGCTGCTGGCCGCACGCGAATGCTACTCCATACGTGTTCTTCATGACATTGACGGCCTAACGCCGGATAAAGAAGTGTTATTTGCTATAATTTCTTATAAGAATTTGAAATTTCTATGTTGTGTTGTGTATCTAGCTCCATGCTGTAATGAGGAGCAGTATATGAGTGTGTTGTCTTGTATTGAGTATGCTGTATGTAAATATCCTGACCTGATTTTTTTACTTCTCGGCGATTTCAATCTTAACTCATGTAATTCCATTGTAAAAGCCAATTTTGTTTCTTTTTGTAATTTTTGTAAGTTAAATCAATATAATAATATCAAAAATAGACATGGGGGTATTCTAGACCTCGTGCTGAGTGATCTGGATGGTAACAGGCTAACCGTAGTTAGTAGTGATGAGCTACTAGTGCCAATGGATGCGTACCACCCGCCTCTTGTGGTATCGGCGTCGTGGCCGTGCGGCCCGCCGCCTCCGCCGCCTGAGGCTCCGCGCCCGCGCGATGCGTGCTGTCCAGACTGGGACTGGCGTAAGGCTGACTATGTGGCGCTCTATCCGGCTATGGCTGCCATTGATTGGGCTGATCTCCTGGTTGCCACTGAAGTTGACAGTGCTACTGAGATCCTTTATGAGAAACTTTACTCCTGTATTAGTCGATTCGTCCCCATAAGGAACCGGTGTAGAGTCGATTCCAAATACGTTTATCCAAAATGGTACACAACAGAAATAATTCGTAATATCAAATTAAAATATTTTCATTTGAAAAAGTTTAGACTAGAAGGAAAGGATTACAATAAATACATGTTTAAATATTACAGAACACATGTAAAAAACCTTATTAGTAAAGCTTATAACCTGTACATACAGATTGTCCAAAATAACATTACTAGTTGCCCGGTAAAATTTTGGGAATATGTTAAAGATAAAAAAAGTGAAAGACAGCACCGAGATAAATCTTTTACTTTTGAGGGCCATAGTGTGGGCGGGCAAGACGCGGCGGACGCCTTCGCTAAATACTTCAGCTCAGTGTTCCAACAGGACGAGCCGTGCTTGGACGCTGAAGTTGCGGAACGAGTAGCCCACTCCTCGGGAGACTCTCGGTCGGTCTCGATCCCCTCCATTACTGAGGTTGACTTCAGAGCGGCAATTCAAAAACTCAAACCGCGGTCTTCGGGAGGGCCTGATGGTGTCCCGGTTTTTTTGGTCAAAGATTGTGCTTCTGCCTTGGTGACCCCCTTGTTGTACGTTTTTAACCTCTCGCTCAAACAATCCATCTATCCTAGTAGTTGGAAAAAATCTAGAGTAACGCCAGTTCCCAAGGGAGGATCTGATATGGACGTCACTTCATTTAGGCCCATAGCAGTTCTATCTGTGTTTGGTAAAGTGTTTGAGATGACTCTTAACCGTCTCATAAGTCAACAGGTATCAGATCGTTTGCACCCCAGTCAGCACGGTTTTCGTAAGGCCCGATCAACCACCACAAATCTAGTAGCCCTCGCTGACTTCGTCTGCAAAGAGATGGACGCTGGACGCCAGGTCGACGCTGCATACTTCGACTTTAGGAAGGCATTCGACCTGGTCGACAACGACATCTTGTTGGGAAAGCTTGCATTACTGGGCTTCACGCCAAAGCTATTGAGTTTCTTTGCCAGTTACTTGTGTGGACGACAGCAGTACGTCAGGGTAGGCGGCTTCGAGTCAAACGATTACTGCACCCTGTCTGGGGTGAGTCAGGGTAGTACTCTGGGGCCCACATTGTTTATTTTAATGATAAACGATTTGCCTGATAA
Organism: Acleris literana; assembly: GCA_946894065.1. Taxonomy (NCBI): domain Eukaryota; kingdom Metazoa; phylum Arthropoda; class Insecta; order Lepidoptera; family Tortricidae; genus Acleris; species Acleris literana. The sequence goes on along the minus strand of OX335668.1, from coordinate 28,080,951 downwards.
AATTCGTTCGGCTGAGTGTCTGCTTTTTGCGGACGATCTAAAGTTGTTGCTCGGCGTCGGTAGTGTGGCTGACAGCGCTGCGTTGCAGGATGACATCAATGCGGCGGCTGAGTGGAGTGTTGCAAACCGTCTGCCTTTTAATGCAGCGAAATGCAAGGTCATAACCTTTTCGCGTAAGCGCTCGCCACTTTTAACCGATTACGGCCTGGGGGCCGCTTGCTTAGAAAGAGTCGACGAAATCTGTGACCTAGGTTTAGTTTTAGATACTAAACTAGATTTCCATAAACACGTATCTAATATTTGCAAACGGGTTAGCAGGACTCTAGGTTTCGTTATGAGGGCGTCGAAGCAGTTTCGTGTCGGAGTCGCTGTGGTTTTGTACAATGCCTATGTCCGTAGTAGGTTGGAGTATGGGGCTGTTATTTGGGATCCCTACGAGGATAAATACTCTCTGATGGTGGAAAGAGTACAGCGTAAATTCGCCCGCTGGTTGTACTGCCAAGCCTACGGGTATTATCCATACCTGTACCCTTCATTGTTTGTCTCTGGGATGGTTGGGCTAGACACACTTCGGATGAGGAGGAAGCTGTTGTTGTTAGTCCACTTTCTGTCTGTTATCCATCACAGGGTGGACAGCTCCGTTGTGCTGGAGCGGATTAGGTTGGTGGTTCCGATGAGAGTCCCCCAGGATTTGGATGGGGGGGCGATGGCGCCGCGCCGCCGGCCTGGCCTGCTGCAGCGCGTGTCCGCTCGTACGTGCCACGCTCGACACGCTCCCACCGCGCGCGCAATATCTTTGTTATACCTAATGCTCACTCAGTACGAGGACGCCGACCTGTTTGCTGATCGCTTTACTCAATTATGCCGTATTGCTAAGCAGTTCCTTGACATTTATAATTAATTATTAAGTATTATGTATTATTTTAGTATTTTTATTACTTTCCATAATTTCGAATGTTCTCAGTTTGATGACTTTTCTTGTTGGCATGTATTTTTTCTGTTCATATTATATTTAATAACTTATCGTGTAAGTGCTTTGGTGTGATTTAATGCTGTAAACTTACATTGTAATTAAATGAATAAATAAATAAATAAATAAATAGAGGAGACAAACTAGAGCCAAGGGCGAAAGAAATGCGTATGGTAGGATATTCTGCAAATGGATACAGACTGTGGGATCCTGAAACAAACAAAATTATAATGTCACGTGATGTACGTTTCGATGAGAACGACTTTAAATTCGAACCGAAGATAAGAGAACAGAATGAAGCATTTATATACAAAAACGAAGAAGATGAAGAGTCAGAAAATAATATAGAGAAACAAATGTCAAATGAACGAGGAAAAGAGACCGAAACAGAGGAATCTGATCAAAGAAACGAACAGACTGAAATAAGTCAAGAGAGAGAAACACAAGTCGAGGAAAACGTAGAAAAAGAGCATTCAGATAGTAGACCACAAAGAACAAGAAAAATGCCGACTTATTTAGAAGATTATTATTTGGAAGAACAGTTTCATGACGCAAACATAGCATTTTGTTTAATGTCAGATACTGATCCTCGTACATATAGCGAAGCTATTAATAAAGGTGAAGATTGGGAGAAAGCTATAAATAGCGAAATTCAATCACTACAAGAGTTGAACACGTGGACAGAAACAGAGTTACCTAATGGAAAGAAAGCCATTGATACCAAATGGATATTTAAAACTAACCAAGATGGAATGAAAAAAGAGAGACTAGTAGCAAAAGGATTTCAAACTGATAACATATACAATGTTTATTCACCAGTCGCAAGAGTATCAACAATTAGAATGATGTTTAGTCAAGCAGGACAAGACAATTTTCCTATGAAACAATTAGATGTACAAACTGCGTTTTTAAATGGATACCTTAATACAGAAGTGTATATCAAACCCCTAGAAGGCGTAAAAGCAACACAGGGTAAAGTTTTAAAGCTCAATAGATCTCTTTATGGATTAAGAGAAGCACCTAAGTGCTGGAACGAGAGGTTCCATAATTACATTATAACAAAAGGATTTGAACAATCCAAACATGATTTTTGCTTATATGTTAGAGAAAATGTGTGGCTATTAATTTGTGTTGACGATATATTACTGACAGGAAAACAAACGGGAATAAATAAAACGATGGATCAACTTAAAGAAAAATTTAAAGAACGAGATTTAAGGGAAGTTAAAGAATATTTAGGCATGGAAATATCGAGAGAAGGTGAAAAATTAAAGATAAGTCAAACAAAATTGATAGAACGAGTTTTAGAAAAATTTGGAATGGAAGAATGCAAGGGAGCACAGACCCCTATGGAACAGGGAGTATCAACTTCAGAAGGAAAAGTAGATGATGTGCCTTACCAAGAGCTTATTGGATGTCTTATATACATTTCTACAATCTCACGTCCAGACATCACTTATGCAACATCATATTTAAGCAGATAATCTGTGGACTTCAGCAAAAAGAGTTTTAAGATATTTGAAACTTACATCCAACAAATGCTTAACATACACGAAGTCACAAGAAAAACAGTTGCTGTGCTACACCGATGCGATCGGGCCAGCGACAAGGAGGACCGAAAAAGCGTGAGTGGATGTGCTATTTTTCACAATAATAACTTAGTATCATGGTTCACGAAGAAGCAGCAGACAGTTGCTTTATCTTCAGCAGAGGCGGAGTACGTAGCAGCCGCGATGGCTACAACAGAACTCGTCTACTTGAAAGGTATAATCTCAAATTTTGGTATTACTAACATTAAAACACGCCTACTTGTAGACAATCAAAGTGCCATATGTATGATTGAGTGCAACGAAAATAGTAAACGCACCAAACATATAGACATAAAGTTTCACTTCATAAAAGACTGTTTTTATAAGAAAATTTTCGACATTTCATATGTGCCTTCATTTATTATTATGCTACATTGCTATTAAACAATTATTTTTGTAAATAAACATAAAGTTTTGTAATTTTATTACTATCTGTATATTCTCAAGAAAGATGTTGTTTTGTTTATTAGTAGTAATTAATAACGTAATATGTTGTTTAGTGATAATGCTAAGTTAATGCTTAGGCAAGTTATACTTGAGGGGGGGTGTTGAGGTTTTATCACTACAGTATTATATTTATGGTATGTATGGATTGTCATTGTCATTAGGAAAAACATTGTTCAAAAAAACGTCGTCGTTTATCTTTCTTCTATCAGAATTAAAAATGGTGAACTAACATATTCCCTGTGTATTATTAATGTTATTTATTACATCTTTAAGACTAAGAACTTTCAGTTTGACCCTATTATAAATTAAATTGATTGAGCTACATACTACTTACTTTACTTTATTCCTTTTTAGCCATTTGTCTTTTGTTTTTTTATAGCGTTAGGTTTTTTTTAGATGTGCTATTCAAAACACTGACACACACAAAGTAGGTTAGCTTTGTGAGGTTACTTCAAATGCCCGAAAGGTAAACCGCCCAGATATAGGAGCCCTGAATAGCGGGACTCCGCCAACTTGTGGGATAAGGAAGGAATTTAGAAAATAAATAGGGCAGTTGCGAACTTAGACCACTTGCTTCATAAGACCAACTGCGTTTTACTTGCTACTTAGGCCACCTACGTTTTAGACCATTTGCTATATAAGACCAGGGGCCTGTTCTATAAAGCTACAAATTACAATTTACAGGTTTCAAGTTTCCATTTGACACAACCTCGACCAATGACGACTAGCGATTTGAGCAGTGTTGCCGGTTTAGACCTGTAAAATTGTAACTTGTAGCTTTATAAAACGTGCCTCAGACCAGCTGCGTTCTAAACCACTTACTACTTAGACCAGCTGCGTTTTAGAACACTTACTGCTTAGACCACCTGCGTTTTAGACGAGACGATACTTACCCGATGAAACTACGACGCCTGCCTATTATTATTACTATTATACAACAACGATCCCGTCCGAAATAAATGATTGATATTAATGTTATTATAAATAAAAACATTAAGCCTTAAACCGTAATTCAGATATTCGTAATTAAATCGTGACTGTTACTAGAACGGCAAAATAAATCTCTATGCAGTACGTAATTTGGTTTATCGATAAACATGATTACTAGCACCATCACTATAACAGCTGACAATCCGCCATTTTATGTTCCATAAACGTCAAAAACTGGCACGTTTTTTCGTAGGTATTTCGGGTCCTTTAGTTTCTATAGTCAAAGGAAGAGTATGATTCTTTTAGCCGTTTTTATACTTCCTCTATGTTTTCCTACCTCTACGATACTCTTAGTTGCGAGTGCAAGCGTGACAGCGATAGCCAGCCGAAAGCTCTATGAAGCTGAGAATACTGTAATTAATATTTATGATATCCAGAAAACAACAGCAGACAATAATTTTCAATGAAGGAAAATTCGGCGAAATGATAGGTACGTTTGACGAAATGAGTGTGGGTAAATGTTTATAACAGAGGTCCCCAAACTTTTTTGTCTCATAGACCACTTGGCATTTGTTTCGGTTTTTGGTGGACCCCCTGCTTACAAAATATTTACGTTATCATTTAAAAACTAAGCAATAAATCCCCACGGATAACGGAGGTCTAGCCTAGACTAGGATTCTTCCTTGTTTATTTTACTTTTTAACCTTTTCAACGTCACAGTCGGCTTTGGCCGTCAACTAAAAGTCGTGCCACTGACGCCACGTCGGCTACAGCCGACAAGAGTTCAAGATTAAAAGAGACTTTGTTTGGTAGCAATAAGGTGTAATTTGCATAGCATAGCAAACATGTTTGGCGTGTGGGTGGCACATTTTGTATTCGACGTATGGCGTTCAAAAGGTTAAATGTCATAGACCAAAAAGTTAAAACTTTTCAAGCAGCGTTTACAACGTATTTAAAAGTGTGTCAAATAGTTTGACTTTTTTTAAATAGAAATTGCGTTCATAAAAAAAACTGCCGAAATAATATAAACGCGTAATAAATGTTATAGTTTAAACTATAAGTATATTATTCAAATTGAATTTAATACGTTTAAATTTGTGATTTTATTTAACTAATGCTTTATTTCAGTGTCATACTAAATCGTCGTTCCTGTTCGTTTTTTCAAGGAAATGTTGGGACTGTGTTTAACGTTATTAACAATTTTGTTAAATTTCCTCAAATTGTTGGAGAAAAGCACCATACAAGCCTCGACCGGAAAGGGCCGTTGCTGGACTCGTATATAGCGCGGCCTCGACTGCGTCTCGGCCACGCTAACTGTACTCGTCCCGCAACGGCCTATTTCCCGGTCTGTGCAGTAATGTACTATTATTTGTATATTTTGAAACACATGGACGGAAAATGCCTCTTTTTACTTCTAGGAGTAAAACAACCATATGAAAACCGTCCATGTCCATATTGTTTTTTCAAAAGCGCTCTCTATTGCGTATAAAAACGAAAGGACCATGAAAAAAATCCCGTACACCCAACTTGTGGGGGCGCAGTGAGGGGCGGCGCGGCGGGGCGGGGCTCTGCGGCGCGGCGGCGTCGGGCGGCGGCTCGTTGTGCGTGAAACTATCTTAACTAATACTCGTATGACGCGAACAAACATTCTCTCCGAATTTGTCAAAGGTTTTTAAAAATACTTATAATCATGTATTTGTATAATTTCCTCGCATTGTTTGAGAAAAGCATTATGTATGCCTCGGCGGAAACGAGGATTTTCTGACTCGTATTTTAGCAGGCCTCGCTGTCGCTCGGCCTGCTAACCACCTCGCTAGGAAATCCCTTACTTTCCGCGCCTAGGCAACAATGTACTATTAGTATTGCGTAAGTACTCGTTAGTAGATACCTACCTACTATATGTGTATGAATAAGTATTATGGATTATTCAATTAATGGTAAAATTAAAGTCACGACCTGTTTAAATGGGATCCACTATCGTGACTATCGTGGACCCCCATTTTCATCTCATGGACCCCATTTATTTTTTCCGCTAACATGGACCCCTTGCAGTGGTCCGTTTCACGAAGCTACAAGTTACAAATTACAAACGGAACTCACTTTCTAGCAAAAGGAGTTAGAAAAAGACTTCCGCTTGTAATTTATAACTTGTTTCTTTGTGAAACGGGCCTCAGGTCGTACTACCTCTATGGTCGATATAGATGACTTTGGGGGTCACTGATTTATAATTTTCCAAAGATGAAGGAAAACACTAGATCCCGTGTAGCCAACTGTCAAGCGTACCACCTTATTCTTCTGTGTACAACACAGTTTTGTAGCCAATTTTTATTGGTCAATACCCGACATGTGAACCATACTAAATTAAGACGAATGGGATAGAATAAGCGGCTAGTCGGATAAAGACCTAAGAAAAAGTGTCACTTAATTTGGTCGGATTACTGTTGTTGTTCGCGATCTGTGCGCCCATCCGTCGGAATTTTAAAATAATTCTCCTAAAATATATTTCTTCGACAAGGTATCAGTGAAGTAATGAAGTATAGGTTCAGTGGAATGGCGTGTGTATTTCGTGGGTGTAAATCCCGAATGGGAAATAAAGAAAATGATCCACAAAATATAAGCTTTCACAGGTGAGTGACGTTTTACAATAAAACTGTTGATTTTCGGCCATAATCCGGCCTTTTTCAAGTATAACTAGAAACATTATCATGGTATTACGTCTTGTAATTAATACAAAGGCACTATGTGCAGTAAATGTGCAATTTTTAACTCATTTTTAGATTTTCTTTCGGAAGTAAACAATAGTGCTTCCAAAATTAATATCGATAAGTAAACTTTCGATATTTTCATAGAGTAAACGAGTAAATATATCCATGATGTGTTTAAATATCAAAAAGGTTTTTAGGTTAAAATAGCGATGCCTAACAGTTAAAAGGCCGATGTTTTAAATGTCGAAACTTACAACGTTTAATGGCACAGGCGTGTGCCTTTTATAAACATAGGCATAAAATACTTATTGTAGATATTTGGATCATTCGTTATTTTAACATCGGTATTTTAATTTAATATGTATTTTTTACGTACAGAAAAGGAAATTGATTCCTATACCATTTTGGACTATGTCGTAGTGACATAATCAATCAAAACGTAAGAGACTTCTTATGATTTTATTTACAGTGTCACTTTGACATAGTCCAAAATGGTCAAGGAATCAATTTGCTTGACTGTACGTACATATCTATCGATCGGTAAAAGAGCCTACTATAATTATGTGATATTAATTAATTGTATTGTTTCAGATTTGCAGTATCGCTCAGATTTTAATAAGAATATATTCAGTAATCACATCCATTCATACGCAACCCAAACAAATTAACCTTGATGCTCAAACAGGAATGGTTGGAGATGTTCTGACAGAAATGGTTCGTCGTTGTTTAGAAGTTGCAATGCAATCCGGCATCAAAAAAGGGTCACAAACTGTCTTACAAGGCTTATTCATCATTATTAAAGATAAACGTTTTATTTTTAAATAAAAACTGTAAAAACTGTCTTTAGTTTTATTACACGACAAAAAAGTTAATTTCTCAGTTCACTTTTTCGAAATAAGGCCACTTTTCAATTGGTAATCAATCACAATTATTATTGAAAATAGGCTTATCCTTTGCCTTTTAATTATGGTTAAACCTAATATATCGATAAACGCCACATCACTGACTGAAAACTTACGCACACTAATGCAGAGTGACACACACGAACACACCTAAAAAGTGGTACGCTTTTGAAATCCAATCGAAAGCGGTCATATATAGACGACTCTTTTTAACGAAGGGCATTTGTAACAGGTGCGAAGAGTACTATTCTATTAGCCGTTTTTACACTCTCTCTATGTTTTACTACCTCTATGTAATTTTCTAAATCCATAAACAATAAACAAAATCAACAAGATTCTTTGTGTACCCTCACCTCTGAAAATCTCACTGTCAAATGACTGTCAGATCAACTGAATATTTTAAAAATATTTATAGTGCGGCGCCTGTTTTGTTTGTATTGGTAGATTGTCGTGGTATCCTCACAACAGATATATTGATTAAACGAGCAACGCGTTGCCCAAGATTTTAGAAACTTCTTTTATTTTGACGGTTTACTTAATGGTGTATCTCCATAACATCTAATTAAAAATGACTGAATCAGACAAACCGCCTGGATATATGGCCCAGCTGCTAGAGGCTCTGGGTTGGAACCAAGGCACCAGAATTCCTCTAGCGAATCCGGAAAATCAGGTCCAGGAAACCCTACTAATTAATAGGTATTTATTTATCTTACAGCATCTATGTTGCCCTTATTATTTAAGTAATTAATAAACAAATTTTTCTAAAACCATTTTTTTTCCAGGCAAAATGAAATACAAACTTTAAAGGAAGCTCTCGCCCTCCAGAATCAAAAAAGACAAGATCTTAGTAAATACACACAGCATGTTCACACAGAATACCAGGAAAATACAGTGAGTGATTATTTTGAATTATATGATTTCAATGTTTTGTTCTTGGCACGGGGCATGCCGCTAGTGGCATAGCCAAGTAACCAAAGGGCCTGGTGCAATAAAAACTAGGGCCCTAGTTGCAGTGGCGGATCCACGGGGGTGGTCAAGTACGTCATGACCACCCCCTTCGGCACTCATAGATATATACGGGTCAGAAAGTAAACAGTCGTGTGGAATTATCTCGTACATGACCGAACTTCTTCATTCAGCAGTTAATGACCACCCCCTAATCTGAAAGCTGGATCCGCGCCTGCCTAATTGCAACATATCCTATTGATTTGGGGGCCCTGGTGCACACCACCATCCAGTCCTCTTGTAGCTACATCACTGTGGGGCAAGGGCACCTAACCCCTGGTCTACCCAAGGGTAGACATGAATTTGGGGCCCCCAAGTAACAAAAGTGAATAAGTGCATTCAGGTAATTATGAAAGGTTTTTAAAAGTGTTGACAGTGCATAATTTTTTTATTGATCTTCTTAAAAGTTTGGTCAAGTTAATGTTCATTGATGAAATGAATCGGTTCTTGAATATATAATCTACACTATGCCTTTAAGTTACAGATAATATCCCAATAAGTAAATAAATAGGTTTGAAAAGTTTGTTTATTAGAATTGCACCAGTTGAATTCTGAATTATATTAGGATAATTCCGAACATCATTCAAACGTGACTTTTTGGTTAAGGAGCAGAATGTGTTTTTTATTCAGATTTTCACTCCCAAAAATTTTTATTGTTCTTGGTCATCAAGTAGCATATTTGGCAAAAATGTCTTTATAGCCATACTACAAAACATTATGAAAGATTTATACTGGAGTAGGAACGGTATTATACAAACAGGTTGAAAGTCCTTGAGCAACCTTAGATGTGCTGATGGTATTGTATTATTTTCTAACTCATCAAAGCTGCTAGAAACAATGAGATGTAAAAACTGTCAGCAAAAAAAAATGGTTTGTAACTACACGGTTGGGCAGATTAAGTGTCCTAGTTTAAAATAGCTATAAAATGAAAAGAAAACTTAAAAATTTAATATTGAGCATGTTTTTATTTTAACCATACTATATACCTATATTTACAAAATTAATTCATTAGCTCAAATATTTCATTTACTCATTCTACTATAAAATAAATTGCACGCGGCACGCACTACCTTATCAGGTATTTCATACAATATCTTGACCTACCGATCCTTGAATGAATTTAAATTCATACACCATGTGCTTCCAATCTTGCTAAGCATATATCCCCATGTCGAAAAGTCCAATGCATTCAAGTCTGGTGAAGTCTGGCCAATCTTGCCAAGGTATCAAATCCGTCAAATTTGTTTGACACCAGTCTGGAGTATGTTTAGCCTTGTGAGATGGGGCACTGTCTTGTTGAAAGCAATAATAGTCGTTTCCTTACAATTTTCGGACATTTTCTAGCATATGACCTGCAACACGTTCTGAATATAGTGGTCTTGATTGATTTTGACTCCCTGTTCAATGAACAGCAGTGGTAGCTTGCCTCTAGGCTATATCGCACCCCATACCATGACTGCTGACGCACTTTGAAACCGTTGTACGGCTAATTTGTCCACTGGAATGTCCCTCAATGAACCACCATAAACACAATCGTTTTGTTGATTGTGACTGTCTTGCAACATCTATTCATCGGAAAAGATAATTTCATTGCTCATGCCAAGCTAGCAAGTCCCTGAATTTTTTCACTTTAGCTTTTTTCTGGGCATCTGATAATCCTTGTTTTCTTTTTGTAGGCCTTCAATCCAAGATCATGCCGTAATATAAGACTCATTGATCGTCGGGATAATTTTCAAATCTTTAGCGAGTTTACTTGCACTTTGGGCTGGATTTCGCCTAATAAGCTCATGAACGTTTTTAATTATATTTTTGATGGGAAAAGATGGTTTTTGACCAGGTTTAGTCCTTATTCGTGAAGATCCCGTTTCTCTGAATCGCTTAATGGTCCGCGATAGGTATGACCCTTACGTTGATATCTACAGTAGCGGCATCGAGTGCAAAGAGTATTGTAATAATTATAATCAGTAGAAAAAGTGGCAACCACAGAGTACTTTGGTTATATACGTAATAGAGACCTCTCTCGGCGGTCAAAGCAGGTAATGCGAAAGTGTCGCCCTCTGAACCTATGTTTTGTAACTATAGCGAGAATGGAGGCTGTAGGTACGTAGGTTCCTATACTACTGATTTAATTAGGCTGAAGCCAGACGAGCGTATTTTTGTGAGTTGTGAGTCGCGTATTTTCTGCTCCTCTATTCATCATACTACTACTACTATAAAACTGAATGGAGGAGCAGAAATTACGCGACTCACAACTCAATAAATACGCTCGTCTGGCTTCAGCCTCAGCCAAGAAAATCATTTTTGTTCGTGACAAGCATAACCAAAAACAGATATAAACGTATAAGAAGAAAATAGCCACGAAATGGTCTCAACTCAGCGTAATGCTGGCATATAATTAGAATATTTTCGGAAGAATGTGAAATACTTATTGCTCGCAGAGCCAGCAAAAAGTAATTCTCATTTTAAAAATAAATAAAACTGGGTGCTTTCGATTTTTTTTATTAAAATACACATTCATTTATTTAAAATAATATAGGTACTGCAATTAAAAGTTAAAACTAAACTTATTTAAATTAAAATAAAACTAAGCTACTCAAATATTAAAGATGTAAATAATAATCACCACTATAAAATGAACGGACCTGCTAGAGGGGGTCCTCTAGCAGGTCCGCTCGCGGTATGGTCCCTATGACACTGGCTGCATTACCTCTCTCGATAGCTAGCCCAACCCTTTGGGAGAGGTAAGCACCAGCTCTAGGATCTCCGGAGGTGTTTATGAGTCGGGATGACAGGGCCTTAATAAAGTTTTTCATATCTGCTGACCAAGGTCCCGTGGTCTCCACTGCAAGCGCCACAAATTCGTAATTATTTAATAATGATGAATATTTTCGGCGCTTGGTGGTTTGAGATCCGGATCAGCTACTGCACCGGCCCGATTACGGGTTGACTGGGCGTGGGTAAGGGCGAATGTATTAACACACGTCGCAAAATCAAAAATCAAAATCAAAATATTTATTCAGTAAATTGGCCACATACGGGCTCTTTTACACGTCGGTAATATACAGTGAATCTACTAGCGCTTCGGACAAGACCATCATTGCGGAGAAGAAGCGCCGCAAGAAACTCCAGCAGAAGGTCATTTTTTCAAACATAAAATACAATAATACTTAAAAGTAAGTTACATTACAAGGTAATAAAGCAACAAATATAAATTATTAGAACTATCACATATAAAAAAAATACAAATTCAAAATTAAAAACATTACAAATAAATGTAAAAATTATCAAGATTACATGTCAAATACATGAAACTAAAAATAATGACTAGGAGAACAACACGACGAGGTCTCTACGTCAAAAGCCATAACTGGAATCATATCTTCGCGTCCCACACCAGTGCCCTAACCAGTTTCCACAGCACCAATGTAGCTCCGTCTGGTCGCTTGCCATCGTCTATGTAAACCTGGAGGTTCCAGGACAGCTGGTACAGAGGCAGTGGCAAGCGAACGACGGATCAGAATCATTAATTGTGCCGTTTCGGTACAAACGACCGGCACTTCTAAGCATGAAAGGCCATGTCATCCCAGCTCACCGCTCACCGCTCGAGTCCAAGGCCTTAAACTAAAATGAAAGTGACTAAATAAAAAATAAAATAAATTATACAGCTATTTGTGGCAATACTATGGGGCACCATCGAAATTACTTTTCGGTGACAAAATCATATCTTCATGCATGGGTTGCCAACAGGAAGACACGCTAGGGCCCGTAATTTTTAGCTTAGTCATTCATACAATTATTTCAGATCTAAATTCTAAATTCAATCTGTGGTACCTTGATGACGGTTCCCTTGGCGGGGACGCCTCAACGGTACTACAAGATCTGCAAACGATCCTTGTTGGCAACCCATGCATGAAGATATGATTTTGTCACCTAAAAATAATTTTGATGGTGCCCCATAGCATTGCCACAAATAGCTGTATAATTTATTTTATTTTTTATTTAGTCACTTTTCTTTTAAAACATTTAGCGTAATATTTTTTCGCTTTCATCTTAAGTGTATCATCGTCATCATCACAGGCTCTCCTGTTGCCCAAAATTTTATTTACGTCTTTACAATAATTATATATGCAAAATCTGCAGGATATATTTATCAAATACTTAATTAATTCGTCTTTGTGAATTTCACATTCAATAAAATCAAATTCCAAAAACATAAGTATTACGGTTTTTAATAATTCCTTTAAATCATTTTTTTCCAAATTTTCTTTTATTGTGTCATAATTTATATCCTGCAGACTGGATACGCAACACAGGAGAGAATCACTTGGATAGTAAAGCCATTTTTTTTTTTGCGTATTCTCTATATTTTATATATTCTAATTCGCTTTCACTTATGAGATCTTTTTTACATTGATCACACCCCTTGAAGACATTTTGTTTCGCTTTTTTAATAAAATACCCGCTAACATATTGTAATCCTCCAATTTCGCGGGGATCATTTTTCTCTTCAAGGGGCGTGATCATTACATTTGGTAGGTTTATTTCTGGATTGACAATCCTTTCAGTAGCATCTGTGATGATGGCTTCATGTAGTGCGACACAGTTGTCCACTTCGCAATTGGCTCCCGGCGCGTGGACACTAGAGAGGCTGTTTATTAGCGTTGTCGTAAATGCCGACTCGAACTTTTCCGGCGTTGGATTTATGTTGCGGCATCCATGGCTTCGGATGGATCCGAAAAAGTTTTCTATTGGGTCTTGGTTTAGATGCCGCAACCAAACTGACGTAACCCCATATTTATGTTTAAGGTTTTTAAGAAGGTCTTCGATACCTTCTGGTGTCCACACCCAGTTTTTTAAAGTTGGGACATGCTCCACTTCGTTGCTTCGGGCGTTTATAAATTTCATGGCCTTTAGTTTTTTCTTTGCTTCCGTCCAGAACTGATAGTGAGCTGACCTTGGAGTGGCAGGTCCCAGGAGTGGCTTTTACTCTTTTTATCGAAGCATTGTATAGCTATGCCACCGTTACTCAAAGTTTATTAGTAAGGGGGTAAATCTTTCGTAATCAAATTGTTCCTAATGCATTTCATTAAGTGTGGTGGGTCGTATAACGGTATGATTTCTTGATCATTTATAATAATAATGTTGCTCCTTGGTTCCTCCCCTTTACGTAATAGTGCTGCTCTTGTTTCCTGCGACAGGATTTTTATGCACTGGGTGTTGTTGGTGCCTTGGTCACACAGGTCAATAAGACCTGCGGCTTGGAGCTCCGTTATAACTGCCTTGAGTTGTTTTGCCAGTTCGGGCCCTTTTGTAGCAGCTTGGGAAAATGTATAAGATACTGGCTGTTTGAAATTTTTTAATAATCCTCGTATCATGAACACCCTGTGCGTGGTCTGCATATGCAGTGCGAGTGTCTATACCATCTGTCACAAAACCGCAGACTCTGTCTTTCCTCTCGTTATATGAAACATTTGGTTTTAGCGACATCTCGTCAAACAACACGACACATAATTTGTGCTCAAGTCGCATATTCTTTGTAGCTTTTTTTATTTGTTCGATGGTACTTTTGTTGATACCAGGCCTGATGTCTGCCATATTTAGCATCTTTACAAGAGTCTGTGGTGATGGCAAGATAAAAAAAATCGAAGGAATCTATATCCCTTCGGACTTTGCTTATATATTGATAAGGCTACAAGTTTTTCTTTTAATGAAAAACGCTGTCCTTTATTTTTTCTTGTGTTCCCTAAATTGCATTAACGTTAAAATTTTTGCTGTGCTCGGCAAATTATCCAACGTTTTCAAAAAATGTGGATTAGATGAGAGGTTTCCCATTGCTCTAATTTTAACAGCTTGGCTCTTTATTTTGTTGCGGCACTTGCTCAGTTTAATGCTGGTTCTGACAAGTTTTCTATATAATGCTTGCTCATCTGGAGTAACACCAACTTGTTTACGCAACTTCTTTCGCAACTTATTAGCTGAAGTCTTGACTGCAGAAACAGTGCCTGAAATAGAAGATTACTAATTATAAGCGACTCGCCCTCGCTTCGCTTCGGTTTATGGGAGTTTTCTGTATCAGACGTAGGTACATAAACCAAAAAGTATTGTACATAACACTCCCTCCACCTTCCGCAAAAAATTATGTAACTTACATTGCATGAAAATCCGTTCAAACCCGCATCAAAATCCGTTGCGTGATTTAAGAGGAGTTAGCGGATATACGCACAGACAGACAGACCGACAGACCGACGCGGAAAGCGACTTCGTTTTAAATTATGTAAAGATAAAGATGAAAAGTCAATCACCTTCACCGTCATCGTCGTTAATATCGTCCTGCGACATCGACCACATTGTAGCGTTTTCTTTTGCCTTCCGTTCATTGAAATAGTTAAAATACTACTTGCTCTATATTTCATTTGAGTATTTGTAAACCTCTTAGTGCTTAGCACTAGCCGGTAGCACTAACATTTGCCCAGGACACGTTGAACTCGTTAATCACTTAGTCCCTCAAACACTACAATAAATGCTAGCATAAAACCCACCTCTCCTACTACATACCTCCAAATTTCATACATCCTAGCATACACATTTAAAATGTTATCCATACCACTCCATACTAAAATAATGCTATCTCAGTTGAATATAAGACCTCGCTTTTCTCAGTTGATAATATTTGACGTAATTTAAGATCTTAACTTACCAAGATTTTCCTTTATTTCCAATTCTGCTGTCGTTTCTGGTGACCGCTCCCTAGCAGAAACCGGTATGGCGGTTACTGCATCATTTTCTGGAATTAATTTAACAAAATAACGTATTAGCACAGTTTAATTGATGTCATCTAAAACTTTCCTAAAGTGAGAATAATTAACAAAGCCTTAGCCCCAGCCTTATGAGATACTTAGCAACCGAACAGCCATACCTCCAATCAAGTTTTTTACTTCATTACAGGGTTCGATTCCCGGTCAGGGAAAATATTTGTGTGGGAATATTTGTTTATGAGTCTTGATCTTGGGTGTTTTCTATTGAGTGTATAATATTAATAAGTTAAATTTGTAATAAGTATTTATTTTGGTTATATACATAAGTATCTCTATCGTTGCCTAGTACAAGCCAAATAGGACTGGTTAGTTTGGGACTATTTTGTGTCAAGTTTTGTGAGATTGTAGTCACCATTACGCAATAATTCCTAGTCACTCCGTCACGAGAAGAGGGGGAGCCTAACAGTGGGACGTGATATTATGATGATGAATGAGTATAGCCTGCGAAAACATTGGATGGTTAATGCTCACATTTTGTCAAGCATCACGTTTAAGCATTGACTCAAATAAAAGTAATCTGTCTTATAATGAAAAATAAAATATCCATAAGTATCTACCTTTTGATGTTGATGCTTCTGAAGATGAATAATGAGTCCCTTTCAAATATGTCTCATTGCCAGCAAACTTTATTGTACATAACCCTGGAAATAAAATCAATGTTAACAACTTTATTTATTTTATTGACTAGACTGAAAAAAAAGATGACCAACAATGATTGAATAAAATAATAAAGAATGAAATGGATTTAAGTTTAACAGAGAGCAATAGTAATTATATCGACAAAATCAAAGTTATTACACATAGGCACAAGAAGAATTATCACATGTGTTTATGTCTTGAACCTGTAGCATACACACAGCCAAACTTATAACAGCTCTGCTCTTGAATAGTGGACACACTGGCGTGATATATTGACCAGTTTTATCTTTAAATTCTGATACCAATTTGATATAATTAGAAGTCGATCTTCACAAGGTACATTTTTTGTTTCATTCTAAATTATGATATAATACTGGGATTAGTGGCATTTATATGTATCCTTACCCTTACTAATATTATAAACGCGAAAGTTTGTGAGTATGGATGTATGGATGTTTGTTACTCTTTCACGCTATAACGGCTGGACGCTGTAACGAACGAATTGGATGAAATTTGGAATGAAGCTAGCTTAAATACTGGATTAAAACATAGGCTACTTTTTATCCCGAAAATTTTAAAAGTTCCTGAGGGAGTAACATTTATCGAAATCTACGCGGAGGAAGTCGTGGGCAGAAGCTATGAAATTTTGTGTGTATATTTCAATGTGTTCCTAGATGGTTTGAAAACACAACTGGACCCTGTAGGTGGCACTGCCGTCGTTATGTCACCAAACTTAATTTAATAATAACCGAATTTAATCATTTAGACATAGAGACATAGAGATATCAAAAAATTATGACTTAACCATAGATTCGTTAAAGTAATTATGAAATCACAAAAATACAAAAATGTTAATGTTAAATTTAAAATATCATATTTAATGTGGCACTGCTTTTTCAGGCAGGACGACGTCTGCTGGGTCCGCTAGTATGTATATAAACTCTTTATAGGGCATAAAACATAATCCTTCGAGTGGCAAGCAGTTGTATAACAGCTGCTGTCAAAAAACTCTTAATACTTTATGACATTAACTGAAAATTCAAATTTAAACTAACTATAGTTTTCTTGCCGCTTGAAGGAATAAATAGGTAGGTATTATATATTAGTATTTAAAAAATTTACTAATAATATACCTATAAGTAAATATTAGAAAGAAGTATGGATTTGTAGCAAACATTAGGAATAAAATACTGGGATCGCCAAGTCTCCTTTTCAATAAAAAATATAATAATGAGTATACATAAGAGATCACTGACCTGGTAAATTTTTCGTTGGCACCGCTATTGCTGAGACGATTGTTTTGGCACCAATATTTCTCTTCAAAGTGTATATGACATACACGTCGGTACTTGAAAATGTGATCATTTTCAAGCCCTAAAATGGGGCCGCCGACGGAGTAAACCCGTGTATTAAACATCTCCCTCTGTTTAATTGGATGAGCAAACTTATGCAAAGTATCCTTGGATCCTGAAATAATGGCGTAGGTTCCAGCGTTAGCGAGTCGATGATGACAAATAAAAATTGAAATCACGCATGGTGTATGTGTTCCATTTATCTTTAACACTCACCTGAATTGTTAACACGTCGAGGGACACAACATTTTTGATTAGACATGATGTCACAAGAGTCGATTTAAATGTTCACTAGCACAACACAAACTCAACACGGCAGGAGGAGCAAAGCGTCAACTCAACGGACTTATATGGAGAAAGCACTGCAAGAACGATATAAATCACAAGAAACGGAAAGTACAAGAAATACGCCTACGCCACAAAGACTTCAACGCATTTGATTTCACAGATTATAAGATATGTCTAAAGATTTGATTTGAAAAATTGAAAACTCAGCGGTCAGCGTCATGGCCATATTTTTTTCGATGGTGCCAGGTAAAAAAGGAGATAACTACCAGCATTGTATTATTTATATTTCTCTTAAAACGTATTTACATCTCTTTGAACTTTAAATTTCAATAAAGTCTAATACATAGCTTAGTTTTAATTTAAGTTTTTTAGATATGGTCTTACCTAAATTATTCGAGTTACTGAATCAAAATTATTTGTTTAATAATATATAAAATAACACTTTTAGTTAAAAAAAAAATAATTAACATTTATATAATCAATGAATTTTATACTAAGATAATATTCAATAAATTACAATTACAAAAACTTCATCGAACTGGTCACACATAACACGGCGGTGTGTATTTCTGTATAAACGCCATCTAACGTATCGTTAGGTTACTACGAACTTACAAAGGTGACATGATTTCAAACTACGCCATCTTTACGCAAGTTTAAGAACATGCAAATTATAGCAGTAATAAATAAAAATGTCCCTTATTTTTATGTAATCGTCTTATCCATACTTTTCAATTTCGTACCTTTATTCGGAATATATTTCCCCATTGCTAGTTCTAAGATTGTATACCCTGGTGGCAACTCTATGGTAAAAATGCGCATGTATGGAAGGTGCTGCCGCGGTGCGGCTGTTCATGAACTATTAGTGACGAATAGTTATGTTATGTAGCTATATCTAGGTACGTATAATACAGCTGTAGCGCTATACATACGCATCTATGGTATTGTACATTGCGGTATAGAATCCGGAGCGCGCTAAGGACGAGTCGTACTGAATTTTTACACAACGACTTGTCCTTAGCGCGCTGCGGATAAGTACTATACGCAATTATAACCAAAAAAAATAGAAAAGTACAACGTATCGATTATATTGGCGCGTAATGTTAGAAATGTACTTGGTGAGTATTTCTATCGAGTAATTTACGTTGCGTTGTTAACTCGTATGAATCAAGTCAATAGAAATACTCTATAGTATATCTCACCATTACGCGTCAATAAAATCGGCACAAAATATACGATGTGTAATAGTACATTGTGTATTAAGGGTGGTAAAGACAGAAATACAAACGAGAGTCTGTTAATAACTCGAGCTTTGTATTTCCTTTACCACCCGTGTAGCATACAATGCTTTTCATCACAATTGCGAGGAAATGAAATAAAATCAGACAAACGATCATATTAACTTACGATTTTCAGTAATAATTTTAGCCGTGTTGGCGATATCCGGCGGAGTCGCATTATCAATTTCTTCTCGTGGCGACATGTTTTTTTATTGATATATAAATTTTAATATTTGCACAAAGACACCCTTTTCATTATTATTTTGGAATCACACAGTTTATAAGATTTCAGTATTTATAAATTAGCGACGGACTACATCATTATCTATGAGTCTATGACTTACCACAGATAATGTCAAAAGTGTTCAGGAGTCCCATTCTAGTGACAGTCGATATCAATAGCTTATATGCGAGAGTTTTAGAAAATTATATGCAACTGACATTAAATTTCATCTCGAATGAAACTTCTTATCGAATGGCACAAGAATTGGAGTCCTGACGTATTATGATAGTTTGAGTCCACGTTTTATATTTTTTTGAAAAGCTATTATGCAGGTATTATTTTGGATTCACGGTCGATTTTTCTAGCATATTAGGACACGGTTTACGAGCAGGTGTGATAAAAATAAAATTTCATACCGTAATAGGTATCCATGCTATAGATGCGTTAATTTACTTCTCGTTTCAACGATATCGCCTGGGTACTAATCCGACCATTGAGGTATATTAACTAGAGGGGCAGTAACCACGCATAACCCGTGCCACTTCAGATGAGCCTGCAGGCTCATAGCGGCCATTTGTCAAGTTAGTTGTCAAACAGACGCCGACCGTAAAAGAAGCTGCGAAAAATGGGGAAATTCGCGGTGTAACAGTGCTTCTCAAAGTCTGAAAGACACACTATGGCACAAATAATTACTTTTCACAGGATTAACCTGTATCTAAATTAATGCAATTAACAATACAACTTTAATAAAATATCAGATATTATTATTATTATAGGCCCAGTGTTGCAAGTAAAGCATTGTTTCATATCCCCGAGTTTTACGGGGAATTCAATATTTTCGGCCATCCGTGAAATAAATAAAATTGTGGGTGCTTAACTTTACTGCTTGAACATCAACAAGTTACGATTAAGTACGTAACGTAAGTACGTACGTACGTACGTAAGTTGTGCGGTGTAGTCTTATATCTAGATATTGGGAGTTCTTAACTTTAACGGAAAACAATCAAACTCAACAACTCAAAACTACAGTACATATATATATATATAGCTAAAGCAGTAAAGAAGCTAGGCCTACTTTTCGAGATAAATACCTACTCTCCAAATGAGCGTAAGGAATGTCCTTTAATTTTTTTTTGAATTTTAAAAAGTTGTTCTTTGTTGTACCTCAGCTAGTTAGAGCAAAATTAATATCTGTGGCCCGTTTCACGAACCGACAAGTTACAAATTACAAACGGACCTCTCTTTCTAACTCCTTTTGCTAGAAAGAGAGGTCCGTTTGTAATTTGCAACTTGTAGCTTCGTGAAACGGGCCTTTGAGGCCACTGGTGTGGTCTGCGACAACGAATCCGTTAACAGATTGAGAAAAAGTAGCCGCCATCTTGAACTTTTTAGTTTTTCCTCGAATTACTTCCCAAATTGATATCTGGGGATCTGTGTGACATCCGACCACGCATCTGCTGACAGAATTAAAAAAAGTAGCCGCCATCCTGAACCTTTTAGTTATTCGACTGATCGCTTCCAAAATCGATATCTGGGGATCTGTGTGGTCTCCGACACCGAATCCGTTGACAGAATTAGAAAAAGTAGCCGCCATCTTGAACTTTTAGGTTATACGACCGATTGCTTCCAAAATCGATATCTGGGGATCTGTGTAGTCTCCAACAAGGAATCCGTTGACAGAATGTGAAAAAGTAGCCGCCATCTTGAACTTTCTAGATATTGGACTGATGGCTTCCAAAATCGATATCTAGGGTACTTGGTGGTCTCCGACAATAAATCCGTGGACAGAATGAGAAGAACTAGCCGCTATCTTGAACTTTTTACTTATTCGACTGATTGCTTCCAAAATCGATACCTGGGAAACTTTGTGGTCTCCGACAACAAATCCGTGGATAGAATGAGAAAAAGTAGCCGCCATCTTTAACTTTTTACTTATTCGACTGATTGCTTTCAAAATCGATATCTCGGGATTTGTGTGGTGCCAACGTTTCAGCAAGTACAGAGCACGTAAATGTGGTAACAATATTACTCCACCTTAAGGGCTCGCGGTATGGGTACTTCGGTTTCGCGCCTAAATAGATAACTACTATGATTGGCTCGTTCCTTCCATTTGCAAATTTTCCCTGGAAAGAATCAGACTTGCAAGCGATGTGATTGACAGATACCTTAAAAGAAAGAATAATGAGTAGGCATATTGTTAAAAGTTTTTGAACATTTCAAAGATTTTTTTTAATTTTTTTTAGGCACAAAAATGACTGATCCAAAATCTGAAACATTTTTAATAATTTCGAATGCCTCCATTTTGTTTTGAATATAATAAAGATGCTTAAAACTTGTTTAATTTGGTCCAATAGACATTAAACTATCCAAAATAAATTATTTTGTTTACAAGGCAACGCTTATTGGGGCATTCTTAACACGTAACTATCAAATTATGGATATTTTCTGTAAAATCCTTAAATTTTCAATTTAAAAACATCTACCAAATTTTGTCTAAGACATATACAGCTAAAAATGTTCAAAAATACCTCGTCTGTCACCCCCTTAAAACTATTAAGTTGTCATTCAAGCTTCAATTTCGAGAGTTATAGGAGAACACACACACAGATCCCCAAATATCGACTTTGAAACAATTCGGCCCAAAAACTGGAAAGTTCAAGATGTCGGCAACTTTTCCCATTTTGTCAACGGATTCCCTGTTGGAGACCACACAGATCCCCAGATATCGATTTTGGAAACAATCAGTCGAATATCTAAAAAGTTCAAGATGGCGGCTACTTTTTCTCAATTTGTCAACAGATCCGTTGTCGGAGACCACACAGATCTCCAGATATCGATTTTGGAAGCAATCAGTCGTATAACCAAAAAGTTCAAGATGGCGGTTGCTTTTTCACATTCTGTCAACAGATTCCTTGTTGGAGACTACACAGATCCCCAGATATCGATTTTGGAAGCAATCCGTCCAATAACCTAAAAGTTCAAGATGGCAGCTACTTTTTCTAATTCTGTCAACGGATTCGTTCTCGGAGACCACACAGGTCCCCAGATGTCGATTTTGGAAGCAATCCGTCGAATAACTTAAAAGTTCAAAATGGCGGCAACTTTTCACAATCTGTCAATGGATTCGATGTCGGAGACCACACAGATCAGATCCCCAGATATCGATTTTGTAAACAATCAGTCGAATAACTAAAGAAAGAAGAAAGAATATAAAATGAAAAGGAAACCATTTGAAACCCAAGGATCGAACCCGGGACCGCTAGCTTCATAGCCAGGGTCACTACCGACTACGCTATGACGTCGTCAAATTTTAATAAAATAATTGTAAATTTATTACTCATTCTTGTAAGCGAGAAATGAAACAAAATGAGATATTAAAACAATGTATTAACCTTTTCAACGCCACAGTCGGCTCTAGCCGTCAACTAAAAGTCGTGCCACTGACGCCACGTCGGCTACAGCCGACAAGAGTTCAAGATTAAAAGAGACTTTGTTTGGTAGCAATAAGGTGTAATTTGCATAGCATAGCAAACATGTTTGGCGTGTGGGTGCCACATTTTGTATTCGACGTATGGCGTTCAAAAGGTTAATTGTAACGATTCATATTATCAAAGAATTTACTCGATTTTTTGGGGGAAATTTCATGTTCTAGGCAACACTGAACTTTTCATACCAGGTGAGCTCGCCATCTTTGTCTATTCCATATGACTGCATTCTACTAGTGTATTATTGTAAAAGAGATAGATATAGTTTTTTTGTTCAAATATTATTGGTTTCAAAGCTACATCGCGATTATTAGTAGTTGGCACGTTTTATGCGTCGCTTTTGATTGACATTTGGTTCTCTAGTTAATATACCTCAATGAATCCGACATCATAAATTTCTCAATGATATGGACTTGTTGTATATTGTACTGAATTCCATGAAGTCATTGAGGTATATTAACTAGAGGGGCAGTCACCACGCATAACCCGTTGCCACGTCATTGGTGACTGCAGTCACCAGTCGGCCATTTGTCAAGTTAGTTGTCAAACAGACGCCAACCATAAAAGAAGCTGCGAAAAATGGGGAAATGCGCGGTGAAAGAGTGCTTATCAAAATCTGAAAGACACAATAAGGCACAAGGAATTACTTTTCACAGGTTAATATATTGTTTCTGTAGCCAAATTAATGTAATTAACACGAAAACTTTAATAAAATAGCAGATATTATTTTTGTAGGCCCAGTGTTGCAAGTAAAACATTGTTTCATTTCCCCGAGTCTTCGGGGAATTCAATATTTTCGGCAAACAGTTAAATAAATAAAATTAGATCTAATTAATAATTACTGTTCCTAAACGTTTACACTTGTGGGCGCTTAACTTTGCTGCTTGAACATTAACAAGTTACGTAGGTACTTAAAAGTGGTGCGGTGTAGCCTTATATCTAGGTATTTGGAGTCCTTAAATTTAACGGAACACAATCAACCTCAAAAACTCAAAACCACAGCAGTAACTATATATATATATATAGCTGAAGCAGTAAAGAAGCTAGCCTACTTTTCGAGATAAATACCTACTCTCCAAATGAGCGTAAGGGATGTCCTATAATTTTTTTGTAAAATTGGAAAAAGTTGTTCTTTATTGTATCTCAACTAGTTAAAGCAAAATCGATATCTGAGGCCCTTGCCAAGATGCATTACGCTAACTAGCGTTTCTATTTGTTTCGTTTTTAAACCAATCGCATCACTGTTAGATCACATGACTTTTCGTATCACGTCATCTACCAGTGACGCGATTGGTTTAAAAACGCAACGAAAAGAAACGCTAGTTAGCGTAGTGCATCTTGGCAAGGGCCACTGGTGTGGTCTGACGAATCCGTTAACAGATTGAGAAAAAGTAGTCGCCATCTTGAACTTTTCAGGTTTTTCCTCGGATTACTTCCGAAATTGATTTCTGGGGATCTGTGTGATATCCGACAACGAATCCGCTGACAGAAAAAAAAGTAGCCGCCATCTTGAACTTTTTAGTTATTCGATTGATTGCTTCCAAAATCGATATCTGGGGATCTGTGTGGTCTCCGAGGAGGAATCAGTTGACAGAATGGGAAAAGCTGCCACCATCTGGAAATTTTTAATTATTCGACTGATTGCTTCCAAAATCGGTATCTGGGATCTGTGTGGCTCAATCTGTCAACGGATTCGTTGTCGGAGACCAAAAAGTTCCCCAGATATCGATTTTAGAAGCCATCACATTCTGTCAACGGATTCCTTGTTGGAGACTACACAGATCCCCAGATATCGATTTTGGAAGCAATCGGTCGTATAACCTAAAAGTTCAAGATGGCGGCTACTTTTTCTAATTCTGTCAACGGATTCATCGTCGAAGACCACACACATCCCCAGATATCGATTTTTTTGGGGGAAGATTTCATGCTCTAGGCAGCATTGAACTTTTCATATCAGGTGAGCTTGCCATCTTTCCATATGACTGCGTTCTAATAGTGTATTGTTGTAAAAGAGATAGATATAGTTTTTTTTGTTCAAATATTATTGGTTTCAAAGCTACGTCGCGATTATTAGAAGTTGGCACGTTTTATGCGTCGCTTTTGATTGACATTTGCTTCTCTAGTTAATATACCTCAATGCATGAAGTTAATGGCATGACATTCAGTACCTACAAATAGTCCACAAATGTTCAATTAAAACTGGGACATGTTTTAAATGAGACATTAGTTTTTAAATCAGGGAGAAGCATAACACAACTAAAATACGAGGATTCATTGATTTTTTAATTGATTGATGTGTATTGTAATACACTTGAGCTGCACTTTTTACAATATCCTCTCATTCATAATTAATCTTACCCTCTAAAATCCTATTCACCGTTCTACACCAACTGTAAATAATTATATTAATACTTGTATTTAAAAACAGTCCTTCAACTTATCTTTATGAATAGCACAGTTCATAAAGGAAAAATCAATAAATAAATCTACAAAAGCAATGATACGCTCTTTAATATTTTTTATGAAACATTCCCCATTGAGGAATGCAATTGTTGTTTTGTATGTCATTAAAACAAGCTACTAGACAATCAGAGGGATAAGTAAGCAATTCTCGATCTTTCTCATATTCTTTTGCTCGTATGAACCCGTATTTAGCATTATTTGCATGCATTTTGTCAACGCCCATCCACAGACATAAGTACGTTGATCATCCCCAGAATCTTTTACAGCATTTTGCATGACATCCAGAAGCTGATCAATTACTATGTCTTGGGGTTGTGAGGAAGCATTGCCTTTATTTTTATATTTTATAAAAAAGGATAATGATTTTAAACACTTATTCGAGTCTTTCTCACAGTTTGAGTTGACTGCATGGTCACTGCTCATATTATTTAATAACAGAGTTTTAAATGCTTCCTCCTTCGATCAACAATAACCAACTTAGTACATGGAAATCGTGCCCTAAAAGGAGGGTTGCCTTGCATCAAATCGGGTAGTTAAGTAGACCAAATAGTTTCTAAAATACAGCTATTCAAATGTTAGCAAAAATTTGAGTTAAGTGGTTGTTAGGTAGTAGTCTGTTCAAAATTTTTTCTACTGACGGTATGTTTTGTTTTAACTTTTATGTATAGGGTAAGGTGTTTATAATAACAAAAAAAATACAAAACTGTACATGGGAACTATCTGGATAAACTCTGAATGCAAGATTCTGTCGACACTTGAATACTTTCGTTTCTTTTTGATATGACGCACCAAGATATTTGATAATGTTTTATATTTATACGTAGTTGACAATAGTGGCTAGT
Organism: Acleris literana; assembly: GCA_946894065.1. NCBI lineage: Eukaryota > Metazoa > Arthropoda > Insecta > Lepidoptera > Tortricidae > Acleris > Acleris literana. The sequence continues at coordinate 28,055,016 of OX335668.1, read as the reverse complement.
CTACGTAATTCTTTTTTGCTAGCAAAAAAAATGAAGTGAAAACCAAAAAAGCATTTTTTTTCATCTAATTTTAAGGACACGACTATAAAAATTGCATTATTAACTCCATTCTATTTTCATCAATAGTTATTTTATTTGGTTACTCTCGCTTGCACAGTTTAGATAAAATAACAGTTTAAAAATTATTATTAATAATAATAATAATGTATCGCACGCCCTCCACCCTTGCCCGCCTCATCTAGCTCCTCGCCATCGTCGTCGGGTGATGAGTTCGCCACTGCGCCCGACACCAGCGAGTCGAGCGATGAACGCGGGCCGCCGCCTCCGCCGCCGCGACAACCTGCGCGACGCGGGCTACCACCGCTGCCGGCACGCTTGGGGCCTGCGGGGCATCCTGCTCCGCGCACGGCTCCCGCTACCGGTGGTTTAGTGCGCCGCATGCGATGGTCAACATCATATAATGAAAATTGCATGCGAGCATACTACGGGGCAACAGAGGGAGGAACTAACCTCACTGCGTACAGTGATCGAATGCTGCTTCTGTTTCGGACCCTTGAACCGGCCATCATCGTAACTGCCCAAAGATTATTGGATCAAGTGCGGGCCACTCAGCGGCTTCGGCGGCTGGATCAGTCTGTACTTGATCGGCTACGCCTGGAATCGCTACCTATTCGTACAACCTCCGCTTCGTCACGGGACCCTCCTGCTGCATTATCGGCTTTGATGCCAGTCGCCCAACACGCACTGATATCAGCGCAGGATGATTCCGTTATCGACGCTGAGGATTGTTCGAATATAAGCGTAACTAGCCAGGTAAATGAGCAATTGAGGAGGGCTTTGGAAGACGCGATCGCGCAGTATCGGTCCACACCCAATTCTAGGCCTCGTTTACCACGCTTGCCTGCCTGTAAACGAAATTTAGCGCTTATGGGAGCCCTAAATGCCCTGCTGGCGTCATATTTACAAGCCAGCGAGGATATTATCGATACCCACTCAATTTTGTACTGCGGGGCCATAGCTGCGTGCCGCGTAGCTCGAGTCAAGTTTCCGGACACCGACCGAGCTCCGCGCGCTCGCGGGTCTGTCCCCGCTTGGCAAGTGCGAATTGAGCGGCGTATCGATAAGTTTAGGACTCTCATAGCAAAGCTAATCTGCTTCAGGGGGGGTAATGAACGCCCCCGTGTCATGCGTTTCGTGAACCAAGCCTTTGCTGGGACAGGAATAAGGCCCCAGCATTATATGGCTTGTGTCACGGAACGTATCGACTTCCTGAAGCAGAAGGTTTACGCGTGGGCAAGCCGTATTCGTCGCTATAGAGAGCGTGTGGATAGATACCAGCAAAATCGCCTCTTCCAAAGCGATCAGAGGAAGGTGTACCGAAAGTGAGAAGGAACCGATCAAGGTGTGAGCGACGGACACCTACCGGATCCTGCTGCTATGATTAATTTCTGGCGCAGCATCTGGTCGGTGCCTGTCGTGCACACAGAAGTAGACTGGATGCGTGCTGTTGAACACTCGTGTGAGGCTATTGAACCAATGGGGCCTATTACCATCTGCCCCGAAGACGTCAGTTGTGCAATTCGACGGACGGATTGTACAACTTCTGGATTAAATGGTTCAAAGCCTAACATGAATGTTTAGCAACGCAATTCCAAAATTCCCTTGAGCTTGGTTCCTTGCCACCTTTATTAACAACTGGTGTCACCTTCCTGCTCCACAAGTCTCGTAGTACCGCGGAACCAAAAAACTACCGACCCATAACATGCTTGCCTACCATCTACAAGCTCCTTACATCCATTTTGAGCACAAAATTAAATGCACATTTTATTGCCAATAATGTTTTGGCCACTGCTCAAAATGGATGTAAGGTTGGGTCCCGCGTTACTAAGGAGCTCCTCCTCATAGACATGGCCATTTGCCAGCAAGTCAGACGAAGCAAGGTGGCCCTTTCGGCTGCTTGGATTGACTACAAGAAGGCTTATGACTCGGTGCCTCACTCATGGCTCGAAAGGATCTTAGAGTTGTATAAAGTTGATGCAACTTTGAGGTCCTTTTTAGGTGTGTGTATGAGGCAGTGGGTCACAGTCCTTCGTCAAACAGGTGCTCGAGATGTCCCCTCTGATTCACCTAGCTTGATAAAGATTGAAAGAGGCATCTTCCAGGGTGACAGTCTGAGTCCTTTGTGGTTTTGCCTAGCCTTGAATCCCCTCAGCTCTATGCTGACGGATTCTGGGCTTGGCTATCGACTTCGTAGAGAAGCTGAAGTTATTTCTCACTTATTGTTCATGGATGACCTCAAACTGTTTGCATCGAAGCGCCAAGATCTTATCGCATTATTGAAAATCACACAAGAGTTCAGTAATGCGATCAAGATGGAATTCGGTGTAGATAAGTGTGCGGTCATGCATGTTCAACGAGGGAAAGTTGTAAATTCGTCGAATTTGCAGCTTTCTGAGACAATGACTCTCAGATCTCTCTCCGAAGTTGAAACCTACAAATATCTTGGTATGTCACAGTCTTTGGGTATTGTGGACGGCGATGTCAAGCAGTCAGGGAAGGAGCCCTTCTTCTGCCGCTTGACAAAAGTTCTTAATAGTCTTTTGTTGGGTGGCAATAAGGTGCGCGCCTTCAATGGCTGGGTGATGCCGCTGCTCACATACTCCTTTGGCATACTAAGGTGGACTCAGACTGAGCTGGACGCCCTGGTTAGGAGGGTCCGTCTACTGCTTAAATCACATCGCATGTTGCACCCACGCTCATCTGTTATGAGATTGTACATCCCGAGGAAATGTGGAGGTCGAGGCATGTTAAATGCTAAGAATCTCCACAACCGCGAGGTGTGCAATCTCAGGGATTATTTCCTTAGCAATGAGTGTGGGATGCATCGTGATGTGGTTGCAGTAGACAAGAGCCTCACGCCTCTTTCCTTGGCAAACGAGAACTGGCACAAACCAACGGTGTTGAGCACTGAAGACCGCAAGAACGTATGGAAGAGCAAGGAGCTGCACTGACGCTTCTACCGGGCCCTAACAAGGCCCGACGTAGACTTTTTAGCGTCTGTGAACTGGCTACGATTTGGTGACCTCTTTGGGGAAACCGATGGTTTTGTCTGTGCAATTGCTGACGAGGTCATAATGACGAACAATTACCGGAAATATATTCCGAGGGATGGCACGGTTGACATTTGTCGAGTATGCCGTTGCCCCGGCGAGTCCCTCAGACATATAATTTCCGGTTTTTCGCATTTGGCCAACGGCGAGTACTTGCACAGACATAACCTCGTAGCCAGGATCATCCATCAGCAACTTGCCCTTAAAAAAGGTCTTGTTGAGTTTGAAGTGCCGTACTATAAGTACGCACCGGCGCCAGTTCTCGAAAATGGTCGTGCTACGCTCTATTGGGATCGATCTGTCATCACGGACAGGACTGTTGTTGCCAATAAGCCTGATATCGTGTTGACAGATCGATCTCGACGCCGGGCAGTGCTCGTCGACATCACCATCCCGCATGACGAGAACCTTGTGAAGGCCGAGAAGGACAAACTCAGCAAGTACCTTGACTTGGCTCACGAGGTGACCGCCATGTGGGATGTTGACTCGACGATCATTGTCCCGATAGTTGTTTCGGCAAACGGTCTTATAGCGAAGAGTCTCGACCAACACCTCAAGAGACTCTCGCTAGATGGCTGGATGAAGGGCCAGATACAGAAGGCAGTACTCCTCGACACGGCACGTATTGTGAGGAGGTTACTCTCTCTGCAGCCCTAACCACCGGTAGCTTGAGCCCTGCCCCGCTGCCGGCGGCACTCGTAGGTTAGGTTTTTTATAATGTCGATTTTTTTGTATTAGTATTGTTATCTTACTTTTATATTTGAATATTTGTTATAAAAAACCTAATGTACAGAAAATTAAATAAATATCTAAAATAATAATAATAAAAATATTTGTTGTTCCAAATTACATAGCTCAGATACAGTTGAAGCCCTGGAGACTGTGTTAGTTCTCACTGTGTTACAGTCTCCAGTGTCTTCCCTAATAGTAGGTACAATATTATTAGAAAATTCAGACTTATAGCTATGAATTACTCATTAAAATCTTATACAGTAAAATATTTAAAAAGTAAGAAAAAGTGTTTGTGTGTGTGCGTGTGTGTGCGTGTGTGTGTGTGTGTGTGTGTGTGTGTGTGTGTGTGTGAGTGTGTGTGTGTGCGTGTGTGTTAGTGCGTGTATGTGTGTGTGTGTGTGAGTGTGTTGTGTATCTAGCCCTACGATTTGAATCTTGGGATCAGCACTCGGCTACTAGACCAAGGCTACAGGCTACAATTTGCAGACATAACCATGTGCAGAAGAATACTGTGAGATAAAGATAAAGATAGTATATCTAGAGGGACACGAGTGAAACGCACCGTAGCTAGTTGCACACTGATTTAATAGACTAAGGAACAGAGGGCGCGCGGGTGCAACCGCTGCCATAGATACACACTAACTACCAAGGCTATGAGACAATAATGCAAATAACTTAATTAATTACCTGCAGTAAATTTAATTGTTGACAAGATTTTCAGAATAAACTATTTTTACTTTTTATATATTTGGACTCGTTAGTCTATTTTTAGTTTTTATAAATAAACTGTATAATAGAATAGTAGATATTTTATGTCAGAGTGCGATTTCTACCTACGGAAATTATAAAAAGAAAAATAAAACTGTGATAGGCTGGAACAAGCATGTAAGCGAGGCGCACGCGAGTGCTAGGTTGCATTTCAATACCTGGGTATGGCTCGGTAAACCATGTAGCGGCCCAGTTTTAATGGAAAGTTGAAATGGTGCCAAAATAACCAGGACCAGATAAAAATGGATTTAATGGCAACATTTCACTCGAAATCAGATTTTAAAAAGTTTTGGAAGTGTACTAACGAAGCCAATGCAAAGCCTGGCACTCCCGTGTGTATTGAGGGAGTTTCTAGTCCTAGCGATATTGCTAATTTATTTTTACACCATTTTAAGGTACAGTCGGCGCTTGGGACGCCTAACACGCAGTGTGACACTGAGTCCATTGGTGAAATAAACACAATTATTCTAGCCAAGGATGTTAAGATCGCAATTAATAGAATGTCCAGAGGTAAATCGCCAGGACACGATGGTCTCAGTGTCGAACACCTCCGGTATGCTGGCGTTCACCTTCCACGGGTCCTCGCCTTGCTTTACAACCTCTGTTTAAATCACTCTTACCTGCCTCTCGATCTGGTGAAGGCTGTGGTAGTGCCCATTATCAAGAATTGAACAGGGGATGTCTCAGACAAGTCAAACTATAGGCCCATCTCCTTGGCCACTATTATCGCTAAAGTGCTTGACAGTGTGCTCAATTCCTATTTGAGGAAGCATGTTCAGTTACATGATGCCCAATTTGGGTTTGTGCCCGGCATGTCAACGGAAGCTGCGATCCTTAGTTTGAAGCACACTGTCAAGTACTACACGGATAGAGAAACGCCCATCTATGCCTGCTTTATGGATCTTTCAAAGGCCTTTGATACGGTCTGCTATGACATCCTCTGGAAGAAGTCGAAGGATACTGGGTTGCCGCCGGAGCTTATCTCACTATTAAGAAACTGGTACCTGAATCAAGAGAATAAAGTGAAGTGGGCAGGCGAGTATTCGGCTCCATGTATGTTGCATTGCGGGGTGAGACGCGGGGTTGAGCTCACCCCTGCTTTTCAATCTTTATATGAATGCGCTGATTGGGGAGCTAGGCGGCATGCATGTAGGGTGTTTTGTTGACGGTGTGTGCCTCAATAATCTCAGTTATGCTGACGACATGGTGCTGCTGGCTCCCTCAGTCACCGCATTGCGACAGCTACTGGCTACATGTGAGGCGTATGCGGTGTCTCACGGGTTGTCTTATAATGTTCAGAAAACTGAGAATATGATCTTTAAGGCGGGAACCGAGAGTCCTTTCTTCTTTCCTCCTATCACACTCAATGGTGTTCGCCTTAGAAAAGTGCATCGATTCAAATATCTTGGTCATCTATTGACCGAGGACTTGAAAACGACTTAAAGATGATTGCCAATAAATTTGATTGTCCTCTGATGTGGAAACTTACAAAGAAGACAAAATCTCTGTTATTTATTAATTACTAACATTTAGGCTAAGAATTACTAATAAAACTGTGGACCTATCATGTTGTCTGAATAAATAAATTATTATTATTATTATTAAAACGTTGACAATACGGTAACAGGTCCAGGATGATTTGGTTTTGGTGTTGAATAGAGGCCCTGGTAGGTAGGTATTTTGTTACAAGAACAGCGAACGTTTTCCGTCAGCGGCCTTTTTAGAGTTCCGAAGTCAAACTAGGAACCCTTATAGTTCCGCTATGTCCGTTTGTCTGTCTGTTTGTAAGTCACACCACTTTTCCTCAGTAACTATCAAAGTTACAAAATCGAAATTCTGTGTACATATAGATATTTATACCGCAGACTAAGATCAATTATGGAATAAATATAAAAAAACGGTCCGGTAGGTATATGTAAAGCAAGGGTATAAGTATTTTTTTACTAAACAACACTGTGTGATGTCACTTGTTGTTCTGCGAAATAGATATTTGTGTATGTAGTAACGGCGACGGAACCCTACACTACTGCGCATTGTCTGACATGCTTTTGCCCAGTTTCTTTTCGTATTCGAGAATTATCTACCGGAGTTTTACTTTTTAAAAAAATATAGCATAATTCTGGTGTTAGTTGTTCTTCTCCAAAACGGCTTGACCGATTATGATTAACTTTTTTTTTATAAGTACCTACTAAGTACAGAATTCAACATTAATACAATTAAAAATTAAAACTAAACGTATTTAAATTAAAATTAAACTAAGCTACTCATATATTAAAGATATAAATGATAATCACCACTATAAAAAGAACACCCCCTCTAGCAGGTCCGCTCGCGGCATGGTCCCCATGACACTGGCTGCATTACCTCGCTGGATAGCTAGCCCAATCCTTTGGGAGAGGTAAGCACCAGCTCTAGGATCTCCGGAGGATTCTTTGAGCCGAGAGGACAGGGCCTTAATAAAGCTTTTCATATCAGCTGACCAAGGTCCCATGGTTTCCACTGCAAGCGCCACAAATTCGTAATTATTTAATAATGACGAATATTTGCGGCGCTTGAGTGTTTGGGCCTGATCAGCTGCTGCACCGGCCCGATTACGGGTTGACTGGACGTGGGAAAGGGTGAATGTGTCAACGCACGTCGCGTCCCACACCAGTGCCCTACCTAGTTTCCACGGCACCAATGTAGCTCCGTCTGGTCGCTTGCTATCGTCTCTATGCAATCCTGCAGGTTCCAGGACAGCTGGTACAGAGGCAGTGGCAAGCGAACGACGGATCAGATCATTAATTGTGCCATGACGGTACAAACGGCCGGCACTTCTGAAGCATGAAAGGCCATGTCGTCCCAGCTCACTCACTTCCTTCCCGCACGCGCAAGTATGAGGTTCACAGAGTCTAGCCCCAAGCCGCAAGTTTATTGCTATGCCCAAGCTGCTTGGGTCCAAGACTGTGCCTATATTGCGGGAAAGAAGAGCGTGGAGCCAGTGACCTGATTCGCCTGCTGAGACAGCGAGGAGACGGGCGCGATCTGAATCGTCCGGACTATTTTCTGTGAGTGATGCATGAATTGATATGAGGCGAGGTGTATCCCATGCTCTCTGGATATGCCTCTTGACTGGCATATCCACTCCCGGACACGACTCACACTAAGCATCCCTAGCCTCCACGAGGTTCGCAATCTCAACGTCAAGTATCTGTGGGTGATTTAAGATAATACTGACGAGAGGCAACGAACTATAGGCGGAGGACAGGAAAGCCGGTAGTGCCACGCTAGAAGAGCATCGAATACCAAGTCCACCGAAACGAATTGGGAGAACCGCTTGAGTCCAAGGCCTTAAACTAAAATTAATGTTTAATAATTTTGACAGAGTTGATTGAAGGGTAATATCTATAGAAGTCAAAATGTCTGGAAATTTCCAAATTTGACAACTCCGTAGCAAATACATGAACTTTGTAGTGAAAAGACAAAACCGAATACGAGGGGTGCCTTTTAAGTTCTATCGTTTGAAAAAACTAAAGACAATTTAAGTGTTAAATGGTATTTATTGTTTTTCAAAGTAATCACCGTGATATGTAATACACTTTTTCATTCGATCGAACCAGTTTTCGAAACACTTATTCCATTCCGAAGTCGGGGTCTCCAAAATGGCCGTTTTGTATGCCTCAACCGCTTCTTCAGGCGTCCGGTACCGTTGACCACGAAGTCATTGCTTGATTTTTGGAAAAGTGAAGAAGTCATTAGGGCTTAAGTCTGGACTGTACGGCGGGTGATCCAAATTTTCGACGTTTTGTTCTTTTAAAAACACAATTGTCTGCCGGGCGGTGTGCGAGCTAGCATTATCGTGGTGCAGTACTATACGACGTCTTGGGTTATTTTTTCGGAACTCGCCGATAACTTCTGGTACACAAACAGTGGTATACCAGTCAGCATTAACTGTTTTATGATCTTCGAGCACGATGGTCGCAACGAGGCCACTTTTCGCTACAAACGTGGCGACCATTTTTTTCAAAGTGCTCCGTAAGCGTATTCAAATTCAAATTCAAATTCAAATTTTTTATTTCAGACATGTGTCCATAGAGTGTTAGTTAGTTATAAATGTCTTATAAAACTACGTTAGTAAAATACAAAGAGAGTACCTCTACTTAAAAATATTATATATATTAAACCTGGACTCCATATGAATGGAGTCCCAATGGGCTAAGAAACCGCTGGCAGGCGAAGCCCAAACCAGCTGCAGGATGCTGTTGGGACTGTCCCGTACGCGACACCACGCTGACGTAGCCCGCTTCCGCATCACGGCGCATATTACTTTGGTCGGTTTTGGCTCATCTTGAAACACCCAAACAGTCGACTGCTGTTTAGAATCTGGATCGTAGGCATATATCCAAGATTCGTCACCACTGATAATGTCATAAACGTGTTTAGAGTCTCCTCGGTTGAATTGCCGCAGAGTCTTGCGGCACCATCTAACGCGAGCCGTTTTTTGGTCTTCACTAAGTAAATGTGGTATCCAGCGTGAGATCAATTTTTTTACACCTAAGTGATCATGCAATATATTTTGAACACTGGTCCCTGAAATGCTTGATGAAGCTTCTATCTCGCGGTATGTCGCATGGCGATCTTCGACGATCAGTTGCCGTACAGCATCAATGTTTTCCTGGGTTACAGCTGTTTTTGGTCGGCCTTCACGATGCCTATCACTAAGACTAGAGCAACCACGTTGAAATTCCAAATACCAACGTTCCACAGTCCGGATGCATGGTGCTTCATTTTTAAAAACCGTAGTCAGCTCTTCAAAGCACTGAAGACGCGTTAAACCCCTTTTAAAGTTGTAAAATATTATCGTACGTAAATTTTCCTTCGAAATTTCCATTTTCACAACCGACTTGTCAACTTTGAACCGACACTGTACTAAAACGAATCGGCCGATCTCGAGACATTCTTTTGTTTTTGAATTCTAAATTCAAATATTTTAAGATGATACTATTTTTTTTTTTAATAATCACGGGAGTTTTGCAAACGACGGAACTTAAAAGGCAGCCCTCGTAATAAAAAGGGCCATGTGGGGGTTTATTTCGTACAAAAGGTTAGAAGTATTTTTAAACAGATTTAATTTACAATTTATAATGGGATTGATTGCTTCGTCAAAAATCGGTGAACCTAAAAGTGTTAAAGATGAATTTGAATGGACCGAAATGTTGGGTGAAGCTGCATTAAAATTAGTAACGATATCATATTTTTTTTCTATAGAAATGTGATCAGGAATATAAATTTCGCACTTAGTAAAGTTTAATGAGAGGCCAATATTAGAAAATTTAGTGATGATCGTTTCCAGATCTTGTAGTACAGTTGAGGCGTCCCCGCCAAGGGAACCGTCATCAAGTTACCACAGATTAAATTTAGAATTTAGATCTGAAATAATTGGATGAATGACTAAACTAAAAATGACAGGCCCGAGCGGGTCTCCTTGTTGGCAACCCATGCATGAAGATATGATTTTGTCACCGAAAAGTAATTTTGATGGTGCCCCACAAATAGCTGTATAATTCTGGAACTTCTTTTTTGACAGCAGCTAGAAGGGCACCACGATCGACCGAATTAAAAGCATTTTGGACGTCAATTTTTAGAAATACCTCATAGTCCGGACGACTCGGAAAAGAGCGCGCAGCGTGGACAGCTGCCTCACAACCTCCCTTGATTCCGAAACCCAGCTGCCGGGGTTTGAAAATGTTTGACAGTCTATTACGAAATTTTCGGCAACAAAGTTTCGATGCCAAACGCCTGAAGGTGCAACCAACGGCAATAGGGCGGATACCACCATTTTTTTTAGCTAGAGCCACAAGATTGGCGCCATAGAGGAGCGGGACAATCTCGATATTCACGCGACCTGACAACATAAGATTAATCAGAGCAGTGATGTTCTGTATCAAAGCCTGTCCCGCATCCTCTAAAGACGAGGTGGTTAAATCTTTGAGATGCTGTGGAGAAAGTCCGTCTAAGCCGCCGGCTGAACCATTAGGGAATGTCAAGATAGCCTGCTGGACGGCATCTTCATTTACAGATAATACAATGTCATCTGACACGGGAGGGTCAGGGAGCAAGGAGGCGGGGGGAATTGGGTGTTTCTCTCTTAGAGCAGCAAAAGTCTCAGCGGAGTGTGTGGCCAAGTCGTCATTTGAAAACAGGAGTCGGGCAGCATCGCTAACATTCCCGTCTGAAAGTTTATTTTCAATTTGTTTCATTTTGGAACATTGAAAATAACTTTTACTATTTTTTAAATTTTTACGCATTTGTGAATCGAAAGGTCTGTCGGAAGATAAGGTGTTGTTTTTAATTTGATTTGTGAGAGAGTCTTTATTACTTTTGTCCGCATGAAGAATTGAATAAGAGAATGTGAGCAGACGCTCCCAGGCTTGAGGGGAGTTCTCCGTGACAACCTTGGCGACACACTCGGAGAGGCAGTGGCCACAGAAGTGCGCGCTCCACTAGGAATTCTTTTTATAATGGGGACATTATGTTTCAACAGACCCAATCTTTCGGCGAGTGGTGTGGGAGTGCATGGAGGGATAGATGTTGATGTCAGCGTAGGCTGTGAGGCGCTCGGGAGCGGGGGGTCGACATCCATACGCGTGCCATGTTTGCGTGCTGTATGAATCGCGAGCCCCCGCTGTCCCTTGTATTTTTTATTGTCACCGCATACATCACAATTCAATAGAACCACTTCCGAAAAATAGGGCTGAGAAGGCATTAATAAACAAAAAAACTTACTATGAAACACTATAAAACACAATTACTTATAAAATAAAATACAAAAACACCGTTGACACAAAATGTCAAAATATACGCCGGTCGCAGGCTCGCGACCCGCGAAAGCCCGCGCAGGCCCCGCGGCAAGGAGGCCCCGACGGTGCCAAGAAAAAGTGCGAATAGTAAGAAGCGAAGGAGCCCCGTTAAATCCCAGCTGTTCTGAAACAAAAATTATATTTAATTCCTGAACATTCAAAATAAATTACGGTATTTAGACCCAAAACAAAATTAAAATTAAATTCTTTGTGTCAAATTGCGGCCGATTCCGACCATGACATTTATAGTAATACGGTACCTACTTGTCACCTGGATGATTCTTAGCTATAGTTGAACATAAGTAATCTTAACTAAACAACAGAACTTTTACGTACCTATTTACATTAATTTTAACTCAATGCGACTCCATACCTCTGCTAGTCAAATTCGAAGAAGCAAAGTGAATAGATAAATAACGATGTAACTCGCAGGGCAACACCAGGGAAAAGCATTTTATTTTTTGCACGATAGATTTATATTAGATTATATTTAGATTAATTTATGTCATAATATAAGTTACAGTTATATTGCACACATGTCAATTATACAGAATTCATATTATGATCGTCAAATACCCAAGTTGAACAAAAAAAAAAATTTTGCTAAATTCCATGTCGAAAATTAATGGATAACAATAAGTCACAGAGTTAAATGTACAAATGGTAATAGAAAAAACAATCTCAAAAGTATAGGTATTACGAGTATAAAGTCAAAATTCAGCGTCAAACGCATTATCCAACAAAAGGTTTTTTAATCGACGCTTGAATGTTTCGTCACTGGACTCATTTTTTAAGTCAGCAGGTAAGTGCTCGTAGAATTTAGGGCCGATAATACGCGGGTTTTTCCTGGCTAGCGCCGTGCGGCTCGGAGCCGGCCGCAGGCGGCCCGTGCTGCGAGTGACCTTTCCCTCAACTCCCATTCGCGCGAAAGTATGGAGGATGCGATATTGAGAAAATACCATCTTGCATGATTCTCGTTGTCTTATACCGGCAAGGATTATTCTAAGCGCTCGTTTTTGGAGAATCATTACGCGTGTAGCTTATTTTAGGTGCAGGGTTATTAAAAAAACGTAGGATTCTCTCACTGAATTTATAATGAAGTTAAACACACAACAATCACACAACTGACAACATTTAAACAAAATACGGCAAAAACAATATTATACAGCGACGCGGCGGCCATGAGCAAACAGACTCGTTGTAACGCGCCGCGCTCGCGCGGCTCACCCGAGGCGTGCCTCCGCCCGCTCCCCGCGCCCGCCGTTGCCAAGCGTTGCAAGTACTTAGCAACAGCACGCGCGGGTAATTTGAATTAATGAATAAAATGTACTACGATAGTCGCGCTACTTAACATTACCACCCCCCAGTTGGAGGCTTCAACCGACAAATGTACCGTCAGTGGGTAGCACGACTAACTTAGCAACGGGACGACGCAGCGACCCTGTAGCAGTTCTTACATCTACAACACGTACGTGCCCGTCACTTCCCGGATAGAGTTTAGTAATAAAAGGGGGACCCGAAAGCCACATGCCTTTGTTATTAGGCCAGTCCATCCTGGTCGCTTCGTCAGCAGGGTTGAACTCTGAAGGTACCCAGTGCCAATCGCTGCGCTTACTTAAATTGTCAACTTCAGCTAACCTATGAGAAACGTATTTCTGGTAGTCCCGCGCGTCAGAATTGATCCACATAAGTACCGTTTTTGAATCCGTCCAAAGGTACATGTTGGTGATATCAAAGTCTACTTCAGATTTGACCGTCACCGCCAACCTGCATGCCAACACCGCTGCCTGTAACTCGAGGCGCGGGATAGATACGACTTTTACGGGAGCGACACGCGCTTTTCCCGTCACCATTGTACACACTCTCTGGCCGCAACTATCCGTACCTACAACGAATGCCACGGCGGCATAAGCCTTTTCACTAGCGTCCCCGAATACGTGTAGGTCTACCGCTGTCAGCTGCAGGCCATACCACCGCGGCACAGCAACGCTGGAGAGTGCCTTTAATTTGGCAAGCCACTGAAACCATACAACGGCTTCGGGTTCCTTGATACACTCGTCCCAGCTTATGCCCGACTGCCAGGCCCGTTGCATCAGGACCCGCGATTGTATCACACACGGATACACTAACCCCAGTGGATCAAAGATGCTCATGATGAATTTTAGGAATTCACGCTTGGTAGGTTTGATCTGACCCTCGACTAACTCGGTCGGTAACCGCTTAAACGACAGATCAAATTTCATACAGTCACTTGAGGGACACCAGATCATACCTAACGTGCGCTCGTTGTCCGACTTATCCAGTTTAACGCGACCTGGCACAACAGATGGTAGCTTTTCACTTAATTCACCCCCTAATATTAAAACCACCCGATCGGTGAATATGGGTGACATCAGCGATCAGCTGTTGGGCCGTGTCTACCGAATCTACGCTATCTATGTAGTCGTCGACATAGTGCTTGTGTTTAATAGCGTCTACAGCCGCGGCGTGCGTGTTCGTGAACCGTTCGGCATTTTTGTTCAAGATATAGATTGCCGAAGTGGGAGAGGAAGCGGCACCAAAAATCATGACATTCATAACATAAATCGCGGGTTCATTGATCCTATCTTGACCGCGCCACAAAAACAGCTGCGCCCCCTGGTCGGCCTCACGAATTTTTACACGCATAAACATGTCCGCGATATCGGCGGTAAAGGCTATTTTACCCGATCTAAATTTAATTAACACCCCTAACAAAGAATTCATTAGATCGGGCCCGCTTAACAGATTATTATTCAACGACGCACCCTGGTAAGTCGCGGCGGCGTCAAATACAAGTCGCAGTTTGCCAGGCTTGTTCGGGTTAGTGACACCAAAGTGCGGCAGATACCAAACTGGACTTGCTTTGATACCGCTTTCAAGTTTACGCGCGTAATTCTCGGCTAGCAATCTGTCTATCTGTTTCGTATAGTCGTTAGCGAAATTAGAATCGCGATCCATTTTTCGTTCGATACCGGCTAGGCGCCGACGCGCGTATTCGTAATTGTCGGGCATTTCTACATAATCACGGGCCCACAATAAGCCCACTTCCCACTGTTGGGCGTTGTCCGACACGCGGCGACTAGTGTTATTTAGTATTTCTAAAGCACGTTCGGAATTAGTGTTTTTACGTAACACCTGAGAAATACCTATTGCCTCTAGTTCAAATTGAGCCCTCACTAACGTGTGTAAATCAGCAAGCGGCGTGGTCATGCAGTTGGCGGAGTCGTGATCGCTCCCGCGGGGCCCCCCACCTAACGGGCCGTGAACAACCCAACCTAAGCTAGTAAGAGAAGCGACTGGGCGACCAGATTTACCTTGGCGAATCTCCCTGCCGACGATCAGCCTCCAGTTGTCCTGCCCCAACAACAGCATGGGTTTCGCCTCCCTCATCTCGCTGCAATCCAGGTCCCGCAGGTGCACATTGTCCGCGAGCACACGCGCCGGTAATGTTTGCGACGGCAAGTCAACGTTACGCATAATACGCACTGAAATGTCATGACGCACCCCGTTCGGTTCGCGCACTACCACTTTAACACTCCGTGAATTGTTCTCCGTCACGCAGTGTCCGCGCGCGGTCATCAACCTAAGCGGCACTATGGGTCCTTCAACATCACTCGCGAGTTTATCGTCTATAAGCGACACTGACGTCCCATCATCTAAAAGTGCGTACGTACATCGCTCTGAACCATCACTTGTCACAATTGTCACAGGTATCACTTTTACTAGAGCACGCGCTCGATACTCCCCTACATTAGTCAAAGTTTCATATTTCAAAGACAGCTCCGGCGCGAGCGCGGACGTCATTGAAGATGACGACGTTATAGGGTGTGGCCTCTCTGCTAGTGGCGTAGGCGGCGTAGCGGTGATATTGTCTTTATGTAGTAACTCATGGTGAGACCACTTACACTTGCTACAACGCTTCGCACGGCAGTACCTACTCGAGTGTGTTTTCACTATACACTTAAAACACAGTCTATTTTGTTTAATATAATCCCAACGTTCATCAAGAGAAAGACTTTTAAACTCACCACACTCACTCAATTTATGGTCCGCTTTACACTTAGCACAAACTTTGTCCCTTGTCTCACTCTCAGTCTTAGTAACGGCGGCGATCGTTTCTACTTGCGTGTGTACGCGGTGAGTCGCTCGCGCCGGGGCCGCGCCCTTATCGCGCCGACCGGTAGTTATCGTCGTTCGCTCACGCTCAACGCTCGTTGTCGCGCCGACAACGCTAATGTTTATTGGCGCGCAATATGACGATGCGCGCGTTAGTTTACTGAGAAAGTCCACTAAAACATTGAGATTTGGCGAAACTCGTAAATCCACACCACTATCACTGTCCAAACGCATCGCAAATTCTCCGTACTGCGCGCGTTGATAAGGCGTTAATTTACTTAATAGTTCGTTCACTAGTTGCGGATTGTTTATGTAGCCATCGGCGCGCACGTTTTTTAACACCGATATACAGTTACGCACCGTAGTCGTAAACTTACGTAATTCATGTCCATTTTCAGTAACATTAGGCAAATTACGCACTTTTCTTATGGCACATTCTAGAAGGCGATTTGGATGCCCGAACTCCTCTTCTAGTGCTTCGAGTACTTCCTCCGAATCGGAACATGTCCTCAGACGTCCTATCCTCGACGGCGGTTTTCGCTTCCCCGACGAGTGCCACCCGCAGGCGCGCCATATTCTCAAATGGTTGGAAGCTGTGCATCTCGGTCGTACTTCGGTACGCCTTCTTAAAGCCGAGCCAGTCCGCGGCATTACCATCGTAGGTAGGTATTTCGTGAACCTGCCGGGGCACTATCCTGCCTTGGCCTAGCTTCCCGATGGCTTCTGCTAGCCGGTCGATGTCTGTCTGGCTGTTGGGCGAGGGCGGTGGCGACGGCGCCGGCGCGTGTTGCGGCGCGGCGGGCGCGTCCTTCAGCCAGCGCTCCACGCGCGAGGCGGCACCGCTCGCGAGGCTGCGCGGCAGCTCGTCCTGGTCTTCTTCTTGCGCATCTAGCTCCGCAATATCAAGAGCAAGTTTCTTTTTGATTATGCTTTCTTTTAACTTGGCGAGTTTAAGCTCCGCTTCGTACTCTGCGCGCATGCGGAGCGCCTCGCGCCCGGCGCGGCTCAGTCTCGACGAGTGGCTTCCGTCGCCACGCCCTGCGCGGACCGTGCTCTCAGTAGCCGGCGTGTTCTCGACCAGCGGTTCTTCTTCTGGGCGGCCGATGCGACCGCCCACCGCTGGGCCACGCGCGAGCTGCTGCGCTGTCACAGGCGTCTGCTCGGTCTGTTCTTCGGAGACTGACGGGGTCGGTAGTCCCAAATCGGAGTCAGTTTTCATGGCCGTTTTCGTTCGCATTGAATTGCGTGTATGCCGTTTTCCACTCATTCTCGTAGGTACCTACTGCATCCGGCAAACTCGATGGACCAAATTGTAGCTTATTTTAGGTGCAGGGTTATTAAAAAAACGTAGGATTCTCTCACTGAATTTATAATGAAGTTAAACAACAACAAACACACAACTGACAACATTTAAACAAAATACGGCAAAAACAATATTATACAGCGACGCGGCGGCCATGAGCAAACAGACTCGTTGTAACGCGCCGCGCTCGCGCGACTCACCCGAGGCGTGCCTCCGCCCGCTCCCCGCGCCCGCCGTTGCCAAGCGTTGCAAGTACTTAGCAACAGCGCGCGCGGGTAATTTGAATTAACGAATAAAATGTAAAACAACGCGATTTGAGTCCGTGGAGTTACCCCATAGCATTGTACCGTAAGACAGCAACGAATGAAAATAAGCAAAATACGCCTGCTTTAGCCCATCACTTGTAATAGTTGGCGTTAGCTTCCGTAAAGCGAAAGCTGCACTGCTCAACTTGACACAAAGTAAATCGACATGCTGCTTCCAGTTTAAGTTTCCGTCTAGCGTGAAGCCCAAAAATTTGCACTGTTGACACAATGGCAGGGGACTGTTTATAGACAGTGGTGTCACTATACCTCCAGAAAACAGCATGACGCTTGACTTTGCCACGTTAAGGATAAGCCCGTTCGCTGAGAACCACTGCTGTAGCTGCTCGCACACTTTAGTTATCCTTTGGTTAAGTTGCTCATAAGTGGCGGCACATACTACGGCGGTAGTATCATCAGCAAACAATACAGTTAGGCCATCAGTAATTGAGCTAGGGAGATCATTTACGAACATCAAAAACAAGGTATTCCCTAAGAAAGATCCTTGAGGGATACCTATCTTGACGTCCCCGGGCTTGGATCTATGTTTGCCACCATCTTCTCCGGCAACCTCGACTGTTTGCTTGCGGTGACTTAAAAATGACGTTAATAATTTATGAGCGCTGTTTTTTATACCGTACAGTTTGATTTTTTCCAGTAACAGCTGGTTATTTACGACGTCGAATGCTTTAGATAGGTCGCAAAAAATGCCAGTAACTTTACACTTAGAGTCTATGCTCATAATAATAGAGTCAATGATCTGGTAAGCAGCTAGTGACGTTGAGTTATTCCGTCTGTAGGCAAACTGTTTGTCGGTCATTAAATCCTTGGTCTCCAAATGGCGCATAATATGAGACGAAATAATACCCTCTATCATCTTAGATATGGTGGGAACAATGGTAATAGGTCTATGGGTGCCAACACTGTATTTGTCATCTTTCCCTTTGTACACCGGGCACACACGTGTGCTCTTCAGTGCGTCGGGATAGACACCGCACTGAAACATGTCGTTGATCAAGACGACGAGGACGATGGATATAACTGGCCAAATGGATATGTTTACTGACATATCATATATATCCAAAGTATTTCGTGTCTTGAGCATTGGATGGAGCGCTGTGTCAAGGTCAGCTTGCGTGACGCAGGGAAATGTAAGTTCAGGAACATCAAGATCACGTATATGATAAGATAAGATTGATTATACAATAGATTTTATTTAACATACGTTTTTTTCGTTAGTTTCGCAAGTAGCAGATGTCATTTATTGATGTGTTGATGTTATGAGACGAATAGTCGTAGGTATGAGATCAAATTTTGAAGATTTGTAACTTTATTACTAAGTACCATGGTTGTTATTAGGTTAAACATAAAACAGTTTTAAAACGTTTGTCTCGGTTCGTTAGTGAACAAATGCAACTGACGTATAGATTCACGCGGACAGAATTTAGCTTTGATTTTGTATGGGACTGGTTATCTAGTTGAATATTGTTGATCGAAGATTTCAATGAACTGAATGATCTTCCTACGTCGGCAGTTGTAATAGGTGCATATGAATGTCATAAATCAATATTTACGCGTCCGATATCTGTGAACTATTTGCTTATAAATGAGTAGGGACTTAACTGAAGAGGTTGATAATGAATGACTGACCATTTCATTTATAAAATACTTATTATTTTTTAAGTTATATTTTCAGTTAAAAATTCATTAGTTAGAAACCTGCTAGAGTGTATTCTGTATTTTAAGTCAATACCTACTCTTTGGCTGATGTCAAACATTTCCGCACCGAAAACCCCGATGTATGGTAATTAATTACTCGGCGCTAGACGGCAGATTAGTGAACTAGTAAACGCTACCTTACGTTCAGTAACTGAACTACAGGTAGGTTCACTAAAGCTGGCACGAATGGAATGAACAAAAGTAATGTCACCTATCACTGTGTGTGAGGGCCTTCCTTTGAACTGATGTTCGAATTTCAAACCGAAAGCCTGTCATTATTTTACACACTTGTATACTCTCGTTCACTCATTCAATCGACTCGTGCCAGCTCTTGTGTATCGACCTCTACGAGAGAAAAAAAAAGATCTTTCAGCATTTTCCTTGAAAACTTAACTCAAAGCTTAATTTTGTGCTACTATCAAAACAATGTTACGGCTTTTTTAATTCGCAAGCTGTATCCAATTATGAGGTTGTTTTTGTAGTAGTTAATAGAGTGTAAGCGTAGGACGCACACATGTTTAAAAGTGGCGACACCGGGTCTTGTAAGAATTTGCGCTCATGACATATCTCCCTTGTTTCTGTAATCTGAGGTAAGTACCTACGCGGTCAGTCATTGTATACTCGAAAATCTAATTCAAGACCAACATGGGTTGCCATTAAAACAAATACGTTTGCGTTAGTATATTTCCACTTTTAAAAAGACCGCACTAAGAATATTTGTAATATTTTATTTATTGGTAGTTTTAGAACGTTTACGCACACGCCAAAGCCACGCGTGCTGCAGAGAGCTGCACACGCCCCTCAGCCACACGCTACATCTCCTTAGCGTACCCAGCCGCAATTCGCAATTTTGCATACTACCTACCTATTCTTAGCACCATGTTCGATAGCAGTTCTTCTGACGAAGAAGTAGTACCTACTGCTTCTACTTTTATGTCAAGATACTCCTGCAAATGATGTCAGTGCAAGAAGACAAAAACATAGTGTATATCACAACCTATACCTTCATATGTGCCTTATATGCATTCATTCTTGCAGTTTCAATAAGATTTTCTTTTAATTAGAGATTAATGTTTAAAAACATGCGCGTGGTCACGTGCAGCTTCCGAGCTCTGCGTGACCTTGAACTGAACCTTGCACCTTTTGAACTTGTCCGGTTCGCCGTCTCAAAGCAAACGCCTTCAGATACAACGTCATCACTGCACGCACGCATCGAAGCGACATAGCCGCTCCGCTCTCTGCACGCGTGCACCCAGCACGCAGCCGGTTTGTCTAATGAGAGCTGCAACGCGTGCGACACGCGTTACGGGCACGTGCACGCGTACGTCACGCAAGCGGTGGGACATAATGTATGAGGATTCATACTATACAACGCAGTGGTACGCGCACGCCCACGTGCACGTCTCCGGTGTGGCTTGGCCTAGGGTAGGAAAAGACGGGTTAAACTTAGTATCGAAAAAAGTTACAGGATTGATCGGGTCGCTTTAAACTTTGTTTATTTACTCTTAATAACAAATTAAACTATACCTATTTCAGGACTTCTCTTTAAAGCGCTCTTCGAGAGCGGTCGATTACTTTACATGGTTAAGAATATCAAAGATTTTTTCTCCGTTTATTACGTAGAAAGATTAGAAACGCAATGTAATGACTAATAATTTCAAAAATTAAATTTACCAAATGTTGTTTTCTTCCAATTGGTTGTTGTGACAAATTTGACGCCGTGATGATTTGATAACAAAGAAACGGACAACCATATCCCTCCCATAACTAGAGGGATCAAGTGAAAAAGCACGCTATTATATATTGACGTTACAGAAGCGACGTTGTGAAAAATAGCTTAATCTAAATACCTGTATCTCATCTTACTTTACAAAATGTTGCTATGTAAAATTAAAGAACATAATTTATAATGAAATTTCTTGCTGCCTAGGTGTTTTTAGAATAGACTCATGTATGGTAATGAAATGACTAATGATATGATACACGTGTTTTTCCAGCGCCTGTTGTTCGCACACAAGCAGCAGCTGGAGCAAGAGGTAAAGCTGCGCCAGATGGCGTGCACCGAGGCGGAGCAGCTCGACAGAGACATCCTTGACGCCAACAAGCGGAGCAAGGACGTAACAGTGCGCGTTGACAGGTGTCAAGGTATTAGACATGGTTCTCTGCCGTTTTCCCGAATTTCATATGCAATAATCTCAATTGCCCAAATGTCATTTGCCATAAATTTATAATCCATAACGATTCATAGGTATGTAATAATGATCTTTTGCTATATTTTCATTTGCCATTATTTTAAGTGACAAAACGTCACGCCATACATTTCATTTTCAAGTGTTCTAAAATCGTATGCCTGAAAATTCAATCGCCATCATTATGTTTTTTTGCCATAACACACTCTGAACGCGTAATACTGCTGGTGGTATTCCGCCATTTTCCATAAATTAATAATTATTAAATACCTGATGAAGCCCCGCTCTTTTTGTTTTTTTTTTGTTGTACATAAAATAATGCCGTCGTAAGTATAGTATTCTAAAAACAACCGGGTCTGGCGCTTCCACGGCCGCTGCCGCGGCTCGCTCCCTTCGCTCGCTCGGCTCGCGCGCTAAAGAGTCGTAGTTCAACCTAACACTCCTCGCTTCGCTCGTCGTCGTACCTAAAGGAGACCTTCCTTAAGGTAGAATAGGTAAAGCCTGTTCCTATTAGTTCGGTCACTCTTATAAACAAATCAATTTAGCATTATAATTCTATATTTGCGTACTTTTGAAGGTTGACCATAGTCATATTATTTATTTATGCACTTAATCATTGCCTTCATGTTTATTTTCAGGTAGTAATCTCTATTTAACATTGTATTTTTTGAGGAAAAGCGCTTTCGGTAAATTACGGTTACACTGACTGGTGCTTGACAGTTTTTTCGAAATATAATTTGTCATAAAAATGTCTTAATAGATTTGATTGATTAACTGGTTAAGAAAGGTTTTCGTCTCGGTCGCACCCAGCAGTGTGACAGAGATGAGATAAACGGTTTAAATAAAAAAAACAATAGTGTTATTTCGAAAGGCTTTCTGTTTTAATAACACAAGCTTATTACAATGGCTACGAGAGGATTCGAATTTGATGTTACGTTAACCTTGACCAGTGGGCTTAGTATGCTACGTGTGAACTAGTGTCACATTTTACGTCATTCATGATTTAGTCTCAAATAAAAAGTAGGCAGTAAAATAAAATTCAATATAGAATAAGAACATACTATAGTCATAAGAATAAACAATAACTACACGTAGAAGCGAATCTCCTTTACCAAGGCCCCAAATGCCGCGCTTTTAATACCTACTTCCCCCTTCACCCCGCTACGCCCCTCTGTCTTCCGCGCCCGAAGTCAGGGCTGACTTGTGAAATATTTTAATCGGTTTATGGATGTGTTATACAAGTTTAGTCACGAAATGTTATTTATGTTTTCCTTCAACGTGGAAACATTGTTGCAAAATGAGTTTTTTACATTTACGTTAAATTAGGTTATATATAGGATATTTTCGATGATATTAAGATTATCTCCAGAAAATTTAAATTGTCTTATGTGGCTATTAATCATCTATGAAACACAGAAACGAGTCTATAAATAAACAACCTTCTAAGTTCAATAAGTTTTAAGAATAGTCTGGGATCTTTTTACGTTCCTTTCCAGACCATTAATTATTTTTTTTATTAAGTTGAAAAGGCTTTATTACAAAATACTATTCTTATCTATTAATTCGTTTTTAATGTTTCCGTTTTTTTATCTTCAACATCTGGGGATGTATTATTTAAAAATAAAACTCCTTCATTCAATCAATTACTTATTTCTAATTATTTTGCCGTAAATAGTCGTTCACTTTTTAAAACACTATCTTACTTCAACCATAAACACTAAAATCAACATAAATATGAAAAACCAATTCAAGACACAATAACAATATCTTGGTTAATACATATATATTCCGTGTGTGACGCCCCTGACTGACTAGACACCTCAGGTGTCGCCAGGCGGTAGGTATTTAACGCGCCGAGCGCGCGTCCGGAGCCGGGAGTTTCGCTTCTACGTGTAGTTATTGTTTATTCTTATGCTATAGTATAGAAGCCGGACAATAAGATAAACTTTGCTCCAGCTATCTTCCTCTAGATCACTATCACTACATATTATAAAACAAAGTCGCTTGCCGCTGTCTGTCTGTACTTATGTATGCTTAGATCTTCAAAAGTACGCAACGGATTTTAAGAGATATATCAAAATAATGTACTGAAGAATTTTAGTTCTTCAAAAAACCTAAAGAAAAGTCCGCGATGGCATATGTCTATCTCCTAAGGTTGACTCACAGTAACCATTTTTATCTTTAAAATTTTATTAAAAAATATTAGGTTATTTGCGAAGCTATTTTCTCCAATTCAGTATTTATTCTTATCCATATAAATACGTTAGTTACCTTGGGCATTTAATGTAGATTAAAATTGTCCTTTGCACTATATTATTTAAATAAATACTTTAGAAGATATGGCAGATTTAAAATTACGCGCAACCTCAACCGGTATTATCGAAACGCTTGGCCAAGCAGCCGCGTTTCGCCCTTTAGTAAGTACAGTGGCCTTCATAAGTGCATGGACACCTTAACGTCTATAATGCTGTGAACACGTGAGCCCGCTTTCGTAAGAAACAACCTAGATGGCGTTGTTAACGGAGGCAGTTCGATTATTGTTTGCTACAACTATTTGACGTTTTAGTATTAGAATCGATAATTTAACCCTGAAGGGTTAATTGGCGAAAACTAACCCTGGCCCTAACCCTGGCGTAGTTAGTTAGTTCCCGTGGGTCGGGAGGTCGATTCTGTCTATTATATTTTTTTAATTTATGAATGTATTCTTTTTTTAATCATTATCGTTTTTAAAAAAATGATACTTTTGTTATTCAAATTAAAAAATCTTTATTTCTTATAAGAAATAATAATAAAAAAATAGTAATAATAATAATATATTCCTTATAAGGCTAATATTTAATTCTTAAAAACTTTACTTACTTATATTTATATTAGGTAATAAAGAAATACAAGCTTTTTAAATTATTAAATTAGGGAAATGGGTAGGTAGTTAGATTGAGTTTAGGTTTTGATTCAAAGTTAGTTTTATGTTGTTTTTCATATTTTTGAATACAAAGTATATTATCTACATCTTCACTAATATTATAAAGAGGAAAGATTTGATTTTTCGTTTGTTTGTTTGAATTGAATAGGCTCCGAAACTACTGGACTGATTTGGAAAATTCTTTCACCATTAGAATCTTACATTATCCCTGATGAACATAGGCTATAGAATATTTTCAAAAAAGTTAGGGATCCGTATGAAAACTTCGATAATGTGACCAAAGGTGTGAAAAAAATACCAAAAAACGCGTACGCTGCGGAAACTGACAATAGAGCAAAGTGATGTACTACAGTTTTATAGAAGACATCAATGTCTACAAAAAAGTCCGCGATACCATATGTCTAACTATTAAAGTAATGTCACGATAACTACTTTTTCATGTTAAAATATGCAATAGTAACGCCGGTACTAACTAGGCCCCATTATTCGTACCTTGGTATTAATCCTTATCCAAAAAAATCACTTCGTCTTCAAGGCTATATCAGTACCTGTAAATTACTTTTTGAATTATTCAAATCGGACATCCCATTCAAAAGTTATCATGAGTGTAAGTAATAATTATCAAAATTGAAATTAAAAAAACAGCCCTCTAAGTTACTTAATTGCTTTTATTTACAACAGAGAATAGATAGACACGTAAAATTTGGCTAATGGTTCCTGTATATTGTGTAAATGAGTGTAGCATGAAGCCTATAG
This sequence comes from Acleris literana, assembly GCA_946894065.1. NCBI lineage: Eukaryota > Metazoa > Arthropoda > Insecta > Lepidoptera > Tortricidae > Acleris > Acleris literana. The sequence goes on along the minus strand of OX335668.1, from coordinate 28,030,238 downwards.
CCCTCAGCAGAGCATCAAAGAGTGTATGTACATACATACATAGGTACCTACATTAAATCACGCCTCTTTCACAGATGGGTAGGCAGAGGCCACTTCTTTCTTTTCACTTTCAAGAGTTATGTGATCATCAGTGATCGGAATAAGGTGAGCCAAAATACGTACTCTTCGCAAGAGGACATAATATAGAGTAGTAACAAACGGGTAGATTTTTTTTTTTCTTGAATACCGGGTATCTATTCATTATTTATCCGGGTATTAGTTGTAATGTTAAACACACATGTTTTTTGTCAAACATGCTCGGAAATTACGGTTTTCCGATTGAAAAACATGGACGGAAAATGCCTCTTTTTACTCCTAGGAGTAAAAAAACCATATGAAAACACTTTCCGTCCATGTCCATATTGTTTCTTCAAAAGTGCTCTCTATTGCTTATAAAATCGAAAGGACCATGAAAAAAATCCCGTACACCCAACTTGTGGGGGCGCAGTGAGGGGCGGCGGCGCGGCGGGGCTCTGCGGAGCGGCGGCGGCGGGCGGCGGCTCGTTGTGCGTGAAACTATCTTAACTAATACTCGTATGACGCAAACAAACATTCTCTCCGAATTTGTCAAAGGTTTTCATACATACTTATAATCATGTATTTGTGTAATTTCCTCGCATTGTTTGAGAAAAGCATTATGTATGCCTCGGCGGAAACGAGGATTTCCTGACTCGTATTTAAGCAGGCCTCGCTGTTTTGCTCGGCCTGCTAACCACCTCGTCAGGAAATCCCTTACTTTCCGCGCCTAGGCAACAATGTACTATTACTACAGTACGGGATATTTTATGTTAGTTTGTAGTAAATGGGCTAGATATAAGGTTTTTATGGAAGGAAGGGAAAAGTGTGAGGTATAATTATTGTCTTTATTATTTTCACATGGCACAGTGGTACGCAGGTGATTTCACCCAAGCACGGAACATATCGAAAGATACAATATTTACACTTTGAAGATAAAAAACAAGTAGAAATAGTTACAACTTTTAGATTAACATAAAACATCCCATACTGTAAATAAAAACATGAATGTTTAACATTACGACTAATAATACAATGATATTTTATATTAAGATACGTCATCTGCGCGAAAAAGTACCTTACTTTTTATCTATTTATCTCTTTCTAACAATAGCGCTTGCTATGGATTGCCATCTTTGTCTGTAGAAATATGGTTGCCTAGCAACTGTCAGTAATTGGTCACGGGTTTTGAATGCGTTTAGTGTGAGCATAACGTATCTAAATATAAAATATCATTGGATAAATACCGAATACCCGGTATTCAAGAAATAAACTATTTTCTACCCGGTTGTAAGCACTATACATATATTGCGTCCTCTAGCGCTGAGTGCGTATTTTAGCTCACCTAATTCCGATCACTGGTGATCACGGAATATAAAAAAACAGTGGAAGTGCCATGAGCTTCGCTTAGTATCAGACCTGTTGTCGCCAATACTCAAACTATCATAAAAACAACACGCCACCATGGAAAGTGTTTTTGGTGCGGCTATCGTTTTTACATTCCAAAATAGCACAATAAGGCATGCTCCTGGATTTATTTCCTTTTTACAAATATCGAAATATTGAAATAAGTGATCGCGGCAAAAGTATGGTAGGTTGGGCGGAACTCCGCATAACCATGCCACACGTTACACGCCCACTTGACACTTCTACTGTTTTTTCTGTTCTGTGTATGTGATGATGAGAAATCTATTACTTAATTATGTAAACATTTAATTAAACTTAACCGAAACCATGCATCTCTTCTCTAAATAGTATAAATTAACCTGTCTGCCTGTTTCTCCGCTAACTCCTTCTTAAACACGTAACGGATTATGATACGGTTTTCACTGTCATTTAGAGAATTTATTCTAGATGGTTTATATGTACATTTCATTCAAATCAAGTTTTAATATAATTGAAAAAACTCAATGTTTTCCTACCGAGTCGTCAAAAATCGTTTTTCGGGCCCTTACATAGCTAATGCTGGCCTGAACCTAAAACCTTAAGAGAAGTGTCAAAATAATGTACTGAAGAATTGTAGTTCTTTAAAAAACCTAGAGAAAAGTCCGCGATGGCATAATGTCTTATCTCCTAAGATTGACTCACAGTAACCATTTTTATGTTTATGATTTTATTTTAAAATTAGGGTATTAGCGAATTTATTCTGTCCGATTCAGTATTTAATAACCTTATCCAGATAAATACTTGGTTACCTTGGGCATTTAATGTAGATTAATATTGTCCCGTACAATATATTATTTAAATTAATACTTTAAAAGATATGGTAGATTCAAAATTACGCGTAACATAGATTAGAAATCAAAACAAATATGACAGTTTCGTTGTCTATACGTATGAAAACCGGCTCTTTGCAGAGTTGTTGCTCAAAATAGGAAAAGGACAAATGACCTAACATAATAGGAGCTTTAATCTTCAAAATGAAAACCTTTGCGTTTTAGTAAAAGAATTAGTCGACAAAAATGGCTTAATTATATCGAAGATCAATGCACCGACACACACATACTACTCTGTAGACACTGTGTTTGACCTGGAAGAGGCTGTCCATTTCCCAACGGAATTTCTCAATTCCTTGCAACCTTCTGGATCGCCCCACATAAAATGGTTTTGAAAGAAGGGTGTCCTATTATTTTACTACGGAACCTTAATCCACCCAAATAACATCTTTAAAAACGTTCATAATAGAGTGCACAATACTGACGTCCAAATGTGCGGCTGGAAAAGTCTGTTTAATTCCCCGTATTCCATAAATATTCCTTTCCAGTTAAACGACTGCAATGTCCCGTACAATTATCGTTTTCAATGACAAATTACAAGTCACAACAATACATTCAAAGTTGCGGGCTTAGACTTGATCGTTGAGAGTTTTCCCATTGACTTATGTAGCCGTTTCGCGCGTCACTTCCAGGCAAAGTTCGTTTGTATTGTGCAATGAAAAGTCCGCTATAAACATTGATATAGAGAGATTCTATGATAACTGGCAGTCACGATTTCTAAAAAAGTCATTAAATAAAACCTCTATACATATGCACCTATCTATAATTTGAAAAGTATGTTATTCCAGATGAACTGGGATTATTTTAACTTATATTAACCGAAGCGAAGCGAGGGCGGGTCGCTAGTATGTAATAAGAGAAAATGAAACAAAAAGCAGGGCGATTATTTCTTCTTTAACTGAATTTTTTACAAAGTTTTAAGGTGTAAAATTTGAATCAACTTCGATTTTTCCGCGAACGTGTGTACTTATGTAAACACAAACACTTAATCGTATAAAACACAGAAATTCAAACACAATATTTACGTAATAAGAATGTGCAAATGCGAACTTATCCCTTTAAAGGATCTCTTCCAGTTAACTTTTTCATGTATTTTTGGCATAAAGAAGAAGATTTTTTTCACATTAACGAATTGGTTTGTAAATGGCATTTTGGGCAATGATACCCTGGGTGTCTATCTCAACTTTCTTGATAGATTTGAACGATTTATTTTATTGCCCTAGCAGTACCGAAAAATTATATAAAATATGACGTAACTCTTGCTTTATGTTGCTTAGTAATAAAAGGACCCAAGTCACACAAAATGCACATTTATTTTAAACCTTCTTCGTTTATCCTTACATTAAAATATGGAACAGTTATATTTGACACTAACTCGCGTTTGACGTATTCTTATGTTCTTGCATGCTAAGCCCACTGTCCTTTTCTTTCGATCACGTCATAACAGTAGAATAATTGGTATTTGGAGTATAGGTGTTTTGGAGTAACCCACCTGGGTCACCTGTGTGACTCTTACGAAAGCGCGACGCCTACTCAGGGTCCGTGGGGCGTGGAATTTTGCGCTGCGTTGGCATCGCGCCACGTGGATGTTGCGCATTCTGAGTCCCAACGCTTTAGTTTAGAACTTTTTGGTAGAAAAATAATGTGACGTCTAATTCACCATAGGCATAGTAGACCAACTCACGAATTGTCTGGCTGGTCTGACATTGCAAAACGACGCCTTGGCAACGCGATTTACGGACTGTATTTTCTGATAAAAAATTATAAAAGACTTATATTATCTTAAACGTATTTGTTATTTGATCTCGCAACATAACGCTAAGCCCGAAAATTATCACCACGGATAATACGATGATGACGATGATGAATATATATTCAACCTTTTTAATTAACTAATTAGAGGTAAAATTATTCCCATCACTATTTCATCCTCTATCAAAAGACAATCACAGTCAGGTATACTTGTTATTTTCATTGGCAGTCTGAATAAGAATAGACTTTAGGTTATCAGTAATAAATAGTAGTACGTATTCCAGATTATACCAGTGCTTCATTATACCCTCTGAAAACACTGAAACAGTCTGAATCTGCTTTTTCTGTAATTATTCTTTTAAAGTAAATATTATGGAAAGTGTTACTATGGTATCTAATATTAGGGAGGTTGAACATTACGACACTTGAGTATTAGATATTAGGGCAAATGAAGATAGCCAGTGACCATTATGGCAAATGTAATTAGTACAAATGAATTTATGGAAAATGGCGGGATACCATTAGACATTTTTAGGGTATCGTAGTCAACAAGGAACCCATATAGTTTCGCCATGTCCGTCTTTCCATCTGTCCGCGGTTTAACAAAGAGACTCTTGGTACTAAAAAGGTGTAATTTGACATAGTTATATATTTAAATTGTAAAAGAATGCCGACAAAGTAATAAAACAAAATCTTTACGTTTTTTACATTATGACATCGTCTATTAAATTAAACACGACGTTGTTATTTAAAAAAAAGTTATTTTTTTTAATTAATTTTATATTCTGGACTGAATTTTTTCAGCCTACCTATTCGCCATATATTACTTAACATATTAAATTTGATATAAAATACTTTTTAACTGATAACTTGTTTACTATAAAGTTCACTGGAAATAATGAACGGCAGATATATATAACTATGTCCATAAAGTATAACGTTATTAATACACACACACACACACACACACACACACACACACTTTTTTATTTTACTTTTATATTTTTAACTTCTTAATTGTAAACAAAATTCTTAACCCCCTATGGCGGAGCGGGATCTCCTGACACAGTTTTCATTGTAAACCTAATAGGAGATCTCACACTTTTATGTCATGTTTTTGTGATTTATAACAATAAACATATATTTTTTTTAATTTTAATTAATATACAGGGTGACCGGAACAATGACGTCCAAAAAAAAATTTAGGTCCCTCGTGTCGTGGGATATACGAATCATCCCCATGTATCGAGTCACGACACTCGACCGCCCACCTGCCTCGGCGGCGACCCCACTCATCACCATGTTATGAAAAACCCTTAAGTTCAGGTATTATTTTAATATTTTTTCATTGGTTTCTTACATTGATAGAATAATTATGAACGTTGGATGTTTTTAAAACTACATGCCAGCTTTTTTTTCATGATGACTTTTTGTGTAATCAAAGTTACTTTCTCCATACGTTATAAGTTCATAATTATTCTATCAATGTAAGAAAACACTGAAAAAATATTATAATAATATATGAACTTAAGAGTCTTTCATAACATGGACATAAGGAAAACTTACCAAAATTCTGATTAAAATGATCCATATCTCCGAAAATACTAAAAATCGCGGAACATACATGGGGATGATTCGGATACCCCACGACACGAGAAACCAAAATTTTTTTTTTGACCTCCATGTTCCGGCCGCCCTGTATAATACCAATCAATATAACTACGAGGGCTGCACTGAAAGTTTCGGGAATCTAATACTTACAAACATATTATACCTTTTTATAATCTCTAAAGTTTCATTATCTTAACCGATTGAGTGTGGATAACACGCCAGGCGTGTCATCAAATGTTTATAACGTGTGGCGGATGACACGCGTTTCATCATATTCTATGGCATCGTCCTAATAGAACGCGATTGCGCGATCATCGCCAGTTCGCGCGACTGTTTACATACAAACAGTCGCGCGCAATCGCGTTCTATTAGGACGATGTCTATGGCGTATGGCACGCCTGGTGTTCCATGAAAAAATTGTTCGCCGCCACAGCCAAAACTTTTCGAAAATGGAAGACGCACAACACATTAAAAAAAAGCGATGGTTCGGTTTCAATTGTTTTTTGAAGTCGTCGAGTCGCAGCTGAAAATGGAATTGTCCCGTGAAAACTTAAGAGCTATAATTTATTACGACTTTAATAGTGGATTAACACAAAAACAATGTTGAGAGACCGGATGATTACTGCTTTTAGTAATGAAGCACCTTCAAAGACGAAAATATACATGTGGTATTCAGAATTTCAACGTGGCAGTGTATACCCTCCTAAGGCCCACCATATAATGAAATTTGTCAATGGAATATGAATCAATTATGAATGAAATAAAGTAAATTTTCTAATTTGATCATTAGTCATAAAAACAAAAGAAATTCCACTTTACTTTCTTTGCGCTAGATCTTTATTTGAATGGCCGTATTTTGTACTATTATTAGTATAAGGAACCTTAGGAGGTTAACTCACGGACGACGTGCGTAAAGGTCGACCAAAATCGGCAGTCGCGCAAGAAAACATCGATGTTGTGCGTCAGCTGATAAAGGAAGACCGACATGTGTCATATCGGGAGATTCAAGAGTGTTTGGGCATTGGAATGAGTCGGATACAAATTATTTTACAGGAACAATTAGGCGTGCTAAAATTGTTTTCCTGTTGGATCCCTCACTTATTGTCTGACGAGCAGAAAACGACTCCTGTCAATTGGTGCCGCAGAACTTTGAATAGGTAAATTCAACGGAGGAAGCTTAAATGCAGATTTTAGCATTGTATCAGGTGTCGAGTGTTGGATAATAAAAACCAATCTCGAGTATGGGTCTACGAAGACGAGCTCAAGCCGACAAAAGTTATTAGTTCTCGCAGCCCGCCAAAAAAGATGGTGGCTACATATTTTGTCTCCAAATCGGGTCACGTGGCTACTATTCCTCTTGAAGATCGTAGAACGGACAATGTCGATTGGTACACCACTATTTGTTTGCCGAGTATCTTTGCTGAACTCCGAAAAAAACCCTAGTCGCCGCATCATCCTCCACCACGACAATGCCAGCCCTCACACCGCTCGGAAAACAACTGAGTATCTGGAGGGTGATAAACTCGAATTACTGGACCATCCTCCATACAGCCCCGACTTAAGCCCCAATGACTTTTTCACATTCCCCAAAATTAAGGATAAGTTGCGTGGTCAGCGGTTTCAGACGCCGGAAGCAGCAGCGGAGGCTCTTAAAATGGCCATTTTGTCGATCCCTATTTCAGACTTAAATAAGTGCTTTAACGACTTGTTTGAACGCATGGAAAAGTGCATAAAATATAAAGGAGAATACTTCGAAAAACAATTTTTTTTCTATCCCCGAAACTATCAGTTTGACCCTCGTATTAAAGCGTATAATGTACATGACACCTAAGATATAAAACATAATAAATGAATAAATCTAACATCAAAAAACATAATGCACGTAAAATATAAACAGATTAGAAAAAACCTCGAAGGCCAAGGCGGAAGCTAAGCTCCCACCCTGGCCTTCTAACATAACCTAACCGAGTCGGTTCTACCCGGATTCGTCTTGCTTGTTGCATTTTGTGGATAGTTAAAATAAATTACTATCTTAGAATACCTTACCAATTTTCCCTTTTCTGGTAGCCGAATCTTTCAGTACCTATTGAGTATAGCATACGATATTTGATCTTATAATCCTTATACTAAAAGATAATTATGTAATTATGATCGCTATATGTCATGTCATGTACGTTATACGAACTGAAATTAGACAATGTGAGTGTTATATAAAAAGCTATATAAAGTTAATATTATGTTAATACACCATTATTCCTAAAAAAAATATTGATTTTGTTATTATAGCTAACGTTTATTATATCTTACGTTTATTATATCTTGTAAACGTTATTAACATGAAAATATTGATTTTCTAGTTATATCTCGTGAGTTGCACCCCTTTTTATCGATTAAACGGCTCGGTGAAGGTCGTGTCCTATTCGGATCCTCTACTAACGAAAATCACAGCTACGTTAGCGACGTTAGTTGGTAACAGAGGGGTTTGTAAAATTTAACAAAAAGTTAAATAACTTTGAAACAGTAGAAAACCGCTGAACATTAATTTGGGTGAAATGGATAGATCTTGACGTCCTCGACCTGCATCGTTTGATCCACTGCGGCTGATACAGCCTGTATATTATCAAACTTCGATTAGTTTAGGATTGAGCACCCATGCCATTTTCGAATTAATAGATGAAATGGAATTGTCAATGGTAGAGTTTTTTACGATGAAGTTCTATTGCATGGAAAAAAACATCAATTGGATTACGAGGGGTGCCTTTTAAGTTCTGTCGTTTGAAAAAACTAAAGACAATTTAAGTGTTAAATGGTATTTATTGTTTTTCAAAGTAATTACCGTGATATGTAATACACTTTTTCATTCGATCGAACCAGTTTTACGAAACACTTATTCCATTCCGAAGTCGGGGTCTCCAAAATGGCCGTTTTGTATGCCTCAACCGCTTCTTCAGGCGTCCGGTACCGTTGACCACGAAGTCGTTGCTTGATTTTTGGAAAAGTGAAGAAGTCATTAGGGCTTAAGTCTGGACTGTACGGCGGGTGATCCAAATTTTCGACGTTTTGTTCTTTTAAAAACGCAATTGTCTGCCGGGCGGTGTGCGAGCTAGCATTATCGTGGTGCAGTACTATACGACGTCTTGGGTTATTTTTTCGGAACTCGCCGATAACTTCTGGTAAACAAACAGTGGTATACCAGTCAGCATTAACTGTTTTACGATCTTCGAGCACGATGGTCGCAAAGTGGCCACTTTTCGCTACAAACGTGGCGACCATTTTTTTCAAAGTGCTCCGTGAGCGTATTACTTTGGTCGGTTTTGGCTCATCTTGAAACACCCAAACAGTCGACTGCTGTTTAGAATCCGGATCGTAGGCATATATCCAAGATTCGTCACCACTGATAATGTCATAAACGTGTTTAGAGTCTCCTCGGTTGAATTGCCGCAGAGTTTTGCGGCACCATCTAACGCGAGCCGTTTTTTGGTCTTCACTAAGTAAATGTGGTATCCAGCGTCAGATCATTTTTTTTACACCTAAGTGATCATGCAATATATTTTGAACACTGGTCCCTGAAATGCTTAATGAAGCTTCTATCTCGCGGTATGTCGCATGGCGATCTTCGACGATCAGTTGCCGTACAGCATCAATGTTTTCCTGGGTTACAGCTGTTTTTGGTCGGCCTTCACGATGCCTATCACTAAGACTAGAGCAACCACGTTGAAATTCCAAATACCAACGTTCCACAGTCCGGATGCATGGTGCTTCATTTTTAAAAACCGTAGTCGGCTCTTCAAAGCACTGAAGACGCGTTAAACCCCTTTTAAAGTTGTAAAATATTATCGCACGTACATTTTCCTTCGAAATTTCCATTTTCACAACCGACTTGTCAACTTTTAACCGACGCTGTACTAAAACGAATCGGCCGATCTCGAGACATTCTTTTGTTTTTGAATTCTAAATTCAAATATTTTAAGATGATATTAGTTTTTTTTTTAATAATCACGGGAGTTTTGCAAACGACAGAACTTAAAAGGCAGCCCTCGTATATTACTGAAATAAAATGGAAACACTGTAATTGGGTATCGATGAACTTAGCCAAAATGCTTGGATATGTTTTCGGTGGTAGGTAATAAGCGTCCTAAGTAAGATTTTTTGGTTGCGTCATTTAAATATAAAAAATAAAAAAAGCATATTAAATTTGGGACGGGTTAAGATGGACAGTAAGTAACCTTAGTCCGTTAAATATTTAAAAAAAGTGACAGCTACTTTATGATAAAAAACTCAAAACAACCAAACCTTAATTGTGATTTTGCGGTTTCGTCTTTCTCTAAGTTTTCGGTATTTTCTCTGGATTTATTTTAATTTTTCGACAGCTTACGCTCACCGGACTTTTGATATTGCATGCTTCAACGATAACTCTTGCTTTGTACCCTGGACCTGACCTTGATAGCTGCTACGACAACTTGAAACTGATACTAGAATTTCTGTTTTAATCTCGTGGTATTTAATTTGGTTTTATCATGGACATTAACGAAGACCAACGATGGAGAGAACCTAAAATGTGTTTTTTACCAAGATGCACTATTAATGACGTTAAAAACCCTGAGAAGAGGTTCTTTGCTATTAGGAAAGAACTAAAGGAAAATTGGCATGACATGGCTGACAGAAAGTGCCCAAAACGACGTTGTTGTGAAGACCACATTACGACAATTTAAGAAAAACGTTGGATGGAATTGTATTTGAAAGATTTAAATTATTGATGTATGTTATCGTTTGTTCGAAAGAATATTTTAAATAAATGAAATGAAATAAAATTATCTACTCTTTGTGAAAAAACTAACTCCAACTAAATACCTTATCTTATTGTAACTTTAAGTTTTATATTGTTATGTATGTCTGTAAGGTAACGTCAGGCGGGGCTCTGCTATTCCAACGGGGGTAAGTATGTCATTTGAGTATTTTTTAAGGGAATACGACATATAAAAACTATTTTAGCGCCCTTATATAGTAGTTTAAGTACGTACATTTTTATAAAAGGGAGCAAAAATAGTTTTTATACGCCATATCATATTCCCTTAAAAAAACTCAAATGACGCATTTAGCTCTATATCGGGATAGCCCCTCCTCACTTATTTGTAATTTTGGATTTTTGCGTGAAAATTTTAGTCTATTAATAAAAAATCTAATTAACTCATAATATTTTATTGCAGTTAGTTTATTTTCGTTTCGGTACTTTAATAGTTTCCAATAATTTCTGGTTTTTGTTATTTTCAACCTCTCTTTTTTTTGGGCTTCCAGAATAAAAGCACCTTTAGCCCTCCCTCCTATCGCTCCATCTGCCTATCTAGACAGGAATCTATTATTTCTGGAAGCAAAACAGTCGAAATTAAACAAGTTCAATTTATTTTCCATTTGTCTCCAAAACCCATCATCTTTGTGAATGACTTCGACCATCCTCGACCTGCATGTCTACGGCAGTCCAAAGCCAAACAGCAAAGAAACAAGTTTGTCTTCGTAAGATGTGTAACTGTGCTTGGGCCTGCGGTAATACCAATAGTGGAGATATTAGACAGAGTAATTCTTTTCATATGCTCAGATTTGGCAAATTCGTAATCCAACTGTTCCAGATCTGGTTTCCCACAACACTCCGTAATTTTTTAAGTCTGTGTGGGTTTGCAGTCGAAAAATTAAAAGTAATCCGTAGAAAATACCGAAAACTTAGAGAAAGACGAGGGCGCAAAATCACAAGATAAGGTTATGTTTTTGTTTATGAGTTTTATGACAAGGTAGCTGTCAATGGCACATCGCTCACTTTTTTTAAATATGTAATGGACTAAGGTTAGTGTCCATATTAATCCATCTCACATTTAATAAACTGTTTTTATTTTTTGTAACCAAAAAATCTGATATTATTTTTAATTACCTAGGATGCTTATTACCTACCAACTAAACATATCCAAGCATTTTCGCGAAGTTCATCGATACCCAATTACTGTTTTCTACTCGCGTACTGTAAACGCCTAGTATTGATATCGTTAATGGTCTCAGAATATCACCTATAGCGTAACCAAAACGTGAAAACCATTCTATAATGAGCGTAATAATAATTATAGCATTGTTATTGCCATGGTTACGGTCATTCCGCATATCAGTCTTGGCGTCTAGTGTACACTTGACATCCTAATTTGTATTTTAAATCGTTAAAAATGTTATAATAACAATTGGAATGAAGTAAATTATAAACAAAATAAAATTTGAGACTAATAATATGCTAATAATATGTTAAACTTCGATCAACAATACCAATTCTAAATTACCATCAGTTGGCCTGTGTGCTCGTGTGCCTTCTCCAGGTCATAAAAATATATATTGTATTTATATTTGATGACAGGAGTGACAAAAAAAAACAAACATATTGTAATAATATGGTTGTTTTTATTTATTGTTTATATTCAAATATTATAATTTTTCTTTATTTTTGTGTTGCCGAATATTTAGTTTTCAGCTTCAACTTAGATTAAATGTATAATTATGTAAGCAAATAAGAATGCGCTTAGAAGGCTAGATCTCACTTTGTTGTAATGTTTAACATTTTAAATTTAATTACTGTCAGTTAGAATTGTATTATTTTAATTATTTGTAGAATAACTTTTATGCAGTGTTTTTTATTATTGTTATATTTATTTTGTTGTTTTTGCCATCTATCTCAGACGGGTCTAGCTGAAAATCAGCGCTGCGGCTCCTTGCCACAGCGCCACGCTGAGCTGGCACACAGTTTCGGCTATTTTATTTTAGTTAGTTAAATAGTTTTGTTTGGTTTTCTCAAATGTATTTTTTTTGTGTTATTTAATAGCCGAATAAATGATTCTATTCTATTCTATTCTATTCTACATGGAAAGGACCCAACCATTTATAATTTGAGAAATGTTACGATAGTTACTGATTTCAATACTGAATTATAGATAACATTGCTCGATTATTGAAGAAGGCCGACAGTCTGAAGACTGAGGTGTGCGGCGAACGTGGAGCAATACAAGAATGGCGAGCACAATTAGAGCGGAATGCAGGGGACATCCTTGCTATTGAGCAGTTTACCAAGCAAGATGTCTCAAAAGCCAAGGTATGTACAGTACATACGAAAATGAGACAGGCGGGGTGATCCAAAACTAAACTAATTTTCTATTTTTATTATATTTATGTGGTTCTTTGCGTCACTGAAATGTGTCAATTTGCTTGTGTACTTGTGCAAAAGCATTCATTGATTTTTTTAGTTGTGTTAATTAAAAAGCCAATATTTATTTAAACGTAATCGAAGTGTCACCCATAGTGTAATCAAAGCATTGTCTTAGTGAAGATAACATATTATTGTTCCGATGAGGGTTGGCATGGTAATAACAGTTCTGTAACAACTATCATACCATGTCCATCGCCAAACGACCATTTCAGCTAGATGACATAAAAGTAAAATACACAGTCAGCAAAGAGTCAATTCAGCTGGACGACATGAAAGTAGAATACTCAGTCAGCAAAGTGTCAATTAAGCAGGACGGCTCAGAATTAAAATGAGCAAGTAGCCAAACTTTTGGAAATATAAATAGTCCGTATTATTAGAATATCTAATTAGCCGAAAGTAAAATTAGTTAATTGACATGAACACAGAAAGACTTAGTAGCAAAACGTCTGGAAATTAAAATAGTCCGTATAATTACAATTGGTACCTAATTAGCCGAAAGTAAAATTAGTTAATTGTCATGACCACAGAACGAGTTAGTAGCAATACCTAATTCGTCGAAAGTAATATTTTTTGATTTTAATTATCAAGTGTCTTATCAATACGCAATTTTAAGATCCAGACGTTTTGCTAGCCATTTGCCGTTCATGTGTATTTAGTAATTAAGACATTTTGAGAAACAAACGTTTCGCTACCGGTCCATTTAGCGTTTATGTTTATTAAGTAATTACTAAAGACATTCTAAGATAAAGACGTTTCGCTACTAGAGTATTTTAAATTGTAACATTCTAAGTTCCAGACGTTTTGTTAAAGAGACATTTAGCGTTCATGTCTATACAGTAACAAATACATTACACAATCCAGACGTTTGAGCTATATTGTCCTTTGGCGATAAGGTATATCGGATATCAGTAATGGTAAAATTTGATAATACATTGTATTTTTTCACCATTGTTATTTTATGAGTCCCTTAGAAAGAGCATCCAGACCGTATTTTTCTGTTCTGAAATAAAATAATAATAAATCATATTAAAAAAGCGTCAGCGATATGATATGCCTGTATCTAGGCACAACATTTGTACCGACCTCTGTACCGACAATTAAGAAATGACTTTTTCATAGAACCAATACTAGCGCTATGTGTATGCATATCGTGTCCTAACTTCGCCGCTTGTATCACTAGAGCCTAAATTATGTGACAGTTTCATTAAGAAATATCGTAACCATTGTTTCACGTTTTAGGCATTAGATATTAAAAGACAGAAGTTAAAGGTGGAGCATGACCACATGTTAGAGCGCTTAAACCAATTGGTGTCAAATCTTAGCGCGGAGGAAAGAGCATGTGAAAGGATATCTTATCAGGTATTATTTTATAATTTTTAATGTAGCATATTCTGAAACCTACAAGTTTTTCATGCTTTCGTGTTAAACAGGTAATCGAAGGCTTGGAGCAAAGAAAACAAATGATGGTTATGTGGACATCTGCTATTGAAAATCTGAGACAAAGGGACACAGATATTAGGCATATACGAGAGGTAAGTAACATTTATTTTATTTTTTAGTTTAGGTAACTAAGTGTGATTGTGTTACGTCCTTGACCCGTGGAACGTTATGTCATATTCATATGTATTACAATATCAATCGTAGCTTGAACCACTCCGAGTTCCAAATTCAAGTATGCTTATGGATCACCTTCGGTCCACAGGTCTCAAAAATATGTAAACAGACCTTATTACTATGGCAATAAAGTCTATGTGTACATATTTCTGCACCTTTGTGTGAATATTTATTTTTACCCTTGACTGTACATACCCCATACAATTAGTTCTAGAGAAACTTGAATCATAACAACGAAATATCAGTTGTAAAGTATGCACCTCTCACATCTGTTGATGTCGAACGGTCGTTCTTTTTATATAAATGGATCCTCAACGTTAAAGGAAATCGATTGAAAATATCAAACATAGAAAAAATTATGATCATTTATTATAAAAAATTAAATGCAGTGAGTTTTTATCAATGTGTGGTTTTTATTTGCACTACACCGACTTATCCATATTAGTCATTACGTTGGACGTCAGTGACATAAAATGCTACCGGTGGCCGATCACTAGTAATAATACTTTTTGATGATATTAAGATTATCTCCTTATGCTTATGTGGCTATTAATCATCTATATAGAACACGGAAAAGTGTCTATAAACAACCTTTAAAATAATAATTAAGCTCAATAAGTTTTACAGTCTGGGATCCGGAGTTACTTTTTACGTTCCTTTCCAGACCATTTGAATTTATTAAGTTGAAAAAGCTTAATAACAAAATATATTTTTATCTATTAATTAGTTTCTTATCACTTTTAATTTTACAGCCAAATAGACTGCAATAATGTTTAACCATGGCTAATTTAAAAGGTATGTTTAAAAAAATCGAATTAAGACACGCCCGGTGAAACAAATACAACGACCGCGCCGCGGCGAGCTGCACGGCCTAAAGGCCATCACAAACGGAGCTATAATATACAGGGTGAATTGCAAGTCGTGTGCCAAATGAATAGGGTGGGTAGCTAGGGTCACTTGCAACACGTTTTGGGCCAATTAACACTCATCCTACCCACGGAGTATTTTTAATATTTTTTTTTGAAAAAAATCTCGGTATCTTCCAAAAGTTAACCATTTTGTTTAAATATTGTTTTTTTTAAATGTGATAACAAAAATGTATTTATATTTTTTTTATCTCTAATGTGTGCGTATTCTAATGAAATGTAACTTTTATTCATATAGTAAACAAATAAAAAAATATTAGCCGAAAAAGTGTCAAGGGCAGAAAATAAAAATCCTCACGGTCAACTTTATGGCACAATTAAAAAAATGTACAAGCTCCGCGGATCTTCCAACATCATAAAAACTTCTTCAGCTCCTGACTATTCTTACGGTTTACCACATGTCTAGAATCACGTTCAGTTTTTCGGCAAAATATGGTTTCAATCTAAAATGGTGGTTTACATTACCCAGTACTTCTTTGAAACTACCTACTTACTTGAAAGTAAGATTCGATTAGATAAATGAATTGAGACTATTTTTTTTTACTTATGATAAAAAAGCATAAAATAGTCTAAAATGATTAAAAAACTAATAATAGTATTAATTTATTTTAATAACTAAGTATCCGATTGGTACGCAAGGTACGACCAAAAATAACGCTATTTAGTTTTTTCTTGAGTTTATTGCATTGGTAACTACTTAATTAAAAATACACTTAATAAAAAATAAAATAAAATAGTTAATTCCGCGGGAAAACATTAAAATAAACAGAGATAGGCATTATTTTAATTTTATTGATGTTATCGACATTTATTGACATGGCTACATACAGCAACGAAGAACACGTTGCTGTACACGTTGCTGTTGAGGAACGCATTGAAGTAAACAACGACAAACCTGCACACGTCTGGCATAATTATCATCTTCAAGACTTTAAAACAAATTAAAAACATCAGTGCCTAAAAAAATAGAGTGAAAATTTAATGCATTTGTATTTTTTTTTTGGTGATATTTGTTGTATACTTATTGTTAAATCGAAAAGCTAATTAAAACCTAAGCCTACATAAAGTACATTATTTAAACTTAGCATAAATGCATAATAAAAAGAAAAACCAAAAAGAACAATACCTTGCACTGGAATGTAGTGGAAAGCATGTTTTTCTTCCCTTCTTAAAACCGACCACACTTTCAAATGCTGATTCTCAGCGTCTCAGCTACATTTCGTATGCTGGTAGTGGGATCGTCATCAAATGCAGCAAGAATGCGTTCCTCAACAGCAACGTTTACAGCAACGTATTCTTCGTTGCTGCATAAAGCAACGTATTCTTCGTTGCTGTATGTAGCCATGTCAATAAATGTCGATAACAACAATAATATTAAAATAATCCCTATCTCTGTTTATTTAAATGTTTTCCCGCGCAATTAACTTTTTGATTTTCTTTTTTATTAAGTTTATTTTTAATTAGGTAGTCACCCATGCAATAAACTCAAGAAAAAAAAAGCTTTATTTGTGGTCGTAACTTGCGTACCTACCTATCGGATACTTAGTTATTGAAATAAATTAAGACTGTAGCGGCATAAGAAACAACGGTAGTAAACGAGGCGCGCGGGCTCGAATACTATCCCGCTCGCACACCCACTACCTGTCTTGCTCGGCTGACCGACCGACCCGAGCGCATACGAAGGCGGCGCTCGGAGGGTATATAAGCTGCGCACAGCCGTCCTATTATTCTCAGGGTTCAGCGTGCCCCTGACGGGCATTGCTACCCACGCCACAGTAAAGTAGTGACAGTGGACGCACTAACTACGTCATCATAATCAAAAAAAAAACCTATTATTCATTCCTTAGCTAGCGGTCTAGCTTGAGAGACGGCCTCTGCTATCCTCAAGTAACACCGACGAGTGGGTACAGGGTGAGAACGCCTATGCGGTCCTCCCTTAAGCTCATATTGTATGTTTTCACTTACCTAGGATATTCCACTAGACATAGTTCCATCTCTGTTTTCATAAGTTACTGAATAAACCTTCTGATAGATACTAAACTAAGGCTATGGTAACATGTTAGAAGCAAATAAGTTAACATTTATTTTTTTATTTACATCAGGAAATAATTATGTAAGTACTTATATTCAAAATATTTACAACACAACTTTAAAATAAGAAAAATTGAGTTTTATCGCTTAAATCCACAAATTAAATAATAAACACTACCTCTCGTTGATAACCAGTGATCGGAATAGGTAGAGTATATTTTCCTAAAGTTCGAAAAAGGACATAATATACAGTGGTTACAAGTTGGTGAAATATTAATTTATTTTTATTGAATTCCGCAATTCCGGTATTTTTAATGCTAAATATCAATGATATTTTATATTAAGATACGTTATGCTCATAATAAATGCATTCAAAACCCGTGACCAATTACTGACAGAGACAAACACGGCAATCCATAGCGAACGCTAATGTTAGAAAGAGATAAATAGATAAAAAGTAAGGCAATTTGCCTTCCTTTTTGCGGAACGTTTTTGCGTGCAGATCACGTATCTTTATATAAAATATCATTGCTAAATATACATAATATTTACTTACGGTATGGGATATTTTATGTTAGTTTGTGATAAAAAGGGCCTGTAATTCATTTCTTTTAAGTATCTAATTGATAGGTGGAGTGTATTTACCTAAACTTCGTAGAACAGAGACATAAACTGGAGACTTCCTTGCAACTACATTTACTAGTACCAGAAAAATACCGGAAATCCGGAATTCAATAAAAATTAATTTATATTTCACCCGGTGAAATATACTCTACCTATTCCGATCACTGTTGATAACCTAATATGTTTTAAAAAACTTACGCCAGCCAGGCTATGCCAAAAGCATAAAACTTAATTTATTCACCTATATTAAATTATTAACCTATTACCTAAATTAATTTATTTACCTATACTATGTAATCAAAAAATATGAAATCTATATCTATACTAATATTATAAAGACGAAAGATTTGTATTTTTGTGTGTGTGTATGTTTGTAACTAATAAACTCAAAAACTACCTACTGGGTCTGTACTAATATTATAAAGACGAAAGATTTGTATTTTTGTGTGTGTGTATGTTTGTAACTAATAAACTCAAAAACTACCTACTGGGTCTGTACTAATATTATAAAGACGAAAGATTTGTATTTTTGTGTGTGTGTATGTTTGTAACTAATAAACTCAAAAACTACCTACTGGGTCTGTACTAATATTATAAAGACGAAAGATTTGTATTTTTGTGTGTGTGTATGTTTGTAACTAATAAACTCAAAAACTACCTACTGGGTCTGTACTAATATTATAAAGACGAAAGATTTGTATTTTTGTGTGTGTGTATGTTTGTAACTAATAAACTCAAAAACTACCTACTGGGTCTGTACTAATATTATAAAGACGAAAGATTTGTATTTTTGTGTGTGTGTATGTTTGTAACTAATAAACTCAAAAACTACCTACTGGGTCTGTACTAATATTATAAAGACGAAAGATTTGTATTTTTGTGTGTGTGTATGTTTGTAACTAATAAACTCAAAAACTACCTACTGGGTCTGTACTAATATTATAAAGACGAAAGATTTGTATTTTTGTGTGTGTGTATGTTTGTAACTAATAAACTCAAAAACTACTGGGTCTATACTAATATTATAAAGAGGAAAGATTTGTATTTTTGTGTGTGTGTATGTTTGTAACTGATAAACTCAAAACTACTGGACCGATTTCAAAAATTCTTTCACCATTAGAATGCTGCATTATCCCTGAGTAACAAAGGCTATGTTTTATTTTTCTGCGCGGACGGAGTTGCGGGCAACAGCTAGTACAACATAAAAATAACTTCTAACTAACTAACTAACTTCAATCTAACTAACCTACCCATTTCCCGAATTTAATAAACGGAAAATCTTGTATTTCTTTATTAATATAAACAAAAGTAAGTAGGCAAGAGGAGATCAGCTCCGATACACGTCTGATAATTTCAAAAGGTTTGTTATTATAGGTACAGTCAAGGACTCTAATTGTTGAGCCACTATGGAACCCTGTCGCTTAACGTTAATCATTAATTTTAGCATAATTTATTTCATGTGGCTTGGTGTTGTCATTATGACAGGGTTCCATAGTGGCTCAAAATTAAAGTCTGTATTAAAGGGCGAAGCGCGGTTATAGGCCCGGACAACCGTTTCGATAATACAGATTTAGGTTGCGCGTAATTTTGAATCTGCCATTTCTCCTAAATTATTTATTTAAATAATATAGTGTTAAGGAAAATTTTAATCTACATTAAATCCCCTGGGTAATTAAGTTATTTATCTGAATAAGGATAAATACTGAATCGGAGAAAATAGCTTCGCAAATAACATTTTAAAGTTAAAAATGGTTACTTGAGTCAACCTTGGGAGATAGTCATATGCCATCGCCGACTTTTCTCTAGGTTTTTGAAGATCTACAATTCTTCACTACATTATTTTAATATGTCTCTTAAGGTTTAGCCAGCGTAAACTATGTAAGCGCCCGAAAATCGATTTTTTGACGACTTGGTAAGAAAACATTGAGTTTTCTCAACTTTATTAAAACTTAATGAGAAGGAAATGTACATAAAAACCATCCGGAATGAATTGTCTAAATGACAGTGAAACCGTATCAAAATCCGTTGCGTGGTTTAGGAGTTAGCGGAGGAACAGGCAGACAGACGCGGAGGGCGACTTCATATTATACTATGTATTGATGATAATGATTCGGATTCAGATTCAGATTTGATTACTCAATATAACACAGTATAAATTACATGACATGTCAAATTTTATGCAGTTACATTGAGGTCGTCAGAAATAGAACTCGTCAGAATGTAACTTACTTTTAAGTATTATTATCAGAGCTCGGAATAGGTAGTGCCTATTTATCTAAACTTCGCGGGAGGACGTAACTAAGAGTGGTTACAACCACCAAAAATAATTATTTCTTATTATTGAATGCGGGATTTCCCGGGATTCACTGTATTACTCTCAAGGCTTAATACATGTAACTTTATTTATAAATCTTGCTATATTGCATATTATTTATTTATTTATCTTGAAATAACAATCACTCATAAAACAATATAATATAGATCAAATTGAATCAAAGGGAGCCTGAAATTTGATCATTTTTAGTTGATTTAAATATAATTATAAATATCTTATCAGAATGTATTCAACAAAAACGGATGTAGCCGACACTTTCGCCGTGTAATTAATACTACCTGCAGTTTGCGACGCTGATTTATAAGTAAAGTTAAATGTATTAAGCCTTTAGAGTAATACAGTCAATCACGGGAAATCCCGCATTCAAAAATAAGAAATAATTATTTTTTGTGGTTGTAACCACTCTTAGTTACTTCCTCCCGCGAAGTTTAGGTAAATAGGCACTACCTATTCCGAACTCTGATTATTATGTTTGTATGATTGAAAAAATGACCTTCTGCTTGAGTTTCTTTGCGCTGGTAGATTCAGACTATATTACCGACGTGCGAAACAACTCACATGCGGCCAATTTACTGAATAAATAGTTTGAATTTTGAATAAATGAGTTCAATTATTTTATATTGTCTGTTATGCATGAACTATAATGTATTTGATCATAATAATCATAAACGCCTTATTCCGAAAATACCTGAATTCTAGTACGCCTAGGCCTGAATCTTGGGTTTAAGGGGAAATGTTTGTCACAAAATGTCAAATACTTGAATAATGATATCCCGTCATTATTTGAGTATTTGACATTTTGAGACAGACATTTAAACCTAAGATTCAGGCGTACTAGGTAAGGTAAAGCCGTCATGGAAGAAGGTTGATAAACTTGTTAAAATTGCAGGTGTTTTGGGATAACGTAGTTTTGGACGAATTTGAGTAATATTAGGAATCCGGTTTTTTGAGAAAAAAAACAAGTATTTCGGGGATATGTATTGGTAACAGGTTATTATCAAAATTATGTCGTAAGGAAAACTACGTTGTTTTATTATTACCTTTTTACAATTGCATTATGTGTATGTAGATATTCGCCTTTAATGTTTATTTATCCATTTGTGAAGGACTATGCAGTGTTGGAGGTTGAAGCGGGTAAAATAACGGAGCAGTGTCGCGAGCACCAGGCCTTCTGCGACCAGCAGAAGAACAACAACGCGGCGGCGCGGCGCGAGAACACGGCGCTGATGCAGCTGCTCGCCAGCACGCGCCTGAAGCACCAGCAGATGCTCGAAGACAACATTACGGCCGACAGCGAGGTGAGTGTCTAGTGCCCACCTCGATGCACTGCTGCCCTGTGTGCGATCGACGGTTACAATATCGTGGTAGGTCAGCACAGCATGAGATGAGACTGATAACGATATTCTTTACCTTACCGAATTATAGAACCAGGTAAATATTGTTATTAGCGATACAAGTAGGTACATACAGTCAATAATACGATGTTTTGTATGTCACCACCACCTTTCCGTGGCTACTGCGCCTTGCTGTGAATTAGTTCTTATCCCTTTTTGTTTCTTATCGCCTGGTATCATCGAAATATAATAAGTATGGAAGAGTAATAAATAAAATAAAATAAAATAGCCTTTATTTACATGTATACCTCTACATGTGTTTTACTTAATACATAATAAAATAATGATTCTAAAAATAAGAACTAAATTTAAAAATTTGATTAAAAATTTAAACATTAGATTCTAAAATATCATTATTTGACATACTTAAATTAGAATAATTTTCAATATTTAAATAGGTAAGATAAAATTATACTTAACAAATCATTTATTTTTTCGCAATTAAAATATTTGATGCAATTAGAAGATTAATCATAATTAACGATTTCATTTCATTAATCTAAATATATTTTCACAGATTTTTATTATTATTATTAATTTAGATATTTATTTAATTTTCTATATTTGTTTGAATCTTTATTTGAATCTTTATTTGTTAAACATAGGTAGGTACATACAGTGATGGTGATTTGTTTTACAGGTTGCGTTCGCTATGTCTTACCCGCAAAGGCAGGTGTACAAATTTTCCGTGTGCATGCAGCATGCGAAGTACTTTTACAAATAGTCAATGTTATAAACAGTAAACAAACAAAATAAATAAATTATATCTCAGGTCAAATAAATTCTAATTATGTAACAGTTTAGTCTAATTTAAATACTCTGCAATTGAATAATAACATTTATTAATTAATAATTCGGTAAATTTCTTCTTAAATAATTTTAAATCTAGATTTACAATGTCTTTAGGTATTTTATTATATATAGCTGGGGCCATGCCGAGTAGGCTATTGGCTAAGAGGACCGTTTTCCCTGCGGGAGCTCGCAGGTTGTGCTGGTACTGGGCGCGCGCGGGCCGCACTCGTCCGCGGGCGGCCAGCACAAATAAATGGGGATTGCATTTTATGAACAACGCTACTTCTAGTATGTATAATGATGGCAACGTGAGAAGGTTCAATGATTTGAAAGCAGGGACACAACTCTCTTTAGGCTTCAGACCCAACATAGCACGGATACACCTTTTTTGTGCTTTATAAACAATATCATTATTGACTGAATTGCCCCAAAATATAACACACTATCTTAAAGTTGAAGCCATGATAAGCACTAATTAGTCCACTATTTTTGATAGTTTCCTTAGTACAGTCAACAGCATAAATAAGTGATCATTTATGTACCTTGTCGCTTTCAATCGTTGCACAATTTTGTATGACATTTCAAACACGACGTTAAAGTGATAAGGTACAACAATGATCACTTATTTATGATGTTGACTGTACGTATGCTGATCGATTTAGTTTTTCACTGACTTCGTTAACTTGTGTCTTCCATTTTAGATTACTGTCCATAATAATTCCTAAAAATCTACATTCGTGAACATTCTTTATTTTAGTACCTCTATAGTTAATGTCAAAATTGTTAACTAATATTTTTTGATAAAATCGCATCGTATTGGTTTTATTAAGATTAATTATTAAATTATTATTATTGAGCCATGTCACAATTTCATTAAGAGCTACTTTGATGTCATTTTCATATTCACTAGATTCGACACATTTTATAATAGCTGTGCTATCATCTGCGAAGAGAATCATAGGACAATTAATAGATGTTAGCAAATCGTTTATGTATACGAGAAACAAAAGGGGTCCGAGCACACTTCCCTGTGTGGTGTAAATTAGGTTTTTTACAACAAACATTCAAATATAAAAGTAAAATATCAATACTAATACAAAAAATACATACATACATACATAATCTCACGCCTTCGTTCCCAGAGTGGGGTAGGCAGAGCTACAGAATTACAAACATCTCTAAAAACTTGTTGATAATTCTATAACCACAATTTGCTCAATTAGGCTAAGATGTTTACAAGATATTTGTATGTTTACAAAAAATAAACATTATAAAAAACCTAACCTACGAGTGCCGCCGGCAGCGGGGCAGGGCTCAAGCTACCGGTGGTTAGGGCTGCAGAGAGGAACCTCCTCACAATGCGTGCCGTGTCGAGGAGTACTGCCTTCTGTATCTGGCCCTTGATCAAGCCATCTAGCGAGAGTCTCTTGAGGTGTTGGTCGAGACTCTTCGCTATAAGACCGTTTGCCGAAACAACTATCGGGACAAGGATCATCGAGTCAACATCCCACATGGCGGTCACCTCGTGAGCCAACTCAAGGTACTTGCTGAGCTTGTACTTCTCGGCCTTCACGAGGTTCTCATCATGCGGGATGGTGACATCGACGAGCACTGCCCGGGGTTGAGATCGATCGGTCAACACGATATCGGGCTTATAGGCGACAATAGCCCTGTCCGTGATGACAGATCGATCCCAATAGAGCGTAGCACGACCATTTTCGAGAACTGGTGCCGGTGTGTACTTATAGTACGGCACTTCAGACTCAACAAGACCATATTAAAGAGCAAGTTGCTGATGGATGATCCTGGCCACGAGCCAATAATATATTGGCTTGCTTTGAACGAAAATATTTTTGAAACGGAATAATTTGAATTTGAATAATTTTTGTTAACAGTAAAAAAAGTTATAAAATATTCATTATCCACAATTTTTCACCGATTAATTAAAAAAAAACGGAAACCCAAGTATTTTTCGTAAAAAAGTCATTTTTAATCTAAATACTGAAGAATAAAAAGCACGTGATACAAAACTTATGTAAATAAAAAAGATGCACAAAGTATCTCTTTAGTTTTATTTTTACTATTGCAGAAAACGGAAATACCACGATTAAATAAAAAATAAATGCAAACCAATTTATTTATACATATTTATGAAACAAACAAACTTAAAAACAAAACGCTCAGTCATGTTTTTTTGAAGTTTAATAATTTATTCGTTTCTAAAACATGTATGTTTTTCGTTCAAAACACGCCACTTTTTTTCCTTATTACATTTTTCTATGGAACCGTTTCTAGTTAAGTACAGTCACCAGCAATAATATATTATCACACATCGGGCGCAAAAATATCTGACACGTCTTTATTACTAGAGGTATAAGAGCGTGTCGGATATTTTTGCGTCCAATTTTGGATAATATATTATTGCTGGTAACTGTACATTACATTTTCCAAAAAAAAATGTTTCTCCTGATTTGACGGATAGACAGAAAGACGCACAAGTGAACCTATAAGGGTTCCATGTTTTTATTTTTTGTACGGAACCCTAATAATAACTAAAAGATAAGTATGTAATACAAATGTACGTATAACTTAAATTTAACTACATTAAAAATAATATAGGGGTAGGTACCTAAAATTTCGCGCCCAGGAAGATTTTATGTTACCACCAACATACGTGAACCATTTATGTGAAAGTGAGAAAGAGGGAGTCGTTGTAGGTATCTCTGTCGCAAAAAAACGGGTTTATTTCGTTCAACAGAAACGAAATCTGCTAAAAAACGGTTTTCCTATAAAAACCGTTTAAATACTGGTAACCGAAACCAAGAACGCTATTCATTTCGGTTTGGGGTGTATTGTTAAAACCGGTTTAAAGATAAATACCCGTATCCGATCCCTGGTCAGCCTCTCTACGAAGTCGATAGCCAAGCCTGGAATCCGTCAGCAAAGAGCTGTGAGGATTCAAGGCTAGGCAAAACTGCAAAGGACTCAGACTGTCACCCTGGAAGATGCCTCTTTCGATCCTTATCAAGTTAGGCGAATCAGAGGGTACATCTCGACCGCCTGGTTGACGAAGGACTGTGACCCACTGCCTCATACACACACCTAAAAAGGACCTCAAAGTTGCATAGACTTTATACAACTCTAAGATCCTTTCGAGCCATGAGTGAGGCACGGAGTCATAAGCCTTTGTGTAGTCAATCCAAGCAGCAGAAAGGGTCACCTTGCTTCGCCTGACTTGCTGGCAAATGGTCATGTCTATGACGAGGAGCTCCTTAGTACCGTGGGACCCAACCTTACATCCGTTTTGGGCAGAGGCCAAAACATTAATTGCAATAAAATGTGCATTTAATTTTGTGCTCAAAATGGATGTAAGGAGCTTGTAGAAGGTAGGCAAGCAAGTAATGGGTCTGTAGTTCTTTGGATCAGCGGTACTACTAGACTTGTGGAGCAGGAAGATGACACCAGTTGTTAATAAAGGAGGCAAGGAACCGATCTCAAGGGAATTTTGGAATTGCGTTGTTAAACACTCATGTAAGGCTTTGAATCATTTAATCCAGAAATTGTGCAATCCGTCCGGCCCAGGACTTTTCCAGTTCTGTCCCATTCGAATTGCACAACTTACATCTTCGGGGCAGATGGTAATAGGCCCCATTGGTTCAAGAGCCTCACACGGGTGTTCAACAGCACGCATCCAGTCTCCTTCTGTGTGCACGACAGGCACCGACCAGATGCTGCGCCAGAAATTAATCATAGCAACAGGATCCGGTAGGTGTCTGTCGCTCACACCTTGATCGGTTCCTTCCCACTTTCGGTACACCTTCCTCTGATGACTTTGGAAGAGGCGATTTTGCTGGTATCTATCCACACGCTCTCTATAGCGACGAATACGGCTTGCCCACGCGTAAACCTTCTGCTTCAGGAAGTCGATAACGTTCCGTGACACAAGCCATATAATGCTGGGGCCTTATTCCGGTCTCAGCAAAGGCTTGGTTCACGAAACGCATGACACGGGGGCGCATTACCCTCCCTGAAGCAGATTAGCTTTGCTATGAGAGTCCTAAACTTATCGATACGCCGCTCAATTCGCTCTTGCCAAGCGGGGACAGAGCTCGGTCAGTGTCCGGAAACTTGAATCAAGCTACGCGGCACGCAACTATGGCCCCGCAGTACAAAATTGAGTGGGTATCGATAATATCCTCGCTGGCTTGTAAATATGACGCCAGCAAGGCGTTTAGGGCTCCCATAAGCGCTAAATTTCGTTTACTGGCAGGCAAGCGTGGTAGACGAGGTCTAGAATTGGGTGTGGACCGATACTGCGCAATCGCGTCTTCCAAAGCCCTCCTCAATTGCTCATTTACCTGGCTGGTTACGCTTATATTCGAACAATCTTCAGCGTCGATAACGGGATCATCCTGCACTGATATCAGTACGTGTTGGGCGACTGGCATCAAAGCCGATAACGCAGTAGGAGGGTCCCGTGACGAAGCGGAGGTTGTACGAATAGGTAGCGATTCTAGGCATAGCCGATCAAGTACAGACTGATCCAGCCGCCGAAGCCGCTGAATGGCCCGCACTTAATCCGATAGTCGTTGGGCAGTTACGGTGATGGTCGGTTCAAGGGTCTGAAACAGGAGCAGCATTCGATCACGGTACGCAGTGAGATTAGTTCCTCCCTCTGTAGCCCCGTATTATGCTCGCATGCAATTTTCATTATTTAATGTTGACCATCGCATGCGGCGCACTTTTTTTTTAAGCTAGTGAGCCCTTTTGCTGGCAAAGGCCTCCTCCATCCTCTTCCAGTCATCTCTCTCCTTAGCCTCCCGCGTCCACGTAGCGCCGGCCGTCTCCGTGAGTACTTTCTCGCTCTACCGGTCATCTGTTGTTCTAGCTATATGTCCGGCCCAGCGCCATTTCAGCTAACAGGCTAGTTCGACAGCATCAATTAAATTGGTTTCTTTTTTTATTTCTTTATTTCTTTTTCCGTCTTTTAATCTTAAACCTAACATGCTTCGCTCTGCCGGCCTTTGGAATACTTGGATTTTATGTATTATGTCCTGTGTCAATGACCACGTTTGGCATCCATATAGAAGCGTAGGAAGTACTACCGTATCCATCGCTTTCTTTTTGAGTTTTATCAGTATATTTGACTTAAACACTTCCTTAAGCGACCAGTATTTTGCCCAGGCCTTTTTTATTTGTCGTTCCACTTCATGGGATGTTTCTGTACTGAATGATATATTCTGTCCGAGGTAGATATATTCGTCCACGTAGTCCAGCGTTCCTGATTTCATGACTATGGGTATTTTTGCACTGTTGGTCATTCATGGCAAAAGTTTTTCGCGAATTCATCTCTAGTCCGCATTGTGTATTTTCTTTATCTAGCGTGTTTACCATAAACTCAAGATCTTCGTGATTCTCTGCTATTAGTACTATATCATCAGAAAAACGTAGATGATTCAGATACTCTCCATTAATGCGAATGCCGATGCCTTGCCAGTCTAATTGTATGAAGATGTGTTCCAGTAAACTTATAAAAAGATTAGGCGAGATGGGATCGCCCTGTCGCACACCTCTTTCCATATTTAATGGTACTTCTTTTCGCTCTAGTTTTACGACTGCTTTGCTGTTTTTACCCGACTGCCGAAGGAGGAGGGTAATGTTTTCCACAGCCTATATATGTATGTTTGTTCCTTTGTGGCACTATAAAAACTAAACCCGTTGTCCGATTTTTATGATTCTTATGTCAATTGAATTGTCTTAATCTGGTGATTGTCACTGAAGATATTATGACAGTAATCGAAATTCAATATGGCGGCAACCAGACGCCATATTGTGCAAATAAATAAAAAAAGTCGACCAAGTAGGTATGACAAGTGGGGTATCATTGAATAGGGATTTATGTATGAAAATATTAATGCATTCCTCTTCTATACCTTGTTCTTCGAGGACCGCCATAGGGGTACATGAAATATGGTGTCCAAGGCTTTAGTCTATGAATGCGATGTACAGTTTATTTCCGTATTCTTTATATTCTTCAATGACTTGATTAAGTGTGAATATATATGATCTATCCTAGAATAACTCGGCCTGAAGCCAGCTTGTTCACTGGGTTGCTTAAAGTCAATGCGTTTTGATATCCTCTTCAGAATGACACTTGTTGTAACTTAAAGACCGATAATTTCCAATATCTGTGGGGTCTCCTTTTTTATATAGTAAGGTAATTATGGAAGTCTCCCAGTCCCTTGGTGTTTCTTTTCTAAGTAGAATATCATTAAATATTCGGGTTAGAACTGGCGTCAAGGGGTCAATTAGGGCTTTAAGAGTTTCGTTGGGTATTCCGTCTTCTCCAGGCGATTTCATGGTTTTCAGGCGATGTATGGCACTTGGTACTTCACTATCAAGGAGTGGTATAATGTTGCATTTTTTATTAATATTAGCAGTTGCTTCCTGATTCACATTTGATAAAGGTTCTTGCGTTATTTTTGTTCTTTGGTAGAGATTCTTATAATAGTCGGATGCAACTGTAACTAATTCTCCTCTATTGGTTTTATTGTAATTTTGTTTATTTAAAGTTGTAATCCAACATTTCGTTTTATTAATCTTCTTGTTAGCCCTCTTTTGTCTAGTTCTTCTTCTATAACTTTATATCTCTGCTTGCTTTTTAATAAGGCGATATAAAGCTGTTAGTTTATTTTTCTCGGGTTTGGTTTTGTTTTGTTTACATTTTAATATATGTTTCTCTTCAATTAATTTCTCTACGTAGTAGGGTGAAAGTAACTTTGTTTTTATTTTTTAATTTTCTTTGGTAGCTTACTTACAGTTTCTGTCATATTTTTAACTAGATTGCCATAAATCGTTTGTACGTCACTGTGCTTATACTTTTTCGATAGCTCATCAAAAAATGATTGAGGGATTCTTGTTCAATAGGGTTAAAATGTTTCTGTGTTGAATGTTTTATGTGGCTTCGAGATTTTGTAGCTTTAGTTAGAGTGAGCGTAGCTCTCACCAGTCTGAGATCCGATAAGAAACTAGTGTTCAGTACTTCTATGTTTGTTATGTTTTTCTTGTATTTAGCCAGCACGAAGTCAATTTAATTCCTAGTTTTTTCATCAGGTGAGCGCCAAGTCCATCTTTGTTTTAAGTTTTTCTTGAAGAAGGAATTCATTAAATAATGTTGATTTTCAAAGCAGAAATTTATGAGATTTTTCCCCCGTTTATTTCTTTTGCCAAAACCCCATTGGCCCATAACTTTTTGTCTTCACTAGTCGGTTGGCCAACTTTGGAGTTAAAATCTCCCATTACAATAACATCTTTACTCGAGTTTTCCAAGGCTTGTTGAATTTCTTTTTAAAAATCATCTTCGGATTCTTTGCTGTAACTCTCTGTAGGTTACGCACCTACAGAGAGTTACAGCAAAGAATTGGATAATGGTCATTATTTTATTACTAAGCCGCATGTCCAAGCGTAGGATTCTATCAGAGATAGGTTTAATGTCTATTATATAAAATTTTAACTCCTTTCTAATGAGAAATCCAACTCCATTTCTTCCGCTAACCACAATAAATTAAAATAAAAATTTCATTTTCAAATATCTCTGTTCCTTCCTTTTTGACTTCAGACAGACCAATTAGCCTAAGCAACAAAGACAAATCAGTGGAAGAAACTCGTGTATATAAGCGAATTTTTGAAAAATGTGTTTTAAACCACATACTAAAAGTACTGATGGGTGGGGGTGAAGCTAACGGGTGGAGGGGGATGTAAAGGTCCCTTTTTTTAGTTTTTCGTAAATAACTCGTAAACGGTAGCCCATAGCAAAAAATGTTCCATTACATAATTAGGCTACATAAAATTCCCTACAAAAAAGATTCAATACAATAAAGTTAAAGTTCCTTAATTTCAGTCCTTAATTGGGTACACTTTTTAGTGAAAACGCCCTTACCTCTGTAGCCTTTTTGAAGGCTGTCATAGGTCTGTACCGATAGTTCCAATTTCAAATAATATGATAATATGTTATGGAATTTTAATACCTGGACACTTATTGATTCCAAATTCGAAATTCCTAAACTTTACTGGACATTTTGGATAGTCTAGGAACTTCAACCTACTGGCTCCTATTGTTATGGCAAGATAACATAGCATTGTTGAGAAAAAACTATTACTGGTGGCCGTGGGGCCGGCCGGCAGCCCCCATGATTTACTCAGTTTTTATAACTACTGATTGGCATCGTAATAAGGAAAATCTAGACACACGGTAGTGTGTCCGGACAAGTTCCAAGAAAAAGCCGACCGACACTGCAGTGTGTATATTTACACGAACCCATTCAGGCCCATTTCCCACCCTCCTCATAACTTTTGTACCAGTGCAGTGTTTAATTTACAGGTTACTTAGGTCTACACTAACCTTAAAGCCTAGTGTGAAAATTAAGGTCCTGTCATTATCATTTTATAAAAACCACTTATTTTTTACTGATTTACTCACTTATTAAAACCTATAGAACACACTCTATTTTTTTCGTTTTTAATTTGCAATACAACTCCTAGTCGTTAAACTTTATAAATTCATTTCTAGTCGAACTGCAAAG
Organism: Acleris literana; assembly: GCA_946894065.1. Classification (NCBI taxonomy): domain Eukaryota; kingdom Metazoa; phylum Arthropoda; class Insecta; order Lepidoptera; family Tortricidae; genus Acleris; species Acleris literana. The sequence goes on along the minus strand of OX335668.1, from coordinate 27,999,016 downwards.
CCGTTCACTCAAGCGGTTGGTACCTTGTAAAATAAGCCCTACCTTGACCACTCTCTAAGATTGCAGCTATGCTTTCTGCATGTAACATACGTGTCTCGGGCGGATAGTGACTCGTTAAAAAGCCCTTACTTCATGAAATGCATGGTGATCTATAAATATAAATAGGACGGGATGTGATCCTATGACGATGTTTTGAGGAAAGTTTAACAGTATTTCTTCATCCAGTTCCATTTAGCCATTGTTTTTTTACGTTAGGGTTAAGTAAATTTTCCTGAATAATTAACTCACTTTGAAAGGATATTCTGTGAGTTATTTGTATGTGTGATGAATGAAAGAAGTTTGAATGTGTAAACGTAAAATATTTTCCTAACTTTTCTCATAAGATCAAAATCCTTACTAGTGCTAGCGGTACGCAAAAAAAGCTACAAATGGTGTTAAAAGCATGAAAAGCGGAACAAATGATTTAGGCCATACGAATCAATTTGACCCGTAACACGAAAAAAAAAACGAGAGGAGTTATGACGTCATAATTTTTTTGTATAGGAGAAAAATTGTTCTGAAACCTATCGTGTGTGGTGTATAATGAAAGGCTTAACTAAGCCGATTCTAAAAATATATCACATCATTATATTTCAGTCACTTATTTTAAATTAATGTAAAAATCATTTTCAAAACATACCAAGTTTGGGCTCCTCCAGATATGATACGGTTGAATCATTATTTGTAAAATATACCTAAAATTATATGTAATAGCCTCATTTCCAACCGCAAAAAAACAATTTTGAAAATATTTATATTTCGTATTTTTTAATATATAATATGTGATACAATTAGTTGAAACATGTATAAAAAGTTCAATTTTAGACACTGATGATGATAAATACTAATGCGAGTGGAGTTTTCAATCATATTTATATTATTTATTAATATTATAATATTTATTTTAATTTAAAAAACAATCTATCAACTAAATATTTAATAAAAAGAAAGTATGAAACATTGACATATTGCAATTTTTATTTTGCTCAATATTAGCAATTATTATTATTTAGTACGGGCGGTAACGACCATAGGTGAAAATTTTGGTATCAGGTGAATTCACTTCCTACGACAAACTGAGCTGATTTAGCCCGGTAGCCATCAGCCACCCCCTGAGGGGTAATATGAAGTCCACGAATTATGACGATTAATTCCTTTTTCGGCACATTCTTTTTTGGACATATTCCGTTTTCGGCACATTCTTGTTTCGGCACATTTTAGTAAATAAATTATACTATGAAATACTTGTGACTTTGCTTGCGTAATAAAATAAAATAATATTTATTAGTAAAATATTATATTATAATCAATAAAAATAAAAGACAAAAATTAAACAGTACCAACACTGATTACTTAAAATAATTGGGCAACTAACTAATGATAACCAACTAGGTATCTAAATTCATATGCTTCATGGACCCGTCTTTTATAAAAGTTGGCAAAGCCTATTTAAACATTCCATTACATTTATTTTTTTATTTACAAAATCATCTATAACTGCCCGCTCCTGATGAAATTTTTCCATATCTTTTTTTCGCCGTAAACGTGTTTCATCTGAGCAATGAATCTGTATTTTTCGTGAAATGATGTCTTGGTATCCAGCTTCCGATCTCAGTAGTTTTATGAATAAAAACAGTGAAGGTTAAGTTCGTAGTTATCTCTATGACAAGCAAAGCGAGCGAGCGAGATAACAGGAACTTACATCAAAATACGATATCAAAACATTATTTACTACATCTGATAAATATTACTTCAAGCAATATTTATTCGATGAGGTATTTGTAGTATTCACCATTGGAAAATATTTTATTGTATTTCTTTCTTGCACGCTATTTATATATACTTATGTCTTGAAAATAAAAATAACTATACCTAGGATTAATTTCATTTGTTGTATATAATGATTTATGCCCAAAACGGAATGTGCCGAAACAAGAATGTGCCGAAAACGGAATATGTCCAAAAAAGAATGTGCCGAAAAAGGAATTAATCATTATGACATTAGGGGTATACATGTCATAATTCGTCGACATTTTTTTTTACGAAATGGCGTCTGGTTGCTGTCATATTGATTTTTAGGGTTCCTTACCTCAAAAGGAAAAAAGTAACCCTTATAGGATCACTCGTGCGTCTGTCTGTCTGTCCGTAAGTCACAGCCGATTTGCTCCAAAACTACTGGACCGATCGAGTTGAAATTCGGTACACATATGTAAGTCGGTGGCCCAAAGACGGGCGCGTAACGTAAATAAATGAATTTTGGACAAGGGGGCCACTTTCGGGGGTTATTTGGAATTTAAAAAAAAAGTTCTGCAAACCTTATTGTGTGATATGTCAAATGAAAGGGCCTGTTGTGAGCATATCAAATATATTTTTTTTATAATTTTATTATAAATAGTTTTTAAGTTATTTAAGAAAATAGGCGTAAATTGACCACCCCCCATTATCTTCGAAACTTCTGGGCCTAAAATTTTGGAAAAATATGAAAAATAGTTGTTCACCTATAGATTACAGGGAAACCTATAAGAAGTTTGAGTGTTCAAAGTAACATAGGAAAATTGCGAATGTATGTGCGCGCCTCGGGGGTAAAGTTTTTTTTTTAAACAAAAAGTTTTGGAAATAGATGCCTGAATGTTTTACTCGTGCATTTTAAATGCTATTTACAGTGGTGGTCACATAATTAGGGACACTTGTTTTTTTCCCATACAATTGCCTACAAATATGACTTTTAAATTTTGACCACCATTCAAAAAGTTCTAAACTAATTTAATATTTGGTTACACTCATCGTTCATTAATGAACTAAAGTTTAAATGTATGTTGTATTAACTATAGAATATATAACTAGTATATACAGGGTGGCCACTTTCTGGAAAACCGGGAAAACCGGGAAAAGTCAGGAAATTTCGCGGGTCAGGGAAAAGTCAGGGAATTTTAATAAAGGTCAGGGAAAAAATAGGTAAATTCATCAACATGAAGGCTAATATAACATATTATGTTTTTTATTAATGCGTTGTGTAGAATATGTTAAACTAAGCTTCTTTTGTAATGTAGAGTTAGTCCAACTTACTAAGAATCAGGGACTTAAAAAAATCTCGTTGGTGTGAAAATGATGTCAATATAACACTCGTTTTTTATTTATATATCGTGTAGAATATGATAAATAATTCTTAATACAAGCATCTTTAGTTTAAGTTTTTTTTTTATGTGACCAATTGTAGCGGTATTATTTTAGTTAGGTAAGTAGGTATCTTGCGATCATAACAGATTCCGATTTACTGCCAATAAAGTAAGACAATCCCAGAATCTCTGATAGGTACGACGACAAGAGAAGCGAGTATGAGTGTTAGGTATCTTGTGACCCAATCACACCCGACTCACTGCCAAAAAAGTAGGACAATACTTCCTAATATCTCTCTAATTGACATCATTGGAACTCTAATTGGATTTTTATGATACCTAAATATACCTACTTAATTGTGAACTGAGTTAAGTACCACATTTTTAGGGTTCCGTACCAATATGGTAAAAAGGAACCCTTATGAACTTCGGTGTCTGTCTGTTTGTCTGCCTGTCTGTCTGTTTGTCTGCCTGTCTATCTGTATGTCACAGCAGTTCTTCTCTGGAACTGTAGAAGCTATCAACTTGAAATTTGGCATATTATACAACTTGCTTGCCCGCATCTGTTTTTAGTATAAACCATACGAAATATTTTTTCTAAATATTTGTAAGGGGTCTAGAATGGGGGGATAAAAAATTAAAGTGATTTGATTGCAAGCGGGGTGTTTTATGAAAGGGCTCAATATGCAAAATTTCAAAACTTGTTTTTTTATACATTTTTGTGACTACTACTTTACTTACTTATATTATTTACTTTTTTTGATTTATAGCCAAAATGTACAAAAAATTACCTCCTTTTCCTCCAAAGTTTTTTTGACCAAAAAATATGAAAATTTCCTGATTTAAAGATAATTATTTATATATTACGCGAAAAATGAAATGAAGTTGTCAAATCTTACAGTTTTGGAAAAATTATCAAAATACCTTAAAAATCTGCATTTAAATTTAGGCTAGTTAAAATGGACCTTATTGCATTGAAAATAAAGTTCATAACAAAATGAGTATTTTCTTTTGCGTTTTCCATCCATATTATATTAAATAGGTACGGAACCCTAGGTGCGCGAGGTCACTCGCACTTAACCGGTTTTTATTCTAGATACATTTTAAGCAATATTTTAAAATTATAATGTGAATTGTGAAAATATTACTACAATGTAAAAATTGCGGGTAAAAAAGTTGATTGACCCTTTTATGAAGCTTCCGCTTCTTTTTTAGGACTCTATATACTCTTATTTTGGTCAGGGAAAAACTTGAAGAACTGCCTGGAAAACCGGGAAAAGTCAGGGAAATTGAAATGTTGTAAAAAGCGGCCACCCTGTATATATAACTATAAACAGCAGAGGTTTTTTTTTCGCATCCGATCAAACACTGTGCTCAGGTTGGCAGTTTGATACTAGAACATGGTCCTTTTAATTAAAATAAAAAGAGTTTGTCACTAACGAGTTCAGTGTTGCCAGGATTTATGTTGTAAAAAAAAGCGGGAGAAATATCTGTTTATCGCTTGGTGTTTTTTTCACAATTGTAGGTAAATTTACAAAAAGTAAATTCATTTATTTAACTTTTTTAATAGCTATTTTTGAGACAAGCACTATACATGCTTCGACCATTAAGAGCCGTCCTGGACTCGTATGTATAAAAGCCCTCGCCTGGCGGCTTGTCCTCATATTCGTCCAGCAAGGCTCACTTACTGGTCTTTGCAGTAATGTACTATTAACCGACTTCAAAAAAGGATGTTTTTTCACCGATTTATCCATCAATTATGGTCCGATTTCAAAAAAAAATTTTTCTTCGTTTGAGTATACTTTCGAGGTGGTTCCATTGTCACCAAAATGTAATCTGATGAGGGGATACATGAGGAATTGAGGGAACTCCTCAAATATTATAGGCATACATATAGCAATTTCAGTATTTTTAATATCAAGTACAGCACTTTCTGAATGCAAATGCATTCAGAAAGTATCATTTGGTGAAGTGGAACTGATGATGAAGACCACAGATGACCAACGGAACTCCTCAACGGTACCTATTTCAAGGGTGGCGATAAGATATCCCGATTAAGATAGTTGAGCGACTATAACGAAGAACATTTACCTAATTGTTTAAATTTGACCGCTTGTTAGTCCTTTACCTCAAAAGCATAAATTCCTTGTAGCGATTCGGTGAACAAAATTTCAATAGAAGCTTTTACTTGAAGCAATTTTTCGCGTGGCTTTTTACATTAGTACGAGTATAATTAATTTGTAGCATTTCATTTCTCGTGTAGTATTTTACCCTAGACGCATTTAGTGATGGGCAGCTTGTAAGTTACAAAAGTGAAACTTTCATTTAAATTTCAAGTATTTTACTGGAAGTTTCAAATGAAATTTCTGTTAAGTTTCTGTAGTTTTCAAATTATCTGTTTGTGAGTAATTTTATACTCCCCGATAAACAACAACATTCTTAGTAGTTATCTCAGCAACCACTTTAACATAATTCCTTTAATTAATCTGTATAATTATTGTGTTTTCTATTACGACAAAGATAACACAATATACTTACTTTTAACATACAAAACAATACCATTAGGCATTAAGTCCGCCATTTGTATTTTTTTTGTGCAAAAAGGTTAAATAAATAAATAAATCAAAAAAACAACTTCTTAACTTGGTCTTGAACTTCCGTCCTTCGTATATCAACCGGGAAGTTAGGAACAGCCACCCCTAGGCCAAGCGGCCGCTGACATACAGTCTCGAAATTTATAATCATAACCCGTCCTACTAACGTCAGAAGTAGCGGACACGTGACATGAAATTTAAGTGTAATTTATTCGGCAACATTACTGTCAGAAACGTTTCTTGTCAATTTCGTAATTTTCAAAAGTTGAAATATGTCACAGTTAAGGTAATATGTGAAATGTTTCAGAAATTGCCCATCTCTAGACGCATTTCGTAGCGATCGATGTTTGTTTGGAACTCTATTTAATGTGACGCGTTAATTGATATTCGCACTAAAATTCTGTAACATTTTTTTAAAACTTGTTTTGTACCTGTAGTTTCATGTCTTACGTGCTATTAAACTCATTAAAATACTATCTTTGTGACTAATAAATAATAGATAATACTCTGTCATTGCGACATTGCAGTACAGTGACATTGATTTCAGATACAATAATTATATATTGCAATATTTGTGAGAAAATACGGAGCTTGAACCTGGCTAAAAAAGCCAAAAAAAGAAACGAAAAAGGTACATTGCGACTAAAGATATTGTCTAATACTGAATTAGACGATTAGGATACAAAGCGAAAATTTGTCGCACGATCGTGGTGAAATGCGACTAAAAGCTATAGCGACTAAAAAAGTAAACGGTCGAGACAACGCGATAATTAAATATACGTTCGAGGTGAAATGCGATACGGTGAATCGCTGCAAGGCATTTAAGCTTTTGAGGTAAAGGACTAACATGTCTTTCCCGCGGCGTTGCATGCGGCGACCTTGAAATGTCTTAAAGTTTTTCAACTAAGAAGTGGGACTACATAACAGCTTATTATAATCACTAAAAAGTATAAAATAAAATAAAGGTTTTAAAAAACAATAAACTGCCTTCAAAAACGCAAAAAATCATTTTTTTTTAGGTTAGGTTAGTCAAACTGAAGTCGGCGACTCACAATGTTTTTAACTAAAAGCCGAAATCAGTTGGACTGACCTGGCAATTAAAAGAAGTTAATTTTTGCGTTTTTGACGGCAGTTTTTTGATTTTCAAAACATTAATTCACAGAAAATATCCGACCTTCTTATCACTTGTATCTATGACAGCTTACTTCCAACTTCCACGGTATTGTTCCACAATGATTAAATGAAATGCACAACCCCGGCGTGAATTTGGGTCTAAAATTATACGTTTCCGTTCAGGTTCAAAGCTTGCAGAGGGAACTGAGCAACATGCAGGCTGCACTCGAGAAGTTACACATGGAAAACCGAAGGATAATGGAGGAACAGCATCGCAAGGAAATGGCGGTCAAAGCAATCGTACATAAGGTGCCACGCGGACGTTCAGGAAGCGTCACCATTCAAATTCAAATTCCAAATATTTATTGCATTATTCATTGTAGTAACATAAGTTCTTAAAATACCTTTCGTACTGTTTCAGATTAAAGAGCTAAAAGGGAAATTGGTGGATTCGTTGGACAAAACTAAGTCTTCTGAGAAACGAGCTAAGGAACTTGAAGTTATTTTAAATGTGCGTATTTTCAAGGATCCAAAACATAGTTACTATAAGCATTCTTTGCTTGTACAATCGAATGAGTCGCTTGCGATGTCGGTATATAAGTTCTGTGAGGCTAGACAAGTTGCCTAACGCTAACGTAAATGATTTTCGAAATCGACCGTTTGACAGCTTACGAGCTTCTGATTTTGGGTTAGTATCATTTCGTCTAAAATGCAGCTGGTCTATGTAGTGACTCGACTAACGTATGCGGAGTGAAATCTGGGCAAAGTTTGACCCTCTGTTTAAAATATTAAATTCCTTGAAAAAGTACAAAGTTGAGTTGCATTTTGTTTAACATGTCATCTGTTAAAAATTAGTACAAATTTTGAGGTAAAACTTTTATGGGAAACTTCGTACACTCCACATATTTTACGTTTTCTTCAGTTGGACCATGGGCGTTTTTTAAATAATAATTCCCTTGCCATTCATTTCCGTCTAATGTGACATATGGTTAGTCGTCCATTACGCATAAGACGTCGTTTTTAGCGTGAAATATATCCTAGACCAAATTGTGAAGCCGGATTTTTCAAGTTAATTTTTGATCAGACACAGTCGGCTTCTTGATAATTTTTCAATACCTATGTCTTTAAGATTATTATTTTTGTGGCAAGGAGAAGGCACCCAAGCACTCAGGTCACCTGATGGTAAGTGGGATCTGAGACCCATAGACATTTGAAATATCAAGAACACAAAACTGCAATCCTCAGACTTCAAATGCGTTGCCAACCCTGATGGAATGCCTCTATACTAGTAATTTCACCGGTTGTCCTTTCCCCAAACCGGAACACAGCAATGTGCTGAACACTGCTGCTCGGCGGTGGGTTAATGGATAAGATGGTGGTAGCGATCCGGAAGGACCCTGCACAAGGTCCTACCACCACTAGATAGAAGATATTTTTTAATGATTTTGCCGTCGCATTTGAATTTGAAATGCGACGGTGGATTTTGCAACACGGCCGGCGGTCATTTTCTTCAAAATAACTAGGATTGGCTAATACTTAATAGTCTTCCAGAACCAGGCTTTCTTGTCGTCGTTTTTCTGAATGAGTAGGACGCTAAAATACTATAAACTGTGCTTCAACTCTCACTTCTTCGTGTAAAATGCTCTAGGACCTTCGCTTTCGACAAGTGGGGATGTGTATCAAAGAAATAACCAAAAGTTTCGCGACGCATTTTTTTCATTTTGCCATAATTATTGTGAAAAAGTTTTACTTAAGGTCGGGTCAAGATTTAGTAGTAGTTTTAAATCCAGACTTGAAGAATAAATGGGTGCAAGGGAAAGTTTATAAGACAATTAACAGTAGATCATATGTAGTTAAGGTGAATGGTAAAGAATACAGGAGAAACAGAATGCATATTAGACCCTGTTCTGAAGAGCTAGTAAGTTTTAATAATGCAATGCCTTCGCTTGAATCATCTCATCCTATTAGAGTGGCGCTAGATCAGCCGCAAACTGAATCTTGCTTTTCAGGTACCCAACTTGTCGTTCCTAGAGCAACAGACTCTGAAATTCAGATGCCCCAACAAAGTCATCCCATGGTTGAGACCGTTCCGACAAACGTGTCTGTAGATCCACGTCGCAGTGCTCGAGTAAGAAACAGACCAGCACGTTTAGAGGACTACGAGCTGTCTACATAGCCCAAACCACGTCTTTAAAGGAAGGGGGATGTTTCCGAACGTACTTTTACAAATCTATAGCCTGTCTAATATAGCATCTGTGATGTAGACTCTGTAGACTGTTCATGTAAAAAACCAATGAGTACGGCATATTATAACGTATAATTAATAAAAGATCTTCAGTAAATCGGTGTATACTTTAAGTAAAGAAACACTCTGCAAATAACTCAAATAACAAATAACTCATGTGCGGACTCGGCATGCTTGTGGATGGTTGAGACACGTTTGCCTGTTGAAAAAGACTGACGGACTGAACATATGAAATACTGATCGTGTTACCTGGCCTGTTATGAAAGGAGCAATCACGACGACGACGATGTGACGTGACAACGTCTTATAAATCGATGAACGCCGGCTGCACGCATGAAAAAGTGTCACGTTCCGCCTCATTGTCATGTTCCGCCTGAGCCGAGCATAGAAGCGAGAGCGCGGAACAAGCGATAGAGAGGCACGATCGGCCTCAGCGTTCGGCTTGTGTGTTTTCTTATGACGTTATCACGTAAAATTATCGTCCGTAAACTGACTTCACAGACAAGCATTTTTTTAAATATAATTTTACGTGCGGTATTGTTAGCTAACCGACGATAAATCGTCGAGGTTTTGAAGTCATTTTGATAAATCCTAATAAATGTACATACATGTTATACGCGTAGCACTCGATCGTTTCAACTTAACCTTAATACTTGCAAATAATACGAAATGCAAGTAGGTAGTTAATCGTTACTAATGTTATAAATACTGGTATGTTCCATCTTCACGGCATAGATAGTTAATTGCACAGACGCGATGTTTTAGTTTTATCCTGGACTAGCGACCTGCCCTCGCTTCGCTTCGGTTAATATAAGTAAAAATAACCCAAGTTCATCTGGAATAATATAAAGAATTTTTAGATAGGTGCATTTGCATAGAGGTTTGCAGAGGGATGCAGAATTCACTTTATTTGGCCACAAATTAGAAGTTCTTGTGGACTTACGTTCGGCCTACTTGGATGTTCAGTAGAAGATTATCTGGCTCGCTGAGATCTGTCTATCCCTATCAACTCTCAGACGAACGTCACGTTCATTTCATTTCATTTCATTTCATTAGATGATTCTCTATTTCTTCGCAAAGAATTACTTTCTCTTCTATTTCAAAGCCTGGTTTCCCTTTCTTCTTCGATTTCGTCATTAAGACGTCAATTGTTTCTATTATTATCCCTAGTTCGACGACCTATGTAAGAACGACTTCTTAGAGGGATAATTCATTTTGAGTTTTCTACTTTAAAAAAACGTGTGCGTCTCGGGACGCCCGACAGAAGTGATAACTTAAACTAATCTAAGTTGAACTATACCGCCCGCCCCGCCCCGCCCGCTGCCGTATGAGTGAGAGAAAGGGAAGCCAGATAGACTGGCGCCGTAACGCGTTACACACAGGGAAAAAAACTAACGCCAGCCAGGCTATGCCAAAAGCATACAACATAATTTATTTACCTATATTAATTTATTTACCTATTACCCAAATTAATTTATTTACCTACTGTACAATGTATTAAAAAAATATGAAATAAGTACAATTACTTTTAATCAAAACCTAAACTCAATCTAACTAACCTACCCATTTCCCGAATTTAATAATCGGAAAATCTTGTATTTCTTTATTAATTAATAGCGGCCCGCCCCGGCTTCGCTCGGGTGTGGTTTAGTAGGTATGTTCATTTTATATTAAGATAGTTGAGCGACTACAACAAAGAACATTGAATTATTGTTTAAAAATTACTATGATTTTCACGCGACGTTGCTTGCGGCGAGCATGAAATGTCTTAAAGTTTGATATATCAACTAAGAAGTGGGACTACATAGGCTTATTATGATTAGGTACAAAAAGAGAATTAAAAAAAAAACATAAAATCGCCTTCAAAAACGCAAAAAATAACTTAAATTAAAATGATAGGTGATAAATAGGTGAGTCCAACTGAAGTCGGCGACTCACAATATTTTCAACCAAAAGCTGACTTCTGTTGGACTAACCTATCATTTTAATAAAAGTAATTTTTTGCGTTTTTGATGGCGGTTTTTTGATTTTTAAAACATTTATTTTATTCAACTTGTTTTGTTTGTATGTAGCATGTAGGTACGTTATAATGTGGGAGTCTAATTTTGGAAGTTTATTCCCGTTATAGGATTTGGCTGAAATTTGGTACACAATGTAAACCCACTGACAATGCAATAATAAAGTACAGCTAGAAAAAAAGGTTGTCAGAAAAGTGAAATGTAACAAAAACTTATTGTTTAAGTACCTACGGTGCAGACTGAAAACGATCTATATAATACGAAGTGTAGATTTTAGTTTTCCTTTCTGAGATAATCGGATTTGAATAGAAATGTTAATGCTTTGTTATGGAATAAATTTAATGTTTGAACATAACACTCGCTCGCTTCTCTTTAGCTGCAGTCGTGAAAAACGGATAAATAAATTGATTGCTTTGAAACAACGGGAATCCCGTACAAATTTTCAAACCCTTTTTTATTCCCTTAAGGGTTGAATTTCCATAAGCAGTAAAATTATATTTCTTTAATTCGTACCAGGAGCCTACATGTTAAATTTGATGTAATTTACTTCAAAAATGACTTATCTCCAATACAAACTTTAATCCACTATTTCGACCCTTTAGAGATGAAATTTAAAAAAATGAATATGGTACATTTACAGCCTCATATTTATAAGCCTTAATACTAAATATCATGTTCGTAGCTTTAAAAATGACGAACTTCCATACAATGATTTATCCCCTATTTGACCCCTTTAGGGGTTGAATTTCAAAAAATCCTTTCTTATTACTTTCTTACGTCAAATAAAATACGTACTGTTAAAGTTTTGTGTTTCTAGCTTCAGTAGTTTCGGCTGGGCGTTGATGAGTGACGCGCATTCCGGTTCTCTCTTTATTAATAGTATAGATAATGTAATAGTTCCACACCATACTTTTTTATAGGACTGGTGGAAAATCAAGTATCAAGACATGTAAATTCAATTACCCCGGAGTTGCAAGCCCTAAATTTGAAGATCACTTTTTGTCATGAGATTCTGGTAGACCTATAATTTGTCTGTTGTAATTTGACTTTAAAATGAAATTTTGTAGAAAGTTGCGTTTTAGATCAGTTACAGGTTGGGTTTTAGACAAGGTAGGTAATTGCTATTTAGAACACCTGCGTTTTAGACGATTTACTGCGGTGACCAGCTGCGTTTTATACTAAATTATACTAACCGACCACACCGGTCGGCGTAATAGACGCGTTAGAAACGTGACGCACCACCCGCGTTACTGCGTCAACGTTGCATCAGCATATTTTAGGCTTTGAAAGCTTATATGCTACAAACACGGTTACATAATTCATTCATGCCCGGACAATATTTAATACTTGAAAAATACGAAGCAACATACTTCGAGTGCATAATTCGCATCGTCACTTGCAATGCAAAATGTAGATATATCAGCTTTGTTTCATCGATCTAGGAAGAGGAGCGCTATGCTAGCCAGTTAACATTAAACCAACAGCGCGCCATGCATTGCTCCTTCGTGGAACAACAGAAACTCCTCGTTCTTAAAAACGAAGAAAAACTGTACCACATGCAACTTAAAGGTAAGTATTTTCTTCTCGTCCTACTTTTTTTTTTACTACAAGTTCTGATGCAAATTTTTGGTAGGTATGGTCCCTTAACCATAGATCGATAAAATGAATAGGTTAGTAACTTAATTGAGGGGGAGGGCGGGTAGACCATCAAAGTCTGAACCACACTTGATCTTCTTTTATTTTGTGACTAGCTTTCCACCCGCGACTTCCTCTGCGGAGAGTCAGAACTTCTGTTAAAAGTACAGATATAGTTTACATTACCTTCAAAGGTTTTTTTTTAAGTGAACGACGTGAATTTTAAGTAAGCGGTCCATATAAACAACTTTATTTTCATGGCCTGAAGCACTTTAAAACAAAAAAAAAACATACAAAATAAAATCACTGCCCCTTTCAACATTTGTGGCGTTATCTATGGAAAGGGACCTTATTGTCGATGGCGCTTACGCCGCACTGCGTCACGCGACGTTGTATTTATACCGGAGCATCTTTAATAATGGCGGAAACGCCATCGACAATAAGGTCCCTTTTCATAGATAACGCAACATTTCATTTTTTTATACGACCCTAAATTAAATAGATATGTAATTTAGCCATCTAATTACTAAATTTCCATACAAACAATTAACCCACTTAGCAGAAGATTTTCGAAAAACACCAAAGCTGAATATTTTCTTTATGTAATAGTAGTCTAAATACCAATTTTCATAATCTTGCGGGTATGTAACTTAGAAAATTATTTAATTTCGATACAAACTTTATAGTCAGTAGTCTTAGATCCCAAGTTTTTTCCTTTAGTTATTTTTAATTGATAATGGATTTACTCAACTAACTTTTCCTTGCATCTTACAATTTTTTAAAGACACTGAAGATTGCACTTTTTCGACGCTATCATTCATGTGCCTGGCTAAAAAACCAAAATCTTATGCAAACTTACACCCGCTTGTCACACGGTTAAGGGCTTGTTTTAAAATCTGGTTTTTATTTAATTTATATTGGTGTTGGTTGATACCGAGTTTCATGTATCTGACTCGTGCAGTCACAATTTTTATTTATAGGTAAACAGTAGGTAATACCAATTTCCACATTCCTCACTTCAAAAATGACCAAATTTCTACCAAACTTCTACCCCCATTTCAACCCCTTTTCCGAATTTGCTGTGAGTCATTTTTTATTTATATCCTGAATAACGATGTTCACGATTATCATTTCAAAAATGACCCAACTCTCCTTTAAACTTCATTTCACCTCCTTAGATAAATATAAATTTACATTTTCACATTTATCGGTTCAAAAATGATCAAAATCCCGTACAAACTTCTACTGCCAAGTGCCAATTCACCACCGCCATTTACAGTATTTTTTTCATTTACATAGGTACAGTACGATTAGCCCTGACACCATTTGACACGTTTGTCACTTATTTAAAGTTTATTAGTACCTAACTTAGGTTGTTTTACAATGCCATTTTTAATTTATTATTACAGTAGCCCTTACAACATTTTCCACGTTTCTCACTCCAAAAATATACACCGTGCCCGGGACGTACCCGAAGGACTTTAACCATCGATTCTATTTAAAAAACAATTCCATAGTTAATTTAATTTGAACTCTGTCACCTTAAGGGTTATTTACTAAGAAATTGATTAAATTCATTTATTTTGCACGTTGATGATATTGCTACTTACAACATGAATCTTTCTTACTAAATAATTAATGGGCGGACGAGGGATGCAATATACGTCAAAATCATGTCAAACGATATACGTAATATGGATATGACTATAATTGGTTTAAAGGAGAGAACATAATTGCAAAATAGTTATATAATTTTATTGTTGTATATGTAAACTCCTCGTTATCTTTGGGTAAAGAGAGCGTCACGATGGTCGAACTTAGGTGTAGGCGAGGATAGTCGGGCCAGGAGAACCAAAAGCCTTTTCTAGATGTTTCACATATTTCTTGTTTAATTATCAAAATATAGTCAGTTAATAAGAAATCCGCCTGACGACGTTCCAGGGGCGCAGGGTGCCAAGGCCAGATGCAAAACTATCACGCTCGCGGCGTACCATGTTTCACGACCCAATTTTACCAGCGAAGTCTAGAACAAGAGTGTCAAACATGGCGGCGCACGTCCGGGATCCTACTCCCAACACCACAGTAGTGCTAATGGATAATCCGTTCCTTTCACTCGCCCATCGTACTGAAGTCGAGGGAAAGTGACGGAGCAAGCGTAACGTTCGAACTATGAAAGTAGAGGCCCAGTGCCCGAGTTACGTCAGAGTGAGCAGGACCATAACATAACTAAACAGTATGTCTACTCGCTCTCAAACCACACGCGCCGTCATATATATAGTAGAAGATCGATATAATCTTTAGATTTATCCTAAATTAGATCTGGTTTATCAAGTATCCATTTACGAATTGTCATTTGACATAACTATTTTAAATATAAATATTGAAGAAAACACACATAAAGTCCCAAGTGATAACGTCAATGTGATCGATAAGTCTAAGACGTAAATAGCTTAATTATTAAGA
The DNA here is from genome assembly GCA_946894065.1 of Acleris literana. Classification (NCBI taxonomy): domain Eukaryota; kingdom Metazoa; phylum Arthropoda; class Insecta; order Lepidoptera; family Tortricidae; genus Acleris; species Acleris literana. Next base: position 27,983,793 of record OX335668.1, on the reverse strand, counting down.
CTCTCAAGAGGAGATAATTTACAAGTGGCCAGTAATTTATTAATATCCTAATTATGTTCTACGGAAGATAGACGTATTTTATACTTACTGATATATTCATAACAAAAACTGCATACATAATTATTACTCGAAATTTAATAAAAGTCTTATCCATCTTATTCTTTCGCCACCATATTGCATCCATTGTCCGCCCTTTATAAATAACGACTTAGGTTAAGGTGACAGAGTTCAAATTAAATTAACTATGGAATTTTTTTTTAAATAATAAAAATCACGGAAATTATGCGTTATTAGACTACATGTTATACCACATTATATACTTCAAATAGAGTCTAGAATCGATGGTTAAAATCCTTCGGGTACGTCCCGGGCACGGTGTATACCATACAAATTTCTACCCCCCATTTTACCACCTCAGAGGTAGTTTTTCCGTAATCGCCGAAAGTTTTAGTTAATAGAGTTTATAAGTACTTATATTGCCATTTATACATATAGGTAGATTATTTGCATTGAAGAGTATTTCTACCAAATTTCAAGTAAATCAGAACATAAAAGATTTTTTCCTTTAGAAAGTTTGCAACCCTACTTCACTTCATCCCTCTAGGGCTTCGATCAACAATATTCAAGTAGAAAACCAGTCCCATACAAATCAAAGCTAAATTCTGTCCGCGTGAATCTATACGCCAGTTGCATTTGTTCATTAACGAACCGAGACAAACGTTTTAAAACAGTTTTAAGTTCAATCTAATAACAACCTTGGTACTTAGTAATAAAGTTCCAAATCTTCAATATTTGATCTCATACCTACGACTATTCGTCTCATAACATGAACGCGTCAATAAATGTCATCTGCTAGTTACAAACGAAAAAACGTATGTTAAATAAAATCTATTGTATAATTAATCTTATCGTGCAAAAATTACATTTTCCCCTTTGTTGCCCTGCGAGTTACATCGTTTTTTATCTATTCACTTTGCTTCTTCGAATTTGACTAGCAGAGGTATAGAGTCGCATTGAATTTAAAATTAATGTAAATAGGTACGTAAAAGTTTTGTTGTTTATTAAGATTACTTATGTTCAACTATACTAAGAATCATCCAGGTGACAAGTACTTATACAAAAAAAGTTAATCAAAATTGTTCAACACGTTTTGGGGAAGAACTTCGCACGTCAGAATTATACTATACGTATAATATTTTAAAGTGAAATTCCAGTAGATAATTCTCGAATACGAAAAGAAACTGGGCAAAAGCTTGTCAGATCATGCGCAGTGTAGGATTCCGTCGCCGTTACTACATACACAAATAACTATTTCGGAAAAAATACTTATACCCTTGCTTTACATATAACGGACCGTTTTTTTATATTTATTCCATAATTGATCTTAGTCCGCGGTATAAATTTCTATATGGTCAAAGAATTTCGATTTTCGCAAAGTGTTGACATAAATATGTGGAAATGTTGCCTTCGCTTTACAAGTTTGGATAACCTTGACCTTCGTGCGTCATAAATAAGCATCTGAACTTTCATAGCACGGTAAGATGTTAGCGAGCTATAGAGTCGACATTAACAAAAAAAATCAACTCGTATTCTTACTCATACTCATTCATTTAAATAATTCGTGATTTTGTAACTTTCTGAGGAAAAGTGGTGTGACTTACAAACAGACAGACAAACGGACATAGCGGAACTATAAGGGTAGTTTGACTTCGGAACTCTAAAAAGGCCGCTGACGGAAAACGGTCGCTGTTCTGGTAACAAAATACCTACCCGGGCCTCTATTCAACACCAAAACCAAATCATCTTGGACCTTTTATCGTATTGTCAACGTTTTGATAGCTCTTATTTACTTATAAGTAATCGCAGCCGAGTTGAAAACAATACCATAACAGGTCAAATACGATATGGATTTTACTGTCTAGAATAGAGGCGTAGTAGTGGTACAATAATAAAAAACCACTCCATGCATGTAATGTTCCGTTAAACAAGTTTGCGCGTACATTGGCCGACCTTGGCCAAACATTCTTAGCTGAGGTTTCAATATTGTTATTTTGTTGGAATTATGGCATTAATTGTTAGTGTAAAGTTTGAAAATAAAATATTCTACATGTACTTACCGAAAGTAAGACTCTTCGACCGATAAATTTCTTTTTCGATAATTATTTTTGCAACATTGTGGCATTTTGATGCGTATTGACATTGGCTGTCTGTCAACAGAACTAATCGAAATTAAGACCTCACGCCGCAAGTGAGTAGTTAGTATCCAAGAAGTATTTTTTGCGTTGACCCGTTATCTAGTTGGTAATTCTTGATCGAAGCTCCAAGGGTTGAATTTTGCTTATCGCTGAATTACGTGTCTCATAATATTCATTGCAGAGCACTTCTACCAAGTTTCAAGTAAATTTGATCATGAAAATATTTTTTCTATTCAAACTTTCCAATCACCTTTCATCCTTCTAAAGGTTGAATTTTAGTTATCGTTATTTATCATTTTTTTCATTGAAGAGTATTTCTACCAAGTTTCAAGTAAATTATATCACTAAAATATTTTTTCTTAAAGAAACTTTGCAATCCCCTTTGATCCCCCAAGGGGTTGAATTTTAGTTATAGTTGAAATACGTGTCTCATTATTTTCATTGCAGAGCATTTCTACCAAGTTTCAAGTAAATCCGACCATAAAATATTATTTCCTTTACAAACTTTGCAACCCCCTTTCATCCGTCTATGGATTGAAATTTAGTTATCGCTGAAATACGTGTCTCATTATTTGCATTGAAAAGTATTTCTACCAAGTTTCAAGTAAATTTGATCACATTTTTTTTTCGTGTAAATTCTTTGCAACCCCTTTCATCCCCCAAGGGGTTGAATTAAAGTTATCGCTGAAATACGTGTTTCATTATTTGCATTGAAGAGTATTTCTACCAAGTTTCAAGTAAATCAGACCATAAAATATTTTTTCCTATAGAAACTTTGCAACCCTCTTTCTTCCCCCAAGGGGTTGAATTTTATTAATCGCTGAAATACGAGTAGCATTATTTGCATTGAAGAGCATTTTTACCAAGTTTCTGGTAAATTTGATCGTAACAATATTTGATCTATAAATACTTTGCAACCCCCTTTCATTCTTCTAGGGGTTGAATTTTAGTAATCGGTGAAATAAGTCTGTCATTATTTGCATTGAAGAGCATTTTTAACAAGTTCAAAGGAAATTTGACTATATAAATATTTTTTCCCATACAAAGTTTGCAACCCCCTTTCATCCCTTTAGGGGTTGAACTTCAAAAAATCCCTTCTTAAACAATGCCTCCATTACAAAATCAACTTTCTTCCAAAATTCAAAATTTTTATCTTTAGCGGTTTGGGTTGGGCGTTGATGAGTCAGTCACCCGGGACATTGCTTTTTATATATACAGTGGTGGTCACATAATTAGGGACACTTGTTTTTTCCCCATACAATTGCCTACAAATACGGCTTTTCAATTTTGACAACGAATCAAAAAGTTCTTAACCAATTATATTTTTAGTTACACTTATCGTTAACTAATAAAGTAAAGTTTAAATGTATGTACAATTTATCCTGTTGAGATCGGATCTTTCATTTTATAAGGATTTAAAAAAAAAAAACGGCGCTCATACAAAGTTGTAGAATTTTGTATGGACGCGTCAGCACTTAGTTTTTAAATCCTTATAAAATATAAGGTCCGTTTTTAATATTAGTTCACTGTACATCAGTTAAAACCTTAGTTAATTATTTAAAGTACTTTTTGATTAGTGGTCAAAATTGAAAAGTCATATTTGTAGGCAATTGTATGGGGAAAAAACAAGTGTCCCTAATTATGTGGCCACCACTGTATATATAGATTCGTTTTATTATTTTTGCCAAAATGGTTAAAGCTATATTGTGTGCCAGATATAGGGCAATATGTTACATTGACCCCATCTGTATCCATTGTACGATTCATTGCAATCTATCGCTAAATCATTCATAAATAGCAAAAAAAAAAGTTAAAAAAAACAAACCCGCCTTCAAAAAGCAAAAAATAACTTCTTTAAAATGGTAGGTAAATAGGTCAGTCCAACTGAAGTCTGCTTTTGGTTAAAATATTGTTGGACGCCGACTTCAGTTGGACTGACCTATTTACCTACCATTTTAAAGAAGTTATTTTTTGCTTTTTGAAGGCGGGTTTTTGTTTTTCTAAACTTTTTTTTTATTTTATACTTTTTAGTGAACATAATTATGCTGATATTCTTCCACTTCTCAAATAATAAGACACGATAGAACATTTCAATCTCGCCGCAAGGAACGCCGTGGGAAAGTCATAGTCATATATTTAAACCTAAATATGCTTCGTCATAGTCGCTCAACTATCTTAATCGAAATATCTTGTCGCCACCCTCGTAATATATACCGTTTAGGAGCTCCGGTGGCCATCTGTGGTCTTCATCATCAATTCCACTTAACCAAATAGTGCTTTCAAAGACCAAATACACGAGTTACAATGAAAAATACCAAAATCGCTATAGGTGTGCCTATAAATTTTGAAGAGTTCCGTCGATTCCTCATGGATTCCACCATCAGATCTTCATTTTGATAAGAATGGGACCAATCGGGAAGCACCAGCTTTCAAATAAAAAAGAATCATCAAAATCGGTTCACCCAGTCGAAAGTTCTGAGGTAACAAACAAAAAAATACAGACGAATTGAGAACCTCCTCCTTTTTTTGAAGTCGGTTAAAAACCAATATCGCTAGAGTATCGTCGTGGTACAGGGTGAAACGTGAAAAGTGTGGTAACAAAAAATAAAAGAAACTGAGTAAAATCAATCAGTGAATATTTTTAATGTAAAAAAATGTATTTACACGTACGTAGTTTTTTATGTATTTTTTCTCAAAAATGCAATGAAATATTGATGTTATGTTCCTTATAATAGGCCGCCAAGTATGTCGTTTCAGGTGCGGCTAGGACAAGAGGTTGTTAATGGAATTTCATACAAATCGTGCAGGCATAGGCCGGCAAAGACCTCTTTTTTAATTTCCATTCCACATACATTTGTGGCACAGGCATCATGACATTCTGCCACTATGCGTATTAAAAAAACATAAACTTTTTTTTTTAATTTTGGTGTAATCATTGCGGCTGTGTTTATGAACAGGCTAGATAGCTGTTTTTCTAGTCGGTAAAAACGATATCGCAGTTTGCCTGTTATGGTATTGTTATGACGTCAGCCGCCATTACTGTCAAGAAAATAAGAGCTATCAAAACGTTGACAGTTCGTTAACAGATCAAATGCGATATTTTTTTACCGTCTTGAATAGAGCCGCAAAGCGTTAGAATGTTTATTTAAAGTACCAGGAGAACAAAGGTAATTAGGGGTGCGTAGCGCAACTTAGATCGCAGGCGGTGCGCTGCGGGGCTCATTCTCGGCCGGCAACCCCTTTTGTCCCGGCCTCTGTAGTAATGTACTATTGTTTAAATATTAGCACATAACCACATAAATATAAGAGTCTTTTATATTATAACTAGCTTCTGTCCGCGTAGAATTAGTAATTTTGCCATCCCACGGGAACACTGATTTATTCCGGGATTCAAGGTAGCCTATGTGTTAATCCAGTGTATATCTAAGGAAACTCTGTTCCAAATTGTATCCAACCAAATTCCTACATCCGTTTTATGGCCAAACCCTATATCCAAACCGCGGATAGATAGGCTTACTTAAGATAAAAATTTGACACATTTTGTATGGGGAAATGAAAATTTTTAATCCGAAGTAAGCCTTATCTGTCAGCGGTTTGAATATAGGGTTCGGCCGTTAGTGAAGAAGTAACATGTAAATAGGTACATCCAGCGCACACAATCGCTCTGGCCGAAATCCTAGTCGATAAAAATACCCTCTCGGCTCGAGTCCGAATCGCACTTGACCGGTTTTTTTTTGACGCGTGTGTTTTACCGTTTGTACGATACAACAATAAGAAAAATGTATTGCAGTTTTTTTTATCTTCATTTTGTATTGAATAATACAAACTGACAATATCCCAAACAAAGCAAGAAGGAAGAAGTTCTTCGATCAATGAGCGCGAGCTGGCTTTTCCGCTCCTATTTACACTCCCGGCGTCCGCGAAACGCTGCGAAGAACTTTGTCGCTATATATATACTTTCATGTATAAAGTAAAGTCGCACAATTTTAGTTAGTGCGTAAAGTATTATAGTAGATGTAGGTGCCCAATTAGTTTTTACTTCTAAAGTTTAATAGGTAATAAGGAATGGTAAGTGTATTTAATTTTTTACATATTTAATTTTCGTATAAGTACTCTAAGATGGGTTCAGAAGCCGAAAGGCAAATGACCAGCATTACCTTACCTGTGGTAGTAGGTGACAGCGATGACAGCTGTAACGTAATTTTGAAATTACGTTATCGAATATGGTAAGGTAATGAGATCCTAATTTGGAACATCTTTCAAAATTAACAGCCGTCATCGCTGTCACCTACTACCACAGGTAATGCTGGTCATTGCCTACGGGTTTTGAACGCATAATAGGCTACAGTTCTCAGTCATCCGCGCTGTGTCGGGTGCGCCCCGACACAGCGCTAAGTTGCGCCACGCACCCCTAATCACCTTTGTTTTCCTGGTACTTTTAAATAAACATGTAAACGCTTTGGTTGGATGCACGGCTTAGTATATTAAAAAAAAACAGCTATCTAACCTGTTCATAAACAGTTGTTTTTAATACGCATAGTGGCAGAATGTCGTGATACCTGTGCCACAAATTTATGTGGAATGGAAATTAAAAAAGAGGACTTTGCCGGCCTAGGCCTGCACGTTTCGTATGAAATTCCATTAACGACCTCTTGTCCTAGCCGTACCTTAAACGTACTTGGCGGCCTATTATAAGGAACATATAAACTACCTAACTAGAGAGATGGGTTACTTAAATATGAACAATACCAACTTTTATACGTTTATTAAAGGTAATCAAAGTAATTAGAAACTTATCATAACATTAATTAAGGCGGGACCCCACCTATGCTTCACCCACGAAATGCAATGGAATAATCAGCTCGAGCCCTCTTCTGTTGATCCTTTTATTGACTTCTGCTAATACGTCACGAAGAAGTCTTCCAACCAGACGACGTTAGGTGGCGCCATCATCTCGTTGACTGTTTAACGACGATGGACTGGCGAGCTGTAGTTCCAGCTCGGCCCCACAGATGGCGTTGCTGCGCTCGGTTGCCGACACGGTCATCCTGCGAGGCGGCTGCCTCAGCCGCCATACGAGTTAAGATACATGCTGAAACATAACGAAGTTAAATGAGAGCGTTATTCATGTTATGTTAAATTGGGGTGACTCATTCTGCCAATGTGACATAGCTGTTTTTGTTTACACTTTAGTGACAACCACGGTGTAAGTTGTATTTATAGACCGCCTATGTTTAAAGAGAATTTCTAACTTTAAACACGTTCGCCTTGGGTTGAAGTCGGTTGGTACCTACTTAAAAGGCCGCCACGCAACAATTAAGATTTTACGTGTACCAAACACGATTAAAACCATAAACTTACACTTAGGTGTCAGTAAAGTTTAGATATGGAACCAGCTCATGCCACAAAAGAATAATAATAAAACATGTTAAAGCATTTATCTTGACTCTGAATTTCAAATAAGCTATTTTATTAGTAGATAAGTTTAAGTCTTGAGTTTACCTAAATTACCATAAGTTAAGACCTGTCTATGTATAAACGCATTTTGGCAAATAAAGACATAAATCAAAAACAACTTTATGATTACTCTTAACTGTATACTTTTAAAATGCAATATATTTTACTTAGGGGTTGTGTTAACAAAATGTTCGTGTGTATGTATATATTTAAAATAAACAAGAAACCGTATTAATGATGTTTGTTCTACTTACATGTTATTTTCTTATCTTGCCGACATGGCTTGTGAGATATACAACATTATTTTACCTTTAATGTTCACTCCAATCGTTAATACAAATCCATTGTTTCATATTCTCAGCAGCAGTCACGCCTGTGTACTTTTTATTAGTTCGTTCGCTGCCCTTTACCTCCGTCACCTCATACCTATCATTTCCCATAACCTTACTGACTTGAAAAGGACCCTTATAGACAGGTAACAGTTTTTTGCTTTTCCCATCGTTACTGTGACTTTGAATGGTGACCATAACCAAATCTCCCACAGTGTATTTTCGAGCTTTTATTCGGGAACGATCAAACCTCTCTTTCTGATACTGTGCATTGGACTTAATATTACTGTCTACATTCTCACGCAACTTTGTAACATCTACTGTAAGGCTTTCGTCACAGTCTGGTGCTAAACTATCACTATCAGTACGTATTCTGTATCCGAAAAAGACTTCGCTAGGAACTGCCTTTATAGTTTTATGTATGGTGCTGTTTAAACCTTGCTGTAATATTTTTACATACTGATCCCATTTATCTTCGGTTGTATTGGCGCCTAGGGTTTTTAACGCATCAAGGATAGTCTTGTTGAAACGTTCAACCTGGCCGTTTGAACGCGGCATGCCTGTCGCCACTGTATGCAAGTGTATATTCCTACTAGAGCAATATTGAATAAACTCAATTGAAGTAAAACTACTGCCGGCATCGGTTATTATCCTTTTAGGGTTCCCAAAGGTTTTTGACGTATTCTCAAGTTCTTTAATGACACATGAACTTTTTGTTGATTTTACCGCAAAGACAAACACAAACTTAGTGAAAGCATCTACCGCAACCAATAGGTATTGGTTTTTGTTTTTAGTTTTAACAAAAGGGCCTAGATGGTCGAGATGTAGTGTGTGGTAGGGTCTTGCGTATTTTGGCAACGGGTATAATTCGCCTTCTTTAGCGCCACCTTTCTTTTTGTAATAAATGCAACTATATCTATCGAGTCAGGGTGCATTGGGATTTGGTAATATCCACTCTTTAAGTCCAAGCTAGTGAAACATTTATGACCCTGAAGTCTATCTACGAGGTCCTCGATGCGTGGCATCGGATATTTGTTCTTAACAGTGACTTTATTAAGCATCCTGTAATCAATGCAGAACCTTTTTTCCCCGTTTTTTTTATTAACTAATAGAGCGGGGCTCGCATATGGCGAGTTGCTTTCACAGATTATATTATTCTCTAGAAGCTCGTTTACCATTTCTCTAATAATCTTTCTATCAGCATGAGATGACCTAAAGGGTCTGCATTGAACAGGTTGCGGGTTAGTGACCTCAATAATCATTTCGTGATTAACAACTTTTCCTAACTCCTTAGTGTTCGATGCAACACAATCCTTATATGTCCTAAAGAGAGCTGTTAATTCGCATTGATGTGAATCCGCATCCAATTCAAAGTCTAAGATATTGTTACAAAATTCATTAAATGTTTTAGCGTAGTCAAATTGGAGGCGATTTCCCACCCGCGAATACACCAAGTCTGAGCGCTCAGTCAAGTTTCTTCCAATCAACATGCTACAGTCCGCTAAATCGTTAATTATAAAGAAATCAATGTTCTTCAAATACACGGAATCTAATTTCAAATCGAGTACTACCTTATGACGGACATACTTTGTATTTTCTTTTGTGAAACCTTGCAGCAAGACGGGGGACGGCAATGCAACACTTTTAAGCGAATATTTGTCTATCAATGACTGAGATATTAAAGAACAACTACTCCCAGTGTCTATATTGCTCGAAATAAAATTCGTACAATGACTGGTTGTCGGCCGGTTTCCTATCCACTACTTCTTTTAAAAGTCGGAACATGTCGCGACGTATTTGAAAGCTAGAAGCTAATCTTTGCCGCCAGTCTGCCCAACGCCATGAAGGCCACTGCTTCTCTGTTCGCAATAATGAGTCATACCAGGTTTTAGCGGATCCTTTCAGTTTATTAAGAGCCTGATACCTAATTACCTCATCTGACCATACAAAAGTTTCAGCGTAAGACTGTATAATACTAAGCCAAGCACCTATCTCATCTCGTAAGGGATCGAATTCGGGTATAATGTTGTTCAGGAGGGTAGAAACATTTCCTGTACTCACAGTTGAGGTATCAGCTCTGTGTGATACCTTTGCTGTTCTCCTTTCCTTTCTGCTACGTTTTGGTGGAGGCGACGGAGTTCTCGTCCGGCTTCCGCTGCTACTCGAGGTAGAAGATGAACGTGCGCGTTTCCGCTTTGAGCGCTTCCGCTTACCCATGGCGCGCGTTGCTTATCCCACTTCTGATATAAACTACCTAACTAGAGAGATGGGTTACTTAAATAGGAACAATACCAACTTTTATACGTTTATTAAAGGTAATCAAAGTAATTAGAAACTTATCATAACATTAATTAAGGCGGGACCCCTCCTATGCTTCACCCACGAAATGCAATGGAATAATCAGCTCGAGCCCTCTTCTGTTGATCCTTTTATTGACTTCTGCTAATACGTCACGAAGAAGTCTTCCAACCAGACGACGTTAGGTGGCGCCATCATCTCGTTGACTGTTTAACGACGATGGACTGGCGAGCTGTAGTTCCAGCTCGGCCCCACAGATGGCGTTGCTGCGCTCGGTTGCCGACAAACATAACATCAATATTTCATTGCATGTTTGAGAAAAAATAGAACATCAAATCAATTATCTATATAATTGTTGTCAGGTATGGGCATAATAATAATAGGGAATATGCAGGTTTTTTTTACTGCTTGAATAAAAGCTGATTCATGTAACAAACAGGTGAGAAAGAACATTTTTCTAATAGCTATAAAAATAATCAAGATATAAGCTAACAAAGATTTGTTCCTATCTCTTTCTAGCAAAACAGAATTTTACGTCGAGTTAATACGGCCGTACTGCACGATGACGTCACCGGTGCACTTCGGATCTCTCTGTCTAATTAAATAGCATTTTAAAATGCTTGTATCATCCATATTAATTACTTAAACGATTTTAATTTTAATTTCACTTTTGGTGATCTCTTTTACGGTATTTTTTATATTTTGTTGAGAAATGCTATTTAAAAAATCCATGCATATTCCCTATTGTATCTGTGGTCATAGTTTAGTTGAAAATGATGAAAATTGCATAGCTCCAAAACTACAAAAAATCATGAAACTAACGTCATACTTCCGGTTTACACATTTTACCAAATATTTACTAAACTATATTTCATTTATTTAGCATAAAAAAATTGAGTAACCAAAGATGCAGGTGTCGTAAACCTTTTTCTTCAGAAGTTAATAATGTACGATAATAACAATAACAACCAAATTTAACGGAAAATTAAACTCAATAACTCAAAACAAAAATATTCTGGGACAACTAGGTACCTAGAGCGTATCACACTCGCAAATCATACGACATGAGAGTGACGTTTAAAAACAAATATGAACTAACAAGGTAGGTAATGGTGGACATATTATGCGACCAATTGAAATTTCAAAATGCCTAATCCGTATTGTTACGGGGGAGGGCATTTTTTCACATAACTTTTTTGTTCATAATAATTTTGTTTTCATAATATTGTTTCTTATCATTTTTATTATAGCTGGAACCGTAAACCGTAAACGGCTAAATCAGCCTAAGCTAGTTAGGTTTGATTTATAAAAATCCCGAAAAATAACAGTTACTGAAAAAAATATGTTATGAATTCCGATGATTATGACTTACAACATTTTATGAGTAAGTACCTTAAAGACCGAGCTTCGCTCGGGTTGAAAACGAAATTTCCTGAGGATGACAACTTGACAGATCGATTTTTCGCCCCCTGAAACCCCTATATTTCAAATTTCATCGAAATCGTTGGAGCCGTTTCCGAGATTCAGATTAAAGATTTTTTTAAAGTTTGTTTTTGTTATGTTATTTATATTTACCCACTGTCACAACTTGTTTGACGTTTAGTGACAACCCTAAGTTGTATCACTTGACCTTAGGACGAAATGGTGTATTTGTCGTAAAACCCGCGATAGTGGAACTTGGATTTTTTACCAGGGATAGGCCTTGTTAAGAGCAGTCGTTCTGTGCTAGACACAAGTCGCACTTTGGAGGATTTGGGGAGAAAATAAATGAAAACGAAAATCTGAAAAAACATAATTACTCGGTATCCAGAGGCGCTTTTCCAAAAATAAAAACCGGAAAACATACTATTATTATACTAACTATATTTATCTGAATTTATTTCACGTAAAGGTCACGTAAAGTTTATATTTTTTATTTACAAAAAGTCTTTGAAATAGACGCCTCACGGTGGGCTGGATGGCTCGAAAAGAGGACATTCGCACTTTTTTCAGAAAATCATTTTTTTTTAAATGTTATCCGATAGAGAATTATGTAAGGAACAATATATGTGGTATACATTTTTTCGAAATAAGGCATATTGACAGCAGAAAAAAATAAAGACTGTTTTTTTTGTATGGGACCCATAAATAGGTATCTTGTTTCTCAGAAACTATTAGAGATCCCGTCTTCTACCTCCCAAGACTTTGTTTTTCTACTTTTATAGAGTAGGAAACGATAAGCAGATTTTTTATGCAGGTGCTGGTTTTTTTTTTAGTCCAGTAAAAAGTCCACACATTTTCGATTTTTTCGTTTATGTCTTTTTAGGGATTTTACATTATATTTCGATAGTTAAAAGTAAAAATGATAATAACACATAATGGATAAAACGTTTATTAAGTTATGAAAAAAATCCTAAGTATATTTTTTCCATTTTTGATACAAATAAAAAGCAAATAATCTAATGTTTAACAATAGACACATGTCACTTAAAATAAACAATAAACAACAAAAATTAATACAAAATATTTCTTAAAAAATTACATATACCTAAATACACAAAATTACTATAGCGGAAAAAAATATTCATTTGTATTTTCTAACATTTCAAAAAGATTACATTCATCGTCGTCGCTCGTATTTTTTTCTATAATTAGTAATTCTAAAGCTTCGGGTGAGAGATTTTTAGCTTTCTTAGTTAGTCGTGGCCTTAGTAGAGTTATTTGTGGATCGGAAGATATGAGAAAGTTGTGCAATATATCTTCATTCGTCATGGTTCTGCTACATTTTCTAGCTTGGTGTTCTCTAAAATTGCGAAAATCTTTGTTCCTCGCTTCTGATGCTTCTTCTGATAATGATCCAATTGGTAACATGCCGAAATGCTTAATTATGTCAGCCCCATGTATTAAAAGCTTGTGTATGCTTGATGGCATATAATACCACCCGTATAACTCTTCACTTGTACACAAGACTGCAGTTTCACGACAATAGTCAGAAAATTTTGTTACATTTACATGTTCTCCAGAAGCAATCACTTGCAAAATTACATGAAATCGTTGAATCACATTGACATCAATTCCCGTAATACGGGCTGTAATTTCAGGATTGGAGAAGAAGCGTCTGGCAGTGTTACCATCGTTTGTTGTTCCAGCTCCTTGCTTAACGACATCAATTAGTAATCCCAGTTCAGATTTAATTTCGTCTTGAATCCGTTTCTTTGCTTGTTCCTTCAAAATCTTGTTCTCTTTTCCTGCGCTCCATTTCTTGAACTGCAATCTGTAAGCTAAAATAGAATGTTATTAGCAAATGACTCAAAGTAAAGTGTGTAAAGCAATAAATACATTTGGAATAAAAAAGTTAAATTACCTATATGAAGTAAGTATTCCATACACCTAATCCAGGCATGGAATGACGACAACCAATATTGTAACATATCCTCTCTGTTAATTTTTTTACTTAAATCTTGAATTTTATTCATTTCCGTTGGTTTAGCACGGCAAATATCACATGAAGCTGTTGAAGTTTCTGACAGATATGAAGAAATTTTCCCATCAATCATTGTCAAGTGTAGCTCGTGTTCTACTTTCGTAGAAGATTCAGTAATTTCAGTATACACCAGGGCATCTATTTCCGCCTGTGTTTCGGATTTATATTTTTCAACCATGCTTTTTGTTTCCTTCGTAAACTGAAACATAACTGGACGACAAAACCCAGTTGATGACGGTCTATCATTCTCCCATACAGTTTCACCATCACATGTTAACTTAAGTGGTACTAAACTAGCCATAAAAACGCTTGACACATCAAATTCACTTTGCGTTTTCATTTTGTAGTTGCTTTGTGCAGAAGCTCCATCAAAACCCCATTTACTCAGCAGCTTCAAAACTTTGTTCTCGTATTCACCTCCAATCGCCTTCAAAAGCCTTTTGGCAGTTAAATCTAATAAAGCTTGTAATTTTATTCTGGCACCATCTTCAGTTATAAAAACATTTTCATTCGAAGGGTAGCACATTTGTTTTTGTTTCTGAACGGCAAAATATGATGGATATAAATTTACTCCTTGGTCACTCGCTACATCACGTAAATTAATATACTGCCACTTAGTAAGTTTCAATGAAGTCATTAAGGCTAAAGCTTTCTCTGGTGATAATAACTTATTCATTTTTTTGTGTATGTAATCATCTACATTTTTTATGTCTTCTGGGTGATGCAGCAAATAATCAATAATCTTGTTTAAACTTGCGTGGCCACCCTTCTGTAATTGTTTACAGTTAGCTGCACTCACTTCTTCGGGCGATAAGGATTTGCTTATCCGCTCTAATCGTCTTCTCTTCTGTCTCGTCGAAAGGTCTTCAAAAGGTTTCCGTGAAGTTGAAGGCGTTTCGGGATCAAATGAAGATTCCACAATGTTATCATTTGGTCGAACATTTTCAGCGTCATCAACCTCTTGAAAGTTTTCGGCCACCGACAAATTATCTTTTGGCCAACATATGGCCCTGCTTAGCCATTCACTGTTATTCTTCAAAAAATCGCCACGTATGCGATTAGACTCTCTCCGTCTTCTTTGGATATTTGAGCAGTACCTTTGAGAAAACTTCACATATAACTGTTCTTGTTCTTCAGATAAATTTAATTTCACCTTCAAGTATCTATATAATTTTGTATTGTCCGATAAAGATCCAGTATTATTCAACACGTTAAACAAATCAATATTGTTAACTAGGCTTTCCATTATTATTAGTATAGTCAATTCCGTACTAACTGAGAAACGATAACCGAGTATTGTTTTCGAGAAACTAATTTATGTGTTAAGTATATCACCCTTTTATTACAATTTTAGCTTATCCCCACTTAAGTGAAACGTAATCTGGGATTCACCCTTAATGAACTCATTAATGTTAGGAATTAATAAGTGCATCGATACATGGTGATAATCTCATCAATTAGCGATAAGTATTGAGGAGTATTAGCAATGACATCATTAGTTAACTGAACCATTCTCAATTAAGTATTATGCATATTGTTTATCAGTTGAACAATTGTAGTAAATTAACATGCATTTACAATACAATATTTTTTAAATAAAAATATTATATGCAATAATTAAGTGGTGGCCTATTAGTTAAATCGTTGGTTTAAATGAGTCTTATTTAACCATATTGTTAAATATAATTAACGTTTTATGATTTATTTTGTTTTTGCGAATAATAATTGTTTCAAGATAAAAGAATACTTATTACTTCATCTTCCATAAAATGATAGAGTTGTACTTGTAAATAACTAAAAACAAATTTGAACCAAAATCAACTCTTTCCCAAAAAAAATTGTCAATAAAACGTAGCATGTGTCACTTTTTATTATTATTATTATAGAATTAAACTATCGAAAAACCAGCACCTGTATAAAAAATCTGCTTATCGTTTCCTACTCTATAAAAGTAGAAAAACAAAGTCTTGAAAGGTAGAAGACGGGACCTCTGATAGTTTTTGAGAAACAAGATACCTATTTTTGGGTCCCATACAAAAAAAAACAGACTTGTTTTTTTTTTGTTGTCAATATGCCTTGTTTCGAAAAAATGTATACCACATTTATTGTTCCTTATATAATTCTCCATCGGATAGCATTTTTCAAAAAATGATTTTCTGAAAAAAGTGCGAATGTCCTCTTTTCGAGCCATCCAGCCCACTGTGCGCCTGAATGTTTTACTTGTGCATTTTAAATGCATCCTTGATTGATTAATACTATAAACAGCAGGGATTTTTTTGCATCCGATCAAACATTGCCTTTAAACCAAACGGTTTTGCAATCAGCATCAGTTGCAATTTTGAATTATGTCGTAAACAGTTTTTGATTTTCAATTTCTTTTTTAGCCTTTAAAGCCACTATGAGCAAACTGGAGACGAAACAGCGCGGGGTTCTCCGAAACCTGCAGAGTCAAAAGGAATCCATTTATGCTATCGTAAGTAATTCTGTGACTATGATATGTACGTAGCATTTACGTATCGTTGGTTTACTATTAATACTTATGTCATACTGAAAGTTTCTGGATTCTGATAAATAAGACTAGATAAGATGTTTATGATTAATTTATTGTTTTTCAACGTATATTCCCTGACTATTTACACATTTTTTCATTCGTTGGAACCATTGTGTGAAGCAGTGGGTCCTATCTTCAGTAGGGCCTCATCGGCTTCTTGGGGAGCGCCAAAGTTCAACTAAAATTGCAACTCCGATTATTGGAACTCCGAAAATGTAATTTTTATACCGCTGAAACCGTAAACTTTAAAGAAGTTCTGAAATATTCAATGTGTAGATAATACTAGGTTAGGTTAGGTTTGATTTATAAAAATCCTGAAAAAGTAACAGTTGCTGAAAAAAATACGTTAGGAGTTGCGATAATTATGACTTACAATACGTTATGAGTAAAAATAATTAGATGAGCCAATATGGACCCTAAAAAGAAGTCGCATGGTGCGGGGTCGGACTGTACGGTGGATGCGTCATCAGTTCCACATTTGAAGCCTTCAAATACGCATTTCGTTCTCTTAGCGGAATGTGCGGACGTGTTATCGTGGTGAAGGATGACATGACTGCGAGGACGCTTTTCTCGAACTTTTTCTAACACACTAGGCAAACAATTGTTTACATACCAATCTGCAGTGACTGTTCTTCGATTTTCAAGTGACACTGTTACATAATGTCTAGTTTTTCCGAAGAAAGATGCAACCATTTTTTTGCCAGTCCTCCGACTCTTCTTAACTTTTGTTGGCAACTCTTCAAAAGGAAAGAGCCATTCTGCTGACTGGCTTTTTCTTTCCGGCTAGAAACAATCACGGAATAGAAAAAACAGTGGAAGTGCCATTAGCTTCGCTTAGTATCAGACCTGTTGTCGCCAATACTCACACTATCATAAAAACAACACGCCACCATGGAAAATGTTTTCGGTGCGGCTATCGTTTTTACATTTCAAAATAGCACAATAAGGCATGCTTCTGGATTTATTTCCTATTTTAGAAATATTTATTCGCACATCTTTGACGCACAAGCGATCGCGGAAAACTATGGAAGGTTGCTCGGAACTCCGCATAACCATGCCACACGTGACACGCCCACATCATACTTCTACTCTTTTTTCTGATCTGTGGAAACAATACACCCTTTCGTCACCTGTTACAATATTATAGACAGCCAATGAAGGCGGTCTTCCGTTAAATCATGCGGTATCCATCGAGTGCAAAGCTTCCGAAACTTCAGTTGCTCATACAAAATGTTTTGCACTTAACTTATTCCTATGCCTAATACAATACGAATTTGCTAACAGGTATTTTTTTTTGTCTGTTCAATTAGTTGTCGTACGGTATCGACATTAGTTTCAGTAACCGCAGTCACCCGCCGACCTTCATGTACATCGTCATGGAGATGATCTCGTCCACGTCTAAATTCTCCGAACCACGAATACACAGAGCTACAAGATGGGGCTTCATCATCAAACGCCAGTAGAAGTCTCTGGCAACTCTATTGTTAATCCGCAGCGAAAATCGTCAAATCATTGAGCGAAAATATTCACGAGTTAGTTTCATTATAATAGCGACACAGAATTCTCTGATCCCCTCCAAATTAACAAAAACAAATGACAGTCTCGAAAATGGAAAAGTAATATGTTCCTAGAGTGTTCCATTTTAAAATTATTTTATTGCTTTTTGACGTGATATGATAACGTCTTATAAATCGATGAACACCGGTTGCACGCACGAAAAAACATGACTTGAATGAAATTAACTAATAAGGTGATAATGCCGTGCAATAAAAGTAAAATTCTGCGTAATGATAATAATATGGTTGTTGCCGATGCGTCCGAGTAGAGTAGAGTAGAGTAGATAACGCAATGCGGGTTGGCATAAGACTACGACGTAGCCGGTCACCTATTTTGCAACTTGAGTTCAGTATGCCATGGAATGCATTCCATGGCTTACTGGTGCGCGGCTAGCGTCGGAGGTCGTAGTACCCAGGTTCAATTCCACTCACCATTTAAAGGCAATTATGTTAGTCTTATAATGGTCTAAGATCCGAATAGGAGACGATTTGCACCGGGCTGTTTATTAGATGAAAAGTATTTTATATCAAATTTAATATGCTAAATAATATGTGGCGAATAGGTAGGCTGAAAAATTTCAGTCCAGTACTTATATCGTTAAAAAAAATATTAAAAATGAACGTTTTTTTAAATTGCAAATGCTTGTTCAATAGACAAATTACATACTAATCGAAAGTATGAAGTCTATAGAATATGCAAACGTTAGGTTTGGTGCAAATTATTAGTACCGACTAACCTGTTTATACCTGCCTGCCTACCCTAATAGTTTGACGGAAAAAAATAGTCAACCTAACGTTTGATATTCTATAGGCTTCATACTTTCGATTGGTATGTAATTTGTCTATCAAACAAGCTATTGCAATTTTTGAATACGTTTTTTTTTTTTTTTGATTATATACTGGACTGAAAATTTTCAGCCTATCTATTCGCCATATATTACGTAATGGAGTTAGGAAGGTGTAATAACACTTGGAAAATCCCAGTCGTCGCGCACGTGCGACTGTGGAAGGACGTATCTACTTGTACACAAAGTGAGCACCCTAGACAACCGACCGTGATGCCGAGGCGAGATGAGTGCTACAAGGTTTTATTGAGTATTTGTTGTTTCGACAGTACTGGAGCCATCGCACTCGACACGTCCGACGCCGCGCCGTTGCAAACTGATTTAGCGATTTAATTTAGGATAATATAATACCCGCTTAAGTGTTCGGCTTATGTGTTTTCTTATACTGTCATCACGTAAAATGATCGTCCGTAAATCGGCTTTATAGACAACCAATTTTTTAATTTATTTATTGTAAGTGGCCAGTTCCAGAAACTTTTAGTATGCCCCACGTATAACGTCCATGACACACAAAACAGATACAATACCTCTGTATGTTTGTTAAATTAGTGACTATGTACTTTAATGAATAGATTTAAGTTTACGCAGTTTAGGTGAGGTGTTCGACGGTTTGATAACACGAAATGTGAATAATTGCAGTGCTACCAAGTGGAGACGATTGGGGCGCAGGTGGCACACATGGAGGGCGCGCAGGCGGAGCGCGATAGCTCGGCCGAGCTCGTCGAGCGCGAGAACAGGTCTCTCCCGCGCCCTGTCAGCCCGCTCGCTCTTAGCATTGATATATTTTACTATAGAAAGTTGTTAAGGGAAATACCGTGAAAAAAAAAACTGTTAGTAATTTTATTGTAAAACTCGACTTTTTCTAGCTTCAGTTTTCACACGCAAATAGCTAGTTACTTCAAAACGATATCTTCTAATGATTTGCACATGTTCAATCACTTTTAAATATTTTACATTTATGTATTTTTTTAATTTAAAAATAATACTTTATCTATAAGTTACAAAGGAGATCGTGGGGTGCTCAACACCTTTAGCCAAAGGCTGTAAATATACATAACATAACAATATGTTGCCAAGTATTTTTTACAACTTGAACCTCCTGAACCGAAGCCAGAATTAATAAAACAGTTCGGTTGTTTAATAATAGTATCATAGACATTATTAAACCTAGGCAAATTCAGGACAGGCCGCTTGTTATAAACCAGATTTGTATAGAATACATAATACTTGTACATCTCTTTCCATTACCATTTTGCCCTCCGTCCACTAGGATCCATCAAAGGGGTCAAGTGGACTATTTGTACATTCAAATCCATTAATAATTACACTTTTTAATACGCTGATAAACGACTCTAACCGGATTCATTAATGGATTTGAATGTACCATAAATCTACTTGACCCTTTAATGGATCCTATCAATAGATCCTAGTGGCCATTAAGACAAAATGGCCCTCCGTCCACTAGGATCTATTGATCCACTGAGGGCCGTAAGATTTATACCTCGGAATCCAGGGCTAGTTAATGAATCTTTATACAAACTTTTGAAATGTGTTTTTACAATATTATATATAATAATGTTAAAAAATAATTAACGACCTTAATTTTTTAATTTTGTATAGGTATATAAAATTCTAAACTGATTGTTGATATATCAACGCACAGCCCAAACAGCTAGACCTAGAGACTTGAAATATTGCACATAGATACCTTATACAGTCCACCAGATCCACTAAGGAAGGATTTTTGGAAATGCCGCCCCTAAGGGGTTAAATAAGGGGATGAAAATTTGTGTGAAAGTCCGTCAGTTTTAAAGTTAGAATCTTTTAATTTTGTGTTAAGGTCGACGATTGAAAATTTATACGTGTCACAGCGTTTTTGATAATTTCATCCCCGAAGGAATGGATAGGGGTAAAACTTACTGACTGATCGACCAACGCACAGCCTAAACCGCTGAACCTAGGGACTTGAAATTTGAAGGGAATATTCCTTAGGTATCCTAAGAAGGGAATTTTGGAAATTCATCCCCTAAGGAGTTAAAATAGGGGGTGAAAGTTTGTATGGAACTATGTTAATTTTTGTAATTGGAACGGGGTAATAGGGTATTTGCCAATTTTTTTATTAGTATTTAAATTGAAGCTTTTTTACCTTCCGAATAGCCTAGTATAAATAGTTTATTAATATCTTTAAAAATAAGAAAGATATAAATGATTAAAAATTGCTGTTAGACAGAGAGACAAATACAGGAATATGACGTCATATTACTCAACCGCCATATGAATTACATGCAAAACATCGAATCGTGAGAAATGGATAGACAAAAAACTTTAAAAGGCTATAAGTTTTTTATTTTATTACCAATTTCAAATTTGATTTTGAATTATTTTATCATACTACGTACCTATATTGATATATTATCCAAATTAATATATAAAATTGAATATCAGGCAAATACCCTATTGGTACCTATTTAAGCTACTATTTATAAATAAAAGAAAACTTTCAGTGATTTTGTATAAACTGGATAAATATAAGGCGATAAATGGGGGTAGAAAGGAAAGTATGGAAAAAAAACTTCGGTGAATTTTGATAAAAAATATATATGTTACGTGTCTTGATCAATATATAAAAATACTTGGTGGGCAATAAAATCCTATGAATAGATTTTGAGATAAAAATTTTTGTAAAAAAATCTTATGGATTGGACCCGTGTTAATTAACGGAGCGACCCAGGCCACTTTTTTCCTCCATACATTTTTCTATGGGACCAATTCCCATAGAAAAATGTATGGAGGAAAAAAGTGGCCTGGGTCGATCCGTTAATTAACACGGGTCGACCCATCGTAAAAAATCGTCTTGTTTCAACGCATGTTGCAGCCTTGACCACAGAAAATGGATTAGTCATACTCATAATTAATATTATACAACCCCCTGCTTTTCTAGTGCTTGAGCCAGCATTTTCTGCAAATTGGTTTTATTGTTACGCAGTCTGGTAATCGCCCTTATAATTAACAATAAAGTGTCACCAGTGAAATTGAAATGACATAAATCTGTCACGACGTAAATATTACACACGGGTGATACTTTTAGGGTTAACTGACTTTGAAAAAGGTAAGATTTTATCATTTAAAAAAAATGATAAAATTAAAAATATTCGACACATTCTAGCAAAACATGTAGTAAAACACTTAACTCGACTTGGCCATCAACTGGTTTAAAGAGATGGATTTACTATGTTTATATACTGTATAATACCCGTTCGAATATTTTCATCTTCATATCTTAATTTTAGAGCCTTACAGTCCACACTTAAATAGTTCTTATAATTTGTGATTGACATTTTTTAAATAAAAATTACTTTACTTACAATAAATATCAAAGTGCCAATTGCCCCCATGTTTCCCTATTTTGACGTCACTGCCCTGAGATAACGAGGTCTAGTCATTTCTATTTGGGAGTTCGGCCATTTATAATGATAGATACATTAAAATTGGTATTAAGAAACATAATATAATATAATATTGAACTATGATGGACATTAAGAGCAACCAAACTATCATTATTACGGAAGGTAGTGTTACCCAATGTATGGAGAGGTCAAAATTTGGTATCGGATGAATTCACTTGGAACAAATGTATCCTAGGAGAAACTGGGCTGATTTAGCCCGGTAGCCATCAGCCACCCCCAGGGGGTCCGAGAGGGGGTTATTCTAAGATACACGCCGCCGCGCTTCAGATAAAAAAAATATATCGGCTTCAGTTTACCTACCTATCATCTCGAGTGTGGTGTCATTTTCTGATAAACCATAGATGTTGGCTTTCATTTTTGATATAATAATTATACTCCTTCATGTAAATTTATTAAGATACATAAAGAAGTTGTACAACATCAGCTTATCTTTTTTGTTTCAACACACAATATTTTACAATTTATGTACAACATCATATTTACAAAAAAAATGTTGAAAAGCCCAATTTATGCAGGTTTAAAAAACATATAGTTTTAATTTATACCATTTAATTTAAGACGTGTAGAATAAATAAAAATACCCGCGCGACAGTGCGAATTACGACGGCGGGCGGAAGTAACTGAGACGAGAACTTGCCGCGCAGCATTGAAATTCATCTACCACCTTGAATGTGGTGTAACTTTTTTGATAAATCGGGAATGAGGAATTCAGTTTTGAGACATTTAATATACAGTTTTCGAGATAAAAAATTATAATTTTGACGAAAATATCAAACTTCGTTTTCTATTTTTTTATTAAATTTTCAGTATGTTTGAAAATATTTAATTTTTTGCAAAGAAAAACATAACATCATAAAGACATTCATTCAGTTTAAAAAAAATATATATTTTATATGTAGTTATATTACAACATCTATCTGATAAAAAAATCGAATTTCCTGTTCAATATTTAAAAAATTTAAGTAACATTTTGAACATCTCACACTACCTGTTGGTCTCAAGCAACCCTCCCGGTAAAGTACGGTGGGCTTGGCATTTGGGCTACTTGTGACCTGGCACTCCCAGCTTTCCTCTCTTCGATCCACAACACAAACACCCTCACCAGTTAGATTCTGAACTTTTCCAACCCTACTGATGTTCAGGTGTCGTGCTTGTCTGATGCAGAGGATGCTTTGCGTGTCTATAACCCGGGTTAGAATTTGCCAGTCGAAAAAGCTAGCCAAGCAGCATGGGACTTTATTTCTGCCAAAAATTGCTATCGCAAACGTGGAATAAGTCAAAATTCATCCGTGAAGTCCCGTTGCTCCCTTCACAAACCCTAGGAGGGTCTCGTTTAGATCCTAATACTTTAAGGATAGCAGTGTGCTTCCGCGACGTTCTTAAAGCCGCATCTTTGTTGCCGTCTTGGAAATGCAGTCGACGACCTAGGACACCACGGTATGTGTTACCCATCCAATACTGTACTGGTCGAGTTTACAGACATGCATCGATAACTTTGATCTGTCAGGCTTTATAGCGCAATTTCATTCCCGGCTACGCTTGAGCCCACTGGCCTGTCTGCCTCAGAGACCCGACGAATCCACTTTAGTACCATGGCCCAAGATTGGTCGTCCCTTGGCGTGGGACGTCACTTGCGTTGATACGCTAGCACAGTCTCATGTCCAAGTCTATCTCATGTCTGCTCGCAAGCCAGGGACCGCCGCAAACCACGCCCAAACCATCAAGTGCCGCAAATACGCTTTTTTAAAGCCAAATTACGTAGTTGCTGCACTTACTATGAAAAATTTTGGGCCGTGGTCATCTGACACAGAGAAGTTTATAAAAGAAGTGTCAGATAAATTAATCAGCGACTGGCGACCACATACAAGGCTCCTTTTTTGCCCCAAGACAGAGCATCGCAGTGCAGCGGAGTAACGCTGCGAGTGTCCTCGGCACGGTGCCGCAAGTCGGTGCAATGGAGGGCTTTACTTTAAGGCAGAACATTTTATACATACATACCTTCACGCCTTTATTCGCAGATTGGGGTAGGCAGAGCTACAAAATTACCAACAATTCTAAAAACTTGTTGTTAATTCTGTAACCAGTGTAAATTAGTGACAGGTTGCAAGCCCATCGCCTAACAATAATAGACCGGGAGATACTGACACAAAATTTCCGGTCATTTGTACCAAGTATGGCGAAATTTTAATGCAACGAATGTATGAGCTACTTTTTTGTTTTTATTATTGTATTTTGATTATTCGACCTGACACCGGCGACTGTTATGTGAATTTTGCTGGAAGAGGTTTAGAATGTCACATAATTCATGAATCATTTTGACGTCTTAACGGTATGAAAAATTTACAATGTATTGCTGTGAAAGTCGTCTAAAAAATGTATGAATTACTTTAGTTACCACTTTCATATAATTTTTTCGAGTAAAAATAAAAAACTTGGTAAATTTTTGAAGAAAACGGGCAAAAACTATTTTTGATTTCGGCTACTCAGAACTCTCGTTCATAAAATTAAAACAACAGAAATAAACTTTAGTTCAAAATCAATCCATTACCTAAAAATATCCAAAAAGTTCAAAAGAAAAAAAAAACCAAAAAGGCAATAAATAATGTTTTAAAACAACCTAAATCTCGCATTAATAATACTTTGACAAAAATAAAAAAGTGGCTCATTTATTCGGTCATAACTAAAATGACATTTAAAGTTGAGCATTAAAACTTATAGAAAAGCAGTATTTTAACTGTAAAATCACAAAAATAAGCAAAACCGGCAAAATTTCGTATACGGCCTCTTACGTAAACTAATGGTAGGAGATCCGAATAGGAGAGGATTTGCACCGGGCTGTTTATTCGATAAAAAGTATCTTATATCAAATTTTATATGGTAAATAGGTTGACTGAAAAAAATTCAGTCCAGTATATAATTAACTAAAAATTTTAAAATGTTTTTTTTTTTGAAAATTTCGTTGGCTTGTTTATTAGGCAAATTGCATACAAATTGAAAGTATGAAGCCTATAGAATATGCAAACGTTAGGTTGACTATTGTTTTCCCGTCATAACTATTGGGTAGGCAGGTATAAACAGGAAGTCAGTACTAATAAATTGCACCTGTCTGTTTATTAATAGTTATTTATGTAACTGGTACATAATGAAGCTTCTTAAGGTACGAGTGCCGAGGTTAGAGCGCGACCTTGCGAGCGCTCTAATCACATGCACGAGTACCTTAAGCGCTAATTATGAACCGTTGCATACATAACTTTTTCTACAAGCTTAAAATGATAATGACAAAAATAACCAATCGCTAACTTTTCTCGTATACTTTACTCGATTTTTCTGCTACAACAAATTACTTATCAGCAAAGTCATTTTCATTATTTCAATTGGCGTTAATAATTTGTGATTTATATTGTTAAGTAAATATGTTAACAAATTTCATGCGAATTTTAATAGTTAGTAAAAACAGTTCTGACAATTTATCACAAAAGTTGGAATGCCAAACGAAACGCCATTCTTTTGATATCCATATTGAACGTAACCATGGTAACCAAATAACAAATCGATGGATTTTAAGCATCTATTTTTAGTAATTTAATAAAAATGCAATTCTAGACATATAATTAGTCTTTAAGTTAATTTTGTTTTTAAAATAGGTAATTGTAATAGTATTAAAATATTTTGAACGGTTATTATACAAATTAGGATCTCAAGTGTTCACTAAACGCCAAGACTGATATCCGATATGACCGTAACCATGGTAATAACAATGCTATAATAATCATTATAGAACTGTTATTGCCATGGCAACGCTCATTATAGAATTGTTTTCCCGCTTCGGTTATACTACTGGTGGTATTCTGATACCGTTAACAATATCTATATTAGCGGTTTATAGTACGCGAGTAGAAAAATAAAATTTATACCAAAATTAAGATCATTTCATTGCGAACACGGTGATATAGGGTTGACTGCGAAAAATCAGTCTCGATTCCGAGTTGGCGAGTTTATAAAAACCAAATATTAATGCGAATGAATACGTGAGACAGAGAGATCCCTAAGCTATTTGTCAAAATTAAATAATGTCAATGTGTTATTTTTCAAGAAGTTATTTTTTGCGTTTTTGAAGTTGGTTTTTTGTTTTTTAAAACATTTATTTTATTTTATACTTTTTAGTGATCATAATAAGCTGTTATGTACTTCCACTTCTTAGTTGATATGAAACTTTAAGACATTTTAAGCTAGCTGCAAGCAACGCCTCGGGAAAGTCATAGTCATATTTAAACAATTAAATGTTCTTCGTTACAATTGCTCAACTATCTTAATCGTGATATCTTATCGCCCTTGAGGAGTTCCGGTAGCCATTTGTGGTCTTCATCATCAATTCCACTTCACCAAATGCTGCTTTCTAAATGGAAATGCTGGGCTTGTTACTAAAAAACCTAAAAACGCTGTATGTATGCCTATAATATTTGAGGAGTTCCCTCAATTCCTCGCGGATCAGATTTATATTTGGTGACAATGGGACACCTCGGGAGTATACTCTATCAAACCAAAAAAAGATTTTTTTAAATCGGACGACTCTGTAAAATGTTTAAACTGAGAACCTCCTTTTTTAAGTCGGTTAAAATACTAAAACATTCTCCTAAGTGTCACAAATACTTTAATCGAAACCACATCAAAATCGGTTCAGCCAAACGCGAGATAATCGCGTACAAACATACATACATACATACATACATACAGGTCAAACTGAGAACCTCCTTTTTTTTGAAGTAGGTTAAAGATTAAATACACTAACTACTCTTTATTACCTACTCAACTATAGAAGTAAAAACTAATTGGGCACTACAATACTTTACACACTAACATCTAAATCGTAAAATTCGTTCAGTGTGAAATTGTGCGACTTTAGTTAATACATGAAAGTATAATATACAGCGACAAAGTTCTTCGCAGCGTGTCGCGGACGCCGGGTGTGTATAGGAGCGGCAAAGCTCACTCGTGCTCATTGATCGAAGAACTTCGTCCTTCTTGCTTTGTTTGGGATAGTGTCAGTTTGTAGGTATTACAATACAAAATTAAGATACACACAAGCGTCAAATTTGGTATGATTATATGTAGGTAGGTACATAGTACAAACTCTTAAAAACTATAAATACTGAAAACTGGTCAAGTGCGAGTCGGACTCGCGCACCTGGGGTATTTTTATCGACTACGACTTCGGCCAGAGCAATTGTGTGCGCTGAATGTACCTATTTACATCCTGTCCTACATGTATTATCAATGCGAAAGGTTATACGTGTGTGAGTTTGTTAAAACGGATGGACGAATTTGGTTGGATACAATTTGGAATAGAGTTTATTATTATTATTTTTTATTTTTATTTATTGCTTTTTACTCATAGTTTCATTTATCGTGTATCTGAAAAAAAAAACGGTCTTCAAGTCAAAACAGACTTGATCTCAAAATGATCAAATCACAAAAGGACGTCGTGACCATCAAATATTAGATCTCAGGCCAACCGGGTGGAAATACGTCCTTCCATATAGTCTAAAGTGCAAAAAATTACATAAATTACAATATGAACCATAAGGACCTAGGCATAAAAATGTATCTTAAAAATGTAAACTATTGTCACATTAAGTATTTTTATATTATTATGCCATTATTATATTTTCTACCACAGTGGCATAATTCGGTATATTTTAACAGTTTTTTTCGACAGTTGCACCTAACACTGCACTTGCACCGAATTAGTTCCAGAAAAGCTGTAGCAGCAACGGGTACATCATCATTGAACTTAAGATCTAGGCTCTTGTCGGTGGAGTAATTGCCACTTTTCTTTGTTCTCTGCCAGCTTTTATCACCTCCTGATACGATACGACATTGGCCTTCTGTCTTATTTGGCTCTTCCCCTTTTCACCTCAACTTTGCCCTCCAAAATGTTCAAAAAGAAACTATCGTGCCGTATCGGGTGTCCCATCATCTTTCCTCTTCTACATTCTATGGTTTCTAAAATTTGTCTCCTATCGTTTACCATCTTCGAAACCTCTGCAACGGGTACGTACAGTACGGGTACAGTACTCGAAAATGGTTCCCAGTTGTGATTCGATTGTATTTCCTATCCCCAATCCTACAGAAGAAGAATCGGCACCTTCGCTTGGCCCCATACGTGCACACCCTGGTAAACAGCTCTTAGGAGATGCTGCTGGAAACTGGCATCCGTAGGCGGAATATTCTTTAGCTGCCGGTCGTAAAGTAACTCCGTATTATGAATTCACCTTAAGTTTAATTTGTTAATAAAATAATTACGAAAACAATAGGTATTTAATTTGTGACATCGATAGTATAGTGCAGCAGGCTGCGCGGCGAGGCCTCGTCTGAGTTAGTTCCGCCCGCTGTCTTAATTCGAGCTGCCATGTGGGTATATTTATTTATTTTACAGGTCTCAAATAAATGATATAAATTTAAACTTGTATGTTTATTAATTCTGTATAAATTGGGCTTTTACTATAGGGCTGCCATCTTGAACTTTTAGGATATTCGACGGATTGCTTCCAAAATCGATATCTGGGGATCTGTGTAGTCTCCAACAAGGAATCCGTTGACAGGATGTGAAAAAGTAGCCGCCATCTTGAACTTTTTGGTTATTCGACTGATTGCTTCCAAAATCGATATCTACGGATCTGTGTGGTCTCCGACAGGGAATCCGTTAACAAAATGGGAATAGTTGCCGCCATCTTTAACTTTCCAGTTTTTGGGCGGAATTCTTTCAAAGTCGATATTTCGGATCTGTGTGGACTCCCGAAATTGACACTTGGATGACAACTTAATAGCTTTAACGGGGTGATAGACGAGGTATTTTTGAACATTTTTAGCTGTATATGTCTAAGACGAAATTTGGTAGTTTTCTTTTATTGAAAATTTAAGGATTTTACAGAAAATATCCAGAATTTGATAGTTACTTGTTAAGAATAAGCGTTGCCTTGTAAACAAAATAATTTATTTTGGAAAGTTTAATGTCAATTGGACAAAATTGAACAAGTTTTAAGCTTCTTTATTGTATTAAAAACAAAATGGAAGCATTCGAAATTATTAAAAATGTTTCAGATTTTGGATCAGTCATTTTCGTGCCTAAAAAAATAAAAAATAAACTTTTTTTCTTTCTTTTAAGGTATCGGTCATTCACTTCGCTTGCCAAATCTGATTCTTTCCAGGTAAAATTTGCAAATGGCAGGGGGCCAGTAAAATCATAGTAGTTATATATTTAATATTTATAGCTTTATATAATGCTAGATTAAGTAGTACCATTGTAATAAGAAATATGTTTAAAAAATTACTGACTGCTGAGTTTCTTGCGGCGTTTCTTCTCAGCAGTGGTCTTCTTAGGAAGCGGTGGTAGATTCTTGACGTGTAAAAGTGCCCGTGCGGCCTACTTACTGAATAAATTTATTTTATCTTTTATCTTTTATTTAGGCGCGAAACTGAAACACCCATAGCGCGAGCCCGCCAGAGCTAGCCAGAGCATGAGCATGAGCCAGAGCATAAGGTGGAGTAATATTTTAACCACATTTACCAACTAACATTTTAGCGATAAAATTAGTTCTATAATAGCCGGTTATTAGTTCAATTAAACATCAATAGCGATAGCACGTCCTAAATATTAGTGAAAGAGCACGCTATAACTCCCTTATAGTCCGAAATAGGCAACGGCGTTAGCACTTAAAAGTTCTACAGCAGCTCGTATTAACTGCAATAGTGATAAATGAGTGATATAATAGTGCTACAATATAGATTATTCTTAACAATGGCCCTAATAAAGATATAAAGCATCACCTTATATCGCTTAAAGTGTTGTAAAAGCGGGTTTTTATTACCAAAGGTTCTATTAAAGTTATAAAATGTTACCTTATATCTCTTTCGTGCGGCACTCGATGTAAGAGGACGTATTATCGGTTTTAATAAGATCTAAGCGTTTTAGTTCAAACAGTTATACCTCTTAACTGCACTTAACTTAGAAGTTAACTTCCCGTGAAAGTGTTTGTGTGTTTGTTATGAGCGTGCTACTGTGTCGACGAGCTTTCCCGCCCCGCCTCACTTCGGGTAAAGAGGACAGCGTATTTAAATCATCTCTGTCGCCCTCGCCGCCAGGAGCTCGCGCAAGCCGGTTTCGCACGCAGCGAGTAGATTTCGAGTACCTGCTAACTATTGACCTCACCCGTAGGGTATAGGTGACTATCTAGAATTACCCTTCCGTCAAGAATAAACAATCTACGGTAGCATAATGACCGCCAATTGCGAGGCTTGCGGCAAATCCGTCGCTGTTAAGGATACTTTGGGATGCGCTTCGTGTGCTCGCCTTTTTCACTTTCTGTGTTTAAACTTGTCTCCTGAAGATTTTAAGAAACTCCCCAAAGGGAATAAAAAAATTAAGAAATGCTCAGTTTGCAAAATGGAAGAGCGAAGTGTAAAAACACCGACACATAATGTGCTGGCAAATCCTGCTCTCGGTAGCGGTGCGGCAGTTCTGGTCTCGAGTCCTAGTTTGTCGACGCCCAGCCCAGGGGCAACTGTACCTCCGCCTGTTGGGCCGCGCCGGGACCGCGCCGCCAACATCGCTGCCACTTCGCGGAACCCGACAGTTCCTACTTACTCCCCGGAGCAATTCCATTCGTTCTCAAATGATCTGGAAAATCGCATCATGAATTTTATTAAAGAATCGAATGACTCATTAAAAAAGGAAATTAAAAATATTATAAAGTCAGAGATTGCAAAAAATGTCGCCGCTATAACAGCAGAATTTAATCAAAGATTATCAATAGTAGAGGAGAAGACTTGTAAAATTCAGGAATTAGAGGCACAGCTGCATTCATCACATGAACGAATTATGCAACTTGAAAGTGATTTCAGTGCCCACCAGCAATGGCAACGCATAAATAACTTGGAGGTGACTGGCATCCCGCAGGTGTCAAGCGAATCCCCTTGTAACATCGCCATCCAGTTAGCGCGACACGCCGGCGTGACGCTTCACGCTGATGACATCGAGTTTGCGCACCGCGTGCAGCCTGCCCAACCACAAGCCGGCCGCCCGAAAAACATAATTATTAAACTCAAGAAGCGCAGCATCAAAGACGATATTCTGTCTGGGCTCCGGCGCAACCGCGGTGTTACTACGTCTGACATTGGTTACGGCGGTGAAGCAAGGAAGATTTTTGTACACGATCATCTGACCCCGGCGAATAAATCCCTACTTAAGGAATGCAAGCAAATATGCATGACAAAGAATTATGCATATGTGTGGGTTAGAAATTGCAGCATTTATGCTCGAAAGGCGGACCAATCGCCTCTGATCCGTATTCAAAGCAAATCTGACTTTCGTAAACTTGTGTAATTTGATATTCCTATTATTTCTTTTATATAACTTTTGCACATGCCACACACTTTACAAGCCTTTAAATATACACATCCACACAAAATACACACAAAAAATATGCTTTAGTCTTTCCTATTTTACACAAGTTTTAGATACAAATATGCGGTGCACAATATTAATAACTTACAGTCACAATTGCCTTGCCAAGACCTTGCTTGTGTTAAGATAGTTTACTATTCTTATGTTAGAAGTCTTTTAGAATACGCAAGTTCTATCTGGTCCCCGCAGTATATTATTCACAAAGACAAACTCGAAAGTCTACAGAAGTCTTTTTTAAAACATCTCAATTTTCGCTCAAAGAAATGGGATCCTAATTACAGGTCTGCGTGTGCTCGACATAGTATGATGAGTCTCGAGGACCGTAGAATGCTGCTTGACATGTCACTGCTACACGATATTCTATCAGGGCGTATCGACAGCCCCGCGCTGCTTTCTGATATAACCTTTCGGACACCTTCTCTAAGAACTCGGCATTCAGAGAGATCTCTTTTTAGCATGCCGCTGGTTCATACAAAATACGCCCATAATTCTCCTATCTTGCGCATCCTTCGCACTTACAATAAAATGTTTCACTCAATTGATTTATTCGATTGCTCTAAACCTGCACTAAAAAAACGTATACTAAAACTACTTTCAGAAATTTAATGGGTTCCCTGCACATACACAATCTGAAAATTCAAACACTCACTCACTCACACGCGCCCATACATCCACACGCACAAACACACTCACACACACACACACACATACACGCTATTACGCTTTCATAATATTGAATTGTTAAATGATTCTTCTTTCTAGTGTTAATTGGTTTCCATTGTTACTGTTATTCCTCACATTAACATTGTTCCATATGTTTTGTATTATTGTGGTCATCTGTCATTGGCTTTATTTATAGTGCCTTTTTATAGTTCACATTAAACTGTAATGCTGTTGATGTCCCGAATAAAAATAAATAAAAAATAAATAAATAAATAAATCACTTAAAGTGTTGCAAAAACACTGGAGTAGTGAAAATAAGTCTTAGCGTTGCAGCAGCGTAATGTTTTTTGTCTCTCATAGTGCGTGCGGGTTGTTAAATGGTTTTTTTAATGTATGGATTCAGAAATGACGGTAAGTCCTTTAAATATACCTTTTTAAGTAATAATACAGTGAAATACTATTGCGGTTGTAACTTTTCTGTTATTACGCATACTATTTTACATCTCAATTTTCAAGCCCCTTAAAAATAAGGCGTTTTGAGAAATTTAAATTGCAAAAATGTCGCGGTTTTATTTGTTTTTTGTAATTTTGTTAATTCGTTTTGTAAATGGTTTTGCTAAAGTTGATTGATCTTGGCACTGTGGGAAAATAAAACATCAAAAGTAACTTTATTAACAGATATAATTTCAAGCATTTTTAGGTTATATTTGTAAACAAATATGGCGTTTTCGTTTAAACACAAGGCTAACTTCAAAAGTGATAATTATCACTTCTGTAGAACGGATGAATTTTAAACGACGTTATAAAATGATTTGTTAGCACCTTTGTTTGTAAAACAACGTCGATTAGAGCTGTAACATGTATCGTTGACATGATTTCTTAGATATTTGGGTTCCTAGGTAAAATACGTAAACCGTTAAATTTATGAAAAAAAAAATTTTTAAGTTTGTTACTCTTTTACTTCTAGAGACAAATAATCTTGTTAAACAGCTTAAGGTGATAGAGTAGGGTCTCATATACCTAGAACATTTTAAAATCACTTTAAGAGTTAATGATATTCACACAAGCACTCTTAAAGAGCTAGCTTCATGCAGTTTTTATAGCACGTCAAGAGCTAAAATAGCTATATAGTGATTTAACAGAGAACCTTATCTCCCTTATATCACTGCACTATTAAGAGTTATAAGAATTAGTTCGATAACCCTTAAATAGCTTTAGGGGTTTCTTATAGCCACTTTAACACTGTAAGCGAGGCTTAGCACTAAAAGGTCAAAATAATACTTTTATAGAGCAATAGTGCGAGCAAGTGCTAATAGGCACTCCAAAAGAACCTTTAGTGTTAAAATCAACCTAAAGCTGCAACAATAAAATGTAAAGTGGTCGTTTAAAGCACCTTTATACAGCTTTAAGCTGTAACATATTTTTATATATCTATTATATCACCTTACTATCGCCAGTGATTTAACATATCATCTTATGTCCGTAAAACTATTATTTTATGTCTTATATAGCAACTATATTACTTAATGCTCTAAGTTTAGACGCTGTTATCGCCACTTTGCTTGTTCTCTGTACTCGAACACGTAAAAAGCTCAAGATGGCGGCTACTTTTTCTCATTCTGTCCACGGATTTGTTGTTGGAGACCACAAAGTTCCCCAGATATCGATTTTGGAAGCAATCAGTCGAATAACTAAAAAGTTCAAGATGGCGGCTACTTTTTCTGATTCTGTCAACGGATTCGTAGTCGGAGACCACACAGATCCCCAGATATCGATTTTGGAAGCGATCAGACGAATAACTAAAAAGTTCGGGGTGGCGGCTACTTTTTTTTTAATCTGTCTGCAGATTCATGGTCGGATGTCACACAGATCCCCAGATATCAATTTTGGAAGTAATTCGAGGAAAAACTAAAAAGTTCAAGATGGCGGCTACTTTTTCTCATCCTGTCCACGGATTTATTGTCGGAGACCACAAAGTGCCCTAGATATCGATTTTGGAAGCCATCAGTCCAATATCTAAAAAGTTCAAGATGGCGGCTACTTTTTCACATTCTGTCAACGGATTCCTTGTTGGAGACTACACAGAGTCCCAGATATCGATTTTGGAAGCAATCCGTCGAGTGCCGTAACCAAGCCTAGAACTCTTACTAAGTCAGTCAGTTATTAAGGATAAGACCAGAGACTCCTAAGACTTGTCCAACTACAGACCAATCCCACTCACCTCTGTAATCGCTAAGGTACTGGACTGTTTGTTTAACCGGTAAATGGAAAAGCACTTGACAAGTAACGATGCACAATTTGGTCTTAGGCAGATTTTTTCCACGGAAAGTGCTTTGCTTTGCAGATAGTGCAGTAGGGCACCGACTAAAGCTGCTTTATATCATCATTTTTTAAGAGGGATATATCAATGGGTGCATGTTTGGAGCCAGTTAGCAGTGTTAGCGCCAGCTCAAAATCTGCTCTATCTGTCTATTTGGGGTTGGACGAAGGTCAAATACAATTGGGAGCCTACGTGGACGGACTTGCCTGTTGTTGCAGAAGCATGTCTAGAAATTGTCAGGCGCAAATGCAAAAAACAGTGCCGTGGCTGGTGCAATTGTAAAAAAAGGCTGCTTAAATGTTCAGACCTCTGTCTGTGCAGTGGATCTTGTAATATATAAAATAAATTAGCATTTTGCAAACCCTACTTTCACGGATGATCATGCATTGAGATCACCCTGACCCACGCGTAATATTATTTTTTACCTCTCATGTATCAACAGATATATATGATAACCTATATATTTTTGAAAACTACGTAAGTGTAGCTTTACGACTACATTTTTGTTATGAGATTTCTGTTATTATTTTTAACCACAATGGGTCAAATTATGTATTTTAGTCTTTTCTACTTTATTCTTTTTTTTTGTTAGGAAGTGCATATTTTTTTTCGAAATATAGATTCCTCGTCCTTAATTTATCTGAAAATGATATATTACATGCACTACTATGTATAGATTTAGAGAAATTTTGCTTCAATTAAAGCGCGGCAGCGTCAAACTCCCCCCCCCCCCCTCCCCCCACTAAATGCGCCATGGCTCTCGATGGCTCCCGGTCTGAATCTACTCAAGACCAGCTACGAGTCACCTGTGCCAAGTTTTAGTGCGTAGTCACAAAGTGTAAGGTGTCGTGCAGTAATACCCTAGCTATAAGTTGCGCGGTCAGCGGTTTCAGACGCCGGAAGCAGCAGTGGAGGCTCTTAAAATGCCCATTTGGTCGACCCCTATTTCAGACTTCAATAAGTGCTTTAACGACTGGTTTGAACGCATGGAAAAGTGCATAAAATATAAAGGAGAATACTTTGAAAAACAATAAAAATTATTTTAGTCAATTTAACTGCATATTTGTTTCTATTCCCGAAACTTTCAGTTTGTCCCTCGTATTGTTTAGAAGTCGTCAGTTCTAAAAAGTTTCAGTATCGCCCTCGTGTACATGAATCATTTGAATATACATGCGTTTTCAATGCGATGTCCAGTAAGATCACCTGATAGGATCCTACCTGGTGATCTACTGGACATCGCGGTTTTCATCACCACGTATAAAAGGCTCAAGGTGGTTATGCTATGTGACAGGCTAAAGGAAGTGAGCGCGCGGCACGCGGCGCGCGTGGCGGTGCTGGAGCGCCACTCGGCGCGCCTTGTCGACGACATGCGCCGGCTCACGCGCGACATCGATGCCTGTAACTGCGCGCACGTCAACCTGGTACCCGCACCCACACTACCGCTTCGCGTCGCCAGGTTGTATACTATGTGGCAAGCAGGCAGACATGCGTTGGTGACCTGAGGAGACACAGCATTAACCCATTCTCAAATATAGCCAAAGTAACTAAGTGTAGATTTCCTCTTCCCCTTTCCTTCCTCTTTAGCCATTTCGGCGACGAGTACAAGTGAGACAAATATGAAATTCGGACAGCATCGAAATTAATTTCTTCCATAACCAACGTAGCCGACTTTAACACGCCAATTAAAATAAATACCTAATAGGGAATATTCATGTTTTTTTTACAGCTGTAATATTGGCTGTAATACAAGCTGATTCATGTAACAAACATGTGACAAAAATAATATTTTGAATAGCTATAAAAAAAACTAAGTATAATCCAACAAAGATAATTTTGTTCCTAACGGGAGCGCGTATTTTCACATAAATTTTTCGTTTATAATAATTTTGTTTTCATAAAATTGTTATTCATAATTTTTATTATCGCTGGAACCGTACACTTTTCAGCAGTTCTTAAATATTCAACGTGTAGAAAAGGCTAGGTTAGGTTAGGTTTGATTTATAAAAATCCTGAAAAAAAAGCAGTGACTGAAAAAAATACGTTATGAATTCCGATGATTGACTTAAAATACTTTATCTACATCCATATCATAACTTCCTTACAATATGTTCAGAAGCGATAAGCAAATCGCCTATATTAAGAAACCTGTATCTGTGGTTGCATCTTAATGTTAACATTAAAGTATAGTGCATTGTAATGTTTACATTAAAGTGTCGGTACCTAAACATTAAAGTATCGGTAATACTGTACCACTAACTTGAAAATGCAAGCCATATCTGTGCATTATAAATAATAGTACATTATTGCCTAGGCATGGAAGTAGGCAATTGCGGGCCGAGTATTGGTCTAAACGGACGAGCTTGCGAGTCCGTTTAAAAATACGAAGCCCGCAATTGCTGTTCCTGCCGAGGCAAATATAGTGCTTTGGATAATAATTTGAAATAATTTGTGTTGGAGTAAAATCTTCATCGCTTGAACTCATTTTTTGAATTGCATATAAACAGAAACTTCATGTGAAAAAACCATCGCTCTTTACCACCTTTTTGTTTATGACAAGGAGAAAGCAAGCTTTGTTTTTAAAAAAACAAGCTATTCCAGACACAGATAAAAAAGTTATGTTTCGAATAAAATTTGGATGTATAAGACTTGTGCCCACATTTTATTATAGCCTTTTTCACTTTTTAAAAAGTTACAAGCTAGATAGTAATGGAATTTGTATGCAACATTGCGGGCTTGGGTAGCGAGCACGCAATGTTTTTTTTTTAAAACTTGAGAACTGTCAGTAAACTATGTACTTCGCGTCTCAATATGTAGATAGGAATGTCCACATTTCCGGACATTTTTGAGAAAAGTTATTTTTTTTAAGCTTTGGTACTACAAACAAGTTAACAGTAACACTAACTTAATAAAAATACAGGCCATATCTGAACATATTATAGAAAACTTATAATATGCATGTAGATAAAGTTATGTATGCGGCTATACATAATTAGGCATTAAAACACTCGTGTGATCTTATTATGACCACACTCGTGCTTTAATGCCTCTTATTATGCACCAGCCACATAAACTAATATTATGAGTAAAAAATAATTATGTGAGTCAATATGGACCCGTTCCTATCTCTTTCTAGCATAACTGAATTTTACTTGGAGTTTATATGGCCGAACTGCACAATGACGTCACCGGTGCACTTCGGATCTCTCTGTCTAATTAGCAGTTTAAAATGCTTGTATCATCCGTATTTATTCACCGATTTTAATTTTAATTTCTTTTACGTAATTTTTACATTTACTTGAGAAATGCGATTTAAAAAATTCATGCATATTCCCTATTCAATTACTTAGGTAGGAATTCCGCCGGTTTTCGTCCAGTTAGCTGAGTTGAGTTGCTAGCTCTGGAGGTCCAAAATAACATGTTTTTATAAAATGTAGTACAAAACAATAGTTTTATAGACGAGCTAAGAAATAGTATGCTTTGGTTTAAATTTTACTATTCGTCCTCTTAAGAGCAAATGGACGAAAAGTAATCCAATATTTACCTAGGCTGTGTTTAGTTTTCCTCTTCATATTTAAATTGATTATACTCGTGCAGCAAAGACATTTGGGTGGAATAACATTAAATGTCTGATCGAGTAACCACTAAAGATCATTTTACATCAAACACTGATACAAAATCGTAGGTTCTTAAAAAATTAAACTTGTACAAAATGATACCTGCCTTTTCAGTTTTCGTTCAGAGGATAAAAACAAATATTTTGCAGATTACGTAATTCGGTAGTCCACTACGATCTTATAAGTATATCGTAGATCGGTTCTAATTAAGCCATAAGCACAAAAAAACCTACCGCAACCATGCAAAAACACTTAAAAACCTTGGCGAGAAATCTCTTCGTAGGTAGTTATGACTATTTTTCAATGACCAAGACGACGCTCGTAACACAAAAATTAAACACCAACTACCGTCATTTTTACTAGTCTTAATTAGTCAA
Organism: Acleris literana; assembly: GCA_946894065.1. Lineage (NCBI taxonomy): Eukaryota > Metazoa > Arthropoda > Insecta > Lepidoptera > Tortricidae > Acleris > Acleris literana. Next base: position 27,945,195 of record OX335668.1, on the reverse strand, counting down.
ATAATATATTTTATATTAAGATACGTCATCTGCGCGCAAAAGCGTTCCTCGAGAAGGAAGGTAATTACCTTACTATCGTTCAGCCGCGCCGTGGCCGCTGACACGCGCGCGTTAAAAACAGTAAAGTTTTATTACCGAAATGCAACAAATATAAGTCATAAAAAATGCCGTCTTGTGTTATTAGAGGCTGCCGAAATTATAATGTAACTATAAAAGCACGAAAGGATGTCTTATTTCATTCGTAACTACCGTAAATATTTTTTACATTTTTTACTTACATCGCCATATTTTGTGGCGGCCATCACGCGGCCAATGGCGGGCACGCCACGTCATTGGGGTAAGCAATTTGAAACAACTATTTATCTCTTTCTAACAATAGCGTTCGCTACGGATTGCCGTCTTTGTCTGTAGAAATCTGGCAACGTGGCCACTGTCAGTAATTGGCGACGGATTTTATGTGCGTTTAGTATGAGCATAACGTATCTAAATATAAAATATCATTGCGCCATTAGCTGTTTTTATTATACTAATCTAAGGTTTTGTTCTAAAAATCTCAGCCTACTGAGCGAAAATTGGAGCTGAACGAAAAACCGGCAAAATCACCCTTCTTACCGCCTCTGTCGTGACTTCCACTAGGTCCATAGCGAAACTAGCCAAATTCGAAGTTGATGGTTCGTCATTATTTGTATTGAAAAAGCTATCGATTTTATGCGTTGAAAAATAACATAAAGATGATGAACTTCATCTTCTTTATGTTTTTTTCAACGCTTTAATTCGTAATGCGCATCTCAGTTTTTCTTCTATTCGCATCGATTTCAGTAATAGTGAAATAAGTAATTCAAGCACTAACCGAAAAGTTCTTAATCATATCTTAAACTAAATTTAAGCACCGCACACTGGTTCCTCCCATATGACAAAAATCAAAAAATTACCAATGAGGAATCATTAAATTAGTAATTAGTTGTATAACTACTAAGTCCGAACTACACAAAAGTATAAATTAGATTCAGTTTTCTAATTATCTTCATTCTGTTATCGACCGCGAAAGTGCAACTATTGATTGTCCGCAACATCGTTATCAGTTACGAACGTAATTACCACTTGTTGATTTTCAAATATTCTGGATAATTAGTGATTTGTGTGATCTTTTGCCGTTATGGATATTGAAACCGAAGGTATGTATGATTATTAACCGTTTTTATTTATTTTTAAATATTTGTTTTTATGGTAATAATTTAACTGCTATGGCAGAGAGATATGTTGGTAAAGAAAAGATGCTTATTTCGAATACCTATTGAGTTTTAGTACATTGGTCCGTCGAAGTTCGTCATAATTGTACCTCTAAAAGTTAGTTAAAAGTGTATTTTAAAAGATGTCATGCACAGTAAATCCCACTTTTTCCCCTTTTTTTAGTTATTCAGGTACTACGCCAACGCATTTTATTCGTAGCAAGTGCTACGAAATTGATACTCTAGCGTACTTTATCTTTGTAAATATTTAGCAGATTTTATTATTTTTATTGCAGGAACAAGCCGTCAAGGTGTATTCACTCGCATCTCAGTCTACAATATTTGGAAAAAATATGATAGTAGAACGTTAACAGCGGCTGACCGAGACCGGCTGGTATTCAACGATTTTCTGGAATCTTTGGAAATCGAAGATAAAGAAAGTAAAAGTTTTTAACATTTGCAAGCACAGATAGAATACATCTGCAAGAAACTTTTCATTCGGTGGAAACAAAGTAACTACACTACAACCCGATTTCTTGCGAAGAATCACGACTGGATCAACACAACATTGAGTATTAATTTTTCAAGTGAAGAAAGTATTGATACAGCGGAGGATGACACGTCATTGAAAGCCCGAGGGCGACCAAGAAAATCATATAAAGAGTGTTCAAAACGCACTCAACAACGGAGGCGGCTGGAGCTTTCGCAGTTGGACGAGTCTATGGCATCAGCGTTGGGTGACCAATCATCATCATCAATAGGATTTAATGTAAGTAATGAAAATGGTGTTGTTTCCACATCCGACGTCCTGTCTCTTCTAGTGGAAGCTAAATTGACAAAGCATCAATTCATGTTAATTAAGGAATTTGTTAATAATAAGATATCATTTAATTTGTTACCTAGTTATAAGTCTGTGTTGAAAGAAAAGCAGAATTGTTATCCAAATCAAATTACTGTTACTGATGACAGTGCTGAAGTCGAACTACAAGCGTTGCTTGATCATACGGCTTCAAGGCTGTTAGAGTCACAAAAAGATGTACTGGAGTCATTCCCTGATAATGACGGTTCATCAAACGACCTTTTATTAATAGGTAAATTGAGGTTTGATGGAAGTACAGGTCAATTTCCTCAGAAATTACAGGAATTGATAAAAACTTAATAGAACGTTGTGCCACTATTTTGCAAGCTTTAAATTCTGGTTACAAAATTAATGCAGATAAGTTTAGCGAATTTGCCATGGAGACTGCCAGACAAATTATTCAAACTTATCCATGGTATTATCTGCCAGCTTCCATTCACAAGGTTTTAGTGCATGGCTCTGCCGTCATAGAGCGTGCACTATTACCTATTGGGGAGCTATCAGAAGAAGCGGCAGAATCCAGGAACAAGGACATAAAAGCTTACCGTCTCAGGTTCACCCGAAAAATTTCCAGGAATGCCACTAACACAGACCTTCTAAACAGGCTACTTCTGAGCTCTGATCCCTTAATAACGGGGCTCAGGAAATTACCTCAAAAGAAGAAATCTGTTCTTTCAAAATCTGTTTTAGAACTACTTAGCTTTTAAGCTTTGTGTTTAATTGTTTAATTAAGTATTGTTTTAAGTAATTCTTAAAATGTACATTATATTAATTTCATAAAAAAAAATGTTTATACTACTGTTTTGAAGATTATACGATTACGAGAGTTAAACTACATAGAATTATAAGATTTTTTATACACTATTTTAGTTTTAGTTCGGTTATAATTCTTATGTATTAAGTAATTAATGTGTTATTTTATAAAGTAAATGTGATTTACATTAAATTAAACGGTTTTACTCATAAATCTATCCAATACTCGGCGTTTAGTATTTTTGTCGCACCTTAGTATGGGCGAGGAACCATAGTGCACCGGCAGATAAGTTTTCACTGAGACAAATTAAAACATAGGTAGGTAATATTTCTTTATTTTGGGCACAAGGCGCCCAGTGAAGGCTGCCAGGGGCGGCGTTCGGCGCCCTGAGAAGGCTGCCAGGGGCGGCGTTCGCCGCCCTAAGAAGGCTGCCGCCCAAGGCCATGGCCCCTTTGGCCCTAGGGTAAATACGCCTCTGTATGTATCTATAATATTGCAAAGCAATCAAGCAGATCTGTTCATTATTCAGCTCACTCGGAAGTCCAAAAAGTAGGTTAAATATACATTTTATAAGAGTTAACTAAATAAATAGATACACGATTATACATGAAAATTAAAGGAAACAAAGACATTCAATTTGCCTACAACTATCAGATTTGATAGCTTAAATTATAGTCTAGGAGGTCACAAGAAATCTGGGAACGATCTTGAAATGGATTATTCTAGGTTGACAGGATAAAGGACAACTCCCTTATGCCAAATATGTAGGTCTGCCTGCACACAGTAATTGCGTTATCTATATATGGCGGCTGAAATACGTGTTACCGTTCCCAAAAAAAAAACGATACGGGAAATGGCTGAATGTTGTACATAGAGTAAGGACTAGTTGTACTCATGTCAAATGTGCAAAAACTGACCAAAATATCGGTCGCGTCGTTGTGTTGCTACGACCTTTCAAAGATGGTTTATTGTTACCAAACAAAACCACCACGGAAATGGCCGAATGTTGTACATAAAGTGTTTACATAGGTACCCACGTAATCTTGTACATAAAGTAAATACTAGTTGTACTCATGTCAAATATGCAAAAACTGTCCAAAATTATACCTGTTGGCCAAGGGAAATGGCTGAATGTTGTATATAAAATAAGTACTAGTTGCACCAATGCCAGATATGGAAAAAGTAATCAAAATTTTGGTTCCGTTACGGCGCTATACCCGCTCTAAGATATTTTTTTTTTACAGATCCCTCTATGTGCGTTGACAGCGACGAAGATAATCAATTTTAATGATCCTTTTTGCATCAATATTATTTTTATATTTTGATTTAACGGGTATGACCAATCCCCAGTATTTATTATCCACGGCATACGCCGAATTGGTATGTGCACATAATTATAATAATAACATGCTTTTGACCGCAGCTTTGCTCGCTTCTAATTCGGGGTGATTTTAAATTAAAAAAAGCGGGACTTTCTTTGCGCAAAACAATGAGTATAATTTAAGATCCAGCTGAATTTTAAATATTTACATATCCAGACGTTGCTTATTTATAAATTGGTAGGTTTCAGAGCAGAACAGATAAACTTTACAGAAGTATTACGAGGGCAGAGTGAGAAGTCTGGTAAAAATCATATTATATTTTTATTGTATTTTTTATTATTATTGTATTTGGGTATTTTTTTCACAAATTCATTAATGTCAAGTTGTAATGCAGCCTTTTTGGAGGTAAATCGTATATTTTCAGCCAGTTCGCACGGCTAGTTTTTTTTTGACAGCTATGAAAAACAAAACAATCACTATGGTGTTTGCAAACATGGAGAAAAGTGAGTTTCGTGTTCTCATTAAACATTATTTTTTGCAAAAAAAAACAATTACGGAAACAACAAAAAATTTGACAAATATGACGGGAACTCTGCTCCATCGATTAAAATGATCCACAAGTGGTTTACGGATTTGCTGACTGATGACTGCTGACGCCGACCGACCCGTACGCCCAGTTGAAGTCACTACACCAGAGATGATCACCAAAATCCATGACATCGTATTGAACGACCGAAGAGTAAAGGTCCGTGAGATAGCTGATATTGTAAGCATTTCAGACGAACGGGTTCGTAATATCCTTCACACTTGTTTGGATATGAAGAAGCTCTCCGCCCGTTGGGTGCCGCGATTGGTCACAGTGGATCAATAACGCACTAGGGTGACCCTGTCAGAGGCATGTTTGGCGAAGTTTAGGTGTAATGAAAAGGACTTCTTGCGTCGTTTCATAACTGTTGACGTAACCTGGATTCATCATCATACACCAGAAACCAAGGAGCAGTCAAAACAATGGATTGCTTCAGGTGAACCTGCACCAAAGAAAGCCAAAGCAGTTTTATCTGCGAATAAAGTTATGGCTACTGTCTTCTGGGATGCTCGTGGTGTAATATATGTTGTTTACCTTCAGAAAGGTAAAACGAAATACGGCGAATATTATGCCAACTTGTTACAGCGATTTCATGAAGTTTTAGTGGAAAAACGACCCCATTTGGCGAAAAAGAAAATCATTTTTCACCAAGACAACGCACGGGACCACACTTGTGCCGTTGCTATGGCTAAAATCCACGAGCTGCGTTACGAATTGCTCCCGCATCCGCCTTATTCTCCTGATTTAGCCCCCTGCGACTATTTTCTTTTCCCAAACTTGAAGAAATGGCTTGGTGGAAAAAGATTTGGTTCCAACTAAGAAATCATCGCAGAAACCAATGCGTATTTTAAAGGGTTGGAGAAATCGTACTATACGGAGGGAATCGTAAAGCTAGAAAAGCGATGGACCAAGTGTATTGAGTTAAATGGGGACTACGTGGAAAAATAAATATTTACTTTTACCAACAAAAAAAAAATTGTTTGTTTTTTCCAGACTTTTCACTCTGCCCTCGTATGTAAAACCTAAAATTATTGTCTGGGATGGAAGTAGGTACAGTCGAGTTCATTAACATATAATAATATATACACTTAAGTGTACCTTGTCACTTTAATCGCTGTGATAATTCGTATATGGCAGTTTGAACATGATATTCAATAGACAAGGTCTAAAGTGTAAACAAATATTTATGAACTCGACTGTACTATGGCCGGTAAAGATTAACAGATGAACAAAAGTCTGTATACATTTTGAGAACCAGCAAAACTCTTGAATTTCATTTGATTTGGCAAAAATAAGGATCAAACACTTTCATCATACTTTTCCGATAGGCCCAAGGTGAAAAATAATAACAGAAATCTAAGAACCAAAAATCTAGTCGTAAAGCTACACTTATGTAGTTTTCAAAAATATATAGTTTATCATATATATCTGTTAACACATGGGAGACAAAAAATAATATTAAGCGTGGGTCAGGGTGATCTCAATGCATGATCATCCGTGAAAGTAGGGTTTAGGTACTGTTTTCAACACATGAAAGGTAACGCAATGCAAATTCATTGTATATATTACAAGATCCAATCCACAGACAGAGGTCTGAACATTTAAGCTGCCTTTTTTTTACAATTGCACCAGCCACGGCACTGTTTTTTGCATTTGCACCTGACCATTTCTAGACATGCTTCTGCAGCAACAGGCAAGTCCGTCCATGTAGGCTTCCAGTTGTTTTCGATCTTCTTCTAACCCCAAGTAGACCGATAGAGCAGAGTTTGAGCTGGTGCTAATACTACTAACTGGCCCCAAACATGCACCCATTGATATATGCCTCTTAAAAATGCTGATATAAAGCAGCTTTAGTCGGTGCCCTACTGCACTATCTGCAACAAAAACAAACTGTGCATCGTTACTTGTCAATTGCTTGTCCATTTACCGGTTAAACAAACAGTCCAGTACCTTAGCGATTACAGAGGTGAATTGGATTAGTCTGTAGTTGGACAAGTCTTAGGAGTCTCTGGTCTTATTTACAGCAGGCTTAGTTACGGCACTCATTTACTGAAGTACGTGAAGCTGATCTGAAATAATAATGAAATGCAATATTCTGGTTTAAGCTTTGAGATCATATTGTATCTATTTAAAAAGGCAGAAAATCTGTCCTATTATATAAGGTTACGACGTATTTTTCGATGGCAGCCATTGCCTCCTCAATGCGGCCCTCGATCACTGACTCGAAACCTATAGTTAGGTCAGGAAAGGCTTCTCAAGCTTCAAAATTCTCTTACCTATACCATTGAACGAAGTTCAGGTAAAGTTGGCATGTGAAAGGATACATTAGAAACGTCTCTATTCAGTACCCTTACCATGAGTTACAATTACCGGGTGCAGAATGGAGTGATTGTATAGTTTTATTGTTATCTTAGCGAATTAAAAATACTTAAGTAGAAATAAACAATATTTCTATGTAAGTATGTTTGGGATGAAATATTTATTAGAAAATTATAAAACATACAATAATTACAATATTTGAACTGCTAAGGATGCTTACTTATAATATGTTATGTTTACGTTTACGCGAATTAGTTATATGCCCATCTAAGACGTAAAACTAAACCATAATATTTTTTTAAATAGATAAGTGTAGCTTTTTACATACACATTCGTTTTTACCGTCTAGAATAGAGTCCCTGTACTTGTTATGGCGACCAATATATCATTTTCGGATAAATTAAGGATGGGAAGTCTATTTCTGGAATAAAAATAATGCACTTTACACCAAAAAAATAAAAAAATAGTCAAAAGACAAAAGTTATGTAAATCTTTTTTTAATTTTTAACTTTTTTTTAATCACGTGATATATGTTTAAAATAATAATGTTATTATTTTTTTGGTCTAAAGTGTATCATTTTTATTCCAGAAATAGACTTCCCATCCTTAATTTATCCGAAAATTATATATTGGTCGCCATAACAAGTACAGGGCCTTTATTCTAGACGGTAAAAACTATATCGTATTTGACCTGCTATGGAACTATTTTATACTCATCCCGTCATTACTGTGAAGTAAATAGGAGCTATCAAAACGTTGAAAATATGATAACAGGTCAAATACGATATTATGGTTTTTGCCGCCTAGAATACTGGCCCGGCAGCGTTAAACTCCAAAACAAAAATGGCCGTAGTTCCATTCAAACTTCCACCCTTAATTTAAATCTCCCCTAACGGGTTTTAGGGGATGAATTTCCAAAAATCCCTTAGTAGGTACACCCCTAGGATACCCAAGGAATATTTCTTTCAAATTACAAGTCCCTAGGTCCAGCGGTTTAGGCTGTGCGTTGATCGATCAATCAGTCCGTTTTACCCCTTTTCATCCCTTCAGAAATGAAATTATCAAAAACGCCACGTATAAATTAATTTTCAATCGTCGACCTCCGAGGGGTGCCTTTTAAGTTGTGTCATTTGGAAAAACTAAAGACAATTTAAGTGTTAAATGGTATTTATTGTTTTTCAAAGTAACCACCGTGACAATTTTTCATTCGATCGAACCAGTTTTCGAAGCACTTATTCCAGTCCGATTTCGGGGTCCCGAAAGTGGCCGATTTGTTTGCCTCAACCTCTTCTTCAGGCGTCCGGTACCGTTGACCACGAAGTCGCTACTTGATTTTTTTAAAAGTGAAGAAATCATTAGGGATTAAGTCTGGGCTGTAAGGCGGGTGTTCCAGATCTTCGACGTTTTGCTCTTTTAAAAACGCAATTGTCTGCCGGGCGGTGTGCAAGCTCGCATTATCGTAGTGCAGTACTATACGACGTCTTGGGTTATTTTTTCGGAACTCGCCGATAACTTCTGGTAAACAAACAGTATACCAGTCAGCATTAACTTTTTTACGATCTTCGAGCACGATGGTGGCAATGTGGCCACTTTTCCTTAACATGGCGACCATTTTTTTCGAAGTGCTCCGTGAGCGTATTACTTTGGTCGGTTTTGGCTCATCTTCGAACACCCAAACAGTCGACTGCTGTTTAGAATCCGGATCGTGGGCATACATCCAACCAAGATTCGTCACTGATAATGTCATAAACGTTATTTAGAGTCTCCTCGGTTGAATTGCCGCAGAGTTTTGCGACACCATCTAACGCGAGCCGTTTTCTGGTCTTTATCCAGCGTGAGATCAATTTTCTTACGCCTAAGTGATCATGCAAAATATTTTGAATACTGGTCCCTGAAATGCGTAATGAAGCTTCTATCTTATGGTATGTCGCATGGAGATCTTCGACGATCAGTTGCCGTACAGCATCAATGTTCTCCTGGGTTACGGCTGGTTTTAGTCGGCCTTAACAATGCCTATCACCTGTTTCTCCATACTAGGCATCCCAGTGTTTTCTTTTCACTTTATATGGAAAAAACAATTTTTTGTGAATACTTCAAAAAAGTATTTAAAAAAAACGGACAAATAGGTTTAAAAACTTCGCTGACTCATAATGATTCTAACTAGGTATGTAAGATACCACAGAAAACTTTATGAAATGAAACGTGAAATCAATGATTTTTTGTGACATGGAAATAAGGGAAAATTACTAAAATTCAAATTAAAATGCTCAACATCTCCAAAAATATTAAAAATCGCTGAACATACATAGGGGTTAAATCGATAGCTTTTTAGCTGCTCTTTCAGCCCTAGGCGGGTTGATATCGATTTACGAGACACCCTGTATGGCGGCTGGAAAACGTGTTATCGTTCCCAAAAAATAAATGACAAGGGAAATGTTGTTTATAAAGTTACTATCTACTAGTTGTGCTAATGCCAAGTAAGCAAGTAGTAATAATAATAATAGTAGTAACACCGACATATTTGGCGTCAGGGAGTGTGCCCTCTATCCTGTCAACCTAGTATAATCCATTTCCGAGATCGTTACATTCCTTACTTCTCATCACGTGTCTTTAATACGATACTTTAATATAAAAAAACAACGTAAGCTCAGTTTGAATACTGCGTTTCTAATTATTGATAAAATAGATTAGGTACCTATTGCTCAACTCTCGCGAATGTAATGGCGGCCGGCCGGCCGGACCTGCCGGATAAATACCGTAATAGATTACTGGAGTTTTTCGATATATTAATAAATACAGTAAATTAGAACTCACAGGTGAAATAAAACCACTCCTGGGGTTCCTTTAAGAGCTTGGCTCTTTTTTGACACGATATAACAGCACAATACGGCATATATTATTATTAAAACCCATTTAAACCATTTTAGCCTGCGTTTGTTTTACCTACGATTGAACTGCGTTTGAGAATAATATAAGCGTCTGATCATAAGCGCGGTAACTCGCGCCCCGCCCCTTAGCGTGTCCGTTAGTAATTCTGTGGTCTGTGGTCGCGGTGTAAAAATGCCCCTGAAAAATGTATGTGCGTGTGTTTTATAGCAAAGCCGCCTGAAGTCGTCGATGCTGATCGTGGAGGGTGGCGAGAAAGAGCTGCGCATGGTGCGCGACGAGTGGCGGCAGCGGCGTGTCGAGGAGGCGCTACTGCGGATGCGCGTGGCGCACGCGGCGCGTGCCGTTGCTAACCTCGACGATCACGCCTTCAGCGCTGACTCGCAGCGCCTGCAGCTCGACGCGGTACACACACACACACGCACACACACACGTTTAGAAATTCTAACTCATTGAAAATAGATCAAGAGACAAACTAGCCCGGTGAGGCGAGTCGAATAATTTTGTAACCGGGCCGCATTCTACTTTTACTCGTATTCAAAATATTAATTAAAGAAGTGCTTTCTACCTACCCCTCTTGGAAACAGGCGTGATTTAATGTATGTATGTATGTAATTAAATAAATACTAGACATTTGAAAAACATCAACAACAACAACATCCGATTTATGATCGGGGCATTACAGTTCGTTCGACGAAGGAAAAATAAAAACAATAAATTGTGTAGTCTGGGTTATTATTTCAAATGGTATGGGTGATACCCAGGTATAACATATTAAAAGTCCCCAGCGGAGGGCACTTGCTTTTGGCGGGGGGGGGGGAGCAAATAGGTCCCATTTTTTGTTTTTTTGTGATTCTCTCAAAAACCATGCGTTTTAGAAAAATAACCTTTTATAAAAAATAAAGCTGAATAATTTTTCTACAAAATGCCGTATATTTTTTTTTTAAGACTCATTAATAAGGGAGATAGGGGGGGGTGAAAATGTCAAAAAAGAATAATAACTATTTCGTTTGCTGTTTAGTAAAATCATCAGGAATGGTTTCCCCACAAAATAAACAATCTATTTTTAATTGACTTCAAAAATGAAGGAGGTTCTCAGTTTGACCTGTATGTATGTATGTATGTTTGTTTGCAATTATCTCGCATTCGAACCGATTTTGATGCGGTTTTCAGAAAAGTATTTGTAACACTTAGGAAAAGGTTTTAGTATTTTAACCGACTTGAAAAAAGGAGGTTCTCAGTTTGAACTTTTTACAGAGTTCTCCGATTTTAAAAAATCTTTTTTGGTTTGATAGGGTATACTTCCGAGGTAGTCCCGTTGTCACCAAATATAAATGCGATGAGGGGATCTGTGAGGAATTGAGGGAACTCCTCAAATATTATAGGTATACATACAGCGACTTTAGTATTTTTAGTACGAATTCTAGAATTTGCATAACAGCTTATTATGATCACTAAAAAGTATAAAATAAAATAAATGTTTTGAAGGCGGTTTTTGATTTTTAAAACATTTATTTTATATAATTGAGTGTTTGTTCCTGTGATCGAAGACTTGGGTCAGTATATGATGATGTTGAAGGCGGCATCGACGTTTTTTTAAGCATGCTTCTTATTGTTTGAGGCCTGGTATACACCTTCCTGCATTCCCTGTGAACAACACCGCTTTGCCTTTTTTCGAAAGATTCGCTCTTCCCGTCATTTCTTAGAATACTTGCTTTTATTAACCCTTGCATCCCTTTGTAATAAACTTGACTAGCATCATCATCTCCCACTTAATCATCACAAATCAAGCACTTCGGCAATTCTTCCGGGTTCATCCATCTTTCAGGTTTTCAAAAAGATCTTATCTTTAAACAAAATAACGGGTTATATGTAAAACAAAAACATACCATAGCTTAGAGGCCGTATTTCAACATGAACCAAAAGATAACTAATGGTTATACTGGATGGAATGTAAAAAAGAATCTTCATCTAAGGGGATATGGGGAGAACAGAATGGGAAAATGGGAAGATGCCGAGCACGGGATTTACTTTTCCGTTAATTATAGCTCAACGGAATAATAAACATGAATTTTTAAGGCAATAATACCTTGCTTTCAGTTTGTATCACGTTTATATCCGCTCTTAATTCTGGGTTCGAAACTATTACTCACCCTTCTTATACTCAAAACTTGGCCCACAGCGACTTCTTTTTGTTTCCTAATCTCAAAAAGGTTCTGCGAGGAAATCGATCTTCTGATGAAGCGTTGAAGGCAGCAGTCCAGTGGGCCTAGTATGGTTGCGTCTATATCGCTTGTCAAATGTAGATAAAGCATCCGTCACTGTCGTACTTCTTTACGTGGCAAAGGGTAACGGATGCCTTATCTTAACTTTGTCAACGCAGCCATGTTAAGGCCACAGGAGCATATTGACACCAAAAATAAAAAATATTTTTATGAATTGTTAAAAACAAATTGACCGATCTTTTAAGTGTATAAACATAGGAGGCGAGTATATTGAAAAATAAAAATATTCTACTTACTCGTATTGTACTCTTTTGTTTTCATTTACATACCGAGAATTTATTGAACGCCCCCCGTACCTTGCTACTGGAAAAACATATTTACGTTCTTACTGAATTTAATTGACATTATAGTTCTGTATAGTATACAACTTGTTTGTTTTTATCTATCACGATTACTTTGACATTATGTGCAGAAACACCATTCAAGTTTATATTATATGTATTATATAGCCTAAGCAACGAAGACAAATCAGTGGCAAAAACTCGTGTATAAGCGAATTTTGGCATAGTTGTAGAGAATGGTGTTTTAAACCACATACTAAAAGTACTGATGGGTGGGGGTGGAGCTAACGGGTGGAGGGGGGTGTAAAGGTCCCTTTTTTTAGTTTTTCGTAAATTACTCGTAAACGGTGGCCCATAGCAAACAATGTTCCATTACATAATTATCTACAAAAAAGATTCCATACACTTTTTTGCTGGGATCAATATTTAATGAGATATGGAGGGAAAAATGATTCCCGAAGGGCCATAGTCGGGTTTGCAAAGTACGTCGGCCCTTACATCAAATGGGCTCGGGTTTTTTTTTGTGAGTACCTCTTATAATGAAGAATATTTATGCTGAGTATCAACGTCTTAATTGTGACAGTTGTCGACTTATGATTACTTTATGTTGTCGGGAATCATTTTTCCCTCCATATCTCATTAAATATTGATCCCAGCAAAAAAGTGTATTGAATCTTGTATGTAGAAAATTGTATGTAGATTAATAATGTAATGGAACAGTTTTTGCAATGGGCCACAGTTAACGAATTATTTACGAAAAATTAAAAAAGGGACCTTTACACCCCCCTCCACCCGTTAGCTCCACCCCCACCCATCAGTACTTTCAGTATGTGGTTTAAAACAACATTCCCTACAACTATGCCAAAATTCTCTTATACACGAGATTTTCCCCTGAGGGCAGTTTTTGGTCTTCGTTGCTTAGGCTAATAACCGTGTAGCAGCGTGTAGAGAACGATAGAGTTGAGTGGCTTGTATCGTGCGTAGGCGATGAACGAGCGCTTGGTGGAGATCGCGGTGCGGCGCGACATGTTCGCGGTGCAGGCGCGCGCGCTGCTCGAGGACTGCGGCAAGTTGCGCTCCGAGATCAAGGAACGCGAGCAGCGCATCGAACAGCTCAAGAAGAGGTACGTGCTGCACTATAGTAACAAGTCGCGATATGTTTCTGTTTCTAGGCTTGAACGAAGCGCTAGTAGATTCACTCCATATCACCGACGTGTAAAAGATCCCGAAAGTGGCCGATTTATTGGATAAATATTTCAATTTGGATTTTTTGATTTTTGGTCTTTATTCCATCACTTACAGCATTAAAACGATGTGTGCTTTTTTCGGTTAAAGTACTTGGTTCATTTCCCTGTTAGAATCTATATTTTATTTAAATCTTTTGATGCAGTTTAAAAGGAAAACAACCGATTTAAGAACCTCCTCCTTAAATAATACGCAGTCACGGGTTCGCCGATATGGATAAAAACTTTGTCGTTTATCTCCTCGCTTGTTTGATCGCTGTACCTATACTAATTTGCAGGAACAGCAACACGTAACGCGTATTCTCATTCTCAACAATCCTTATCTCGTTCTGTCCCACTATCTTCCCTGGCTCCTATATCCACTTATAATATATAATTTTTTTACAGATACGATATTTTTATTGCTTCACTGGGCAAGGATGATTCCGGTCAGCAGCTAACTGTGACGTTTTTCAAAGTTAAGGTATTTGGCCTTCTTTTCATTTTTTAAACTAAATGCTGCATTTGCAAATAAGGTGGATCTTAACGTAGGTACGCACGGAGGACGCTTAATTGACAACTACATTTTTCGGGGTTCCAAAATCAATCTAGGAATCCTCATAGTTTCGCCATGTCCGTCTGTCTTTCTGTATATCACACTCACTTTCTTTCAGAAACTATCAAAGATACAAAACTGAAAGGAGATCGTCGATCATCCATAGCGTCTTGTTCCCAACCGTTACACTAAAGATTTTTAGTCCGTTTTGTAGGGTACCTATTTTCTGTTTTAAATTATAGGCCTGATAAATACTAAGAAGCCAAAAAAAAACATGATATTGATGTCAAGCATGTGCAACAAGATATTATTATGGGAGCGCCAAAGTTCAACTAAAATTGCAACTCCTATTATCGGAACTCCGAAAATGAATTTTTTATACCGCTGGAACCGTAAACTGTTCAGAAGTTCTGAAATATTCAATGTGACTAGGTTAGGTTAGGTTTTATTGATAAAAATCCTGAAAAAGTAACAGTTGCTGAAAAAAATACGTTAGGAGTTGCGATGATTAGGACTTATGAGTCGTTATGAGTAAAAATAATTAGGTGAGCCAATATGGACCCTATTATTATAATAACATGAATAAAATTTCAAAGGGCTACAATATGGATCATTAAACTCGTAAATTTGGCTGTGAAATAATGAACAGGGTAGAAGGGAGGTTGGAGGGATATTTTAATAAAGTACCTATTAGGTACGAGTAGTATCAATTCCACAGTTTATACCGTGTTGTTCCACTTCTCAAAGTCCGATTGAAAGCACCGGAAATCACAAATAACCACAATGTGGAGAATATGATATGAAGCGAATGCCACTGACATTTATAATATTACTAGCGACCCGCCCTCGCTTCGCTTCGGTTAATATAAGTAAAAATAACCCAAGTTTATCTGTATTAATATACTTTTCAAACAGTGAAATAATTTTTAGATTGGTGCATTTGCATAGAGGTTTGCAGAGGGATGCAGAATTCACTTTATTTGGCCACAAATGAGGGGTTCTTGTGGACTTACGTTCGGCCTACTTTCATGTTCAGTAGAAGATTCTCTGGCTCTCTGAGATCTGTTTATCCCTGTCGCCTATAAGCCGAACGTGACGCTCAGTAGAAGATTCTCTGGCTCGCTGAGATCTGTCTATCCCTATCAACTCTAAGACGGAATGTCAAGTTCTATAGATGATTCTCTATTTCTTCGCAAATAATTACTTTCTCTTCTATTTCACAGCCTGATTTCCCTTTCTTCTTCGATTTCGTCATTAAGACGTAAATTGTTTATATTATTATCCCTAGTTCGACGACCTATATTAGAACGACTTCTTAATAGTTAATTTTAAGATTTTTCCTTTAAAAAAAATCTATCAACCCAAATCCACAAAATTCACGAACAAAAACAAATTGCTAGATACTAAACTAAACTAACACTCTCCAGGCTATGGTAACATGCTAAAAGCATATAAGTTAAAATTTATTTTTTAATTTACTACAGGACATATGTAAGCACCTATATTCAAAATATTTACAACACAACCTTAAAATAAGAAAAATGGAGTTTTATCCCTTAAATCCACAAATTGAATAATAAACACTACCTCGCGTTGATAACCGACTATGTATTTTAAAAAAAACACAGGGAAAAAGCTTACGCCAGCCAGGCTATCATGTCAGCCGAAAGACGTCCACTGCTGGACATAGGCCTCCCCCAAGGCTCTCCACTCAGACCGGTCTTGTGCTTTTCGCATCCACCGCGTTCCCGCGATCCTTACAAGGTCGTCACTCCATCTTGTTGGAGGCCTACCTACAGCTCGTCTCCCGGTCCGCGGTGGTCCCGGTCGGCCATCAGTCCTGCGAGCAATGTGCCCCGCCCACTGCCACTTAAGTTTGGCTATTCTTCGGGCTATGTCGGTAACCTTAGTTCTACTGCGGATATCATCATTTCTGATTCTATCACGCAGAGAAACCCCGAGCATAGCCCTCTCCATAGCCCTCTGAGTGACTTTGAGCTTCCTTATAAGGCCCACTGTTAGCGCCCACGTCTCAGATCCGTAAGTCATCACTGGCAACACACACTGGTCAAAGACTTTTGACTTCAGACACTGCGGTAATTTGGACGAAAAGGTGCTGCGAAGCTTCCCGAAAAGCATCCTCCAATGCAGCGGTGAATAGCTTCGGAGAGATCACATCTCCTTGTCTGACTCCCCGCTGCAGAGGAATAGGTTTCGTGCTCTAGTCCTGTAGTCGGACGGACATAGTGGCGTTTTCGTACAGACACTTCAACACTTCGATATATCGGTAGTCAACTTGGCACCGCTGGAGAGACTGCAGTACAGCCCAGGTCTCGATCGAATCGAAGGCTTTCTCGTAGTCCACAAATGCAAGGCAAAAGGGGAGGTTATACTCTTCGGTCTTCTGTATAACCTGCCGCAACGCATGTATGTGGTCTGCCGTACTATAGCCTTTTCGGAAACCGGCTTGTTCAGGAGGCTGGAAATCGTCAAACCTGCGCGCGAGACGATTTGTGATGACCCTCGAAAACAGCTTGTAAACATGGCTCAGAAGTGAGATGGGTCTATAATTCTTCAGCAAAGTTTTATCACCCTTCTTGAAGAAGAGAACCACCACACTTCTGTTCCATGCTCTCGGCGTTCTCCCTTCGTGGAGGACGGAGCTGAACAGCGTCTGAAGGCCCCTAAGGGTGGGTTTACCACCCGCCTTCAGAAGTTCGGCTGTAATTCCATCCTAACCTGGGGCTTTGCCATTCTTAAGCTGTTTGAGGGCCATACTAATCTCGTACAGGCTGACGTCGGGGAAATCTTCGGTATAGTGTCGGGTTAATCTAACCCTCGGGTCTTTAGCTCGATTTTCGACGGGTGTTCGGGTTGTCGTGTACAGCTGTCCATAAAACTTCTCAACTTCCGCCAATAGCTCAGGTTTGGATGAAATGACTCTGCCGTCGTCGGTCTTCAGCTTCATCAGTTGGCTTTGGCCAACAGACAGATCCCTGGCAAACACCTTAGAGCCCCTGTTACGCTCAATAGCCTCTTCAATACTTTTAGTATTGAATCGGCGTATATCACGTTTCAGAGACTTCAAGATCTGTCTGTTGAGCTGCCGATAGCGACAAGCGTCACCAGAGGACTGCAGAATCATTTCGCGCCTGACCTCCATGAGCCTAAGGGTGGAGCCCGAGAGCTTCTTGGTTTTTGTACGGCGGATCTTGAAGAACTTAGACCCGACCGTTTGGACAGCTTCCACGAACCCGTCGTTGTAACCGTCCACGTCGCTACCTAGGCACTCGAAACGGTTTTGAAGTTCGAGCTGAAAGCTCTCGGGGTTTTGGAGCTGAGCGGGTGCCGGGCGGAGCGTAGACTTCATCAGTCTAGACCTTTCAAGCTTGAACTGGATATTCAATGAGCCTCGTACCACACGGTGATCACTCCCGGTTTTAACCGCACTGATCACGGAGACATCACTGAATATGTGCGTCGAGTCGAATAGGTATGTCGACATGATAAAGTCTATCTCATTCCTCGTTACACCACCAGGGCTCATCCAGGTCCACTTCCTTTGCTCACGTTTTCTGAAGAAGGAGTTCATCATATAGAGTCCCTCCTTCTCCATAAAACTGGCCAGTAGGTGGCCCCGGTGATTCCTGTGCCCCACTCCAAAATTCCCAACTCTCTGCTCTTCACCGTCTCGTTTACCCAGCTTTGCGTTGAAGTCCCCCATAACAACCGTGAAGTGAGTTTTGGAGCTATGCATGGCTCTGGAAACATCCTCATACATAGCCTCCACCTCATCGTCGGAGTGTGTCGAGGTCGGCGCATATACCTGTATGACCTTTAAATATCGTTGGGTCATTTTGAGTACAAGGCACGCTACCCTGCTCGACACGCTCTCGATCTTCACCACGTTGTTCACGAGGGACTTGTGGACGATAAACCCGACACCTCCCTGGGACTGGTGGTCGCCCTCCCGGAAATAGAGCAAGTTACCGGACTTCAGGGTTATCATGTCCTCCCCCTCTCTACGGACTTCTGACAACCCTATGATTCCCCATCGTAACCTGCTCAATTCCTCCTCCAGTTCCAGCAACTTTTCGTCGGTCCGCAATGTTCGGCAGTTGTATGTTGCCAGGGCCAAAGGTCGTCGTTTCTAGTAGCCGGGTCTCTGCCGGAGATTACCTAAAGCACCCCCTGCCCCGCCGTTACCATGGCCGCTACCGGAGCCAGGAATAGCGGGGTCGCCGGGGACTAGGGGTTTGGGCCGTTCTTTTAAATTCATAATTGGCTTTTGATCTACAACCGTTGGGGGGAAAATGCCGTAGTCGCCACGCTTGGCAGGCGGGTTGGCGACCGCAGTTATACCATGAAGTCATCACGGGAAGAGATGGGGTGGTGCTATTCTCGACCGGCACCGGCACCAACACGGCTCATATAGCCGGACTATGCTAAAAGCATAAAACTTAATTTATTAACCTGTATTAAATTATTTACCTATTACCTAAATTAATTTATTCAAAAAATATGAAATACAACATAAAAATAACTTTTAATCAAAACCTAAACTCAATTAAACTAACCTACCCATTTCCCGTATTTAATAATCGGAAAATATTGTATTTCTTTATTAATATAAATAAAAGTAATTAGGCAACAGGAGATCAGCTCCGATACACGTCTGATAATTTCAAAATGTTTGTCATTATAGGTACAGTCAAGGACTCTAATTGTTGAGCCACTATGGAACCCTGTCGCTTAACGTTAATCATTAATTTTAGCGTACCTAATTTCTTTCATGTGGCTTGATGCTGTCATTATGACAGGGTTCCATAGTGGTTCAAAATTAACGTTTTTGAAGTATCTTCTTCCATAGTTAAATAAAGATAACTAAATTTGCTACAAATGACATTTCAAAAAAAAATAATTTTTTTTTTCTCTGGTTAAAAATTATAGTACCTGTGTTTCTCGGTTTTTCCTTATTTAACTTATATTCGTCGTTAATAACTTATTAAAGAAATAGTCATTAAAAAGACCGTATATACAAAGTTAGGAATGCTGATGTCGTGATCTTAGCATGATATAAAATAAAAAAGTAGCTTTGAACGGAAACAGAACTGACTGTCATGCCATGTCACTTGTCAACAATAACAACTGTAACAACTGTTTACAAATCTGTTCGTCACTTTCATTTTAAATACCGTATATCAAAACAATAGTATTACGAGAAACGAAAGCGTGTCGTTAGAATCAAGTAATCCGTCAGAAAGATAAAAAATTGACATGACAGTTGTATATTTTTTTCAATTCCTATGGTAATAATTGGACTAAGGGCAATAAGTGTATTCCTAAAATTCACAATCCAACTTTTTTTTACAGTTTTTCCTAAATATAAAAAAACGCGAGGCATAAAAAAAATTTTTTTTTTTTACTGTAATCACCTGTGTAAAATCTTCAAACGGTATTTGAATTTACTGCCTTATCATATCACATATGAATTGTTGTCAATTTGAGCGTAACTTCAGCACATTATGTTTATTGGTTGCGGACAGCAAGTCAAAGATGGGTAATTTTCTTCAAAAAGTGAAAATGTGTTGCTAGGGTCATTTTCGAAGACGCGTACCGGTAACTAACACTTCTAGGTAAAAGTCATGTTAAAAGAATTAATAGAGAATTGAATTAGCTTCAATTTAATATCAAAGTAGTGCCTCTAGGCCTCATAGTTTCATCCAAAATAAAAAAATAGTAAAATATCGGATTTCAGCTAAATAATAAATACATTGTACAGATCTACCCCCTTACTAATAAACGTTGAGTAACGGTGGTATAGCTATAGAATTTTTTGTCCTTATCTGTCAAATTCAAATGTGGGCGTTTTCCAAAAAAAGTGTACACGTGACGAAACGGAGAAGTAAAATTTTTTTGACTCCGATTTTGAAATTTGGCTATTAATTTGATTAATTATAAGTTTAAGTATATTTATTGAAAAAATGACATGAAAATATTGAGAAATACACAAAATAACGACATTATTAGTTCAGGTTGTGGTCAAACTAGTTCCAAATCGTCACAAATATAAAATTCATTTTAAATTGAAAGTATTATTTTATAGACCATCTTTAGTTTATACATTAAAAATAAACACAATAAACTTTTTAAAACAGGTTTGTTACATACATACATACATAAACTCACGCCTTTATTCCCAGTTTGGGGTAGGCAGAGCTACAGAATTGCCAACAACTCTAAAAGCTTATTGATAATTCTGTAACCACATTTTGCATAATCAGGCTAAGATGTTTATCAGTGTATTAGAGACAGGTTGCAAGCCCATCGCCTAACAGTACTACAAGCCTTTATTCCCTTAGTCGACTCTTACGACATCCACGGGAAGGCATGGAGTGGTACTATTCTAAGCCGGCAACCACACAGCTAACAGCACAGGTTTGTTTTATAGAATTAATGAAACAAATAATCTTTGAGGATAAAATATGTGACCAGTTCGTCACAACAGCCTTCTTTTGACTGCTACACATTAAAAAATTTGGTATAAACGAGTTAAATAATCATTAAACATATTTAAATATACATAATGGAATATCCAATAAGAATTATTAACCCTAAAAAAACGTGAACTGTTATAATACCAGCAAACTATAATTGTTTTTAACAATTCAAATCTTGGGACAGTGACTATGCGGAATCTCATGTGACTATCTGGAAAATGTAAGGCATAGTACACATCTAGGTTTGACATTAAAGGAAAAATAACAAACGAATGTGTTTAATGTGATGTTGTATTTATTAATGTAAATAAATATTAAAGTGTTAGATCGTTTTTATAATCATTCTCACAAACTACGATGTCTTATTTATTTTTAAGTTTTTCACAGTTGGGTTGCACGTTACTTTGCAACTTGTAAGCAATTATTTTCATAATAGGTAATTATTTTTTACAATTACACATTAACATAAAACAAAACAAAATAATAACAAAAACACTCTAACCAGTCTTTACCAAAACCTTCTCCTAAGTTTAACAAATACCTTTCTGAAAACTGCATCAAAATCGGTTCAACCAAAAGTGAGATATTCGCGGACAAACATACATACACTTACAGGTCAAACTGAGAATCTCCTCTATTTGAAGTCGGTTAATAAAATGAATTACACCGTCAAATTTCGATTCTGCACTAAGCTTTATAATTCCAGTTCGTTACAAAATCGTTCCAGTAGTACATCACGTGACGATTTACACCACAACAAATTAAAAGCATAATATCCAATTGTCTAAACCCGTTAAACTGTGAAATCTTTCCAGTTTCGGATACTATACAAGTTAATTAATGTTAAATTGTATTACACGAAAGTTAATCATCTGTACTTACCGAAAATACTGTAACTTTACCGGAACACTTTTTTTACACCAACACAAAGCGACCACCTTGCGTCACAATTTCTTTGACACTGACGCTTAATCAGCCAATGGCGGCGTATCAACTAGCATCTTAATGTTGCAAGGATAAAAATATTAACTCCTTTAGTGGAATTTTGGCTGCCCAAGTCGTTTAAAATCGCTGTGACGCAATCGGATTTTCCGGTACGCTCAATTTTTTGCAAAGTGGAATGATAGTTTTTTAAAGTTATTTACGTATAAATGAAGCACATATTCCTGTATCGGGACTCATAAAGTATCTGTGTGACCATATCAAATATTCATACAAGTTTATTTTACGTTCCGTTTTAGGGTTTGAACATTGAGAAATGACGTGGGACATAAGGAATTTGGCACTTTTCGTTTCTTTCTTTTATGATCAATTTATAAATGAGAATATATTCATCGTTTTATAAATATATTTCGAATGCCAAACACTTATGGAATCAAACTATATCACTCATATTCCCAACTAGAACGTAGAAAGTAAAAAAAGCGTCTTTGAATCGATGGGACATTCAAATTTTGCCATGTACACTTTTTTTGGAAAACGCCCATGTCACAATGACAGATAAGGACAAAACATTGTATAGCTATACCACCGTTACTCAACGTTTATTAGTAAGGGAGCTACACGGACCTAAAAAAAATACGGACGTAACGTTACACTCAAAAGGTGCGAAGCAGCAAGGCCTGTTATTTCGTTCCGTCATACACAATCTACCGTCTTACAAATGCACTAGGTCTGTTAACCCGCCGCCATTACGTGTCCAGCCACAGCCCGAGTGACATATCACTTTACACCGAAGAAAATGCCGCATTGTGTAGTAAAAACGTGTAAAATCTACATTAGTAAATATAAAAAGCCACACGGAATCACTTCGATACCTTTAGACTCAATTGGCGTAAACGCCAAAACTCAACTTTTCAGGAGAGCAAAAAAACTTTTTTTTTCTAAATTATTTTTATCATTTCATTTTTGTTTTTTGAGTTATAAAGCTCAGTTTTGGACATAATAAATATAGTTTCAGGATAAAGAATATGATTAAGTAATATTTAAAGTAAACCCAGTATTTAAGAAAATGGAAGGCTTATACGCCCTACAAAAATACTAAAAATGTTACTTACGCCCCAAAAAAATACCGTTTCTGTGAAAGGTTTAGGTTGTAAAAGCCAGGAGGATTATTTTTTAACTGTAATAGGGTGTATAAGAGAAATTTTATGTAATTCCGCGAACGCTCAGGTTGTGGATTGAGCTCCAGCGGTTGTTTTTCGAAGAGTTTACAATATGGGTTTCTTCAAAAAGGAATTAGTAAAAGGTTTTTGGTAGGTCGGAGACCTAGAAATGATGGTTCAATGATGTAAACTTTCATAGGCTACGGTGGCCATCTTCTTTCTAGCGGGCCATAATACTAATATCTGGTACAAAGTAACACATACTTTACATTTAACTTAAGTGTTTATAAATACATATATTATAATCTTTTCGGAATATAATTATTCATTTAAATAAATAGGATGGTGAAATAAACACACGAAATATGAGTTAGGTACCGAAAATCTTTATTCCAATGACATTATAGTCAGCTAATCTTCATTTATTTAATAATTAGTTAAGCACTTGTATAATCACATGTATGCCTCTCTTACTATCGTATAACTTGTATTTATTCGCACGCGGCACGTGTATTGCTAGGGTTGTCACACGCCTAGAATACATCAATGAGGGCTAAAATGTTTTAGATCACCAGATGTCGCTCGCTCGCTTATGGCGATCGTTATAAGGTCGTATCGACGTGTTTTTAACAGACTTCAAAATAAAGGACGTTCTCCACTCGTCGGATTATTTCTATATGTATGTTCCGTTAACAACGTGTTTAATATAATAACAGTACCTATATATAAATATAGTATAAACGATTGTAACATCGTCGAAATATCGGGCGGGACATCAAAATCCCAAATCGTGGTTATACTAAGTAGGTGTTGTAATTTCATAGTCAACGTAAAAAAAGAATATTTTACGTCCTTTTGTTAATTCAAACAACCATTTACCTACACAACAGTACAATGTAACAGCTTTTCGGAGTGCGTTTCATTTCATCGTGTGTTTTACTATCAATCAACACCACATAACAAGTAAATAATAAAAAGTTTAAGGTTATTCACATAACTAACTTCATTACGTATTACGGCACGCCCCGAGATCGATCGTTCAAGACGGCGGAAGGCATATCGTGGCGCACGCGTGCTCGCTCGGTCGGTGCCGGCCCCGGACTGATATCCATTCTCAGAATGGACCAGCGGGAAGGTTACTAAGGCGGCGCGACACGCCCAGTGCAATCCCTCTGGTAAGGGTCCCAGTGTTTGATAGTGCTACAACAGTTGTTGGCACCTTCAATCTTATATCATAAGAATAAATAATACCTAGACGTAGAAGCGAAACTCCTGGCGTCTCCGGAAGCGCACTCGGCGCGATAGATACCTACCGCCGGCACCTGAGGTGTTTAGTTAATATTTTAAAGGTTGTTTATAGACTCGTTTCCGTGTTATAGAGATGATTAATAGCCATATAAGCCATGTAATTTTCTGGAGATAATCTTAATATCATCAAAAAATATTATTACCTAATTTAACGTAAATGTAAAAAACATATTTTGCAACAATGTTTCCACGATGAAGTAAAACATAAATAACATTTCGTGACTAAACTTGTATACCACATTCATAAACCGATAAAAATATTTCGCAAGTGACAGCCCTAACTTTGGGCGCGAAAGACAGACGGGCGTAGCGGGGTGAAGGGAGAACTAGGTATTTAAAGCACGGCATTTGGGGCCTGGTCCCTGGAGATTCGCACCTACGTGTAGTTATTATTTATTCTTATGCTTATATCGACAGAGGTAACAGATGAGTGTCTCTCTTATACAGCCTATTACAGTTAAAAAATAGTCCACCTGGCTTTTACACCCCAAACCTATCACAGAAACAGTATTTTTTTGGGGCGTAAGTAACATTTTTAGTATTTTTCCACGGCGTATAAGCCTTCCGTTTTCTTAAATACTGGGTTTACTTTAAATAATACTTTTTTTTAATGTTAGCTCTCCTGAAAAGTTGAGTTTTGGCATTTACGCCAATTGAGATTTACTGTTTTCTATTTCTGATCAGGTTATAAGAGGCAAAAATATATCCACTTTATACGACTATTATAAAGTACGACCTTCAATTTAATTATTTGTGGCTCTTTTATATTGGGTCGTAAAAGCCACCTATTATTTTTTGCAGAAACAATAGGGTCGTATAAGCCACGTTAGACTTACATATATCATCATACATCCTTTTGCTATAAAAACAATATCATTTACGACCTTGAAATGTTGAAAATAAAAAAATACAGCAAATACGCCCAAACAATTACAAAAATCATGTTTTTTGGGCCTAATATTCTGGGTCGTATTCGACTTTTTTTTGGGAATTTCTCAACTTTAACTACACAGATCGATAGAGAATGAAAAATTGAGTATAACTGCATTAAAAACTCATTTTGGCCGAAATGGCGTTTACGCCAATTGAGTCTAAAGGTATCGACTTATCACCTGTAAGTTATGTTTATTCGTGTTATTTTTCATAAATATGTTTATTTACTTTGACGCAAATTACAAACAAAAATGACAATCAGTGTTGCCAGTTTTTTCACGGATTTTTCTGCCTAAAAGTGGGGAAATCTTTAACGCCGTTAGTAATGTTACGGAACCGTGCTTATGCCTAACTTATGCTTATGCCTTATGATTAAGTCAGACTTGATTTTGATCGGTTTATTTACATACTTTTAACTAAGTCACAAACAATCTAAGAAACTTAGAATGTAATTAAGTCTTGGATCTCTGTTTTAACTTATACTCGAAACTCTAATTTAAGACCAAAAAAACTACGACAGATACGTCACTGTCATATGTGTCAAAGTCACTTATGTCAGTGTCAATCGAACATTTAAGAGTTAGCCAACTTTTTTGCATTGATAATCAAATTGTTGTTAATATTTGTAGATAATTCTAACATTTTCAACAATAGCGAATATGCATTCAATGTTTTTTCTACCCGATATTCAAAACATTAAAATATCCCAAAACAAATATTTTCTCGTATAGTGTGTTAAGTCATTAAATGGCGGGTGTGTGTGTTCAATGGCGATTTTTTTATCAGCTTAAATAAAATGACAAGCTAAATTCGGATGCCTTACACTTATGCTTGATTTAAACTTGACAGTTGCCCATGGGGTGTCATGGCTGGTAAAATGCCCGATGCTTGTCATTATAAAGTGAGCTACACACTTTTGGCCTGTTATTTTGTCGAATAGCTAAACCTACGTAATATTTAATGTTATGTTATGTTATGTAATGTAATATGTATATGTAATGTTTATTTATCGTACCAAATGTTATTAATACCTGAAGTAATACAAGTGCAATAACAGTTTTGCTACAAAAAATGTTCTATGGTTAAATATTTAATAGGCCATCTTGTATTTGTGTAAGTAACTTGAATTAACTTGTTTATTTAAATAGAAGGTTTAAAACTACCTACAAATAAATATTCTTAGTGCGGTCTTTTAAAAAGTGGAAATATACTAAGGCAAATATTTTCTTAATTAGTGGCAACCCACGTTGATCTTTAATTACGTTTTCGAGTATAGTTACTTCTAATTTGTCAGATTCTCTTGAAAATATGCATACTTATGTAATTATATGGTATTATCGAGCAATGATATTGAAACTTTCTTGCACATTCCATACAATCAAATTGAGGAAATAAAAAATTGCTCAGTCTAAACTCTAAACCTTACGTTTGGTACAATTCTATTATTGCAACAAAATAATTGCATACAATTATTGCGGATTCTTGTACAAGAAACTTGCATAATCTAAATGGGGCTTTACAGTGGGTAAAAGGCCTTAAAATGGGCAAATTGACGATTTATATGGCAACCCTCAAAGCACGCACACTCGTAAACAGACGGCCATTTTGTCTGCTTCACTCATGATTAGACTAGGTGACGTCCGTATTTTTTTTAGGTCCGTGGGGAGCTAGTGAATAATCCTTCCACATCATGAAAACTCGGAACTCACGTTTACTTCCGAATGATGCCGACGTGTCTATGAATTATTGAATAATTAAGTGACATGTTTGTATTAAATAAATAGAGTACTTTAGTTATCAGTGTCAAAAGTCAAACCAAGAGTTTGAAGTATATCACACCAAGATGTTAAAACCACCACGATCAAATATATAGAAATTAGGTGTAGGTAAACAAGAAGAAATATAAATAAATGATGACAATAATTTCACAGGCTTGTCAATCTAAACGTTTCCCAGGTCTAATGCTTTCGGCATGACTATTAAAAAGAACTGAAAACAAACTTAATCTTAATTAACAAGAAAATACTCTGGTATTAACGACTCTATATCGATTATCACTCTCGCGATGCGACGTTCTCCCATGTTGTCTTGATGGGTACTGAGTCAGACTGAAGTAGCATGACAAATACGAACGTTTTCCGAGTAAATACGATGTGAAAGGATATTTCACTACATTTGCACTGAATAATGCGGGTATGATTTTCTTTAAAAAAAGGTGCAAATATGTGAATTTACCATTTTAGATGTATAATTATGGCTTCAAATTAACGGACACTAAAGATATGAACATACTTCCACGTTGTTTCAAAAACTGCCAAAAGGGGTTTGGGTAAAAGTGTTGTCATTTGTAAAAGTCATACATTTTCAAGGTGGGCGGCCATTCGTAAAAGTGGTAAATTATGATAGAATTATTCAAAATAAACATATTTTGTTAAAAAAAGATAAAAGATATAAGAAATTTATTCAGTAAGTAGGCCGCACGGGCACTTTTACACGTCAAGAATCTACCAGCGCTTCCCAAGAGAAGACCACTGCTGAGAAGAAACGCCGCAAGAAACTCAGCAGTCAGTCATTTTTTAAACATATTTCTTATTACAATGGTACTACTTAGTCTAGCATTATATAAAGCTATAAATATTAAATTAAATATAGTATCAAATAACATGCGTAGTTCAGCAGGAAAACATGCCAATTAAGAATCTTACGGGAGAGATAGAGAGAATAAAAAAACACATACTTATGTGTATATAAGATGGTGCGAGACGACCACATAAAAGTTTCGATATGTTTTCCTACATCAACGGTGTCCCCTAGACAAGATAAAGATTTTGCATTTGAATAAATTATTATTGACTAAGTTTCGGGTTTAGGCCATGCATTTTTGTCTGTTAGATAGTCCTCGATCCTATAATACGCTTTAGACATTAACGACCTTTTCAAGTAATTTTTAAGTGCTGGAAAGGGTAACTTTAAAACTTCGTCAGGTAATTTATTATAGAAATGAATGCATTGACCAACAAATGATTTATATACTTTACGGACGCGGAATTTTCGGATAGCGATTTTATTTTTATTTCTGGTATTTAAATTATGTATATCAGAATTTTTGGTGAAATAATCTAAATTTCTAATAACGTAAATAATATTCTCATAAATAAATTGAGACGCTACAGTCAAGATATTAATTTCTTTAAAAAGTTCTCTTAATGAGTCACGGGAATTTAAATTGTAAATAGAACGAATGGCTCTTTTTTGTAACACAAATATAGTTTGTATGTCAGCTGCCTTACCCCAAACCAGAATACCGTACGACATGACACTATGGAAATAACTATAATAGACTAAGCGAGCTGTCTCAACATTGATTAGTTGTCTAATTTTCCTAACGGCGTAAGCTACCGAACTTAGTTTACCTGCCAGTACAGCTATATGGGGACTCCATTGCAAATATTTATCTATTGTTATGCCTAAGAAAATTGCCTTATCTACCATTTGCAAACACTCGTCATTTAGAAAAATACTAGAATGTACCGGTTTAACATTAGGCAAAGCGAACCTAACACATTTCGTTTTCTTAGCATTTAGTAGCAAATTGTTGCTAGTAAACCAATTAAGTACTTTAACTAGTGTGGTGTTAATTCTACTGTAGTCTACGGATTTTCTATCTACCTTGAAAATTAGTGAAGTATCATCAGCAAAAAGTACAATATCACAAAGTTTATCTACTGTTGGTGGCAAGTCATTTATGTAAACCAAAAATAAAAAAGGACCTAAAATAGAGCCTTGAGGCACTCCTATTTTCACTGTAGCTCCAACAGATTGCGTTTTGTTTACAACAACTGTTTGAGTTCCATCACTTAGATAAGAAGACATAAGTCTTACAGCTTTATTGGACAATCCATAATGTTCTAATTTTAAAATAAGGGTCGTATGATCCACGCAATCAAAAGCTTTAGAAAGATCACAAAATATTCCTACTGCATCGCAAGATTTCTCCCAACAGTTATATATATGTTTAATGAGTACAGATGCCGCATCAATTGTTGATCGACCTCTGGTAAAGCCAAACTGGTTATTGTTAAGTAGTTTATTTCTGTCAAAGTGACCTAACATATCCTTCAGCATTACTTTCTCAAAGACTACTTAAAACTGGTAGTATGGAAATAGGACGGAAGTTCGTTATATCACTCATCTCGCCCGATTTAAAAAGAGGTATTACTTTACTATATTTCATGAGATCTGGAAAGACCCCCTCTGATATGCAATTATTGTAGATTAATGCTAGATGGGGTGCAATTACATCTATGATATGAAAGAGTACCTTAACTGATGTGCCCCACAAATCTTCAGTCTTTTTTAAACTAAGTGATTTAAATATCTTCACTATTGAATCTGAATTTACAGGGCTGAAATCAAAGTTTATATTACATTTACTGACATTAGTGCTAAGTAATGATTGAGCTTCAACCGCGGATGATTTAAGACATTTCGTAGTATTAATGGCTATGTTAGAAAAATAATCTTCGAATGCTAAGGCAACGTCTTTATTTGACATGATTTGTTGGTCACCGGTTCAGAGTGACTAGATTATCACGAGTTTTTGATTTTCCCGTTTCTCTATTTATAATATTCCATACAGTTTTTACCTTGTTGTCAGATGATTTAAGTTTGAGACTAAGAAAATTTGCCTTGGCAGTTAAACTTGCTTAAAGGTCCTTGAATAATTCTTAACATAATTTAGGAAGTCAGCATTCTTATTGTCCTCCCTCTCTCTATATAGGTCATAAAGCCTATTTCTACTTTTATGAATGCCTGCAGTAGCCCATTCACTAAATTTTGTTTTCGACCTAGAAATAGTTTTCATTTTAAAATTGTTGTTAAATTGATGTAGAATTACGCCAAAGAAGTCTTTATACAAACTATTACACCCATTCTGTAAAAAAGGTAACACTGAAAGATTACTCTGAACTTTATTTTAGAATAATTCCAAACGATTACTAGTTATAGGTCGGTATGTTATTGTGTCAGGTTTTTGATAAAAATCATAGATGAAAGATGCCTTCTGACCACGATGGTCAGAATTAAAACAATTAAATATTTCTTTATCCAAACATTCGCAACTACAAAAAATATTATCTAAGCAGGTTGCACTACTAACACCTATCCGTGTGGGTTCTAAGAACAGATTAGCTAAATTAAAAGATTTAAATAAACTAAGTAACCTAGTGGTATTATTTGACGTTTCGAGTAAGTTAATATTAAAATCTCCACAAACTATAACATGCTTCTGGGTATTACATGCTAATTTTAACACATGTTCCATAGTAGATTCAAATGTGCAAAAATCAGCCAACGGTGGTCTGTAAACACATATTATTATATAACTTTCTAGTTCTGCGCAAGAAATTTCTACAATCCTTTCTATCGATAGCTTTACAAATTCGACGCTAAAAAGCGTAAACGCTGTAACCCACAATGTACCTAAAAATTTTTTTTGCATATTCGGAATCAGATTTTTTTTCTGCGTCGAATGGTCCGGGTCTCATGGCTCTACGACGATTAGAAAATTCTGTACAGCGTTGAAATTGTATGTACTTTTTTGACATATAGCAAAATTAATTGCTGTAAGCCGCCAAAAAACAGGTCTTTATTTTGCATTTGCATTTACACCAATTCATGTTCTACTAATTATTCGAGTCCAGTAGGTTACTGCGTGCATAAAACCATTTCCACAGTCGTTTACGCGTATTGAAAAAAAAAGTGACACTATACTTACTATGTTTTCTCTAAAATATATTTAGATGATAGTGACTTACTACGTTTTATTCAGACAACATAATTTTAATACTCACAAGTTATACCAAATATGAAGTAATATGCAAAAATATTATTTACATTTACTTCCTTTTTTAAACGATTGCTTATTAGTGGTCGCGTGAGTTTACCGTTTTTTAAATACGCGCTCACGCGGTGTGGGTAACGGCTTACCGCCCCGATCTGTCAGTCTGCGACCGCCGTGGGGGTAAGTTGTGTGTGGTGTAACGGTCTTTTGCCGACTGACAACAAAAGTTCAAAATGTAATTATATCTATTTTAATAGTAAACCAGTGCAAATAATGTGAATAGTTAATACTATACAAGAAATTTTTATTTCATTTTAATAGTAAAGACTTATTATGATATGATCTGAGAATTAAGTGTAGCATTTGTTTACATAATTATAAGTAATTAAAACTACCTACTTAACAAATTTGAACAATAGTTTGATAATAGTTATTAGTTTAAGGAAGCGCTAGTATAGTGTCTTGAGCTTTTCAGTTTGTTAAACATTGATGTTTTTAATTTTAATTTACTTTATTTCATGAGTAAATTAACTTGTGATATTTTAACTATCATAATAATAATATACGGCACGCTTGGGGCCTGCGGGGCCTCCTGCTCCGCGCACGGCTCCCGCTACCGGTGGTTTAGTGCGCCGCATGCGATGGTCATAAACAAATAACGAAAATTGTATGCGAGCGTATTACGGGGCTACTTTGAGGTCCTTTTTAGGTGTATGTATGAGGCAGTGAATCAGAGTCTTTCGTCAACTAGGTGGTCGAGATGTCCCCTCTGATTCGCCTAACTTGATAAGGATCGAAAGCGGCATCTTCCAGGGTGACAGTCTGAGTCCTTTGTGGTTTTGCCTAGCCTTGAATCCTCACAGCTCTTTGCTGACAGATTCCGGGCTCGGCTATCGACTTCGTAGAGAGGCTGAAGTCATTTCTCACGTATTGTTCATGAATGACCTCAAACTGTTTGCATCGAAGCGCCAAGATCTTATCGCATTATTGAAAATTACACAAGAGTTCAGTAATGCGATCAAGATGGAATTCGGTGTAGATAAGTGTGCAGTCATGCATGTTCAACGAGGGAAAGTTGTAAATTCATCGAATTTGCAGCTTTCTGAGACAAGGACTCTCAGATCTCTCTCCGAAGTTGAAACCTACAAATATCTTGGTACGTCACAGTCTTTGGGTATTGTGGACGGCGATGTCAAGCAGTCAGTGAGTGTCAGCGCTTCTTCTGCCGCTTGACAAAAGTTCTTAACAGTCTTTTGTCGGGTAGCAATAAGGTGCGCGTCTTCAATGGCTGGGTGATGCCGCTGCTCAAATACTCCTTTGGCA
Source organism: Acleris literana (assembly GCA_946894065.1). Taxonomy (NCBI): domain Eukaryota; kingdom Metazoa; phylum Arthropoda; class Insecta; order Lepidoptera; family Tortricidae; genus Acleris; species Acleris literana. Next base: position 27,912,884 of record OX335668.1, on the reverse strand, counting down.
TACTAAGGTGGACTCAGACTGAGCTGGACGGCCTGGATAGGAGGGTCCGTCTACTGCTTAAATCACATCGCATGTTGCACCCACGCTCATCTGTTATGAAATATGTGGAGGTTGAGGCATGTTAAATGCTAAGAATCTCTACAACCGCGAGGTGTGCAATCTCAGGGATTATTTCCTTAGCAATGAGTGTGGGATGCATCGTGATGTGGTTGCAGTAGATAAGAGTCTCACGCCTATCTCCTTGTCAAACGAGAACTGGTGCAAACCAACGGTGTTGAGCACTGAAGACCGCAAGAACGTATGAAAGAGCAAGGAGCTAACTACACGGACGCCCGACGGTGGCCCGACGTAGACTTTTTAGCGTCCGTGAATTGGCTACGATTTGGTGACCTCTTTGGGAAACCGAAGGTTTTGTCCGTGCAATTGCTGATGAGGTCATAATGACGAACAATTACTGGAAATATATTCGGAAGGATGGCACGGTCGAAATTGGTCGAGCATGTCGTTGCCCCGGCGAGTCCTTCAGACATATAATTTCCGGTTGTTCGCATTTGGCCAACGGTGCGAACTTGCACAGACATAAACTCGTGGCCAGGATCGTCCATCAGCAAACTTGCTCTTCAATATGGTCTCGTTGAGTCTGAAGTGCCGTACTAAAAGTACACACCAGCGCCAGTTCTCGAAAATGGTCGTGCTACACGCTATTGGGATCGATCTGTCATCATGGACAGGACTATTGTTGCCAATAAGCCTGATATCGTGTTGACGGATCGATCTCAACGCCGGGCAGTGCTCGTCGACGTCACTATACCGCATGACGAGAATCTCGTGAAGGCCGAGAAGGACAAGGTCAGCAAGTATCTTGACTTGGCTCACGAGGTGACCGCCATGTGGAATGTTGACTCGACGATCATTGTTCCGATAGTTGTTTCAGCAAACAGTCTTATAGCGAAGAGTCTCGACCAACACCTCAAGAGACTCTCGCTAGATGGCTGGATCAAGGGCCAGATACTCCTACTCCTCGACACGGCACGCATTGTGAGGAGGTTCCTCTCGCTGCAGCCCTACCCACCGGTAGCTTGAGCCCTGCCCCGATGCCGGCGGCACTCGTAGGTTAGGTTTTTTTCTTTTATATTTAATACTTATTGTAAAAACCAAATTTACAGAAAATTTTATAAAATTTATAAAATTTTGATACTAAAACGACGTAAATATGAGATAACATTTATTAATCCTTTTTTTTTAAATGTTATCCTAAAGAATTCATTAATACGAATGTGTTTATATGTGTATGTATGTAAATATATAATATATAATCCTCCATTAGATAAGTCTAGTCGAAAAAAAAAGAAATACATTTGTTTTAACGATAATTATGCATCATTACACATACTTCATATATCAGGAAGTATATTCTCAGATTAAATTCTTTAGGATAACATTTAAAAAAAAGGATTAATAAATGTTATCTCATATTTACGTCGTTTTAATATCAATAACCTATTTTGACATCTATCATTAAAATACATTTATGACTTTTTTAAACTGCAAGCACTGCAGCGTAACATCAATTTAGGCAGTGCTCAACATTTAAAGAATGGTGGTTACAGCACTAACGCTTATTAGAAATCACACTGATAATTACCTTTCCATATATTTAACAAAATCATTAACAGCGTTATATCGTATTGAATAAAAAAGTCAGGTTGCTGTAACCGACACTTAAAAGAAACCTAGTCACTTCTAGTACACGACAGGCATATGATCTAATAGGGAATTTGAAAATACATATGTGGTATAAAAATGGCACCGATCGATCAAATATAAAAAAAGATATTCTTTTTTTTGTAAAATTTCAAAAGGCTCTGGTGTAAAGTTTGCTTTTGCGGGTTACAGCGTTTACGCTTTTTACCGTCGAATTATCCTTTCTTTCTTTGGATTTAAGAGTACTTTTTACAATTATTAAAGAGCCACCATGAATGGCACTTTTTCTGGCAAAATAACTAACTAATTTAAAATTTAAAAAATCAAAAATTAATTGCTCTTGTCTAAGCCAATGTTCAGTAATGCACATCATTTGTACATTTTCATTATCTAAGAACAACCCTATTTCTAGTTCTTTTCTGGAAAAACCTTGAATATTTTGGTGAATTAAATTTATATTCAAGGGTGTTTCCGCTGTCCTATAATTTAGTTTAAATCATGAGGCAAGGCATTATTGCCAATAATGGCTTGTTGGGGCTGGGTACTACTGTATGTATTTGGTTCTATATTAAAAGCTAATAGGTCAACCAAGGTCAAAATATATTTCCTGAGCAAATGATTTTTTCCTGATGTTAGATCAAGTCGCTTTATAAATTTGTTTAAGTCAAAGAAATGATATTTATTATTACAGCTTATAGCATTATATATTAAAGAATTAAAGTGTGCTATTCTATTATTATGACTAAATGGCATACTTTGTGAGTATGGTAGCGCACATAGTATAATTTTACCTATTATGTTATGTAATGTAATACTCTTAAGTGCATCGGAGCCGAGATATTTAAATATTCATACCTTTAGTATCAAAACTGAATACTTAAATCTTTAATTTCTCGGCTCCGATATTATTAAACGCCATAAATTTTATATATCTATGTGTATTTCGAAGTCCTCTAAATAACTATATAAAAATCACCAGTGGCCGCTGAAAAAAAAAATGACAATATTCTTCAAACAAATTTACCCAATGCCCTTTAAGGCACTTGTTTCAGTTTATATTTTAACAGAGTTAACTAAATTGGCTACAATTTAAGTCTACCTTGAGCACTACAGGATCATTGGTTGCGGAGATACAGTTAGTCAAAGACTGACATTTTTTTTTCAACAAAATGAAAATTTCGTGGTAGGGTGATTTTCCAAGTAACGTAGTGGCTAAATTAATGCTCCTAGAGAAAAGTATGAGATACGATTTTTTAGAAAATTTAACTAGCTTCAATTTAATACCAAAGTAGTGCCTCTAGCTTTGATATTTTCCTCAAAAATATATAAAATAGTAAAATATCTGATTTTGGTTAAGTAATAAAAACATTGTTCTGAATAATGTATGAATGTGTGCAAGCATTAATCATAGATATTCAATATTTGAATTTGCCGCTTATTTCGCCGGCCGCCCGCGCTATCCCTGCGCGGATCTAAGTCCGCGCGCTTCAACCTATCACAGACGAGCATCATAGCTAAAACGTTTTTGGTATGGCCGCGGCACGAAGTCGACGAATAAGTTAATGGTGGAACAGTTGCTTTATGTGTTATATGTAAACATCGGTATCAACGTTCAGTTTTCATGGCACCCGGTAAGGGTAGCAAAAAAAGAAATAGTTTCGAATATTTAATGAATACTAACTTTTATTTTCTGTTATTTTTTAAAACATAATAATGCAGCAGCTAACTGTATCTATATTTATGCTGTACTTATGCTTAAAGAAGTTTATATTCTAAATAATGTCATAGAACCTTAATACTTATATTGCATTCGAAAAATAATTTATGCCAAATAGGTAACGAATTTCAATTTAATTGTCACACCAAATAAATATTAGTCAGTGCGGAAAGGTAATTAAGTCATAATATACAAAATTTATATGGAATTTACGTCAAATTTCAAATATAGAATGTTGAACGGTCTATACAGATGTGTTATAACTACATGCAAGAGATCATTTACTTAAGCTTTTCACCTATATATTATAAGAGATGTCAAAGGTTAACAGCAAAATCCATGGTTTTTTTTAGTAATTTATTAAACCTTTAATACATTTTTAGCGTCTTTCTTTTTGTTTATAAAAAATATAAGTTCAAAATACTAGATGTATTTGTTTGTATTTGTTTTTCTGCAAACCGTACTTTGCCATGAAAGTTGAACGTTGATACCGATGTTTAGTTATATGTAAGGACTTATTAGTAATTAAGGACTATGTCAAAATGTTTGTAATGAAGATCTGGCTTTGGAGACAATAAACACGGCGGCGAGTGAAATCGTTGAACAAGGTTGGTGAATTCTTTATTGATGTTCTAAGGTTAATGCGGCACTGGGGAATCAAGTCAACTTAGCCACCCTAGGTTTAATACAGTCCACACAACTCTTATAAAAGATAGGCATAAATATCTAGACATCATTTGGTCCATTCGTCGCGCGGATTGTTGACCTCGGTTCGAATAGATACCTACCTAGGTAACATATCTGTTTATAAATAAATTCAATTTAATTACGGTTTGAAATAATTAAAGTAGTAGGTATTTGTTCTTACAACATAGGTAGGTAGTTGTACTAGGTTATCTATACTATTAATAAAGAGAGAACCGGAATGCGCGTCACTCATCAACGCCCAGCCGAAACTACTGAAGCTAGAAACATGAAACTTTAACAGTACGTATGTTTTTTGACATAAGCAAGTAATAAGAAGGGATTTTTCGAAATTCAACCCCTAAAGGGGTGAAATAGGGGACGAACCATTGTATGGAAGTCCGTAATTTTTTAAGCTACGAACATGAAATTTGGCATTAAGGCTTATAAATATGAGGCTGTAAATGTGCCATATTCATTTTTTTTAATTTCATCTTTAAAGGGGCGAAATAGTGGATTAAAGTTTGTATGGGAGATACGTCATTTTTGAAGTAAATTAAATCAAATTTAAAATGTAGGCACCTGGTACGAATTAAAAAAATATAATTTTACCATTTATGGAAATTCAACCCTTAAGGGAAGAAAAAAGGGGTGAAAATTTGTACGGGATTCCCGTTGTTTCAAAGCTGCTGATAAGATAAATTATGTTTTCAAAAATCAGATTTAAATTGGTTCAATTTATTTATCCGTTTTTACCCGACTGCAGCTAAAGAGAATCGAGTGTTATGTTCAAACATTTATTCCATAACAATACATTACAATTGGTATTCAAATCCGATCATCTCAGAAAGGAAAAACTAAAATCTACACTTCGTATTAGAACGTCTTCAGTCTTCACCGTAGGTACTTAAACAATAAGTTTTTGTTAAACATTTCACTTTTATGACAAGTTTTTTTTTCTAACTGTACTTTATTTACATTGTGTACCAAATTTCAGCCAAATCCTATAACGGGAACTGGTTAAAAATAAACTTCCAAAATTAGACTCCCACATTATAACTTACCTACATGCTACATACTAAAAAAACAAGTTGAATAAAATATTGTAAAAAGGCCAGAAGTAACGGCAGACGGACACCCGTGTTCACAAACCACTATGAGGTCTCACAGTGCTCCCGAACGAACAGGGTGGTTCAAATCGTCTCATAAACAAAAGGTCGGTCAACAAGGACCAATCACAAAGCTGTATTGAACGCAGTGCGTTTACTCAGTGAAGGATCCCTTAAGTATTCTATTGCTTTTTCTATAAGAGCCTGTTGTTTGATCCGTAGTTAACTCATCTAATTGTTAAAATTAAAAAAAGGAATCGAAAATTTGACACATTTCCTTGAGATTTAACCATTAGTTACGGTTTTTAACGATTAGTTAATTTAACTACTGACCAAACAACAGGCCCTTAGTAATGACGTTGTTCCCTTTTTATTCGAATTTCAAATTTATTCATTTTTTACATCATAATTATTAATAAACAGTGAATGTTGAGTCATTAACGTGTTGTTTTATTAATGAAGAAATCCATCTTCGCTTACCTAAACAATCTAGGTAAATAAACGATAGGTCTGGGGTGGTAGGCAAGATGCCCAACGTTTAGCTTTCGTTTAACTCAATCGGCAGAAAATGTATGGAGTGACATTCGATGACGCCTGTTAGGTCCTGGATACATTATGTTTCTAATCCATTTCAAATTTATAATTATTAATGATGACAATATCATATTTTGGGTATCTTGTCTTTTGGCCGAAATACGTTTGGCCGAATGTATCGTCCCAACTGTTTCATTTGCCAACCCACTTTTATTTCTGTAACTGTAAATATTTCAGGATTCATTTCAGTACCTTATAAAAATCCTGAAATACATTACAGAAATAAAAGCGGGTTGGCAAATGAAACGGTTCGGAAACGATACATTCGACCAAACGTATTTCGGCCAAAAGGCAGAGAACCCATATTTTGATATGATGATAACTAGGACTAACTTTAACCTAGAATGAACATAGTTGATGATGATGATGATGAGTGGGGACGCCGCCGAGGCAGGCGGGCGGTCGAGTGGCTCTCCATTCATTCCGCCCTGTTCCCCTTGATCCAGTCTCAGGTTACTGGCTCTGCGGCGCTCCCATCCAGCACTGATCCCATCTTCTTGTTTTCCTACAGAACAATAGTGCATCCTGAAGGTTAATGCTTTTAAGTGTCTCTGCTGTCAGTGCGTCCTCCCCGAATGTGCGATATCTCAGTGACGAGTACATCACACACTCGGCCAGAACGTGTTGACTAGTTTCCTCTTTGCCACAATGTGGGCATCGAGGATCCTGTTTGGCTCCTATTACCGTCAAATGTCTGTTGAGTTGACAGTGTCCAGTCAAGATCCCTGTCAGTATACTTAGATTGTACTTACCAAGGTTTAGTAGATACCTTGTTCTGTTCCTATTTACCCTTCCTATCATGAGTTTGGATTGTCTGCACCCTTGTGTTGTTATCCACGCCTCATTTGTCTTTGTCTCTATTCTTCTGGCGATGACTCCTTTCGTTACCGTTGCAGATATCGGAAGTGCTGGTTCCGGGCCCAGATATTGTCGGTCCGCCCCTGCTCTGGCCAGCTCATCTGCCTTCTCGTTTCCTATTGCTCCACTGTGTCCTGGTACCCCAGCCAGTGTCACTTTGGATGCTATGCCTAGATTATTCAGTTCATCTCTGCATTCCTGTACCAGGGAGGATTTGATTACTGGATTATCTAACGCTTTTAGTGCTGTTTGGCTGTCTGAGTAGATTATAACGTGGCTCCCCGTTATATTACTTCTTTCCTTGAGTCTCTGTGCACACTTCATGATGGCATACACTTCTGCCTGGAATACACTGGTGAAGCCTCCTAGTGGTATCGTTGTGTGCTCATTCGCTTCTTGGTAATAAATGCCTGCCCCCGCTCTTTTTGTTGAGGACTTCCATGAACCGTCCGTGAAGCATGTCACTCTGGGTTCCGGTATCTCTGTCTCCCAACTATCTCTCTCTCCTATATGGATTCTATATTTCTTGTCGAAAATCTTCCTTTTCTTTATTAGGTCGTTGTTAATCATGAGCATATTCATGCCCACCATTGACTCCCTTTGTATGCTTGCGTGTCTCTTGTCCATCTCGGATCCGATCCACTCTCTGCTCATTTTTATTCTATACCACTGTTCTGTGGCTCTCTTCTCCACTTCGAGGTGTACAGGGTTCAGTCCTAGCATTATCTCCAGGGCTTGTGTGGGAGCTGTCCTCATTGCCCCGGTTGTCATTAGGCATGCTAGTCTCTGGACCTTCGTCAGCTCCTTGTCTATGTCTTTTATTTTCGCTCTATGCCACCACACTATGGCTCCATACAGCAGTCTGGGTAAGACCACTGCTTTGTAGATCCATTGTGTTATCAGTGGTTTTAGACCCCATCTTCTTCCTATGGCTTTCCTGCATTGCCATAGGGCTATTATGGCTTTTCTGCATTGCTCCTTTACATGTGTCTTGTATAGCAGTTTGCTGTCTAGTACTACACCCAGGTATTTTATTTCCTTGAGTGTTTCTATCTCTTCACCTTTGATTTTGATGGGTGTCAGAGTCGGCAGCTTCCTTTTATTGGTGAAGAGTACTATTTTCGTCTTGGTCGGGTTCAGGTCTAGCCCTCTGCTTTGACACCAGTTTAGTACCTGCTTTATCCCTCTAATCATGACTTCTCTCATTACGCTGAGGGTTTTACCCCTTACTAGGAGTACCCCATCATCCGAGTACGCTTGCATATGTATACCCCCTCTGTTTGTTTCTCTAATGAGCGAGTCTAGTAGGAGACACCACAGGAGTGGTGAGAGACAGCCCCCTTGCGGGAAGCCCCTGCTCGTCTTTATCCTTATCGAGTCTCCCCCTAGTTGTGCCGTGATCGCTCTTCCTGTTAACATGGCCATTATCCACTTTCTAACTGCTGGGTCTATGTCGTCTCTCCCTAAGCATTTCTCTATTGCAGCAAAGGTAGCTCTATCGAATGCGCCCTCCACATCGAAGAAGCAGCCTAATGCCAGCTCTTTATCTTCTATTGCTCTTTCTATTCTTGTGGTCAGGTTGTGAAGGGCTGTTTCTGTTGATTTCCCTTCTATGTAAGCGTGCTGATGCCCGTGCAGGGGCAATCTGCCTACTTGCATGCTTGTCCTTATCTGCACATCTATGATCTTCTCCAGTGCCTTCAGTGCAAATGATGAAAGACTGATGCTTCTGAACGATTTTGCGTCTTTGTAGTTTTTCTTTCCTGGTTTAGGTAGGAATATTACCTTTACCTTATTCCAGATGGTCGGGATGTGACCTAGTTCCAGACTCTTTTCGTAGATTTCTTTTAGACTATTCCAGATGTGTTTCAATCCCTTTTGTAGTAGTATGGGTATCACTCCATCTGGGCCTGCCGCTTTGTAGGGGGCGAAGGAATTTATGGCGCATTCCCCTACGTCTTTGCTGATTCTTAGGTTTCGTGCTTCACCTGCTCCTATTGTCTCATTGCTGTTATCCTTTGCAGTCTCATGTATGCAGTTTTCCCTGCAGTCGGGGAAATGTATGCTTACCATGTGCTGTAGTACTTTTTTGGGGTCTGTTAGTTCGTTCGAGCCTACCATTAGGCTACCTAATTGGCAGGATCTCTCGTTCGCCAGTACCCTTACTATTCTTGCCGCCTCTGAGTAGCGTTGTATCTCTCCCGTAAAGGTCCTCCATCCTTGTGCTCTTAGTCTCTCTCTTTTATTAGTATATTTGTTCCTAATAACCCTATATTCGTTCCAGCCTTGATCGTTGCCCTTTTTTAGAGCTAGTCTTAACGCCTTACGAGTTCTTTTCCGTAGTTTCTGTATCTCTTTATTCCACCATGGCTGTCCTTTATCTCCGTTGCACGTTCTTTCTGGACACGCTGTCTGGTAGGCTCTCGATATGGCTCTGTTCAGATCCTCAGCGGCCCTGTCCAGTTCCTTGCTAGTTCTTGGGCTTCTGTGGCTCGGTGTCCACTCACTTAGTATGCTGTTATATTTCTCCCAGTCTGTTTTCCTTGGGTTTCTAATTTTTGTTCTTTCCGTGTAGTAGTCCAGGCCATACAGTAGTCTCCTGTGGTCCGACATGCTGTCTTCCTGGTCTACTCTCCAGTCTTTCACATGTTTGCCTATCTCCCCTGAGGTTATCGTTATATCTAATACCTCCTCTCTTGCCCTGGTTACAAAGGTTGGGGTTGTACCTGTGTTGTGTATATCCAGGTCATTACTTACAATGAATTCTAGAAGTGCTTCCCCCTTCTTGTTGGTGTCGCTGCTTCCCCACACCTCATGGTGTGAGTTCGCATCGCAACCCACAAGAATGGGTGTTCTCTTACCTTTGTATTTGCTGACCGCTTCCTCCAGTTCTCTGGTTGGCGCGTTGCTTTCACCTGGTATGTAGCAAGATGCCAACGCTACCTTAACTCCCTCTCCGTTCCTTGTCACGAGGCTGAATTCTACCACCACTAGGTCTCTGAAACATATGGTCATTAGGCATCCCATATTTCTTAGGTCTCTACTTGCGTATATGCATGCCCTAGGAGGCAGCTCACCATTTCTTTCGAAGTGGAGATCGCCCCCCAGGCTACCCAGTCCTGTTACCTGGTTTTTCCATGCGTACGGCTCTTGCATCAGGACAATGTCAATCTTTCCCCTCACTATGTATTGGCACAGTTCGGACATAGCATCCTTGCAGTGCTGGAGGTTTACTTGACATATTCTTATTTTTTTTATCTGTTTGTGTTGTTGTGTTGTGTGTGTTGATGAACATAGTTACTAAACCACACCCGAGCGAAGCCGGGGCGGGCCGCTATTATACATAAAAATCTTCCTCTTGGGTGTTAGAGAAAAACATAAACCGAAGCGAAGCGAGGGCGGGTCGCTAGTTATTTTATAAAACAAGTGACGCCGTCGCCATCCGGCGGTGCGTAGGTAATTAAATCAAAATGGCGAAATCTAAGAGCGACGAAACAAAGTATAAGCTTGAATGTGACTGGTTTAATCATTCTATGGACATGATAAACACAGAGGAATTTAGTTCAAGTGTCTTGTCGGCAAGGTTACGAAAATTAGATTCACATTTCGACAAACTGACCATCGCGTATGAAAATTTACTAGAAGCTGAGTCCGATGGTGAAAATAAAAACACATTTGATGATCGCTACAAGAAGGCCAGTTTGCATTGAACCAGCTGTAGGCCAAGTCGGCTGAGCTGCAGAGCTTGGAGGGCGCGGTGCCGGCAGCCGGCGCGCCGCTGCCGCCGCGCACGCCGCGCTTGCCTGTTATTAACCTAGTGGCATTGACTTATAGCGTAAGGACGGGGCCAACGGCGCGACGAAAAGGGGCCAGCGCGTTGGCCCTAAAAAACCAGTTTAGGGCCAACCGCGACTTATGTCGGAACCCAATATTCAAACCGCGGATAGATAGGGTTACTTCGGATTGAAATTTGACACATTTTGTATGGGCAAATGTCAAATTTTAACCCGTAGTAAGGCTTATCTATCCGCGGTTTGAATATAGGGTTTGGCCGTTAGTCGTTCGCGGGCGACTGTCATTGCTTGACGTTAGTTCGCTCGTCATAAAAATGCCTAGCTGCGTGGTTAACGGGTGCAAAAAATATGATGCGAATGTTAAAAAGAAAGATGGAATACTGTATCATCGGTTAGTAACCTTACATTATTTTTATTGCGTGTCAAACAATTAAATAAACCCTAGAATAAATAGACAAAATTTTGGTATGAAGTACAAAATGGCGGTCATGATGGCTCAATGTATCGACTGGCGACACGCGAAGTAACCTTGTAAGGGCGTCTTTTTTATCGTATTTTACAAAATAATATATTGAAGTAATTCAGTATGTATCAAAAATATCACCGAAAAACTGACTAAATCAAACAAAACGCCGAGTTTGATAAAGTTTTCGATGATGCAATTTTTTATTAGGGGCTCCATCACTTCTTTTAAGTCGGTTTTTATCTTTTTATACAGTCTTAATTTCTTTTAGTTTTTAATTTTTATAGACATATCTTCTAAACTTCTCAGCTATGGGTAAATAATGGTATAAATAAATATATAGGTATAGAAATAGCGTCAGTGATCATTCTAAATTGTAGGTAAAATAAAATCAAACTATATGACATATAGTTTGATTTTATTTTACCTACAACGTAGTTTGTAGGAGTTGTGACAGATGGCGCTAATAATTGCTTGTATGAAGACGGTTTATGTCAAATGTTCGATGGGGCGCATCCTTCCCTTTGAAATCATTGCCTACTAGAGTTCGACGGCGACGTGGTCGGATGGATTAGCTTTATAGGCCTATACCTACTCCTTACCTATTAGTGTTGGAAAGAACGGATCTTAAAAAGACTGTCAAGCTCCATTATCTAATTACACATGTTCACAATGAACCCAAATCACTAATACAACATTTACCCATGGCTGATGTGTCCTTAGATACGGCATTAGAAATATTAAAATCACGGTATGAAGACAAACGTTCACTTGCGGATAGCTATATATCCCGCATAATAAATTTGACGCCTTTAAAGAAACAAGTCGCATTGCGAGCTCAAATATTAAATCCCCTACTGGGGCCCACGCATGCCTTGAGGTGTCTCGGTTTCCCAGTAAATCAATGGTGCTTTATTTTATTGCAAATAACGTTAACAAAGCTGCCTCTTGACATTAAAAGCAGATTCGAAAAAAATTGCGGTAGAATAAAAAAGAAATTACCGAAATTTTCTGAACTAATGGATTTTCTAAAGAATGAGTGTCGCCTCATAGATACCGCTAATGCATCTGAAAATTTGTACTCGTATAATTCAGAGAGCAGTAAAAAAAATGCGTTCAAATACAATTTAAACTTAGCTGAGCAGCAGCGCCACAGTATAGAGAACAGTAGATCGTCTTCAAACAAAGGTACATCGCGCGGCTTGCGGCTGTGGGCGGGGCCCGTGGCGGGGCGAACCAATACGAAACGAAATCTCAAGATATTACAAGGTAACTTAGTCGGGGCCGCGGCGTCATTGCGTTCGGTTACGTTTTGTTGTAGTGCGCGTACTTACCTATCGAGCGACGATGTCGCTGCCGAAAACGCGTAAATATTGTTCTGTATACGGATGTCTAAATAATAGTATACAAAATCCGGAGCTATCGTTTTTCAACATACGTTTGGAGTCGGAAAGGTGAGTACCTACATACCTATTTAGAGTTTGTGTTGTGAAGAATGCGGTTTATTTTTTGATATTTATTTATATTATATTATAGCCCACTTGCAGCTTTTCTTAAATCTATTTTATTGTCAGCGTGACATTTCATTCGTTTCAAAACCCCTAAACTGTGCCTAAACCTAGCTTAGGTAGGTACAACTACTTATATCCAGATTTAATAAAAGCTGCAAGTGATAATGTAAATATCGACTTAATTAATTAGGTATTTCGTACCGGTCTGCCTAAGTAGTATACCTAGGTGAAATAAATAAGTATATATAGTAAGTAGGTGACTTAAATTATTATTGTGAGTGGCGTGACAGGTAACATGCGACATACGAGGGAAAAAAGGATTCTGGCCTTGATGCGGCTGATGCTTTTGCTAACTTTTTCTCAAGCGTTTTTCTGTCTGATGTGCCTGTTCTAGATCATGATGCTGCTAATAGGTGTGACCTATCTTGTTCGGCAAACTATGTCAACATTAATGCGGTAACTCCGTATGACATATTAGTTGCAATTCGACGACTGAGACCAAGGAGTTCTGTAGGAACAGATAATATTCCTGCGTATATAATAAAAGGGTGTAGAGACTTCTTCGTCCTTCCTGTCTGTCACATCTTTAACGTTGCACTTTGTAGTGGTAAATATCCGGAGAAATGGAAGCTTTCAAGAGTAACACCTATTCCCAAAACCCGTGACACCTCTTGTACTGAAAATTATCGGCCAATAGCTATTTTGTCTACTTAAGCAAAACTTTTCGAGTCAGTACTTCACAGATTAGTAACTAAACAGCTAAAGCCTTTTATGTGCAACTCACAGCATGGCTTTAGAGCTAGCCGTTCAGTCAGTACCAACCTTCTAACAGTTGTTGACGTCATCTCGCAAAATCTGGATAAAGGTCCGCAAGTTGATGTGATCTATTTCGACTTCAAAAAGGCTTTTGATCGCGTTGATAACGATATACTCGTACTCCTTAATAAACTCTGTCACATAGGGTTCGCGCCAAAACTTCTCCGGTTGTTTGCTAGTTACCTACGCAATAGGCAACAATTCGTGAGGCATGGATGCTATGTATCATCACCTTATCCAACCTCATCTGGTGTCAGTCAAGGCTCTACCTTAGGCCCGCTCCTGTTCGGCATCATGATCAATGACATTGAAAATACTATTAAGCATGCTACCTGTCTACTGTATGCAGACGATCTAAAACTCTTATTTGGAGTGAAACGGCCAGCTGCGAGCCGTTGCAGGATGACATCAATGCTGTTTACCGTTGGAGTATTGAAAACAAATTGAATTTTAATGTAGACAATTAATGTTGCGTCATGACATATAGTCGTGCTGAGACACCGATGCATTTCCAGTACTAAGTCTTGTTAGGATCGCAAATTTTGAAGCGCGTTTCGGCCGTCAAGGGTCTCGGTGTTATCTTTGATTCCAGACTTACGTTTCATGATCATATTAGGAATGTAGCCACTGAATGCTTTAAAAAGTTGGGTTTTATAACAAGAAATGCACGCGATTTTCGTGATTAAACAGCCTTTAAATTGCTTTACACATCTCTTATAAGAAGTAGACTCGAAGCGGCATCGATCATATGGAACCCCTATGAACGTACTTACTTCTTACTCATAGAAAAAGTTCAGAAAACTTTTTTAAGGTTTTTGTATAAAATAATTTACGGTTATTACCCTTTTTTATACCCCACCAAGTTTTTGTTAGGTACACTTGACTTTAATTCCCTGGAAGTGAGGCGAAATAACAACCTATTGATTGCGGCCTGCAGCGTACTGCGCGGTGATACGGATTGTTCCGAGCTGGTGGCGCAGTTTGTTAGGTTAGCCGTTCCTTTTGTGCCTAAGAATTTTCTTAGAGCGCGGATTCTCAATCTCCTAGCACCTCCCAGAGCACGCACCGTGTCCCACAAAAATTCTCCGACCACGCGAGCACTGACGCTGCTTAACTCACTTCTGTCATCAGCACCTGAGTGCGATTTGTTTGCGAGTCGATGGCGAAGTGTATGTCGTGAGTGCCTGAGGTATTGCGAGGCGATGGATGGCAGTGGCAGTGTATTAATTTTTTTGTATTTGTTTTTTTTCTAAGCTAGTTTTACTGAATTGTACAGCGTCTTGGTGTTAACTGTAAGGCTTTAAAATATTGTTTGAAAATAAATAAATGATAAATAAATGTGACGACGTGGATGGCTACTCAGCTAGAGGTCTTGGGTACGATTCCCGGTCCTAACAATATTTATACTTACTTTAAGTTTTAAGTGTAATTTATGAAAATTATTATGATTATAAATTATTGATCAAAGTATGGCAAAGCAGGTGACTAAAATTTAAAAACATGTTTGGACAACCCTGACGCCCGAGCGGCAATAGGTATCAGAATCTCCTAAAGGGCCGGAGTCGAGCTACTTTTCTATTTATATTATGGCAGCGCGCTCAACATGATAAACCGTACCCTAACATACGGTGCTCATTTTGTTCCGTAACAGGTCATATGTTACGTAAAAATGGGTCTCCTGTTGAACGAAAACATTGGATACGCAATAATAATCTGTGTTTTAGATGTTTCGGAAATCACTCTGCTATAACCTGCAAACAGTTTGTGCCTTGCGCTAAATGCGGCAATGTCGGTCATAATTATTTGATTTGTGTCATAGAAATGAATAACCCGTATGATTTGGCCCAAACTTTTCAAAACTCCTCGTCACAACGTGAAGTGATTGATAATAACTATCGACGCACTCGCAACGAGTGAGTGAGTAATTCGGATCTCTATTGGATCGCATAATTTTTTTACGCATAACGTATCTTTACGCATAAAATCGTTTGACCTAAAACGGTTTTTACAATAGAAACGGTTTTATTTTAATAATTATAGAAAACTAACCTAACCTAACCTAACCTAATCTACAAAATAGACGTTTACTAAATTCTGCAATGTCAGCCTAAAAGGGAGTTATGCGAAAAAATATATATGCGAATAGTAAATATGCGTAAAAAAAGTATGCGTTCCAAGGGGATCCCGAGTAATTCCGCCGCGTTCGAGTTCACCGCGGGCGAAGGTTGCCGCTGCGAGGGCGCCGCGGCCGCGCTTCCGCCGCGGCGCCATCTGTCGACAACTCCCTATAACAACTAACAACGAGTAAAATGTTTCTTCGGTGCCCACCTTAGCAGACGATGTTATTTTACCCACGGTTATTGTAAATGTAATGTCGGCGAGTGGTGAGCTTATTAAGGCTAGGTCTTTATTAGATTTTGCGGATTTTGGGGCTTTATTGGTTTGGGGCGTTTTGTTAGTTTGCTAGAGAGATTAAAGAAACATTACTCCGTAACTTAATTGACTGGTATAGGCGGCTCACAACCACAGGCTGGTAGGTACTTATGTGGTTACTTTAAATTTTCGGTCGGAACGAAATATTAACGTTTTTCTGTCGGTAAATGCGGTTATTTTAAAGATAAGTCGCATCTCGGCTCATCAATTTCGGATCTCTGTTTCGATCATATGCCTCGGGTGGATATAATATTCGGTTGTGATATTCTCGGCGACGTTGTTGAAGTAAATAAGGTTGTATTAAGGCCAGGTGGTCCTTATGCGATTGATACCATTTTTGACTATGCGGTTTTCGGCCCTTTGCGCGGTCATGATGTCTCGGCAGTACCACGCGTTGTGGATTGTGAAAAACAATCCACAACGGTGTTTCATTAGTGGAAGCGGTCGAACGTTTTTGGGAATCACAGGAGCCTCCTAAGATTTCTATAAAGGATGTGTATTGTGAACGGTTATTTGTGTCATCGGTTGCTCGCGGTTCGTATAGTAAATATACGGTTGTAGCGACATAAGGAACAACGGTAGTAAACGAGGCGCGTGATACTATCCCGCTCGCACACCCACTACCTGTCTCGCTCGGCTGACCGACCGACCCGAGCGCATACGAAGGCGGCGCTCGGAGGGTATATATGCTGCGCACAGCCGTCCAATCTTTCAGGATTGGCTGCAGTGACCCGAGGTGGACGTTTAATTTTAAATTAAATTCACTTCAATCAAATAGCCGCAACACCTGGCTACCAACTCTGACGTAGGGACGTGTTGTTTTGCGGAACTGCGGAAAAACACCAACATCTGGCTCCCCTACGTAGGACACAGGCTCGGACCGATCAACAGTGGAATTTCCCCTCCGCCGGCCGTAAAACTTTCCAAGCTGAATACCTAGTCCCGGTCTCTCGCTTGCGGGAGGAACCTTGGGACGGGGGAAAGGGGAGGGGAGCGAACAAGGCCGCGGCGCTTCCGGTCGCGTGAGTCACTGCCCACTTTTGAAGCCTTTCCACAGTTTATTTTGTGAGGGTAGATTATTCTTTCCGCAAATACATCTACCCTCCAAAATCACTGTGTACCTCTCCCACCTTGTTTCGAGCCCGCAAAGGTGGGGTCGAGCCTTAAAAGCCATTTTTAGGACTACCCACGATGCCGCCACCAAAGCCCTCTATGCCGCCACCGAAACTCCGGTCTGATCCAGCGGCGCGCAGGCGAACGCGCCCGAGGATATTCCGGAGCTCCGACCGGACTGACGCGGTATACCGCGAGGGACCGTGCCGGCACAGTGTAAAGAGTAACTAACAGTGGGCCGACGCCTTTGATGCCACACAAGGCCACAGTACTTACCTAGGGTTGTCACAAACTTTACACAACTACCCAAAAAAGGAGGATAATGTTTTTAGGTTTCATATATGTATGTATGAACGTTTCTTTGTTCCGCTATAACTTCTAAATGCCTCAACGGTATGGACATTATGGGCTATAGTTTCAATTTTTACATCGTCCCGAGTGACGCTGGTTATTTTTTTGAGGTGATAACTTCTTATGGAAGGGTAAACCACTTCGTTACGTAACGCGTTACGGCGCCAGTCTGTTTGGCTTCCCTTTTTTGTTTATGGTTCGATTGCATTGAAAATCGATATCTGAGGGTCCGTGAGGACTCCAAATACGGACCCGTAATTCAAATTCAAAAGAGTGGCCGCCATTTTGAACTTTTTTGTTTCTGGCCCGATCGCAATTAAATTATGTCCGCCATCTTGGATTCCAAAAATAATGTCATTTCGTAATCTTCACCCCAAGGAACCTCGAAGATGACACCCATATCAATTTTTAAGAAAAAATAATGTCCGCCATCTTGGATTTCAACATGGATATCTTTTTCGTAATCATCACCCCCAAAAACCTAGATAATGACAACCATTATCATTATTTATAAAGATCATGTCCGCCATTTTAAATTTGTTTAGAAACAAAAAAAATGAGAAAAGTTCAAAACACGGCATGCGTCAGCCCTGAAAGATATGTCCCGAGCTACTAACAATGGCGACTTATGCAGCTCGGGCACGCCCTACCCGCCCCTCGCCCCTCACACCCCGCACGATTGCCCTGTCTAGACGGTTTCGTCGGACGACTGTATTGGTTTGTGAGAGCGGCCGAACAGGCAACACCGCCGTCGACCGCTCCGAACACCCCGCCGCCCGAGACCACCGCCGACGTTTTCGCCATCGGCACGCCGTTAGCTCCTCGTCGCCGCGACCCTGGACAACCATGGTTCCCGACTGCGGGTCCCTTCTCTGCCCCGGAGTACGCCAACTCCCCGGGCACCCAGCTGGCGCTGAGCGGATTACTCGCCCAGGACGCACCGCCAGTCCTGCGCGCCGCGTTTTCGCGGCACGCCGGCGGCTCCGCCGCCGCCGTACCACCACTGGAGCAGTGCCCACCAAAGGCGCGCGCCATAGTGAAGACTCCACCCGCCATGCCAAGTACCCCCGCGCCCTGCAAGGCCGCGCGTGCAGCGAATGGGGCCACCCCCCAAATACCTGCCGCGCCCGCGCGCGCGGCCCGAACCGCCTCCACGAGTGCGCCCGCGCCTGCGACCGCATCCGCGACCGCACCGCCCTCGCGCGCAAGGCCGACCATCGTGGCTGCGCGCCTTAATGTGCCGCCAAAGCCGCCACCACCATCCGCTGCTGCGCCGCCCCGAGCCGCGCCGCGACTCCCATCGCCACCTGTCGCTGCCGCTGCGTACTGCGTACTGCGTGCTGCTTCACCGCAGCGGCGCCGAGGAACAAAGAGGTTGCAAAAACCCCTCCGCAGACGTCGCAACAACCACGCTCACTGCCCCGGCTCGACCTGCCCCCCATGGACATAGCCGGGCCGCCACCACCACTAGCCCCACAGCTACCACAGCTGCACTCTCCTTCGCCGCCGATCTCCTTCGCCGCGGCAGCCGCCTCACCGCCATCTCCCTCCGGCGACAGCGTAGGCCCCCGTGAAGAAGATCCGCTACCTGCCGCTGGTTTTCCAGCGGATAGCCAACTGGGGTAAGCACTTCCGGGCCCTCAAGGGACTCCTGAGACGCGCCCCAAATGCCCGCCCGTTCAGAACCGGGGTCCACTTTTCCCTGGCAGGTGAGGAGGAGTACCGGGTGGTACAAAGGTAGAAGGAGAAGGAGGACTCCAGCTTGGAGTGGTACTCCTACTCCCTGCCCGCCGAACGCAGCCAAAAGGTGGCCATCAGGGGTCTCCCGGTGGACACCGAACCCGACGACATCATCAACGATCTGACTTCCCAGGGCTTCGACGTGGAATACGTCAGGCCTATCAGAGCCCGCAGCGGCAGACCTGGGTGTATTTTTTACGCTCAGGTCAAGAAGAATGCGGCCATATTCCGCTTCACGGAGATCCTCTGCATGCCAGGGATCATCGTGGAACCCTGGAGAGGTAAGCGAGGCATCGCGCAGTGCCACCGCTGCCAAAGTTTCGCCCACTCCTCTCACAACTGCCACCGCCCCATAGCCTGAGTGCGCTGTGGAGGCCCACATGCAGCCGGCGAGTGCCCAAGGTCCCGAGAGGAGCTACCCACTTGCGCGAACTGCAGCGGTGCACACACCGCAAACAGGGCGACCTGCCCATTCCTGCTCAAGGAAAACCGTAGGGCCAAAAAATCTCCTCACCCTCCGAAGCCCAAGCAGGGCCCTGAACCTACCACCAACCGAACCGTCGAGGCGGCGCAACACAGCGCCACCCTGATGGCCCCCGGGAACGACTCCAAGCAGCCCCCCACCACCCGTCGCAAAAAATGAAACCCCGGTGAGTACACTCCCGGCCCCAACAACAAGATCTGCAACCGAAACCCCACCCGAGGCGGTGAGGACAGCCCTCGCTATGTTCCAGACGGCCATAAAGACCAGGCTGGATGGCGAGGCCATGCCCGCGGCGGTCCTCGAGTATCTCGGTACTACCAGCTACCCCCTCCACCGCGCAGCCCACGCCTTCGGCGCCGGCTGCGCTCCAAGGACCCGACCGTTTTTACGGTCGGCCAGATTACCCCGGTCGGGGGTCTACCAACCCGATACCGGCTCCTCATCCACCTTCTTGGACTAAGAAGGTCGGATAGAGATGACCTACGAGACAATCTTTCATTCCTTAACTAGTGGTCTAGCTTGAGAGACGGCCTCTGCTATCCTCAAGTGACACCGACGAGTGGGTACAGGGTGAGACAGCCTATGCGGTCCTCCCTTAAGCTCATATTGTATGTTTTCACTTACCTAGGATATTCGTCTAGACATAGTTCCATCTCTGTTTCCATAAGTTACTGAATAAACCTTCTGATTGTCAACTTGGAGTCTCATTCACCTTACACGGTTCGTTTACCTCTGGTACCTACCTAACCATAGGGAATTAGGTGACTCTAAACAAGCGTCGGTACGGCTATTTCTGGCTTTAGAAGGAGTATGAAATCTCAACCAAGATTTAAAGAAAAATATTTTCAGTTTATGCAGGATTATATTGCACTCGGGCATATGCAACTCTCGGAGTTTAATTTTGACTCAGGACAAGAACATTATTTCTTACCACATCACGGCGTGTTTAAGTCTTCAGGAGATACGGTTAAGGTTAGGGTTGTGTTTGACGGAAGCGCCAAAACAACAAGCGGTGTTAGTTAATTTAAACTATGTTTATTTTCGGGTGAAAAGTTGCAGAACGATATGACAAAAATAATTTAAAACTTTCGGCTACCAAGGATCGTATTTACGACCTATATAAAAATGATGTTCCGAATGACATGGATCCATCCAGAGGACCGGAGATACAACTGATTTGGTGGCGATCCAGGCCAGATGAGCCAATTCGAATATTCGAACTCGCTACAAATACCTACGGTCTAAAGTCGAGTCCCTTTGTTTCGATACGTTGTCCTCAACAGCTGGCTAAAGATGAGTAGGAACGGTTTCCTAAGGCGGCAAAGATTTTGCTTTAAAATTCGTATGTGGATGATCTAAACGGGGGAGCTGACACGGTAACAGAGGCGCAGGAAATCATGGATGAGCTTATACAGTTGATGCGGTCTGCTGGTTATGATCTTCGAAAATGGTCATCTAATGAACCTGCGCTGTTAAAGGGGTTTCGTGACGATTATTGTGAACCTACTCGTAGCCTTGATGATCATGATTGCGGTTTTATTAAGGTTTTAGGTATCCAATGGAATCCCTTAACAGATCCCTTTACCTACCGGATTAATTTGCCTTCAGAACAGTTATCGGTCACCTGGCGTAGCATTTTGTCGTCGTTAGCAAAACTTTTGACCCTTTGGGGTGGATTTGTGCAGTAATATTTCGTGTAAAGTTATTAGGTACTTCAGGAATTACTAAGTGACGGAGCTAAGCATGTTACATGGGATGAGCCTGCCCCTGATCACCTTATTAAAAAATGGTCTCTTATTATCTCGGATTTACCCAGTCTAAAGAACCTTTCAAATCCACGTTTTTTTAAATCTACAGGCAACGCGGAATATTGTTTACATGGTTTTTGTGACGGCTCTGCCTTTGGTTATGCAGACGGTGTTTATCTCCAGTCCGAACGCGTGAACAACTTGGTAGAAGCTCGATTAATAATGGCAAAATCACGAGTTGCCCCACTCAAAACCAAGTTAACCATACCACAGTTGGAACTAAATGGCGCTGTATTACTCGCTAACCTGTTATCAAGCATACATAAAACGCTGCGTAAACAATCTATTGAATAGGAAATATTTATGGATTTTTTTACACCTTCAATAAAAGCTGATTCATGCAACAAACAGGTGAGAAAACACATTTTTTGAATAGCTATAAAAATAACCAAGATATAAGCCAACAAAGATTTGTTCCTATCTCTTTCTAGCAAAATAAAATTTAACGTGGAGTTTATATGGCCGAACTGCACAATCACGTCACCGGTGCACATCGGATCTCTCTGTCTAATTAGCAGTTTAAAATGCTTGTATCATCCGTATTTCTGGACCGATTTTAATTTTAATTTAACTTTTGTGGATCTTTTTTACGGTATTTTCATATTTTGTTGAGAAATAAGATTTAAAAAGTCCATGCATATTCCCTATTATCGGAAGTTGTCGGTTGGTGTGACAGCACTATTGCATTGGCTTGGCTAAACTCTCCTCCCCATAAATTGGAAGTATTTCGAGGTAACAGAGTTTCTCAAATTAAAAACATAAATTTGCCTGTTCAATGGTGGCATGTACCGGGCGAGTTAAATTGCTATTTCGCGGCTATTCCGCGGCCCTATTGCTAGACCACCCGCTGTGGTGGAGTCCGGAGTGGTTGTGTAAGCCTTGAGAGTCTTGGCCTGACGATACAAAACCTGATCTCTTCACGGACTTGCCGGGCTTACGTTCAAAATGCGTTTCCAACGTTGTTGCTACGGTTTCAGATATACGTCTAGAACTAATCACTCGGTACAGTTCGTTCGAAAAACTTGTAAACGTAACGGCATATGTATACCGGTTCATAAGCAACTGTCGAAAGAAGGAACGAATCCTTGACAAAAATATATCGGTTTCGGAGCGTCGTAAGGTTCTTACGCATTTAATTCGATCTGTGCAAGAGGTACACTTTAGTGAACATTTTAATGCGTTAATTGCGGGAAAACCTATCTCGGGTCCTTTAAAAAATTTGAATCATTTTATAGACTCTGAAGGATTGATTCATGTTAGGGGACGAATATGTCATTCCGATTTACCCTTTTCGACACGTCATCCTATCTTACTCCCTGGCAAACATAGCTTCTCGACACTCTTAGCAGAAAACTATCACAAGATGTATTGTCACGTTGGTGCAAACGCTTTAGAAGGAATTTTATCTCGGAATTAATGGATCATGTCAATGCGATATCTGACTAAAAGGTTTACTTTTAGCTGTATACCGTGTTTTAGGGCAAAACCTAGACAAGGTCAGCCCTTCATGGCCGACTTACCTCCGGATCGTGTTCGATGTTCACGAGCATTTGAAGGTGTCGGAACCGATTTTGCTGGTCCGCTCTTCATTAAGAGTAGTACTTTAAGAAATGCCCGGATAGAAAAGTGCTACTTGTGCATTTTCGTAAGTCTGACTACTAAAGCCATTCATTTGGAAGTAGTCTCCCAGCTTTCAGCAGTAGAAGCGTTTGTAGCTGCGTTCTCTAGATTTGTGTCGCGGCGGGGTCTCCCCTCATTAATTCGTTCGGATTGCAGAAAAAAAATTGTCGGAACAAATAAATAAATCTAAGGAACCATCGGTCAGATCTAGAACGGGAATTCGTCAAACAGTAGTCCCAATATGGGCGGACTCTTTGAGGCAGCTGTAAAATCTACTAAGACCCACATGTATCGCGTTCTTGGTGAACGTCGGCTCACTTTTGAGGAGTCGAATACTTTCTTTACTAAAGTAGAAGCCGTATTAAATTCAAGACCTCTTTGCCCTCTAAGCTCGGACCCATCTGATTTGGAAGTATTAACCCCTGGTCACATTCTTATCGGCCAGCCTTTGGGCCCTTTGGTAGCCTTACCTGAATATTCATTCGAGGAATGTAACATCAGCCTTTGGTAGCCCTACCTGAATATTAATTCGAGGAATGTAACATTAATCGTCTATCGCGTTTTCAAAAAATTCAAAAGCTAACTCAACACTTTTGGTCTCGTTCGCGAAATGAATATCTCCATACGTTACAACAGCGCCCCAAATGGACTTCGTCTCCAAGAGTAGATGATTTAGTTTTAATTAAGGAAGATAATTATCCCCTCCTGCAATGGCGACGCGCTCGTACCTATTCGGGATTATTTGGGTAGTGGAACTCAAGGTACAAAATGGTACTTTGCTTCGACCGGTATCAAAGCTTTGTAGGTTGCCAGCTGTAAATTAAGTCAACCAATGCGTACCTTGGTTCGGGGGGGGGGGGAGATGATTATGTGCACGCATTAATCATAGATAATCAATATTTGAATTTGCCACTTATTTTTCCGGCCGCCCGCGCTATCCCTGCGCGGATCTAAGTCCGCGCGCTTCAGCCAATCACAGACGAGCATCATAGCCAAAACACTTTTGGTATGGCCGCGGCACGAAGTCGATGAATCTGTCGAACTTTTCGGTAATAATTAAGTTAATGGTGGAACAGTTGGTTTATGTGTTATATGTAAGGACTTATTAGTAATTAAGGACTATGTGAAAATGTTTGTGATGAAGATCTGGCTTTGGACACAATAAACACGGCGGCGACACAGCGGCGAGTAAAATCGATGGAACAAGGTTGGTGAATTCTTTATTGATGTTCTAAGGTTAATGCGGCACTGGGGAATCAAGTCAACTTAGCCACCCTAGGTTTAATACAGTCCACACAACTCTTATAAAAGATAGGCATAAATATCTAGACAGAATGTATTTCTTAAAAAAACCAAGAGTGTAAATTTGACATTTTAGATGTAACATATGGTTTCAAAACAATTAAACGTAAACATAAAAAAAACAGCTAAGTGTGAATATCAGATTTCGTCTGAAAATTTCTAATATCTAAGGCGCATGTTTTTTTTTCAGTGAATGAGAGGACATTCCTTTTAAACGACTTAATTCCATGTATAAATATGTTATTCCGCCTTAAATAACATCAGGAGTTTTTAAGTTTTAGCATTTTGAAAATTACACTGTCAAAGAAATTAGGACATGTCCAGAGATATTAGAAAATAAGCCAAAGAAAGTAGAAAACGGCAAAACTCTCGCCAAAGATATAAGAATATTGCGCCATACAAATTATGTATGTATAAGTTTAATTCGATTTTGTTTATTTATTTAATATAAATCAATTATGATTAAATAAAACGGCATGTATTTTGATAAAAGTGTTTATTAAAAATTAGGTACCTACGACAATTTTCTCCTTCAATCTCACTTTTATTAAATTATTAAACAATTTATCAATTTTAATCTCTACTGCGTACTAAATGCCAGTCTTCTTTTACATTATATGATTAAAATCGGCTTTTCTTTTGTGGTACCTTAGCCGTTGGCTTTCCTTAAATTCTGCATAACGTATCATTCCGGATTTTTTCTAAGTGCTTTCGTTCTGCGTTTCTCTTTTTTTCTAGTTTTTTAAAAAGATTTTTTTGAATTAATTATGTGCTGCGGTTGACTAGGTACTACTACTGCAAACCGTATAATTTTTTGGTTTTGGTTAAATTTTAAGAGCTTTTTTTTTCTTCGCACGATTTTGATTTCAAATCCGTAACAAGTCTTTAAATACAAAAATATTTTCCCGAATATAACAAAATTATCACAATTAATTAAAGAACATATTCAATACCACTTTTTTTTGTTTCTCCTGTTCATTACTAGAAGAAAAGTATATAAAGATTTTATTTTATAAAATCTTTTACGAATTTGTTTAAACAGCGAATGATCTTTGTTTTTTCTATTGTTGACCATGTAGAAACCAATATAGAAAATATAACGAACAAAATGCACCCTAAAATACACAATAAAATTAATAAAAGCTCACTAAAGCAAGAAATTTTAAACGATTTAGCGGAAATTTCAACCATGTCCTAATTTCTTTGAAGAAAACATAATTTCTTTGGAACTCAATGCCAAAGAAATCCGAAAAAATTAGCTCCAAAGAAATTAGAATAGCATCTAAATTATTTTTTATGTCTGTTAGTATATAAAGAATTGTTTTATATTACAATTACGGAAGCAAGCAATCACAGCGTGCATACACTAAAAAATTATAAAAAATTACAATTCGTATTTAAGTATAAAATCGATTACCGAAGAAAGTAGGTACTCACCGGAAAAAAACCCGCGCACACCGATAAAAAAAATATTATTTTGAAACACGTTGAACTTTGCACAGGTCTGCACTTGTGGGACGTTAGATCTCAACGAAACGGAGCGGGGACGGGAGGCAGGGATTGTCCACGTAACATGATGGTATTTTGCGAGACTGCACAAATACGCCAAAGAAATTAGGTGTTTTTGGGGTGGACAAAATTAAATTAACGATAACTTTTGATAAGATAATTAAAAAAAAATGTTGTTAAAGCTACATATATTTCAATATTCCTAAATATAGGAAAACCTGTTCATTAGGAGAGTTTTCGAAAAAATATACAAAATTAGGCGTTTTAAAAACCGAACACAGTGAAGGACGCGCCAAAGAGCTTAGATTTTTGACCTTTGATATTTTTTATAAATATCTTATAAATTAAAAACTGACATTTTTATTAATGGCAATACTGGTTTTCAAATGAACTTTAACCAAGAAAAAACTTGACCGCAATAGATTTATATACGAAGTTAACATGGGTGGACAAGTGCAAAACACGAAATCTGATATTCACTCGTAACACATATTTAGACTATAAAATAATATTATTTACACGGTCAAGAAAAAACAGTTAAGACTTTCGCTCTTTTGGAAGAACCAGGTCTCATCCAGTCTATATCAATGGGGAGGAGTGGGGGAAGCGGGATAATGTTTTCTGGAGTGGAGGTGGGACGGCTCATGGTGTTGGGTCGTCCACATCCTCGTCCTCCTCGTCCACGACGATAGGGATGGCGTTGTGGTAATTTCACCCGTGGCAAAAGGAACATAGGATATCGCACTTGAGCCCAGCCTTTCTGCAAGTGCATGACACTAAGGAACCTCTTTTTGCATTTGCAAGCCACCATTTTAATCAGGGTCTGAGGAGCGAGCTTTGCGCACATTGCCCATCTTTGACTTGCTGTATCTCCGCAACCAATGGACATAGTGAGCTCAGGTTACGCTCAAATTGTAATAAATGTAGTTATCTTTATTAAAGTATATGAAAAAAATCTTTTAAAACGTTTCTTTGGGGCAGTATTTCGAAAAAACTGAAACGAGTGCCAAAATTCCGCAGTTTTTCGAGCACCATGGGGGTAGCACAGGGTTTTCAGGATTGCAAACTTGGGTTTTAACTACTCTCATGGGACCTAACAACATATAAAAAAATCGTAGTTACATGCGCGTTTACGATCTTTGATGTCGTTATAGAATATAAATATATATAACTCTTTTATAATAAATAACTGATGGAAAGCAAGCTTTAAAAAAACCCGACAGATTTTTTTTGTTATTGTCGTCAAAATTACCAAGATGAATCTAAAGACACCTCACTCTTCAAAATCGATCAAGACGTTTAGGCTACAGGAGGTCACAATGGAACAGACATATCCACATATAGTCGGGACCTTTTCATTCCGTCACTCATATAAACAAATCAATTTACACCATTATTAGGCATTCCATAATCGCCTATACTTTTGAAGTTTGAGCATGGTCATATTATTTATTAATACACTTAATCATTGTATTCGTGTTAATTTTGAGGTAGTTATCTCTATTTAATATTGTATTTTTCGATGAAAAGCACTTTCGTCGAAAGTACAATGTGACTAACTATATATATTCGATATGTTCTAGAAAATTCATTTAAAATGTACAAGTAGTGATGTATTGATAGGTTTGATTGATTAATTAGTCAATAGAGGTTTTTCCCAGCAGTCCGACAGAGACAAAAATAGGTTTAAATAACAAAAATATCATGGTGATTTCAAATATTTCGAAAGGCTCTTCGTTTTAAAATGTATAACATACCTATTAAAATGCCTACGAGAGGATCGCGTCGTGTTAAATCTGCAGGTCCAATTCGATGGTACAGTCAGCGTCAGAGAAAAGGGACCCCCCAAGACTTTAAAGATCCGATCTCCGGTCCAGATCCGTGAGCGGCTAGCTTCCCCCGTCCCGCACCCACCTCTGCCCGAGCATCCACCGATACCACTCAAATATCATAATTTCTTTATTTTGCTATTTGGCTTCTGGTCGAACCGAATACCAATAATAACTTACAAAAATACATGACACTTCATATATGTGCCGTTGAGGATACGAACCCGCTTCACCAGCCGCTGCTAGCCGATTGGCTTACGACGCGACGACGCCGACGACGACGACGGCGGTGTTGCTTTGGGGGGTGCCCCGCAGCTCCGCCTCTGCCCTTCGCCTTGAACCAGTGTTTACCCGTGGCTTTGGTTTTGCTGTCGACCGAGGTCAGTAGGTCACCAGTCGCCTTGGCACTGGGGTTGTTCGCCTAACTGGCCGCCTTTTTAGGGGCAGCCTGCTCGGCATGTCTGGCTTTGCCATCAGCGGTGGACGCTTCTGGCGCAGCCATGGGGTATTTTAGGGACCTGTTCTCCATGTCTTTAAAATTTGTTGATTCATCCTTTCGGCTTCCCACCCTCTTTCGAGCCTGAAACTATGGGAACGCCTGCCGTCTATAAAAACTAGCTTTTGGTCGTTAGGACTACCGGGAAGGGTATAGAGATGCAGGGTTAGCTATTTGCGCAACATCAGGTGCTCGCTAGACGGGACAGGGGTCGGCCAGGTCCGACCGCCCCTGCCAGAGTCGTCTTCGCTTGCTCCCTCAGCATGGCCTTTCACCTCCCGCTTCGGCAGTCAGACTACCTCCACGGGACCCGACACCTCTCGCCTGTGTTCTAGAGGCGGTATGACACATGACCGTTTCCCTTACTATGGCTAGTAGCAAGGACCACCGTTTCACCTGAAATCCGGGCCAAAGTAGACGTGTTGCCTCGCTAGTTGGCTCGGCTCAATCCCCAGGATCCCGTCATCCCGGCTTACGGCGCTCAACTGCGCAGGTCCTAGCGCAGGTCGGTGTGAATAGGTCGTCAGGTCCACCCACTGTTCCTGACGACTCCGGGCAGGTGTTAGCCACCACTAACAAGAGGTACATGTACCAGTCACTAATGGTGTTGCCCAGGGTAGACCGGAGAAGCGGACGGACCTTTGGACAGATCGTATCGTAACCTAACCAAACTTCCCCCCGCCTCCCGCGCGTGGAGGTCAGTGCCATCTACTCCAGTATGGTAGTATTCATTTGCGTGATTTTAGGATGTTTGATGCCGTTTATTTATATTTCGTTAATTATTGCGGAGTTATCAAATAAAACGAAATTTAACTGGCTTTTCAAGTTTTTATAACAACCGCATAATTTTTATATTGTAGAAGCGTATCACATCACTATAGTTTCAGTATGAAAACAGGCGTTTGGCGCTAGTACCATATTATTTCAAAGGAGCACCCGGCGGGTAAAAGGTTAAAGAAATTAGGTTCATTGACATTATTTTATTAAATTGACACTGGCAAATTATTCTACGAGACAGATGCTATTTAATCAAGAAAAGAAGAAAATAGTTTTCTGTTATAACGTAAACATCAATCTGATTTGGTAGTTTTGTTCACAAGTGGCCGTAAGAATGCTAAACGACCAATAGCGACGATGTACAGTAAGAATAGGTGATTGGGCGTTGTATGACCAATAGTAGCTGTTGTTTAAACGTAGCCATAGCAACTATCAGCGTTCGGATAAAATCGTGGGTTTTCGTTTTTCCGATGTCAAAATTACCAATCATAATTTCTTAAATTCCAATTCCGCGCCAAAGCGATATCACTTGACTTGTCGTATTTACTTCACTTCAGTAATTAATGCAGGATGACCATATCATTAATTTTAATTAATTAAACCGTGAGGTAACTGCGTGAGCGAGACCTCACCTATTGAATTCAATTTTGGTATGTAATTAACATTTTTCAACTCCTGATCACCGACTAAATCATCGTGTATATTATAGCTGCGTGCGTGTACTCTGTCAACTAGTACGGAAAATATATCGTAAGATGCATTGCTATAATATATTTTAGCATATTAATATATATTATAGGTCCGTGCGTGACGCCCATAGGTAAATGACTAGACACCACTGGCGTCGCCAGGCCGTAGAGCGTCGGGAGCCAGGAGTTTCGCTTCTACGTAGTTATTATTTATTCATATGCCAGAAGTTTCGATTTCAGAAAAGTAAGCTGAGCATCCACTAGGAACCTATTACTTACTGGGTTTATTTGTTTCATTTGTTCATGAGACTCACTTATTATGGAAATTACTGTCAGAACAAAGCGTACGACCAATCATTCAGGCAGGTCAACATTTCCGTTCGAGACATTTATATTGAATCATATTTAGTCGGTTTATATTGTCATATGCAATTATACGAATTCAATTTAGGTACACACTTGTAAATATCGTATATATAGAGATATTCAGTTACTATTCATCACGTGTATAGCGAAACAGTTCAGTTACGTCACATGTGTCCCCTCCCGCACCGCTCCACTACCGAAGGAACCTATAGGTAGGCAAGGAATTTGTCGAACATTACGAAAGTGGCTCCTTGATATAATTGCTTTTATAGTATTAAAGATTTTATGAACCACAAACCACGGCACGACATAATCATTATTATTTGCAATTCATTAATCGTGTTTCACGAAATTAAATCATTTTTATTTATATTTTTGCACAGTTGTCATTTTGAGGTTATTTCCACGTCCTAAAAATTGTCTATACAGTATCACTGAAAATGTCGATAATCCTCCATTCACAAACACCGTGATTGGATGTTTAGAGGATTCCAAAGTAAATTAAAAAAAATAGTTTAATCCCTAGAGATTAATAAAGAGCTTTAGTTCCCATACGCAGAGACTAAAGTAAAATTTTAAGAGCATGAGAAGTGAAAATATCGTTTAATATTGGTGTTTTTATCGTGTGTCAGTTTGCGGCGGAGCGCGCGGAGCTGCGCGAGCGCGGCGCGGCGCTGGATGCCGACATCGGGCGGCGCGAGCGCGACATCTCCGCGCTCGAGGCCACGCTGCGAGTCGTGCACGCCGCGCACGCGCACTTTCTGCACCGCATCACGCCGCTCACCGACGACAGTGAGCTTTACCGCTTTAAATTACACTACTTTGTACATCTCCGCCATTCAAGTGTAAAAAATCTACCACATATAGGCCTATAGGCATATAGGTATATATCTACAGTGGTGGCCACATAATTAGGGACTCTTGCGTTTTTCCCATACATTCGCCTACAAATATGACTTTTGAACTTTGACAACCGATCAAATAGTTTTTAATCAGGTTTAGATGTATGTAAAATTTATCGCTGTTGAAAACGAATCTTTCATTTTATAAGGATATGAAAAAAAAATTGGCGTTCATGGATGCGTCAGCACCAAATTTTTAAATCCCTATAAAATATACATTCATAGATCCTTCACGCCTGTAATCCCTGAGTGGGGTAGGCAGAGCAGCTACAGAATTACCTACAACTCTAAAAACTTGCTGATAATCCTGTAACTAGGTGAATATTCGGGTGTTTCAACCGCCCTCACTACCGTTCTCAAAACAATGAAGAAAACAATTATAATTACCACAAAATTCTGAAATAAAGGGAAAGCCTTACTTGGCGATTGTGAAACAGGCGGTTAGTGTAACGAAAAATATTTGGGTAAGAACTTTTTGATTGCTTGTCAAAATAGAAAAGTCATATTTGTAGGCAGTATGGGAAAAACGCAAGCGTCCCTTATAATGTGACCTTGGAGAATATGAAGCAGTGCAACAAGTAAAATCGTTATATTTTTCGTGATTTTAACGAAATCTTTGTTGATCCCGACCTTAGAGAATTTAACCAACCGGAGTGGCTACTGACAGGCGTCCCCTCTGCCAAAGTTATGAGACCAGCGGTCATACCGGTTATACAGGGTGTCCCAGGAAGTAGTGTCAAGCGGAAGTCCAGAGGTAGTGCACCTCAAGGGGCATCTGAATCACCCCCATGTATGTTCCGCGATTTTTAGTATTTTCGGAGATATGGATCATTTTAATCAGAATTTTGGTAAGTTTTCCTTGTGTCCATGTTATGAAAAACCCTTAAGTTCATGTATTATTATAATATTTTTTCAGTGGTTTCTTACATTGATAGAATAATTATGAACTTAGGATATTTTTAAAACTACATGCCAGCTTTTTTTTCATGATGACTTTTTGTGTAATCACACAAAGTTTGTTTGTCCATACTAGCTGAAAAACAAACATGGGGTACAATTAGTATGGAGAAAGTAACTATGTGTGATTACACAAAAAGTCATCATGAAAAAAAAGCTGGCATGTAGTTTTAAAAACATCCTAAGTTCATAATTATTCTATGAATGTAAGAAACCAATGAAAAACTATTAAAATAATACATGAACTCAAGGGTTTTTCATAACATGGACATAAGGAAAAATTACAAAAATTCTGATTAAAATGATCGATATCTCTGAAAATACTAAAAATCGCGGAACATACATGGGGGTGATTCAGATGCCCCTTGAGGTGCACTACCTCTGGACTTCCGCTTGACACTACTTCCTGGGACACCCTGTATAAAGCGAGTTACGGCGCGTTCCGCGCCATTGACATACTGACGAAATGACGTGTAAGAAGAGGTCAGAAACTTCTAGTGTACAAAAGGATAATGTTACTTTCCATCTGAAAGTATTATTTTCTCTAAATAATATGAAATAAGGCACGAAATTTGCAAAGATCAAAAAAATATTGTTGATCTAAAAGTGTTGCCACTAAATCGTAAAAGATCTGATTTAGCGTATTTTTTTAAGTTTAAGGTTGAGTTTGTTGTTGAAGTTTTGTAACATCTAATTGAAACTTTTAATTCACATTCGTTATTGTTCGTTATTTATCATATTTTTGAAGTATTTAGAAATTTGGTGTACGAAGGGTTGGTATAGTTTATTATTATAAGATATTTACGGTCGTCACTTAATGCGAAAATAATAGGCAATTATAATTTTAATACACTGGCCACACTGCACAAATTTAGTGCTGCGATAGCACATTGCAAATTGACGTTATCTCGTGCACTGACACGTTGTCCCTGTGTGTGGATGCACTCGTGTGTGTATAAATAGTTTATGCTAGTGTTTGATAATTTCGTCGTGTGCGTGCGTAACGATGTGATTGAAAATTGCATTAGTGTTAACACTGTTTGTGTGTGTTTCCTCGTCCCCCGCGCAGAAAGCTACAGACTTTTTTACATAGAAATTGATGCCCGTAGCCATCCGGTTGGTTAAATTCTCTAAGATTCCGAGTTAAAAGAGGGTTAAACATTTGTTTCACAGCACCGGAAATAGAGGAGCTGAACAGCCTCACGAAGCAATATTATAAAATACGCGACGAGCTGAAGGTAGTGCTTACGAGTACGGTGGCCCTGGAGCGAAGCGTCGCGGAGTCCAGCGCCTTACTCACTACGTTGAGCGATAAGTGCAACAAACTCTCCAACAGACAGTGAGTTGACGAAATTTTGTCATTATTCATCATTTCAGCTCCCATCTACGGCATCCACCTAATGCAACTAGTACACAGCAAATATTATGTACCAAAAGGATAAATCATTATTTGTGCGTAGGTACGTATTGATTCCTATATCTCATGTTATCTTATCCAAATGACCCTTTTGCATATACTCTGACCCTGTAAAACCTTATAAATTCAATCAGGGAAATGTACAAGTTTCCTCACGAAGTTAAATTTTACCATAGAAAACATTTCGTAGTGCCGTGTAAAATAGTAGTTTATGTGGCTGGTGCATAATAAGAGGCATTAAAGCACGAGTGTGGTTTTATGAAACGAGCCAATGGCGAGTTTCATAATAAGATCACACGAGTGTTTTAATGCCTAATTGTGTATAGCCGCATACATAACTTTATCTACATGCATATCATAAGTCTTCTATAATATGTTCAGATATGGCCTGTATTTTCATTAAGATAGTGTTACTGTTAACTTAACTTGTTTGTAGTACCAAAGCTTAAAACAAACAAACAAATAATAAAAAACAAACTTTATTTGTAATGTACAGATATGGTTTGCATTTTCAAGTTAGTGGCACAGTATTACCGATACTTTAATGTCTAGGTACCGACACTTTAATGTAAACATTACGATGCACTATACTTTAATGTAAACATTAAGATGCAACCACAGATACAGGTTTCTTAATATAGGCGATTTGCTTATCGCTTCTGAACATATTGTAGGGAAGTTATGATATGGATGTAGATAAACTCATTAAAGTCATAATTACTCCTACAGGGGCTCGCTTCTACTCGGTGAAACTATATTGCATTTGCTATCGCATCGTGAACGTTATGACAGCTTTTATTTATTTAACGGTAATGGCGACCGAGTTAAAAACATTACGATAACATGTCAAAAGTAATGGATAATTCCATGATATGATAACTTACCTTACAATTTGAACTATTCATTGCAACACATATATATTTCATGTGTATTAAGAAGCAAATGTTTTACTTTTTTTTGTATTTTAAGTACAGTGTGTGAGATTTTCCTATTTAACTTGTTATATCAGCCAAAACCAAACATTCTCATCTCGGTATAGGTGAAAAACTGAAATAAATAACCTCTTGTATGTAGTTGTGTACAAAACTAATATGGAATTTACATCAAATTTGAAATATAGAATGTCGAATGGTCTATACTATACAGATGTGTTACAACTACATGCACCTACACACTGTAATGTACTTGGGCGTTTTCACTAAAAAGTGTACCCAATTAAGGACTGAAATTAAGGAACTTTAAATTTGTCAGTTTTGTGACGGAAATTAGCCATACATTGCGACCGTCAATGTATAGCTAATTTTCGTCACAAAACTGACAAAGTTAAAGTTCCTTAATTTCACGCCCACTGGTAACTTGCGTTACATAAAAAGGACAAGACTTTAAGAGACTTAATTCTAAGCGAATATTTCTCTGACATTTACGGCCGCTTATTTTTTGGGTCCATAGCAGTGGGACACAAAAATAGGCTAAAAAATAAAAAAAAATAACGATTACCTACATCAGGAATCGAAGTATTTTAATATAGCAAGAAATAATAGGCAACATTACCTACAGACAAAAAAAAAACACATAACAGTGGTAACTTGCGTTACGTGAAAATAATAACATGCGCTACTTCCGATCTTAATATGTAAATATGATTACTAACTTAAAAGTAAGAACGATTAAAAAAAATAGGATGATTAGTCTAAGAGTCATATCAGAACATTATTATGGCACTTAGACAGCCCAGGAATAGCAGGAGCTTTTAAAAAACATTCTTATAATTGAAGATGTCGCGCTCGTTTTTCAATTTCCTCCTTTGGAACTTGGAAGTACAACCACTTTCACACTCGAGTCTTTGGCTGCTGATGCAACTTGCTCGGCATTTAAATCTTTACACAGAGACAAATATGAGGGAAAATTCATAATACCTTACTTCTACTGTAAACAAACACTTTGACGGCAAAATAGTATTTATCCAGTATAATCATATTTATTTAGTAATTTGACAGCTTTCAAATGATACCATGATAGGTTCCGGTTTTCAGTATTTGGTACGGAACCCTAAAAACAATACATACAGTGGAACATAGAACCCTTTGCTGTTTTGCAATCTGTTAAAAATAACTGACGGTCGGGCATTATAGGCACTGGTCCCACCGCCGACGATGAGCGGGAAGCGAGTACAGCCAGCGATCAACTATTAATATATGTATATCTTTTATTGACACGGGATCTACCTATATTTTTTGTTTCAATGAACTAGTGGAGAGAGTTCTCGCCGGCAGTGTTAACAGCCAGCGATTAACTATTAATATACGTGTCCCTTTTATTGACACGAGATCTTTAACTTGCATTCATTTCTTGTGCGCGAAAACCGCCGATAGTTCATCGCTTACTCGCCGGCGTTGGGACCAGTGTCATAGAG
The DNA here is from genome assembly GCA_946894065.1 of Acleris literana. Classification (NCBI taxonomy): domain Eukaryota; kingdom Metazoa; phylum Arthropoda; class Insecta; order Lepidoptera; family Tortricidae; genus Acleris; species Acleris literana. The sequence goes on along the minus strand of OX335668.1, from coordinate 27,877,428 downwards.
TTAGATCCCAGTCACCCCAGACTTACGGGATTTTAGGAAATATGATTTTTTTAGGATCGTTATTATAACATAAACTTAAAAAGCAATGGATACTCACTAAGCTGAAAGTGGGGCCGTTTACAGGTAGCAGGTATCAAAGGTGGAAAAAACCATGCTAACTTACGTCAAAGTAGGAAGGCTGGTTTTTACATATGTCATTTATGATACTAGCTTTTGCCCGCGACTTCGTTCGCGTAGAACTCGTTTACCGCATTTAAGTAAATTAATAGTTTTAAGTAATTTTATAGTGACTTCCTCCCTGACCAGAATGACCTTTAAAACACTTGTTTTATTCAGCTCGAAATTTAAAAAGAAGTTGTATTGGATAACGGCATTTAATAAATTTTAGTATACAATATTTTTTGTTTTGCCATCTTTCGCTAAAACATGAAGATTTCGTGGGCTGGATACTCTTGAGCATGCTACATAAAGTTGCCTATGGGAAAAACAGTTTGCTTCTAAATGTACACCGACTACATCTAGTGTTTGTCCTTGCGCTTTGTTTATGTTCATGGCAAAAGCTGTTTTTAAAGGGAATTGCACTCTTTTAAAGATAAATGGTAAATCTTTCGGAATTACTTATAGGAATGCGGGGAATTAAACATTTTCTCCTTTAGCAATTCCAGACATAATTATTGCCCTTACGATATTCAAGGAGTACCGGAGTACCGGGACACCAAATTTAAGCATGAACTTATGAGAGGGCTCTCCCGACGTGACTTGCTCGGTGTTTATGACTTTGTCTACCGAGAGATAGGTACTCCACAATATCGTGAGACATATTTTTTTCTTCGCTTTCGCGGTTTAATGTAATCATACCGTTACTATCTCTTGCCATACGATTTTCGCCAATTTTTAGTAGAGCTGCTGGCCCGACTGTGTATCATTGTGTAGTTGTTGGCATATTTGTAGTCAGATAGATATTATTTTTTACCTATAGGTACCTATATTGTAGATGCCGACATGCATTTATTTTATCCGCCGGCGTGCCCCTAGTTATCACTGGTAGATGATGAGAACCAATCTGTTTAAATTTGCGATAAAGTAAATTAATTTTCAGTTGTCGACCTAAACCCCAAACTTCAAGATTCTAACTTCAAAATCGACGAATAGGACTTTCATACAAACGTTTATCCTTTTTTTTACCCCCTTATAACCAAAAATCCTTCCTTAGTGGATCTCTTCACTGTATAAGCTCTCTATGTGCAAAATTTCAAACTACTAGGTCCAGCGGTCTGGGCTGTGCGTTGATTTATCAACAATCAGTTTAGCATTTTATATATATACTAGCTTTCCGCCCGCGACTTCATCTGCGGAGAGTCAGAACTTATGGTAGGTACAGATATAGTTTATATCACCTTCAAAGAGTTTTTTTATGAAAAAAAGTCCTGAACGTGAATTTTAAGTAAGCGGTTCACAAACACCTTTCATTTTATGACTCTAAAACAACAAAATTGCCATACAAAATAAATTCACTGCCCCTTTTTCACCATTAGGTTTTTTTTAATCAACCCTAGATTTAATAGATTGATAATTTAGTCATCTCATCTATTTATTAAATTTCTATATAAACAATTAACCCACTTAGCAGAAGATTTTCGAAAAACACCAAAGCTGGATATTTTCTTTATGTTACAGTATTTAGTCGCAATACCCGTTTTCATATCTTGTAGGTAAATATATACGTTTGAAAGTAACTTTATTTCCATACAAACTTTACAGTCAGTATCAGTAGTCTAAGATCCCATGTTTTTCCGTTTAGATTTTTTTTATTGATGATGGGTTTGTTCTTGACTATTTGTTAGTTTAAGGGGCAAGTGTTTAAAAAAAAACTGAATCTTGCACTTTTTTAGATGCTAACATTCATGTAACTGGAAAAAAAAACAACTCAAATACCTCAAAAACTTTCACCCTGCTTTTCACACTGTTAAGGGCTTATTTTAAAACGTTTTTTTATTTAATTAATACCTAATGGTGTTGATACAAAGTTTCATACTAACTTGCTCAGGCATAATTCTTATGTATAGGTAAACAGTAACCTTAATACCAATAATGTCCACATTTCTCACATCAAAAATGATCAAATTCCCACAACAACTTCTACCCCGATATTACCCCCTTTTCCGAAACTGCCGTATTTTTTTCATTTATGTCGTAAACTACGACTTTCACTATTCTCATTTTAAAAATAGCCAAACTCTCTTTAATTTATCCACCTTTGGGGAAGTCGCCCAACACCTTTTTAGGGTTCCGTAGCAAAAATGGGAAAAACTCTTATAGTTTCGTCATGTCCGTCCGTCCGTATGTCACACGCATTTTACTCGAAAACTACAGAGGTTCATTGATGAAATTTGGAGTAGGAATAGGTGTCTTGTAGAAGCCGCTACTTAGTTTGGTAGTGAAATAACAAAAATAAATATTTCTAGGTTGGGCACTGCCTACAAAATGTGACTGTTGATGAAAAAGAAAATCGCCATAAATCATCGTGCGGAACATATTTCGACAGTTCTTTTAAAACACAACTTCAACTTCTACCGCCAATTTACAACCGCCATTTACAGAGATAGTTTTTCAAAAATCTCCGAAAGCATTTTAGTAGCCCTAACAGGCTGACACCTATTTACACGTTTCTCACCTAAATAATAACCGAAGTCGCTTATTTACTAACTTCGCTAGACGCTAAAATCGTATTTCCTATTGATAAGTAGTAGCCTGAATACTAATTTTCACATTTCTCACTTTAAAATTTACCAAACTCCGAAACTTCTACCCCCCCCCCCCCCCCATTGTACAACCTTTGGGGTAGTTTTTCCTAAATCGCCGAAAGTAACATTTTTTTTATAATAACAGTAGTCTCACCACATTTCTCAAATCCCATACAAACTTCTACCGCCAATTTATTCGCTAAAAGCAGTATATTTCATTCATATTCATTAACCACGTTTCTCACTTCAAAACTGTATATTTTCCATACAATTATCTACCCCTCATTTTACCACCAGGTAGTATTTTCTGAATCACTGAAAGTAATATTTTTTATATGTATATTGCCTTTGTAGGTAGATTATATTTGCATTGAAGAGCATTTCTACCAAGTTTCAAGTAAAATTTACCATAAAAGTAGGGTCATTCTAATAAAAGTGGCACGGACAGGTTAAAGTTTCTCCAAAAAAAAAGTTGTGTTTTTTTACCTTCTTTGCTTAAAATAAGCTTCCTGGTGTTCCAATTGTTACATAATTATAAAAGGGAACGGAATATACATGAAAATATAAGAATTATGGCTTGTTGAAATATTGAGATGCAGGTGAAAGTTTCATTAGACAGGTTAGAAGAGAGAAGTTTTCAGGTTAAAGAGAGTTATATTAAAATACAAATTACTTTAAAAAAGCAATTCCCTACATTTACTTTGGTAGATCACTGTTAATGGGTACTGCTTGATAAAGCATCTGTAAAGTTTTTCTGGGAAATTATATGCAAGTTATTAAAATAAAATTATTTAAAATAGTTATTCACTTTAGCTTGCCAATAGTCACACTAACCTGCACATTAGTGCACATATGTCTCTTTAACCCGCCAAGAGTTACATTAACCTGTGCCTAACCTAATCTATGCTAGTTACAGGTTAAAGTTGCACAGGTTAAAGTTAAAAGTAGATTTACAAGACATTTACTCTTAAACCGGTGATAATTTGAACGTTCCACTCTTAGTAATATAAGTATATACATCAGAATACCACGTTCAAATGATTAGTTAATTACGTCCCATACCGTTAACATTAAATAATTGAGACAAGATAAAGTTAACATACCCGTTACAAACTCCAGATTACTGCATTTGATCACTAATCTCCACAAAAGTATGACAGATCGTATCCAACCGTTTCGTATAGTGGTGAGCCACATACTGGCCGAATGTTTATCGAGGATTATGGTGTGCCTATTATTTTCCGTATGTGAGTGAGATACACTATCACGGACACACAGGTTAAAGTAAAAACATCACCGGACAAACTGTCGTGTGTTAATATTGATATATAAGCATATATTTTTGAAACCATATCATAACTAATTGAATGTCATAATATTCTTCTTGCAATATATTGTAAAATATATATAATAAAATATACACAAATAGTTCAAAGACCTAAAAAACGGAAACATGTCTCATTTGGACAAGACAGGTTATAGTAAAAAATAGTACCTACCATTTTTTTTTAACAAAATTAAGGAGAATAAATAAATAAAATGGCTTGGCCTCGATGTAAAAGGTCTGTGCTTATCTATGAATGTTTTTACTTTTTCTGTAAAACAAACATTTAACATACTTTGTATTCAAAAACTCATTGACAGGTTACGGTGCCACTTTTTTTAGAATTACCCAGTAATCCCCACAAAAAAATTGCAACTACTTGCCATCTCCCCAGGGGTTGAATTTTAGTAATCGCTGAAAAACGTATCTCAAAATATTATTTGAAGAGCATTTCTATCAAGTTTTAAGTAAATTTGATCATAAAAATATTTTTTCTATACAAACTTTGCAACCCCCTTTCATCCCTCTTGAAATTTTAGTTATAGCTGAAATACGTGTCTCATTATTTTCACTTAAGAGCATTTCTACCAAGTTTCAAGTAAATTTGACCATGAAAATGTTTTTTGCCACAAAAACTTTGCAACCCCCTTTCATCCCTCTAGGGATTCAATTTTAGTAATCGCTGAAATACGTGTCTTATTAATTAGCATTGAAGAGCATTTCTACAAAGTTTCAAGTAAATTGAACCATAAAAATATTTTTTCCCATACAAACTTTTCAACCCCCTTTCATCCCTTTAGGGATTGAATTTCAAAAAATCCGTTCTTAGTGGATCTCTGCATCACAAAAAACAAATACTGTCCAAGTTTCATATTTCTAGCATTTGTAGTTTTGGCTGGGCGATGATGAGTCACCCGGGATATTGCCTTTTATATATATAGATAGATAGATAAAGATAAAGATAGAGACATTTATTCGCAACAATACAAAATTACATTACATAGATACAAAAAGAGCAAAACACAGAGAAATTGTTGCGAAACGGTCCCAACTCAGCATTCGCTAGCCGTGAAGCCAGCGCTGGTCCTCCGTTGAAACCGCTTGGTGGAGATAGATGGAAGATTGCACTGTACGTAATATTTTGTAAATTAGGTAAAACATAAATACTGACTGTTAAATTAAGATCTTGTTAAACATTATTTCAAGCAATAAAGATTTATTATTATTATTTATTATTATAAGAACGGATAATTACACAAAAATTACGCTCCCTTAATTTTATTGATTTTATTATGCACAACCTGATAAGTAATAAAATCTTTAAGTTAGGTACTGCATGCTTATTAGCAAATTTGTTTCACACATCATTTTAAATATCAATTTAATTTCCACATTTTAGTTGTACATTTTGTATGAAAAACCACCTCCCCAATTGTGGTCGCCAACTTCGCCAAACGAATCATTTTAAATTGTGACCAGTCATATTTTTAAGTCCAGAAATAAGGATGTCCCATAGAAATTCCCCCCTAATAAGTAGAAAGCTACTTCTTCTTTCTTTATCTTTGCCTCCGCAGATCATAATTATTTGTAATCAGGATATACCATTTCTCATACTGCTAAGTCTAGAAATTAGAAAATTTCCATAGAAACTTTACCCCCCCCATTTTACCCCTTTAGGGGGGAATTTTGTCTATTTTTCCTACACAGATCATTTTTAATTGTAATCGAGAACTTATATACCTATTTTCATACTTCTAAGTCCACAAATGAGAAAATTTCCATACAAACTTTACCCTCCCATTTTAGCCCCTTAGGGAGGAATTTTGTCCATATCATCTTTACAGATCATTTTTAATTGTAATCGAGAACTTATATACATATTTTCATACTCCTAAGTCCAGAAATGAGAAAAATCCATATAAACTTCACCCACCTATTTCACCCCCTTTGGGGTTGAATTTCTAAAAATCCTTTCTTAGTGCTAACTTACATCATAAAAGGAACCCTTGTACCAAATTTCAAGTTTCTAGGTACAGTAGTTTCGGCTGTGCGTTGATATCTATGTCAGTCAGTCAGGTTTGCCTTCTATATATATATATATTGTTATAAACCAACATATACAGTTACCAGACACTTCCTGTGGGCCATAACTTTTGACGGACACTTAGGGTGCGGCTCCACTGAGGCGGAGACGAGCGGAGCGGTGCGGAGCTGTGCCAATATTAACCAATAGAAGGCGCATGCGGTCACGTGGAGCTCGCCTTGCGCACGTTAGTTTAGATTGTATTGGTTAATATTGGCACAGCTCCGCACCGCTCCGCTCGTCTCCGCCTCAGTGGAGCCGCAGTCTTAAAAGGTCGTAAAAAAATGACGTAATTTTAGGAAGGCTAAATTTTATATGTATTATTAAGTGCAAGTTTAGCAAAATAAGAACTTTGAATAATGGCTTGCCCCAGGGTTCTGTGCTTGCTCCCTTGCTCTTCAACCTCTACATCCATGACCTACCTGCCACGACCTCGCGAAAGTTCGGCTACGCTGATGATCTCGCTCTTGTAGCCCAGAATAAAATTATGGAAACAACAGAGGCTACTCTGGAGAGAGACCTAGAGGCAATCGACGAGTATTTCCACCACTGGCGCCTATGCCCAAATACCAACAAGACAGAGATCTGCTGTTTCCACCTTTCAAACAGACTAGCGAACAAACAGCTGAAAGTGAGGTTTAGAGGCACGACCCTACGTCATAACCCCTGCCCTAAATACCTAGGTGTGACCCTCGACAGGAGTTTGACGTATAAGAACCACCTTGAAAAGTTGTTTGGAAAACTAAAGACTAGAAACAACATAGTTCAGAAGTTAACAGGAACATCATGGGGTGCCAGCGCTGCCTGTTTGAAGACCACTGCTATGGCCCTCGTCTACTCGACGGCGGAATACTGTGCACCCGTATGGATGAATAGCGCACACGTGGCCAAAGTGGACGTGGAGCTTAACCACACCATACGGATTATCTCGGGCTGCATTAAGTCAACGCCTAGTTATTGGCTCCCGGCCCTCAGCAATATTGCACCACCGGTCATCCGCAGACAGAAATGCCTAGCACGAGAGTTCTCGAAAATGACTGAAAATTCCCTGCTGCCTATCCACGAAGACCTGTATAAACTCAGCAATACCCGACTCAAATCCAGAAACCCGTCAGCCAAAACCTTTCACACGCACGACCCCGCATAGAAGGATAGCGAAGCGTGGATGAAAGAATGGGAAGCCCAGCACTACAGTGTAGGCAACACCATCTTTGAGCTTTACACTCGGGAGCGGCCCAAAGGTTTTAATGAAAGCCGACAGACATGGTGCAGACTGAATCGCCTGAGGACTGAAGTCGGGAACTGCGCATACCTTTGGCATAAGTGGGGATGGTGTGAGTCGGCGGCGTGCGAGTGTGGAGACCCGAAACAAACCGTACGCCACATGGTATTTGAGTGCCCCATCACCAGGTACAATGGACCAGCTGAGGACTTTAAACATCTGACAAAGGACGCTAGTTTATATCTGCAGAATTGTAAATTTTGATTCTAATTGTTATGTATTAACCAGTGTGTAATCGCCATACGATAAATAAATAAATAAATGCAATATTTTAAAATATATTCCAATGAGCCAGACAAATCTAACGGGCCAAACATTAGGCCAGTCTAAAACAACACAAAAAACGCAAACATAGCAAACCCGCATGTATATAACTACGATTTTTTTATATGTTGTTAGGTCCGTTGAGAATATTTAACATCGAAGTTTTTGTCACTTGATTCAGTGTTTTCGAAAAAATCTTTAAGGAAGCATTTTTCAAGTATCTTTGTTTATACTTTAATAAAAATAACTAAATTTGCTACAATTTGAGCGTAACTTGCACTTGGTTGCGGAGATACAGCAAGTCAAAGATGGTCAATTTTCTTCAAAAAGTGAAAATGTGTTGGTAGGGTTATTTTGAAGATACGTACCGGCTGAACTTATGCTCCTAGGTAAAAGTCACGTCAAAAGAATTTGTAGAGTATTGAATTAGCCTCAATTTAATACCAAAATGGTGCCTGCCTGCTCTAGGCCTCATAGTTTCATCCAATATTTAAAAAAAAAGTAAAATATCGGATTTTGGCTAAATAATAAAAACATTGTAATGCTGGAATGATTTTCTTTAAAAAAAAAAGTGAATAAATGTGACTTTACCATTTAAGTATCTTATTTATTTATTTATTTATGATTTACTGGAGATCCAACAGCTTACAAAACGAGGTAGAAATTAAATTATATGTATAAAAAAAAGCCAATTAAAGGTTCTCACCGATAGAGAAAAAGTAATTAAGCATAGCAGAAATAACAGCCAACGCAGCCTCATACGCCGCGCTACACCAAGAGAACAAGAGAACAACCACTTACGCAAGAATATAAAAATGGTTAGAAAACAAAAAGTGAATAATAAACACATATAGGTACTTAAATATATACATTTTGACTGAGTAACCGCCTAAGCTTAGATGTAGGTGTGTTAAATACATCTAAATCAATATCCATAGCACAAAAATTGAGGATTTTACCTGCTCGCAACAAAAAGGAGTTCCGCCGGCCGCTTATTAGGCCGCTGGCACCCGGAAGCTGACTTTCCTCAAGAGATCTGGGCAATCGACTTGTCCAGAGACAGTCTTAAGGTAATATGTTAGGTCAGCAATCTCGCGCCGCTGCGCTTGTACAGTGGCAGAAAGTGGTGAACTTTGCGAAGGGTAATATAATCTACAGACTTGTAATTTAGCTTTAGCCGGAAGGATAGAAATCTCAAAAACTTTTTCTGTACTCTTTCAATTCTGTCAACATAACAGTTATATTTTAGGGTTCCAAATTCGCGGTGCGTACTCAAGATTGCTCCTTACCAAAGCACAGTACAGGATCTTGAAGGTCTTGGCTTGAGTGAAATGTGTACAGCTTCTCATGACGAATCCCAACGCTTTGGAGGCTTTATTTATAATAGCTTCCACATGTTTTTCGAAGGTTAGTTTACTGGCGTGAGTTATTCCAAGATCCCGGATCCAGGGTTCGGATGAGAGTTTTAGTCCCTTCAAGCTGTAATCGAAATCTACAGCTTGGTTCTTACGTGTAAAGGTAGTTACTGAATATTTCGTTGGATTTAGATCTAATTTATGGCGTTCGCAATACGATTCAAGTCGGCTTAGATCAGCTTGAAGACGGCCCGCATCCGAAACTGAAGAAATGCCAGAAAATAACTTCATGTCGTCAATGAAACAGAATATTGAAAGAATATCGAAGATGAGAATATTGAAGACATGAATTGACATCGTTTATGAAGAGCACGAACAGTAAAGATCCTACTAAAGACCCCTGGGGCACGCCGCTGGGTATGGACAACCAGGTGGACGTGAAATTATTCACAACAACAGCTTGGGATCTTCTATCGATATAAGATGCGAACCACCTAAGAAGGTCCCCTCTTATACCAGCCTTCAGAAGTTTCTCCAGGAGTAAATTATGATCGATACGATAAAAAGCTTTGCTATAGTTGGTGTAAATGACATTCACCTGCCGCCCATTAACCATGGAGTCCGCAGGAACTCATTAAAAAGTACTAGGTTACAAACCCATGTTGGGAAGGATTGATGGACTGTTTAAGAGCTGTGTACAATTGGTTATAAACAACCTTTTCGAAGAGCTTTGAAATAATACATAACTTAGATATCGGTCTATAGTTAGTTACATCCAACTTGGAACCTTTTTTATGCACTGGTGAAATAAAAGCTAATTTCCAAATATGAGGCATGTGGGACTCTAAAAGGGATCTCTTGAAAAGCAAGGCAATAGGGATAGATATGGTATCGGAGCAAGGAATGAGGAAACGGGCTAGCAAGTGATCGGGACCTGCCGATTTATTGGGGTCTAATTTTAAAATAAGGGAGCGAATTTCTTCAACGTCAACACGAATTTGAGTTGAAAAGAGATTCGGAGGGGATTACTAACGGATCTTGGTTATCTAAAAATGTGGCGTGAAAATACGAGGCAAATAGATTACAAATAATTTATCTCCTAGAAGCCACCGAATCTCCTAACGAAACGCTACTCGGGATACTATTTGACTTAGATTGAGTCTTAATGTAAGACCAAAAGATTTTTGGATTCAACTTAATCGATTTTTCAACAGACTTGATATAATTTCGAACAATTAGTCTCCAAAACACGTATTCTGTCCCGAAGTAGTTTAAATGAAGCCAGATCCGAGTGGTTGGTGTATATTCTAAATTTTCTTAAATATTTGTATTTTTCTTTTATTGATTTGACTAAAGCTGGTGAATACCAAATAGGATAGGAATATTTTTTTTGTAATTTAGTATGTACCTATATAAGTAGATATCAAATGATTAAGTAATAGTGTTATAAAAGTAATCAACTGAATCATTCAATGACCTTGCAGCGAATATAGATGCCCAATCAATGTCAGAGATTTCCTTATTAATAGCAACAAAGTCGCTTTTGCCGAATAAAAACGGTGATAAACTAAATCCAATATTTTGCTGAAGGCATTAACAATGCCATTGAACTGGCTGAGATTAAGCTTGCACAGGTCGTCCACGAGTGAACACTCGTCGCTGCCAACCGGGTCACTCGGAGATAACGAAGAATCGTCGTTTTGGATCGTGGAGTCGCCTACAACGAGTATTTTACCAGATTGATTTACTAATGCAACGTCATTCAATTTCTCCAAAAAATTGGATCACTGATTCGAAAAATAGTTATAATAATAGTTAGCCAGAGGTCCTCCGCCGACTAATTAAATTGCGGTTCAAGTGTTACTGGTAAGTCCCTGCGACACCACCGCCTCGCGACTGACCTCGTAATCCCGATCCCTTTGCTAAACAACGTACCGATCTTCTAATAACTCGCTACTATTGATGCCATCCGTGAGCCACGTTTCGGTAAGCATAATATTATGTCGTATGAGCCCATAGCAACATTACGTAAAAATATATTTGTTTTAGAGCGAAGGCCACGTACATTTTGATAATAGATTTGAAGGGAATTGCAGTCAATCTTAGTATCCATACCGGGCGTGCCATAGTAATAGAATAGAAACATTATACAACTGCTTAACAAAATAAGAAATAACGAATATTAAATTAATAGCTCAGCCCGGGGAGTGATTTAAAAAATGTACGTAGGTAGAAATATGTACTATGTAATAACTAAACAAAGAAATATTATACGTACTTCGGCAAATGCAGTTAAAACCCACATTATAAATTGAATAGAATTAGGTAAGAATCCAAACATGAAAAAATATAACATATAATGTCGATTATGCATCCGTTCTGAGAGTCTCTCCCTCTCTCAGTATTATACCGACCCCGGTGTGCAGGACCGTCATGTACACGGATGAAGTAGGTATCGGGTTGTGGTCTAAAATGGTAAAGTACTGTGACGCCGATGGCATAAGGCGTTGCATTTTTAATCGTTAATTTTGGTGCTTTAGAAGCGTTTTCAGCAGGCTGAAATATCGTTTCAGTCCGTTTCAGAGGTGTGATACTATGTGATAGAGCTCACATACCAGATTATCAAAATTTCGACCAACTTACCGTTGTTTTCAGGCGGCTGAAACATGTTTTCAGTCCGTTTCAGGCCACCCTCTATCAGATGACGCCAGTACCTGAAAACCCATTTTCAGGCATTTTCAGGGCCCCTTATGGGCCTTTGAAGTACATTTCAGTATATGGCATTTTTTCCACTAAAAGTGAAAGAGATAGCATGATTAGAAAGAGGCAGCAATACTGAGAACCTTCGAGAAGTGTGTCAAAGAGAAAACACGACTAGAAAGAGACAGCAATACTGAAAACCTTCGAGAAGTGTGTGAAAGAGATAACACGATTAGAAAGAGACGGGAATACTGAGAACCTTCCAGAAGCGTGTGAAAGAGATAACACGAAATGAGACAGCAACGCGCGGAACATTCCAGACTCATCCAGACCCGTGATTCAAGGTCATTGCGATCGTAAAAACAACAAGCTAGCAAGTCAGTCTTTACTTGGAAAGCGATCAGTGCGAATAAGAGCGACCCGAGCGATCATCTGAGTATTCGAAGTTTATTGTGCGATAATTGTTTTGTAACGGTTTAAGTGAGTGCGTTATTAAAGTCTACTTTTGATTATCGGTGTATTCGTGCATTTCTATCAGTTACCTACCCCCACGTACGTAACAGTACCTTGGTCGTACTCGTAATAACGTAGTAAACAACTGTTTACCAGGAATGTCTATGGACCACCTGATCTCGCGAATCTCTGCCGACACGTTCACTCGTGAGACAACGTTAGTAGTGTTATTAGGAAATAGTTTGGTGTTTAATAAATATGAGTTATTTAATTTGTCCGAGACCCTCACTGAAATCAGCAAAGGTGATATAGGTAAAATAATTATTTGTGCTTGTCTGTTTTCCCACAAATTAACACATAAATGTAATAGGAACATTGATTACTTTAACTCTATATTATATAAAATGTCATTATATAATTCGAAAATATCGTATTTCGATACAAAAATAAATTTGTAGACAAGTTCGATTTGACGCGTAACTATAGTTATTTACCAAGTACTTCGATGAGTGTGCTAAGTTGTTAGCATATAATATTTTAGACCCCGTTATGACTAGCATAGCGAGCGATTGTAGATCGGAGCTGAGCTGAGTTTTATTAGCGCTGGCCCCGCACCGGAGCTGCCGGTTGATTTAAACTGACAGCTTCGACAACGGCCGCGGCTACCGTCGTCTGCGGCTTCAGTCGTGGCGGCCTCGTGCTTGCCTACAGGCCAACGAACGTTACAAATAAGTTAGGTAATAATGTAATAAATGTAATTCATCAGAATATACAGGGATTTTCTAGTAAGAAACTAGAAATTGGTTTGTTTATAGATAGTGCTAATATACACGTTTTATGTGTTACTGAGCATTGGCTAAAAGGGCATGAGTGAATGTTTAATTTTAATAATCATGACATTGTTAGCATGTTTGCTAGGCAATCTTGCAGACGGGGCGGATCCCTGATTATGGTTAAACGCAACATTAAATGTAAGGAGCGCAGAGATATTGTTGCGAAGTCAATTGAACGTCATATTGAACTTGCGTGTGTTGAATTGGAGCAATTTTTTATTATTTGCGTATACATACCCCCTGCGGCGGATTACAGGCTTTTTGAGAACATTTTAGAAGATGTTCTTAGTTGTGTTTTTAGCACTAAAAAGTGTATTATTGTGTGTAGTGACTTTAATGTTAATCTGCTAGAGGAATCACCCACGTCTATTAACTTACTGAGTGCTTTTAAATCCTGTAATTTAGTAAATTTGTTCTATGAGCCTACTAGAATTACAGCAACTAGTGCTACGTGTATTGATAATATATTTAGTAATTTTGACCCTACTCGGAAATCCATAATCAACATCTTAAGTTCGGATCACTGCGGCCAGCAAGCTTCGTTAAGGGGAAAACTGATTATGTGCCCCACGAGTTTATATTTAGACCAATTTCTAAAAATCGATTAGAATCATTTAGTACTAAGGTCACTAAATAACTGAATTATATGACGTGCACTAGGGAAGATCCGGACAGTTTATGTACTTTGTTATTTAATTGGATTATTAAAGAATTCGATGCCTGCTTTAGTCTGAAAAATGTTAAAGCCAATCAAGGTACGAAATTTAGTGATTGGGCTACACCAGAGATTCATGAAAAGAGGTACAAGTACAAGTTGTATGAGTTATATGCTACTAGAGCTGTCGATCATAGGCCTGAGTTTCTAGAGTACGTCAAAAATTATTCTAAAGAGTTCAAGCAGCTTTGTGCTGCCGCGAAGTCTAAGTATATTGCGAATAAAATTTGAAACTCTGACAACAAGATTAAAACCGTCTGGAATATAATTAACACTGAAACTGGTAGAACTAGAATTAGAGACCCGCACTACAGCCTGCAAGTTGAAGATACTCTAGTAAGCTCGGACCTTGATGTAGCTAAACAATTTGAGCGGTTTTTTACGAACATACCCTTGGAGACCACTAAATCATTACTATCATCTCCTGATAAGGCTGAAACATTATTAAAATCCAATATTAAGGAATGCACAAATTTGTTTAAATTCTATCATGTCACCTCAAAAGTTGTAATTAAAACGTTTAGGTCCCTTCATATCAAAAAGACTGAAGATCTTTGGGCCTCTCTGTTTCAGTACTACACTCCATTATAGAGTCAATTGCGCCTTACCTAGCTACTATGTTTAACAAGTTCAATAAATTTAAGTCTCACATCAAGCGCTGCTTGTTGGGTAGGGCATACTATGATGTAAATGACTTCATTGGTGACCAAGATGTATTTAAGTAGTGTCTAGGCTATTACTTATTTAAGGTAATCGAAATCGAAATAATAATTAAAATCGATAATAGCTTTATTTTCGCGTAGAAAATCCTGGCCTAGAACATGGGGGCAAAACACGTACAAATTTCGTGCTTATAATTTGTACTAGATGGCACCACCGGTATCATCAGGAATACTATTTTCTTCATTTCCGTTAATCAAGGAAAAGTTAAGCTTTTATTAATCAGATATACCTTAATTTAAATGCAAACATCATTCTTTACATAAATTTAAGGCTTTATTTTAGAAACTAAGAATGGCATTTTTTGCGGGACACTGAACGCCCATCATTAGCTATTGAACTTGCTACGTGATATTCATTAGATCCGCTAGATGGTGCTATACGAGGACGTTAGCGCCAACTTTTGTCGTCGCGGTCACTCCCGGTATAGATATTCAATGGAACAACATTTCATTAATCATCATCATCATCATCATGCGTTTGACACAAACAAAACTAAAGGTTATCTTTCTTACTCTCGTGTTTTTCGTATCTGTCCATCATTCATTAGTGAAACAAGTGAACATAATTGTGGTTTGTATAGCTATCTATATGCAACTGCGACTATTTTTAACCGACTTCAAAAAAAAGGAGGTTCTCATCTCAATTTGTCCTGTATGTATGTATGTTCGCGGTTATCTCGCGTTTGGCTGAACCGATTTTGATGTGGTTTTCATAAAAGTATTTGTTACACTAAGGAGGTTTTAGTTATTTAACCGACTTAAAAACAGGAGTTTCTCAGTTTGAACTTTTTACAGAGTAGTCCGAGTTTAAAAAATATTTTTTGGTTTGATAGAGTATACTTCCGAGGTAATCCCATTGTCACCAATCATGAGTCTAAATCTGAATTCGATGAGGGATCCGTGAGGAATTGAGGGAACTCCTCAAATATCATAGGCATAGGTACATACAGCGATTTTAGTATTTTTAGTAACAAGTCCAGCATTTGCATTCAGCAAGTATCATTTGGTGAAGTGGAACTGATGATGAAGACCACAAATGGCCTCCTGAACTCCTCAACGGTAGGTACCTATTTCAAGGGTGGTGATAAGATACCTCGATTAAGATAGTTCAGCAATTGTAACGTGAATGTTTAATTGCTTAAATATGACTATGACTTTCCCGAGGCGTTGCTTGTTTAATTAAAGGACCAGCCACACCGGATGCGTGCGCGTAGACGTGACGTGCGCTTGCGCTTTACACTGCGTTGTATAGTGACATAGGTGGTCACATTCGCCTACAAATACCTACCTATGACTTCGATTTAGACAGTCAAAAGTCCTTAAATATTTTTATTGTTAGTTACCTACATTTATTGTTACCTACCTACATAAAAGTAAGATATAAATTAAGGACAATTTTATTGACTATTTTAGATAAGTATAAATAAAATATATTTAGTGCACGGACCTAAAAAAAAGGACGTAACGTTGCCCTAGACAGGAATGAAGCATGCAAGGTCGGCAATTTCGTTCGTTATAGGTAGGTACACGAGTTACCGCCTGCACACGGAACCTACACTAAAAACGCACGCAGTTTACGTGTATGCCAATTTGCATTCTTAACTCACGATAAGACGAGGAAACACGTCCGTATTTTTTTAGGTACGTGATTTAATAGTGTTCATAAAAGTTGTTGGTACAATGTTGTATGGACGCGTGACGCGTCATCACTTAGGTTCTTTAGCTTTTAAATCCCAATATAAACCTACTAGCTGTCCGCGCCCGGGCCGCCAATACTTAATCGTTTACAATTTTTTTACAATCGATTATACATGTGCATACTATTTTATTAGCATGATGATGATGATGATGACGATGGTGATGATGATGGCGATGAATTGATGATGATGATGATGATGATGATGATGTTGATGTTGATGATGATGATCAAGATGATGATGATGATGATGACGATGGTGATTGTGATGGTGATGATGCTCATGGTTATGGTGATGAATTGATGATGATCATGGTGATGCCGATGATGGTGATGTTGGTGATGAATGTGATGAATTGATGATGATGATGATGATGATGATGATGATGGTGATGATGATGATGATGATGATGATGGTGATGATGGTGGTGGTATCGATGATGATGATGATGATGATGATGATGATGATGATGATGATGAT
Organism: Acleris literana; assembly: GCA_946894065.1. Classification (NCBI taxonomy): domain Eukaryota; kingdom Metazoa; phylum Arthropoda; class Insecta; order Lepidoptera; family Tortricidae; genus Acleris; species Acleris literana. The sequence goes on along the minus strand of OX335668.1, from coordinate 27,860,776 downwards.
GATGATGATGATGATGATGATGATGATGATCTTTTATTTTCCTCATAGGTGATGTGAAAAGCAGTACGTGTCACACAGTAGCAAAATTATTTCCACTTTGGGCGTTAACACTTGAATCCCTCACTACGCTCAGGATTCTATTTTAGAATCCCTCGCTACGCTCGGGATTCATTTATAGAATCCTTCGCTTCGTCACGCTTCGTTCAGGATTCAATGTACGCCCTCGCCATAAATATGTTATTTTACTATTACGACCTACCAAATTCCTATAAGTACCTATCTATCTATATAAATAAAAATAAAAAAATTATAAAAATCGGTCGAGCCGTTTCGGAGGAGTTCGACCACAGACACCGTGACACGAGATTCTTATATAAGTAAATAGATTAGTTCGTTTTTAACGGAGGTTCAAACCGCATCAGTTTAGAGCTAAAGTACTTACGTAAATTATATATATATACATATATGCAATTATATATATATATATATATATATAGTACAAGTATAATACATAATTATTCTGTTCTTTCACTTACTAGTCTAACTACGGAGATGCGCATCGTTTGTAAATCACTAAGAAAGTGAATAAATAGATAGGCAAACAAAAGGTAGTTCACGCTAAAACTTGATCACAAGGACCCAATATTTTTGCAAAAATATGCTTAAAGAATGTAGAATCAACGTTTAGTTTTATATGACCGCGCGCTGTAAAGCTTTGAGAAAAATGCCATCTGTCATAGCTTAGCAGACATGTCGATTGTGCTGCCACTGCTGGCGAAACCACAGAAACTTATAGGGCCTGCGGCTATCGACTTTAGGACGGCAACCATTTTCGATTCGCGACTGAGTATCTGTAGAGTATAGTAATCTGTGCCTAGGATAAAGAGTTCTGCGGGATCAGAAATAATTAATAGTCGATGGCGAAAATACATTTCTCCTATTATAAGACCCATATCGGCGCTGCCTTTCACATTGATAGTATGACCACCGACGGCACGTAATGGAATCTGAGGAGAATCAACATGGTCACCCAGCTTCAAGCTCTCCCAGCGCGATGTGGATATACATGAGACGGATGCTCCTGAATCTACGAGGGCCTCACAAATAACATTATTTAAGCATAAAGAAATTATGGGTATAAAAACATCGCTAGCTCTATCTACAACTTCTTCCTACTCCAAAACCGGGTTCATTGACCGCCACGCCGCATCCCGGTTTACTGACGACGGGGACTGTAGTTTGCCTCGACGAAGAAGGCGTTGTATCCTGCTGCCCTCGGGTGCTTTGTTGTTGCCTCCATGGGCGTGGACGTAAATTATGTGACGGTGGCGACTGTGGCTCAAAGCGTACAAGCATAAACAAGCGTAAACAATAGCAAAAACATAATAAAAAAGTACAGTAATATAGGTGAAAAACTTAAGTAAATGACCTCTTGCATGTAGTTGTGTACAAAACGAATATGGAATTTACGTCAAATTTCAAATATATAATGTCAATACAGATGTGTTTTTAGCTGTTGACAGCAAATAATGTGTTTATATACAGGTGTGTGATGTGTTATGTAAATTCCTTTGACAATTATTGGCTTCCTTTGAGCATTGGCGGCTTGTAATTTGGGTACTACGCAACGATAATCATACTTATGTAGTGAAAAATAAATGAACAAATGTTAGCAGAGCTCCAACGCAGCGGGATTGAGGCGGCAAGGCGAGAGCACAAAAGAAACTTCAATCTTTGAAATATAGCTCGGCGTTTATTACAAGAAACACATAGCACTTAATATCTTCATAATGTTTAAAATATCACAGTCTAGGTATCCGGATTAATATAGATTAAAATAAATTGTATAAGTGTAAAAATGGGACGACACAAAAATATGACAAAAAGGTGTAGGGAGGGTAGAAAAGTAGGTAGGTAAGTACTTTTTATTTTAACAATATGGTTATCAAATGAAAGGTATTAATAAGCCAATTACCAAATATTTACTTATGGTAGGAGATCCGAATAGGAGATGATTTGTACCGAGCTGTTTATTCGATAAAAAGTATTTTATATCAAATTGAATATGGTAAGTAATATATGGTGAATAGGTTGACTGAAAAATTTCAGTCCAGTATATTATTAATTAAAAAATTTAAGGTTTTTTTTTTTAAATTGCACCGTCTTGTTTATTACATAAATTACATACCAATCGAAAGTATGAAACCTATAGAATATGAAATCGTTAAGTTGACTATTGTTTTCCCGTCATAACTATTGGGTCATCATCATCATGTCAGCCGAAAGACGTCCATTGATGGACATAGGCCTCCCCCAAGGCTCTCCACTCAGACCGGTCTTGTGCGTTTCGCATCCACCGCGCTCCCGCGATCCTTATAAGTTCGTCACTCCATCTTGTTGGAGGCCTACCTACAGCTCGTCTCCCGGTCCGCGGACGCCACTCAAGAACCTTCTGGCCCCATCGGCCGTCAGTCCTGCGAGCAATGTGCCCGCCCACTGCCACTTAAGTTTGGCTATTCTTCGGGCTATGTCGGTAACCTTAGTTCTACTGCGGATATCATCATTTCTGATTCTATCACGCAGAGAAACCCCGAGCATAGCCCTCTCCATAGCCCTCTGAGTGACTTTGAGCTTCCTTAAAAGGCCCACTGTTAGCGCCTACGTCTCAGATCCGTAAGTCATCACTGGTAACACACACTGGTCAAAGAGTTTTGACTTCAGACACTGCGGTAATTTGGACGAAAAGGTGCTGCGAAGCTTCCCGAACGCTGCCCAGCCGAGTCGGATTTGACGAGTGACCTCTTTCTCAAAGTTGGACCTACCTAACTGGACCGTTTGTCCCAGGTAAATATAGTCGTCAACAACTTCGAGCGGAGAGCCTCCGACTATCACGGGAGTTGGCGCGACATGTACATTGGACATGACTTTCGTCTTGTCCATGTTCATCCTCAAGCCAACTCGGTCGGAAACTCCACTGAGGTCAGCGAGCATTGCACTGAGGTCCTCCATGGTCTCAGCCATGACTACGATATCGTCAGCGAATCGAAGGTGAGTGATGTACTCGGCATTTATGTTGATGCCTCGTCCTTTCCAGTCCAGAACCTTAAAAGCATCCTCCAATGCAGCGGTGAACAGCTTCGGAGAGATCACATCTCCTTGTCTGACTCCCCGCTGCAGAGGAATAGGCTTCGTGCTCTGGTCCTGTAGTCGGACGGACATAGTGGCGTTTTCGTACAGACACTTCAACACTTCGATATATCGGTAGTCAACTTGGCACCGCTGGAGAGACTGCAGTACAGCCCAGGTCTCAATCGAATCGAAGGCTTTCTCGTAGTCCACAAATGCAAGGCAAATTGGGAGGTTATACTCTTCGGTCTTCTGCATAAGCTGCTGCAACGCATGTATGTGGTCTACCGTACTATAGCCTTTTCGGAAACCGGCTTGTTCAGGAGGCTGGAAATCGTCAAACCTGCGCGCAAGACGATTTGTGATGATCCTCAAAAACAGCTTGTAAACATGGCTCAGAAGTGAGATGGGTCTATAATTCTTCAGCAAAGAAGACAACCGCCACACTTCTGTTCCATGCTTTCGGCGTTCTCCCTTCAGGAGTTCGGCTGTAATTCCATCCTTACTTGGGGCTTTGCCATTTTTAAGCGGTTTGAGGGTCATACTAATCTCGTACAGGCTGACGTCTTTAGCTCGATTTTCGACGGGTGTTCGGGTTGTCGTGTACAGCTGTCCATAAAACTTCTCAACTTCCGCCAATAGCTCAAGTTTGGATGAAATGACTCTGCCGTCGTCGGTCTTCAGCTTCATCAATTGGCTTTGGCCAACAGATAGATCCCTGGCAAACACCTTAGAGCCCCTGTTATGCTCAATAGCCTCGTAACATTGTATAGAATTAATTAAAGGCCGGCGGGGGTGGTTGTGTGCAGCGCCGACGGCGAGAGCGAGCTGCAGACCACGCGCGAAAAGATCGCCCGCCAGGAGGGCCGGCTGCAGAACGCGCAGGACATCGTCAAGCACAACACAAAACGCGCCAAGAAGCTTATCGAAGGAATCGACGAATGGCGCATTTTCCAAGTGAGTTCTTATGACAATGTTGTATATAGTGGGTGTCCCTAAAACCAACGTCAAAACTGAAAGGGTTGATAGAGCAGCTAAAAAGCTATTGATTTAAACCCTATGTACGAGTATGTTTAGCGTTTGTTACTAGTTATGGAGATATTGATCATTGTAATCTGAATTTTTGTAATTTCCCTTATGTCCATGTCACGAGAAATTATTAATTTCATGTTTCATTTCATACGTTTTTCAGTGGTATCATACATAATTAGAATTAGAATCATTACGAATCAGCGAAGTTTTTAAACCTATTTGCACGTTTTTTTTAACAGTATTTTTTTTAAGTAATCACATGAAAGTTGTTTATTCCATACAAAGTAAAAATCAAACACTGGGACACCTAGTACGGAGAAACAAACTTTATGTGATTAACTACTTAAAAAAAAGACTGAAAAGAAACGGGCAAATAGGTTTAAAAACTTCACTGATTCGTAATGATTCTAATCATGTAAGATAATACGGAAAAAATTATGAAATAAAACATGAAATTAATGATTTTTCGTGACATGGACATAAGGAAAAATTACAAAAATTCAGATTAAAATGATCAATAGATTTTCGATTAAGCCCAAAATCCTAACCTCAACCGGCGCACATTCGCTGTGGTTACTGCATTTTGGTTTAAGTGGAGGTATTATCGACGATCCCCGCGAATAGCCGTGTACGAGGTCTTACACAAAATTTTTTTATTGCATAATTACGTTATTTTACCTATAAAGCACCTCCTAGATTTTTTTCAAGCAAAAATAAAGATTAATAACCTGTTTTGAGGTAACTTCAATGTTTTTTCTAGGGAAAATACAAGTATAGAATAAGCAGCAAAATAATAATAAACCACTGTGAAGCACAGATCTCATCTGTTTTAAACAATAAGAAACGTGTATCATCGGACGGATCACTTTGTAGCTCGTGTAAACTGCTTTGCACGTTTATTCGTGTAATTTATTTCATCGTACGTTTCGTATTGTCTAATGCAATATGAAAGCAAATCAGTTTGCTTATGTAATAGCCTATGTTGATCACTCTTGTAAAGTTTTAGTGTGTAAAATCTTTTGCCCCTGTATAATTGTATACTAGTGCATAAATGTAAATTATAATGGGTAATACATTTATTACAGGAAATAGCTTTACACTGCAAGCATGCAGTATCTGTTTTCAAAACTGTATTTTGAGCATCTACTACTTGGGTATTGCCCTAAAACACACGATTTGATGTGCAGGAATTTCCCGTTTTGCTGTAACACCTATTATTATGTCAGTCCCGCGTAAGCAGTCTGTTTACAAATAACGTGTTGTGGACTTGTTACGTAGTTTTAACGCGTATTAATTAAAACCACGTGTATATTACTGAAACCATGAATCGATCAAGGTGCAGAAGGATGTTTCGAGGTGCGAATGAAGAAGATAATACGGCAAATAAAGGTAAGGTGTAGCCAATAATTTATGTCTACCTATTTTTGTAATAGGCACCCTTAAATTTCATTACCTATAACTTTCAATTCAAAAACAAACACGGTGGTCGATTAAGTGTGACCGAAAGCGAAACATTAAACTTAGCATAGGTAAGTATACGTGTACCTAAATTTATCATACATTGTGGAAAAACTCCAAAGGCGTGGAATGGGGCAAAAGCGGTATTGTTCTTTAAGAAGGGAGACAAAACCCTTCTTAAAAACTACAGACCCATTTCTCTCCTAAGCCATGTCTATAAGCTGGTCTCCAGGGTAATCACGAATTGTCTTGCCAGAAGACTTGACGAGTTCCAGCCTCCAGAGCAGGCCGGGTTTTGCACGGGGTATAGCACCGTATGGACCACATACACACAGTAAGGATGATTATACAGAAGTCCGAAGATCGTTTAACGATCGCTTATCGTTTAAACACGAATAACAGTGTAAAGGTTTTTGATATTTAGGTTACAAATGAATTTTTACACGAATAAAAAAATAACATGATTTTCTCATATTTTCTTGAAAACCCATAGACTTAAAAATGTATTTAGGTCATAAATATATTGGATTATCAATTTCCATTGTTTTCTCTCTACATTGTTTTAAACTAAATCCATCAGGTGAAGAGATATTCAAGTTTTTCCGTATTTTATTTTTCCTGTAAAGTTGGTGTTTTGATAATACACGTTTAATCGCGGGGACCGTCGTTATTATCAATTAAACTTACCCTAATATTACTGATTACACGAGTTCTCTTTGATATTTTTATGGAATAATTTTAAAACAACGAAATAATCAAGATGGGAACTGTCAAATTTTGGTCTTTAAATTATTTTTCAGGGTTATTCCCACCTGTTACCACCAATTTGTTACCACTGGTAACAGATGGGATTTTTTTTTCCCACCTGTTACCACTGGTAACCACTGAGAATAAAAATTCCCAGCTGTTACCACTAAACTAATTGGTGGTAGTTATCACCAAATACTTTAGTGATAACAAATGGGAAAAATATTCCCACTTGTTACCACAGAGTACTTTAGTGATAACAGGTGGGAAAAAAAATCCCAGCTGTTACCAGTGGTAACAAATTGGTGGTAACAGGTGGGAATAACCCGATTTTCGAGTATAGTAACAATCGCTGAATATACATAGGGGTTAAATCGATAGCTTTTTAGCTGCTCTATCAGCCCTCTCAGTTTTAGCGTTGGTTTTAGGGACACCCTGTAGATTGTTAATGTAATGTATATTTATTTAAAATGAATTGGATAATTGCTTTCTACTTTTCATGGGACGAAAATGGGTCGGCTTGCACACCAAAGATTACCTTCTCTGCATTAGTGCGGAAACAAGTGCGGGATGAAGTAGATTTAAGTTACAGTACGCGATTTAATAGTACCGTTTCGGCAGGAGTAGCAAATCACATATTTTTTTCTGTACAATCTATTGATTTAGTACCCATATAAGATATATAATACCGAACAAAGTGTATAAACTGGCTTAAAATGTCATTAGCGGCCTTTACTCGTAAACTATGGACCGCGGGAAACGCCGATCCATGAGTTCCGTGTCGGTGGCGCGAGCGCATGTTGCTAGAGTTTGGAGCGCGAAACACAAACAGTAAACACAAAAAAGCGTGGTACTCGTATGGCGGTTTAGAGCGCGAAAGCTATTAATGATTTTTTTCATTTGTTCCGTGAACATCCATGTCTGTAGAAAAGTTAATAATAATGCTACCGAGATTTGCATAACGTAGTTTAAGACGAACTTGTTGAGTTTCGCAAGAAAATAGAATTCGCATAAGCAAAACGCTAGTATTTACGATTTTCCAAAAAAAAAACAAATTTATTCCAACCATACTATAAATCCAGATAACGCAACACCAAATGGGAATGCATAGTTACGTCTAAACGGGAAAAAACTTTTTGTGTTGTGATCACATTCCACGCGACAGTCTAAACCGCGCTCCAAACTAAAACTACAAAACTCGTTTTGTAGGTCAGTTCGAACCGCGGGCGGGTAGGAATCACAGACTTAACCACGATCCTGATTCTGACTGGCTAGGCCAGAACCTCCCGTGTGAGATGAATCCCGAGCCAAAGTGGCGAATTGCTATCAGAGGGTAACGACTCCGACTCTCATAAAGCTCAACCTACCAGGATCTCGTTCTCCACCCGTACGGGTCTCCGCGCACGGCACAAACACGCGGGTGGCATTTTACCGCTACCCATCCTTTTCTGTTGGATAGGAGGCCCGCAGCGACATGCCACGAAATCGCTTGCAGCTGATTGGATAGGAAATATAGGAAGCATGGATGGGTGAATATAGGACGATCAGGAGTTCGACTGTTGTTTCTGTGCTACTCGTTTTACTCCGGGGAAACCGAGTAGTTGACAGGCAGCAACCTCGGGAAGGAACACAACTAGTCTTGCCTAGGGTATCAGCGCAACTATGAGCTCCACCCTCGGCCATTAGCCAAGCCAACTACCTGACAAGTAGATTGACATGGGGATAGACCCATATCACCTGGCGAGTCGAAGGATGGGTACTATTCAGGTGCTGCCACCAATTTTATATGAGTGCGATAAAGACGGGTACCTTATTCGCCGCCATGATGTACCTATTAGGCACGCCGCGTCATTCGGGTAGGTACGCAATTTGAAACAACTATTTATCTCTTTCTAACAATAGCGTTCGCTACAGATTGCCGTCTTTACCTGTAGAAGTATGGTAACGTAGCAACTGCCAGTAATTGGTACTTAGTAGATTTATTATTTTAGACATAAATAATGAAATGAGATTCTTGTCTAGCTGTTATTTTGAAAACATCTGTCTATTTATTTATTTTGTAAATTACTTTATCGTTGATTTTGGTTCGCAAATCCAGGGCAACTTTGTGAAGTAACCTCCAACACTGATGAAGAATATGCATCAAATAAATTAACAGTGAAAAGTTGATTCTGAATGAGCAAGCGGTCAAGAACACTCCAAGCCATTGAAGTGGATGCCCGCCATCGTCAATGGTGTGCCGACTGGGACTGGAAGACGCCGACGACAACGACGATTCACCGTACAATTGCTTATATATACTTGACATTGGCAAAATTATATAACTTGTAGACGCCATTAAAATAAATAAATAATAATAAATAATGAAATAATGTACCTACATAATGTATGAAAAATATACATTTATTGATCTGTATATTGAATAAATAAATATCAAAGGACGAACTTACGCAAATTGACCTAGTCCCAAACTGAGCTCAAGGCTTGTCATATGGGTACTAGAAAACTATATAACACAATATAAAAAGAAACTAAAATATTAAAAATCTCACTAACATATACATATATATAAAACATGCATTCTAATAAGAAAAAAAATAAATAAAGACATTCACAGCCAAATAACATTTGCGAAAAGATCACAAATTCAAAAACGACTCACTCGACAAGCTAACAATATTGTACTTCGTCCACCCAGAACATTATATGGGAAACACGGACCTAAAAAAAATACGGACGTAACGTTACACTAAAAAGGTGTGAAGTATGTAAGGTCTGTTATTTCGTTCCGTCATACACGAACTACCGTCTCACAAATGTACTAGGTCTGTTAACCCGCCGCCATTACGCGTCGAGCCACAGCACGAGTGACATTTAATTTTACGCCGGAGAAAATGCCGCATTGTGTTGTAAAACCGTGTTAAACCTACATTAGTAACAATAAAAAGACACACGGTGTCACCTATCACGTGTAAATTATGATTTTTCGTGTTATTTTTCATAAATATGTGTTTGTTTACTTTGACGCAAATTACAAACAAAAAAGACAACCAGTGTTGCCAGTTTTCTCACGGTTTTTTTTTCCTAAAAGTTGGGAAATCTGTAACGCCGTTAGTTATGGCACGGAACCCTGCTTATGTGAATCAGACTTGATTTTGTTCGGTTTTTTACACACGTTTAACTAAGTAAAATGAATCAACGTGTCTGGTAGCGAATAGTTAGACGAGTGAAGTTTTTATTAAGGACAAACTATAGATAGACAGGTGGCAGCACTAGACATATTTTAATACCAACATAACACCCTCACTTATTAAAATAAACAAAACATTGTACCCCACCATAAGTTCTATGTAATACTTATTTATGAAACCTTTTTAACACCTATAAGTTTCATGAAATGATAATGCTTTACACTACTTAGGCCTTTCGTTAACAAATCAGCTGGCATTTCATTTGTCTCTAAATATTCCAGTTTGACAACTTTATTGTTAATGCAATCCCTACAAAAATGGTAGCGCACATCTATATGTTTTGTTCTCTTATGGAACAAATTGTTTACACACAACTTAAGAGAACCTTGATTATCATTATAAACGGTTATAGAATTTAAAACATTAGTAACTTCATGCAACTCTACATGCTTCTGCTATACCCATGTATTCGGCCTCCGTGCTAGAGAGGGCAACAGTTTTTTGCTTTCTGGTTTCCCATGAAATCACAGCTCCAGACAATGTGAAGCATAAGCCAGTATATGACTTCCTATCTATAGCATTGCTGGCCCCATCAGCATCAACAAAACCCTGTAATTGTGAATTACCATTCTTACTAAATTTTAAGCCAAAATCTTTTGTGTTTTTAAAGTATTTTAATACACGTTTAGCATAGCACCAAGTTGCTTGATTAAAACAGTTGTTAAATTGACTTAAGTAGCTAACAGAAAATGCGATATCTGGCCTAGTCAATACTGCTAGGTACATTAAGCTGCCAATTAGCTGCTGATAAGGAAACTGGTCCTCTTTACCTTCTTTCTTACTTAAATTCAATTTAGGCTCAATAGGCGTACTCGTATCAACAGGTTTACAATCTATCATTTGAAATTTATATAATAATTGTTCAATATAAGTTCTTTGACTTAAAGTTACAAAACCATTTGCTTTATCAATTTTAACATTCATTCCGAGACACTGCTTTACTTCGCCCAAGTCTTTGATCTTAAAATGTGATGACAGTATTTTCTTTAAATTATTAGTTTCAACAGTATCATTACTGAACACAAAAAATCATCAACATAGATGGTGACAATTGTCTTCTTGTTATTATACATTTTTGTATACAGGCAAGGCTCAATTTTGGATCGTTTGTAACCTATATTAGCTAAACAATCGTCTACCTTTCTGTACCACGCCCTTGAAGACTGTTTCAATCCATAAATAGCTTTATTTAATTTTAAAACTTTTCCATTACAATCTGGAGTAGAAAAACACTCTGGTTTTTGCATATAAACAGTCTCTTCAAGGTCGCCATTCAAGAAAGCAGTAGTAACATCAAGGTGAGTTATATCTAGATTTTCCTGCACCGACAAGGTAAACAATGTTCTTAAAGTAGTGTGCCTAACGACAGGCGAAAAAGTTTCTGAATAGTCAATGCCTTGCCTTTGCATAAAACCTTTAGCTACTAACCTTGCACGAAAACGCACTTTGTTTTCACTGTCATATTTCTTCTTTAGGACCCACTTACACTTTACAATAGTACCACTTTTTGGAGTGTCCGTTAACTCCCACGCACTATTTTCTTCAAAACATTGAAGTTCATCTTGAACAGCCTTTAGCCATTGTTCTTTTTCAGGTCCTTTTAATGCTTCCTGTAAGGATAAATCACTAGCATCATCAAATGTATTTTCATCAGTGCACATGTTTGAGTACCCATATCTCTCAGGTTTCTTCCTTAACCTGGTTGGTAGTTTCTCCTCATGCAATGACTCATTTGATCCAGTTGAATTTGCATCATCAGAATCACTTGGGGTATATGTACAATCAGAATTTTCAATGTAACTCTCTGTGACAGTATCCTCTTCTTCGGTAGATGCTTCCCCCACTGAGTCCGAGCTTTCTTCATTAATGCTCATATTTTCATTTACTGGTACTGAAACTTGTGATTTATTAAGATCTTCCATTATTATCACATCCCTGCTGGTTATTACTTGCCTTGTTTTAGGATTAAAAACACGGTAACCCTTGACATCTTCTGGATATCCCACAAGCAAATGATTTTCTGATTTTTTATCCCATTTTAGTCGCTTTTCTTTTGCGACATGGACCATAACAACACTTCCAAATATTCTCAAGTTACCTGGTAATATCTGGCTTACTGCCCGTCCACATCTCGAATGGTGTTCTATCATTGAGAGACGATGCCACTGTCCTATTTTGTAAGTACACTGCTGTGTTGGTGGCTTCAGCCCAAAATGTTTTATTAAGTCCAGCTTCAAATAATAGACATTTGGCTTTTTCAATTACAGTTCTATTAAATCTCTCCGCTAATCCATTCTGCTCAGGTGTATAGGAATTTGATTTTTGATGGATTATCCCATGTTTGCTCAAAAAACCATCAAATTCTTTATTGCAGAATTCTTTTCCGTTATCACTGCGTAGGATTTTAATTTTTCGATTTTACTGATTTTCCACATTCGCCTTGTATTGCTGGAAACACATAAAAGCTTCAGATTTTCTTTTCAAAAAATAAATGTACCACATTCTGCTGTAATCATCGATGAACAATGTAAAATACCTAGAACCACCAATCGAGGCATTTTCCATAGGACCACAAATGTCAGTGTGGACTACACCAAGCAGTTCATTACTTCTGGTGCCAACATGATTGAAAGGTAGGCGAGACTGCTTACCTTGACAGCAAACTGTACATGATGACTTGGTAATTTCAGCTTTGTTTTCTAGTTCCATTCCTTGTACTGCACTAGTCATTTTATTCATGTACTTGCTATTCACGTGTCCTAATCTACGATGCCACGTATCTGCAGACACCACCGATGCTGCTACCACTGTTTCTGGTGTTCTCAACTTGTAAACTCCATTAACCAACAAAGCTACTAACTCGCCATTTTTATTGTAAACACTGCAGCCACTCGAGGTAAATGTCACTTTATTACCTTTCTTGATCAATTGGCTCACAGACAATAAGTTTGTAGTTAAATCTGGAACGCACAACACTCCTGAAACTGGCACGTCGAACTCACATTCATCGGTTTCTGTTACGATATTCACATCGCCGGTACACACAACTCGTGCTTTATTATTATTAGCAACAATAAGCCGCATTCTTAATCCATTTTTCATTAGCAGTCAAATACGCGCTAGCCCCCGAGTCAATATACCACTCATTTTTGTTAAACTCTCCGCTTAAAAAGACAGCGCTGAATGCATTTGTTTGTTTCCTCTTATATTCCGTGGTATTGTTTTCATTTGATGAAATCTTTTTGTAATTTGGCCACTTATTTAAGTAATGTCCAAGTTCTTTACATTTATAACATCTCAAGTTTGATTTATCGTGTCATCCATCTTTGTGACCGGTGTTGCCGGACTTGCCGGCGTCGCCGCCGAACGTAAGCATTTTTTTTGTGTTTACGTTGGCCCTTCTGCGAACTTGCGAATGCACTGCTAATTTCATTTGAATTCTCAAATCCCGTTTCCTCCATATCTATCAATTTTGTTTTAATAGCGTCGTTCGTAATGGAAATGCCCGAATGCTCGATGGCCATTATCATTGGCGAAAACTTATCTGTTAATCCCGCTAGCAATAAGAACCCAATCCATTCGTCACTGATTTTAAAGCCGGTTCCACTTAATTTCTGACCTGTTTCTACCATAGAATTGCAGTTTTCCAGGCGAATCGAAATAAGATTGCGAAGTAAACTTATGCGTCGCGTAAATCCAGAGTCGTCAAATATAGCCTTCAGCTTATTCCACAGTTCCTTCGATGTATTTATGTCCTTAATATGGACGTAAAGTGACGAGTCGATGGTTAAAATCAGTTTAGCCTTGGTCTTCGCATCGTCTGCGGTGTCTATCTGCTTCCCAGTAACTGGCTTCACGCAATGCAGCATATCCTCTAGGATTAGAAAATTCTCCACGGCGAAACACCAATCATTGTAGTTCTCGCGTCCCTTTAATTTCGGTACGTTAACCAAATAGCTTGTTGGCGACATTTTTACGAATGCACTTATGACAGCAAGCAACAATCTAATTAACTATCAACCTAAATTAAAGCACAACACAACCATAACTACAACTTTTTCTGGCTAAACTCATGCTAAACTAAGAGTCTGGGCTCATAACCTAAAATGAAACAACGTGTCTGGTAGCGAATAGTTAGACGAGTGAAGTTTTTATTAAGGATAATCTATAGATAGACAGGTGGCAGCACTAGACATATTTTAATACCAACATAACACTAAGTCACAAACAATCTAAGAATGTACTTAAGTCTTGGATTTCTGTCTTAACTTAGTTACTTCTAATTTGTCAGATTCTGTTGAAATTTTGCATACTTGTTTATGTCATTGCGATGACAATTTAATTATATGGTACTATCGAGCTGTTATGATGATGGAGACGGGTGGTCATAGGATCTTTCGAGTTTGGAATCGTTTGACTCGTCTTTTTAAAGCGAGTGTTTTAATCATTGTCAAAAGATGTTTTTTTTAAATTACTCATTAATTTCTGATAGCTTTCCTAAACATGAAAAACGTAAAGACGTAGGGTTTCAATTATATGTTAGTTAAAATTGTTTCATTAAAATGGGCAAATTGACGATTTATATGGCGACACTCAAAGCACGCACACTCGTAAACGGACGGCCATTTTGTGTGCTTCACTCGATGATTAGACTAGGTTACGTCCGTATTTTTTTTAGGTCCGTGATTGGAAAAGGAATATAGTATACGAAGGAGCGCAGCTGTATAATAAATTGCCAAAACATGTAAAAGATGCAAAATCGATCGTGGTATTTAAAAAGCACTGAAACAACATATTAATAAATAAGTGCACCATTATTGCATAAAAACATAATTAAAATAAAATACAGAACACACAAAAAGCATACCTATAATAATAATAATAATAAAATAAATAATATTAATATATTGAAAAAAAAACATAAAAAGCATGTGTTTATTATATAAGGAGTAAATTAAAATACTCAAATAAATCATGAATTCTCACAATTTTAATATTAGTGGTATTAATATACTATCACTAAACCATCTTTTAGGGCTTCCCCTAAAAACATAGACATAATACTAATATAAAATGTACCTACTTATATATATTTAAGTTATTAATTATTATCTCGGCATTTGAAAGTTAAACCGCTCTTATGTAACCGATAGTTAACTAATGTAACAAAACATCATGGTTTAACTGGCCTGTAAAACTAGTAGCTAAATAATTGTTGCATAGCACTCATGTCTCCGACTACCCGTTTTTATGCTTCTCGTTAGTTAGCAGTTGGTCTACCGTTCTTGCATGCTACCCTCTCCTACCTAGATTTAAGTTAAATAATAATGTTTCTCAGTAAGTGATTTATGTAAATCTTATGAGAAATAAATATCTTAAACCTTATAATAAATACTTATGTAAAGAAATAAATACTTAAATACATACAAAACATCCAAGACTCAGAAACAAATACTCTTGCTCATCACACAAACATCTGCCCTCACCGGGATTTGAACACAGGACCGCTAGCTTCGTAGGCAGGGTCACTACCAACTAGGCTAGCCCGTCGTCAAAAAATATAATGGGCAATACATTATTATATTATTTCTAGTCGTTGGCAGCCCTCACTGTCGGCGACGCGGCGAATGAGTCAATTCATTTTCACCGTACACAGTCTTAACGCTCCGTTTGGCTTGCACTGGAGTCGGTTTTTTATAAATCATAAAGTTTTGGCTAAGAAAAAAGCGGCTTTTGTAAAGATCTAAGGAGTGAGCCTTCTGAACTTGTACTATTATCTATTCTGTGTCCAAGCGTTGATTCTGGATGGCAACCCGCTAGTGTATGCTGCGATAAGTAGTCCTGGACTGTAGAGAGGTCACGCGGGAGCACGCGTGGTGGGGATGAAGTTACCCTTCTAATAGTACTTATTCTTATGGTTCGGGCTAAGATAGCTGACATACAAACTTTACTTTGTGTTACAAAAAAAGGCTATTCATTCTATTTATAACTTAAATTCCCGTGACTCCTTAAGAGACTTTTTTAAATAAATTAATATCTTAACTTTGGCCTCTCAATTTATTTATGAGAATATAATTTACGTTATTAAAAATTTAGATTCTTTTACCAAAAGATCTGATATACATAATTTAAATCTGATATAAACGATTTGATCGATTCTTATGAAATGTTGTGTGTATATTCAGTCGCTCTGAGCATAGGACGTAAAGTATATTTCTTAAGGTTTTTATGGAAAAATAAAAACATCCGGAAGCGCGGGGCGGCGCGGACAGCTAGTACTAGATAATCATATAAAAACAAAATTGCCATTCGAAAATTCCGCATCCGTAAAGTATAATAAATAATATCATATATAGGGGTATAAATAAATCATTTTGTTATCCATTCATTTCTATAATAATTTAGCGTAATAGGTACTATAGGGTCGAGGGCTATCTAACAGACAAAAACGCTTGGCCTAAACCCGAAACTTAGTCATTAATAATTTGTGCAAATGCAAAAGTTGTATCTTGTCTAGGGGACACCGTCAATGTAGGAAACATATCGAAACTTTTATGAGGTCAACTTGCACCGTCTTATATACACATAAGGTGTTGTTTTCCCTTTTCTCCCCTGTCTTTCTTGTAATATTTTCCTGCTGAACTACGCATGATATTTGATATTATATTTAATTTAATATTTATAGCTTTATATAATGCTAGACTAAGTAGTATCAAAATGTCTGAGTGCCGAGTTTCTTGCGGCGTTTCTTCTCAGCAGTGGTCTCCTTTTTAGAAGCGCTGGTAGATTTTTGACATGGAAATTATAAGTGGTGCCATCTGTGTTCTTAAGGGGTGATAGTATTGCTGGGGTATTTTACCTTTTACCTTTAATTTGATATCTACTAACACTGAGCAAAATAGCTTGCTTCCATCATACAATGCAGCTTTTTTTCATAGCCTCTATAACTAGACTAGGGTAGAAACCGGCGGGCGGACCGACGGGTTATTTGCGAATCGGAACGTAGTCCCATGTGCGCAGTCCGAAATTTGTCGTGTTAAGGCCGCTAATGCCTAACGTCCGACTTTTGATTGTGTTCAGTAAGATGACAACCACTATTGTCAAACCGTAAAATAATGATAGCTAAGCTTGATAGTGAGGGACTCCTGTCACGAAGTGAATGATTTATACATGGAACGAACTAAAATGGTATAATGGCCCAAAAAGTACAGTGGCTGACAAGGAAAGTTTATACCATAGAATTAATGTTAGATAAGTTTTTCAGCATAAAACACGTTTTCTTACATATATTGTATTATATCGTATAATCGTATGTTCACAGCTAATGCGGAATTATAGCCTAAGCAACGAAGACAAATCAGTGGAAAAAACTCGTGTATAAGCGAATTTTGGCATAGTTGTAGGGAATGGTGTTTTAACCCACACACTAAAAGTATTGATGGGTGGGGGTGGAGCTAACGGGTGGGGGGGTGTAAAGGTCCCTTTTTTTTAGTTTTTCGTATATAACTCGTAAACAACGTACTTTTTCCTTGCATATCTCATTAAATATTGATCCCAGCAAAAAAGTGTATTTAATCTTTTTTGCAGAGAATTTTATGTAGATTAATTATGTGCATGGAACATGATTTGCTATGGGCCACCGTTTAGTTATATACGAAAATCTAAAAAAAGAGATCTTTACCCCCCCTCCACCCGTTAGCTCAACCCAAACCCATCAGTACTTTGAGTATGTGGTTTAAAACACCATTTTTATTTAATTATTTATTTATTCTGGATTAGATGGAGCAGGAGCAAGCTTGACCACTGCCGAACCAGGCTTGAAAGATGCTGGGGACCCCGGCCTCTGCTTAGTAACGTCCACAGCAATGCGCTCGAGGTCACTACTGCTCTGAAGTCGAATCCGCTTGCCATCAGGAAGTTTGGCAAAGATGTTCCCATCGCGTGTCCAGCAGTTATTGACGCCAAGTAATATCCGAGCTTCGCTAAACAGAGTTTGCCGCGGCCGCGTGAGAAACTCTGAGACTGCTACGGGGCTCCCCTTAAGAGCTGTCTTGTTATTCCAAACAGAGGATTTTGAGGACAAATCGGCAAACCGAACCAATACAGGACGGTTTCGCCCCTCAGCAAGCTTGCCCAGTCTATGACACTCCTTAAATGAGCAAGCGGAGATGTCAGAGATGCGAAGTTGAACAGATATGATGTTGGATATTCTATCACTCACATTCTCTCCCAATTCCTCGGACAGGCCACTAAACAGCAAACATTTCCTCCGATGCCGCATCTCCATGGTGTCTTGAGACTTGATGAGTAGATTTATTTGCTGTCAAGTAGATTTAGAATCTCTATAGTTTGTACCTTAAAATCAGCAAACTCTACTGACAAATTGTTGATGGAAGCCCCCGTGGCTGGAGAATTGTGCAGCCTGGCCTCAAACTCATTGAGCCTCTTTGAAATAACAGACTCCAAGGAAGTTTGAGCCGCAGTTACTGCAGACACGGGATCCATTTTCTCCAGTAGACAGATATAGTGGACAACTTTTTTGTTATTTTTGACAGGTGTGTGCCAGCAGGACTAACAGTGAAATTAACTTAAAATGGGCTGTGCCACAAACATTTCCACACAACTATTGTATGCACTGTTGATAAACAATCTAATAAAAAAATTGAAAATGTTAGTGTTTCCAATTTATTTCAATTAAGTATGCAAGAGCATATGTGACTAGTTTCACAACTACCGCCGAAAAAAAAACCATTCCCTACAACTATGCCAAAATTCGCTTATACACGAGTTTTTTCCCCTGAGAGGCAGTTGTTGGTCTTCGGTGCTTAGGCTATTAAGTTGAAGTTAAGTTAAGTGAAGTTTTGTTGAAGTATGCTTGTTAGTCAAAATAAGTGAGTAATGGTTTGGTTGGGCAGATGGCGCTGTGGGCACGCGACTATAGCGAGGCGGCGAGCGCCGCGCTGCAGGCGCTCTCGGAGATCTGCGCCAGCGCGACGCCGATGTTCTCGCGCTACACCGCGTTGCTCTCCTCCACCGATATACAGAGACACCTGTCGCGCAGCCAGCGTAGGCTGCAATTATTCATTCAGCGGTATAATATGCACCGTGTCCAATAAATTCGGATACAGTTTAAAATATCTATTAAAATAATGCAGTCATAGTAAACGTAATAAAAAGTTATTTTTGTAAAGGTATATACAATATTTACAATAAATATTTTGGAATTTCTCCACCTATAACCTTCTTCACCAGCTTCAAGCGTGTCTCGAATCCGTCGCACGCACTGCTTCTATTGGCATTTCGGTTCAAATATGCTCGATAACTTTTTTGAAATGGTCCATATTTGCAATTTTACAATTACTCAGTTTTGAAAAAATGTACGACCATACATTCAGATCCGGAGAACTAGGAGGCCATTCAGTTTTTGGCAAGAAATCTGTTAAATTAGCCTTCCACCATGATCGGACTGCGATTGCTGTTGGGGCGTTCCCCCACAGCAAACGCATTCCTTTCATTGTCTGGAATGTCTTCTATCCTTGTTGCCCACAATCGATCATTATGAGCATTGTGAGAATCCTCATACAAAGAGCTTCACGTCAGAAAAAATAAACTCATGCCCCGTGTGCCAGGATAGTATCATATTATACATAGCTCAAAACCTTATTCCGCCATAATTATCTCTGAATTGTTAGTTTTATAACTATCAGAAAAAACAAGGAAAGAAAATTTATGTTTATTGACTTTTTTGTACACTTTACGGGACATTGCATAATACCTCAAATCTTGTCAAAAATCTACCATTTATTAGTAAAAGGAGTGACTTTTACTACTTCTTTATTTTTTATTGGATTAGTATTTTTATAATTTCGGTCATTAATACTTAAAATACAAAAAGAAACGGTGTTTTTTGTTAATAAATTAAAATGTATTACGGCTAATATATATATACGTTAACCACTAACGGGTTAAATTGCGGCCTTTTAACTACAGACAGAACATTTCCGAACATTATTTTTTTATCATTAATAGCTTAGTGTGCAACCTTGTTTGATTTCCTACGCGAATCTAGGGCTTGATTACCCCCTACGCTGATGACAGTTACTGAGGTCGATCGCTGACGTCGGTCACTAACGTCAGTCGCTGACGTCGGTCGAGCGTACGAATATACACCATGTTCTACGGGACACCGCACAGCGACGCTGACGTCCGCGGCAGATTCATTACTACGCGCCGCTGATGGCACGCGTCGGTCTCGCTCGTCGGCGCCGCATACGTCGGTGCGCTGACGCGCTATACGCCACCATCGCGCGCTCAGTTCAAAGCAGCCGGTTGGCTTTACTGTACGTACGCTCGTGTGCGCAGTGCAGGCCAGCAGAAACTGTTCCGTATAGCGATCGGTTTCGCACTGCGGGACTTTTCCTTGTCATACGCGACCTAAGGTACGCTCGACCGACGTCAGCAACCGATGTCAGCGTAGGAGGAAATCAAGTCTTAAGCGGTTAATAAGGACCAAATCAAAATAATGTAATAAGAAATATACACTGTGTCCACTAAGTTCGAATATAATAAATAAGAATCCCTGGAGTATTTCTTTCTCTCAACTCTTCTTGGGTGGATATTGTTGAATGCATTTTTAGGTTCCCAGAGTGAAGTTTGAGATCGAAAAACAGCTTTTTTATTAAAATATATAAAAAGTTTAATAGCTCTAAAACCAGTAACATTATTAGTTTAACGTAGAGATTTTTTTTTGTAAATTACCTAATTACATTTCAAGGTATAGGTCGAGCTTCCTGTCACCCTGTATTAAATATAATCAACATCATTTACATCTGCATTTTGGAACTCCCGATAATGGGCACCCTAATTTATTGTTCAACTTACCCAAATTATGGATTTGACATTTCCTAGTAAGTTAGGAATACCTAAACTCTCTTTGTCCTTCCATATGCTGTGTGCAGCGCTACAACTTGTACTTGTAGTTTACTACATAGCCACTGATGGCGCATCGTGATTCTGAGAGATATACCTATTATGTATTATAATTTAAATATAATATTTGTTTTTGATTTTGGGTTTGTTCGCAGCCTCATAGAAGATTCCGCGGCCTATCGCAAGGAAGCTGCTTATGAACAAGGTAAAAAACTTACCACCTATAACCCTATATCTTACTTTTAATGTAATGATGATCTACAAATCGTAAAACGCCTATGGAGGTTTATAGAGTTTTCAATCCATTACTGTAAGGTGAATGAGACGCCAAGTTGACAATCAGAAGGTTTATTGAGTAACTTAGGGAAACAGAGCTGGAACTATGTCTAGTCGAATATCCTAGGTAAGTGAAAACATACAATATGAGCTTAAGGGAGGACCGCATAGGCGTTCTCACCCTGTACCCACTCGTCGGTGTTACTTGAGGATAGCAGAGGCCTTCTCTCAAGCTAGACCGCTAGCTAAGGAATGAATAATAACTAATAACTTTTCAGGGCTCTGTGACCCTCTAAAGTCAGCATCTGTCGCAGTCGCAGCCCGTAATAACGGGCCGGGCTATAATGTGCCCTGTTATACAACAGGGCGACCTCCAAATTTGTGGGTTCTGGGTTATTTCTTTGACTTCTTCTTCTTCCTTCGTTGACGGTCGGGACTGTCTGGCGGGGCGGGAGGGCGCTCGCTGCCATGGTCCGCGGTTCGAGGTTCTCTGCGGTGAATAATAGGACACTCGAGTCATCTCACGCACCGCCTCGCGAGGACGCGGCTGTGCGCAGCTTATTATACCCTCCGAGCGCCGCCTTTGTATGCGCTCGGGTCGGTCGGTCAGTCGAGCGAGATAGGTAGTGAGTGTGCGAGCGGGATAGTATTCGAGCCCGCGCGCCTCGTTTACTACCGTTGTTCCTTATGCCGCTACACTACTTGATTTTAGGAACATTGACGCAACAAGGCAATTGAAAATACGGGTTTATAATGATTGGCCTAAATTCTTTTGCTCTAAATTCACGTTATCCAATTTCGCATGTTGAAAAATCACATGCTATGGTCATTAATTTGCTCTACATTATATTACATACATAAATTAAATCACGCAAGTTTCCCAGAGGGGTACGCAGAGACCACTTCTTTCCACCTGCTACGATCCTGCCAAATCTCTTTCGCTTCTTCCACATTCATACATCGAGTCATGCATGCACGCATGTCGGTTTCGGGTACTTAAGGTTCGGCCCTTTTCCAGTATTTTTCCGATTTGATTCGAAAAAGTACGCCTAGGGCGGTTTCTTCCGAACCTTCCGCTCACTTTCGCTCTCTATATCTCTTTCATCCATCCTATCCGTGTCCTTAATCAGATTCTATATATTTTTAAGCTCTAAAATGCAAAATCTATTAAGAGGATTGTGAAGCTAAAAATTTCCATACAAAATGCGAATACGTTTTTCTCCCCTTAAACCAAGCCCGATTTTTACGATTTTGTGAATATGTTGTAGATATCATGAAAAACTATGTCTGAACGTTTTCCTTTACACGAAAATATTTCTTAGAATGAACCAAATTGAAAAAACAAAAAACAGAAGAAGAAGCGCTTCACAATCCTCTTAAATAATTTGAAATAAATGTCACAATCTTTTGTGTTTATCAAACCTAATAGTAGGAGAACTGTTAAGCATTTTTGAGTAGGTGTTTGAGGCCCCGTAGAAACTTGAACAGTCGCCATCAGATATATCGTAGCGGGCTAGGTACTCTAATATTTCTGACCATCCTTAATTTTACGATAAATTCTTAACACTAGAAAAAAAATCGGGTCTTGGTATCGTGATAATTTGTTTTCTCCGTGTTAGCCCGTGACGATCAGAAGTTCCTTATTTCATAAAACCTGAAAGTTTCTCTGTGTATGTTCCTAATACAGGTAATAAGGATCCCCGACTATGAAGTCTGGATCACGGTGGCTTTGAAAGGTAAGAAGTAGCAAAGGTGTATAAAATAGCACCTCAATTTTTTTAAAGTATAAAGCTCAGTTTTCTCTTATTTTATTTGGAATAATATTATAAATTACGTCGTCTATTGTCAGACACTTAGTACAGCGGCAACCTCCTGGCGCACACCCTTAAATTATACTTATATATATAATTATACTATCGTTATAGTATAAAAACTGAATTTAATATATGTTACTCGAGGGACTATCAAAAGATGTTTTCTCAGTTATCAGACAGTGTCGATAGTTCTTACGCCTTGTCAGACACATTTAAACTCTACCTAATACTAAGTAAATGAACTTTGCACCGGCAATATTTCTCTACTAAGTTTTTAGATTACGCATTACGTAGATAAGATAAAATGAATCAAAAAATAGGATGTTGTTTCTTCATTAACTGTCGTTTCCACAAGATCTAAAGACGTCAAATTTGAATTGACCTCGATATGTCCGCGAACGTGTGTAGGTATGTATGTAAAAACTTTATAGTACATAACACAAAAAATCAAATACAATATTTACAGAATAGGAATGTACAAAGGCGAACTTAACCCATAGACTAGGAGGTCACAACAAAACTGGGAACGATCTCGGAAATGGATTACATTACGTAAATATTTTGTAAGCCAAGTGGTCTATGAGACAAAAAAGTTTGGGAACCTCTGGTTTAAACTGATGTTCATTGAACTACTGTTAAAAACGGACCTTATATTTTATAGGGATTTTAAAACTTAGTGCTGTCGCGTCCATAAACTTTGTATGAAAGTCAAAAATATATTTTTTCAAATCCCTATACAACGAAAGATTAGTTTTCAAACACGCGCAATGAAAGATCGCCATAGACCGAACGCACTTTTTCACTCCCACCCGCTTGCATGCATATACTTACCTCGCGCTCGCACCTACGGCTGGTAGACTTGTCATGTGTCTCACAAGGTGTAAGAATTATTGAAACTGTCTGATAACTGAGAAAACATCTTATGGTACTTCCTCAAGTAACATTTATAAAATTCAGCTTTTATACTATAACGTAAGTATAATTATAATTCAGTATAATTTAAGGATGTCTGACTGTGGGTTGTAACTTTACTAAGTGTCTGACAATAGACGACGTGATTTCTAATATTATTCCAAATAAAATATTATGTGAAAACTGAGCTTTATACTTTAAAAAAATGAGGTGCAATTTTATACACCTTTGCCACCGTTATCTTCCAAAGTCACCGTGATCTAAACTTCATAGTTGGGTATCGTTACTACCTGTATTAGAACACACAGAAAATTTCAGGTTTTATGAAATAAGGAACGACTGATCGTCACGGGCTCTTGGACAATAATGTCATATGAAAAATCGTAAAAACCCAGATATGCATATCGCACTGCCAGATCAATACAGCATTAACTCAAAATACGACTACATTTTAAAATCGACTCTATTACGTTTCCTATGAACTTGAAACGAAACAAGCTAGTTTTTTGAAATGATACTGTGTTGATCTGGCAGTGCGATATGCTCTGCTAGGCGATTACTCGTAATGTAACCTATTATCTACTTAAAACAATAATTATTAAATTATTTATGTACACAACTACAAAAAGAATACCCCCTCTAATTAATCCGTTCGCAGCATGTACCCATGATGCTGGCTGCGTTACCTCTCTGGATCATTAATTAATGATGAATATTTGTGACGCTTGAGGGTCTGGGCCTGATCAGCTGCTGCGCCGGCCTGATTTCGCGTTGCTTGTATGTGAGATAGGGCAAAAGTGTCGACACAAGTTGCGTCCCACACCAAGCTTCCACGGCACCATGTAGCTCCGTCGGGGCGTTTACCATCGTCTCTGATCATACCGGCTGGATCCAAGACAGCAGGTACAGAGGCGGTGGCTCGCGAACGGCGGATCAAATCATTGATCGCGCCGTGGCGGAACAAGCGGCCGGCACTCATTGAACAAGAAAGACCATGTGCTCATCCACCTCCCCGCCGCAGGTGCAAGAAAGAGACCCACAGATCTTGGCTCCAAGCCGCAAGCAAATTGATATTCGCAAGCAGCTTGAGTCCAGGACTGTACCTATGTTTCAAGAGGGAAGGGCGCGGAGCTAATGGCCCGACTCACTAGCAGTGACAGCGAGAAGACTGGCGCGATCTGAATCGTCTGGACTATTGACTAAAAGGGCTGCATGAATTGCCATAAGACGAGGGGTATCCCAAGCTCTTTGAATATGTTTATGCGTTGGCATATCCACTCCAGGGCATGACTCACACCAGGCTTCCCTTGCCTCCACCAGGTTCGCTATCTCAACGTCAATTATCTGCGGGAGATTTAATATAATACTGACGAGAGACATCGAACCATAAGCAGAGGACAGGAACGCCGGTAGAGCTACACTTGATGAGCAACGAATATGCAGTCCACCGAAACGTACTGGGAGAACCGCTTGACTCCAAGGCCTTTTGTCAAAATGGATATTCAATCATTTAGAGAGAGTTTCCTGAAGGGAATTATCGATTGCAACCATGATAGAGGAAAATTTCCAAATTGGAAAACTGCATAGTAAATACATAAATTTTGGAGTAAAAAGACAAAGCCGAATGATGAACATTGCCATGTGAGGGTTCATTTCAAACAAAAGATCTGAAGTATTTTTAAAATGATTTAGTTTACAATTTATGAGGGGATTAATGGCTTCGTCGAAAATTGGGGAACCTAAAAGAGTCAGATATGTGTTAGAGTGGACCGAAATGTTGGGCATCACTGCGTTAAATTTAGTAATGATTTCAATTTTTTATCTGAAGAAACGTTATTGGGTAGATAAATTTCGCACTTTGTGAAATTTAATGAGAGACCAATATCTAAAAATTTGTTAATGATAATTTGCAGGTCTTAAAATACTGTTAAGGCATCTCCGCCAAGAGATCCGTCATCAAGGTACCAAAGGATGAATTTGGAATTTAGATCTGAAATAATCGGATGAATGGCTAAACTGAATATCGCAAGACCAAGGGGGTCTCCCTGTTGGCAACCCATGCATGATGAAATAACTTTGTCCCCAAAAAGTAATTTTGAAGTTGCCCCATAGCAATGCCACAAATAAGTGTGAATTTCAGGAAGTTCCTTTTTAATAGCAGCTAGAAGGGCACCACGATTGACCGAATTAAAAGCATTTTTGACATCGCTTTTAAGAAAAACCTCATAGTCCGGACCATTCAAAAAAGAACGCGCAGCGTGAACAGCTGCCTTACATCCTCCCTTGGCACCGAAACCCAGCTGTCGAGGCTTAAAAGTGTCTGACAGCCGCTTGTGAAATTTGCGACAGCAAAGCTTCGATGCCAAGCGCCTAAGCGTGCAGCCGACGGCTATCGTACGGATACCACCGTCTTTTTTTGCTAAAGCTACCAGATTAGCGCCATAAAGGAGTGGGACAATTTCGACGTGTACACAACCTGATAGCATACGATTAACTAGAGCAGTGATGTTAGTAATCAAATTTTGTCCTGCATCCCCTAAAGACGGGGTCGTTAGGTCTTTAAGATGCTGAGGTGATAGTTCGCCCAACCCGCCAGCGGATCCATTAGGGAACGACATGATTGCCTTCCGGACGGCATCTTCACCAACTGTTATTCCGGAGTCACCGGCTGAGGGTGGGTCAGGCAGCAAGGTGTGGGCTGGTGATAGAGGGTGTTTTCTCTCAGCGCAGCAAAGGTCTCGGCGGAGTGCGCAGCCAAGTCGTCGTTAGAAAATAAAAACCGGTCAGCTCCGCTCACATTTCCTTCAGATAGTTTATTTTCTATTGAATTTATGTTTGAATATTGAAAGGTCTGGTTTATCATTAGTTCTTTTTTTATAGGAAATTTGAAAATCAGTAGATAGGCCAGAAAAGTTAAGGGAATTATTTTTTGATTGGTTGGTAAGTGATTCTGCTTTTGATTTATCTGCGTGCAATATAGAATATGAAAATGTGAGAAGACGCGTCCAAGCTGCGGGAGAATTCTCCGCGACGACTTTGGCGACACACTCGGAGAGGCAGCTGACCCTTATATTGTTTTCTCAAAAATGTATGAAAATGTTGACATTACTATCTACATATTGAGACGCGAAGGACATAGTTTACTGATAGATATCAAATTAAAAAAAAAACATTGCGTGCTCGCTACACAAGCCCGCAATGTTGCATACAAATTCCATTACTATCTAGCTTGTAACTTTTTAATAAGTGAAAAAGCCCATAATAAAATGAGCGCGCGGGTCAAAAAAATATTTTTTCTCGAATACCGGAATATTCGATATTTATCCGGGTATTAGTCGTAATGTTAAATATACATGTTTTTACCCGACTGCGGCGGAGGGTTATGTTTTTCACCGTCATGTATGTCCAGTTCTATGTTCCCAGCTACAGCAAAAACGGCTTGGACGATTTTGACAAATGAGGTATCATTGGATTCGTCTTCGCAGCGAGAGTGTCATAGGATACCTAAACTGTTAAAATTGAAATAACAACAATGGCCAAATGACAATTATTAACATATGTAGGTATATCGACTACAGTATAAAAAATACAGTCGGGTTTTTAAAGCTTGCTTTTCATAGAGTTATTACTTACAGTACGGGATGTTTTATGTTAATTTGTAGTAATAAGGGCACGACATAAGGTTTATAAGCAGACCTAGGAATATACGGGGCAAAATGAAATGACAGCTAGGGATTGCCTATGTCGATAAACTCAATTATCGATGCTTGTTTTATATACTAGTGATCACTCCAAGTTTTGCGTGTAAAAACAATTCCGTTCTTCATTTTGAAAACGATTTTTGAAACTATACTCATCATTATTTTTTTTCTTCTAAGTCCCATCTACTATTGTTAAAATAAACTATCAGAATTTGTTCCAAATTTTCAGGCGTTGCACTTCTCCGTCTTGGCTGAAAATCTATTTCAGCTGGCTAAATGACTTTTCAATTTCTGTGGAGGTAATAACATTTTTTTTTTAATTTGCTGTGTGACACTCGTCTTCAGAACAATACTTACAAAAAAATACTTACAATGCTGGGGGCGGTCACTAGTATATGGAAAAAGCACCGATAATTGAGTTTATCGATATAGGCAATCCCTAGATGTCATTTAATTTTGCCCCGTATATTCCTAGGTCTGTTTATAAGGAAGGAAGGAAAAAGTGTTAGGTATAATTATTGTCTTTATTATTCTCACATGGTAGCGATTTCACCCAAGGACGGAACATATCGAAAGATGTAATATTTACACATTAAAGTTAAAAAAGCAACTAGAAATAGTTACAACTTTTTAACAGACTTCAAAAAAAGAAGGAGGTTCTCAAATCGTCGGGACTTTTTTTTTTAAATGTATGTTCCCCGATTACTCGAAGACCACTAGACCGATTTGAAAAATTTTTTCGTTGTTTGATTGGGTACACTTTCTAGTTGGTCCCATTGTCAACACGTCAGGATCTGATGATGGGATCTTAGAGAAATCAAGAGAACTCCTCAAATATTATAGGCACACCTATAGCGATTTTGGTATTTTTCACTGTACCTCGTGCATTTGCTTTTGAAAAGTACTATATGGTGAAGTGGAACTGATGATGAAGACCACAGATGGCCACCGGAACTCCTTAACGGTACCTATTTCAAGGGTGGCGATAAGATATTTCGATTAAGGTAGTTGAGCGACTATGACGAAGCACATTTAGGTTTAAATATGACTATGACATTCCCGCGGCGTTGTCTGCGGAGAGCTTGAAATGTTCTATAGTTTCTCATTAATATTTAGAAGTGGAGCTACGTAACAGCATAAATAGGATCACTAAAAAGTATAAAATAAAATAAATGTTTAAAAAAACAAAAACCCGCCCTCAAAAATGCAAAAAATAACTTCTTTTAAAATGGTAGATCATTCCAACTGAAGTCGGCGTCCCAAAATATTTTAAACCAAAAGCCGAATGCAGTTGGACTGACCTACCATTTTAAAAGAAGTTATTTTTTGCATTTTTGAAGGCGGGTTTCGTTTTTTTATAGATTAACATAAAACATCCCCTACTGTAAGCAAAAACATGTATGTTTAACATTACGACTAATACCCGGATACATACCGAATACCCAGTATTCAAGAAAAAAAATATTTTACTACCCTGTTGAAAACCACTCTATATTATGATGTCCGCTTGCGAAGAGTACGTATTTTAGCCCACCGTATTCCGATCACTGTTTATTATACATAAAAACCTTCCTCTCGAACCACTATCTATTACTCGCACTTCTAGATCAAAACAGTATCAACACAAAATCCTTGCTAGTTTTGTTTCAAGTTCATAGAAGTTGTATTAAAGTTGATTTTAAAATACACTTGTATTTTGAGTTGAAAACTGCATCAACATCCGTTGCTTAGTTTAAGAGATCTAAGAGAGCAGACAGCGGGACGACTTGGTTTTATACTATGAAAAGATAAAGATAAAGAAGATAAATATATTCAATCGATCAATAATATTAATCAACGTAGTCGCTGTCAATTTAGAAACTACCAGTAAGAACTAAACTAATAACGAGAAACTTAGTAGATTCCCTTTTTAAGCTTCTAGAAAATGTTTTGTATGCAACGGCACATAATTAGCTCTTAAGGTATTCGTGCCTGTTATTATCAGAAAAAGAAAAAAGTGATATGAGAAATATTACAGCAGTTTTCTTTTTGTATTCTCCATTTTTGTACAAATAATTAGCACTTGTACATATGCGCCTTTCAGGAGCCTTTATTATGTGACAGTTGCACAATAGTTAATATTATAAAGCTTCTTAACGTACGAGTGCCGAGGTTAGGTAAGGTTAGGCGCGCTAATGATGGGCATGAGTATCTTTAGAGCTAATTATGTACCGTTGCTTACATTTCTGCTAAAAAAAACAAGTAAAATATTCAAGAAAAAATTGCAGTTGTTTATTTATGTCATTAAATTAATAATAAATAAAATCTATATTGTATTTAATCTTTAACGTACTAAGTGACAATTAGAGCCATAAAAAAAACACTGACGTGACGCCAACGCATCGCCATTTGTTTTTCGTATTCGTTACTTTCCTCGTATAGTGATCGGATGTGTTCAGAGCCTTTTCTCGTGTTATTGTTGCTGTTGACCTTATTTGTTACACTCAGTCTTGTTGAGTTTAATAAAAATAATAAAGCGAGTAGTTTGGTGTGTTTTCGGCTTTTTATGATAAGTATTAAGTTTCAAATCGAATAAAATTTACCTTTAAATATTAGAAATGTAGTATTTACAAAAATTCTATATACCTATGTACAAAAGGGTGGCATTTTTACCTTAAGTATTGTATCATTTTGGAACTTCACGGATTATCCACTCATTGCGGTACAGACACTTTTATATCCAACCCATCGAAATATAATAAGTATGGAAGAGTAACCTCAAACAAAAATGACTGCCAAATTAGCTCCAAAACGCCCACTTTTTGAAATGAAAAGATCTTATGTACCGAGTGGTTTGGATAATCAACTAAATATTAATTAAATTAAGGTTTGAAATCATTTATATCAGATATTGATAAAACGTTTGAGTATACAGTAATTTCTGTAAGGTTTTATACCGTTTGAAAGGCAAAAATCTGCAATTGGTAACAAGCTCTCTGACACACGAATTTTATTTGACAATATATTTTTTAATAAGGATTACTTGAACGCGGCCAAGTAGTTCAACATTTGACGTGGATAGTTTAATTCAATAATAACACAGTAATTGAATAATGAATTATATTAATATATTTTTATAGTAGTGTTTTGATACACTTACTGATTGTTTCCCTTGAATCATCTAATATTCTTATGTTACACTTTACACTATAGTAAAGTTGTAAAAGAGTAAATCTTGACAGTCAGCATCAAAGAGTTAGCATTCAAAGGGCCAAATATATCGTAACACATCTTTATTCTTATAGGCATAAAGATACTCGACCGTATATACGCTTTTGTATTGTTATTATAATAGCTTAATTACAAAAGGTCATCAGTTAATTACGTTTTTTCGAGAATAAGATTATACAGTCGAGTTCATACAGGGTGGAAGAGGACCGTTGACCTTCCCGAAAATGGGAGATGTTTAGCCTTAACACTTTATTTCCCCCATACAAACTATGTGAATTTAGGCAGCCGTTTTCAAATTACAGCCGGTTAAACATTCACACAAAAAACTACTTGTTTCAACCCTAAACATATGATTGGGTCAATGAACTTAATTGTGAACAGCTTTTTCATTACAGGATATTATTCCGTTTTTTTTTGTCGTTGATGCATACTTAGACCTGCTTGCAATGCGGTAAGAAATATTGCAGGATTTGTGAATCTCTTTGTAGCTACGTACACCTTGAACAACTGTATTTATTTTAATCCTAAAATTATGAATAAAATAATAACATAATAACTACCTACTAAGCACAACTTGACACATTACTGAAATAACGACATTGACAGACACTGAAGTATATTCAATCTTCATAAACAATTAAATATTCTCTCATCGTATCTTCGTTTACCTAAATTGATAAATAGGTTTTAGCTAGTTGAACAAAATTATTTACGAATAAATTGAAATTGTGCTGCTGAGTAGGCATATTTCATCAATTTTCATGCTTCAAAACGTGCATGTGAAACGTATATCAAATAAACATTATGAAGAACTACGGATTAGGTACTTAACTTATGAACCTCTTGGCGTTATTGTATTGGCCATCGATGCATTTTATGTTGAAATGAAAATGTCATTAAATTTACCTATAAATCATTCTTCAAATAAAAATGCCTTTGCTAGATGCTCGTGGTTATTTGAATTTGCTTTTATCGTACGCGACGTGCAATAATAATGCGACTGAAGCTTTGCGTCGATACATGCACAATTGCACATCCAACTGGGCATAGGACAATTTTAAGGGCTTTGGATCGTATCGCCAACAACCAGCCCGTTGTACCAGCAACAGCCCAGAACGACCAACGTGGAGGAGGCGTTGTTCGAATTGCGGCTCGACTTGAAGAAAGGGTGCTGCGTTATTTTAGAAGACATCAGAGAGCGAGTTCAAGAGTAGCGGGTTGACATTTCAGAATAACCCATACTGCAGTAGGTACTTACAATTCTCAAACGTGCCAGCCTTCACCCTTACAAAATACAGAGGGTTCAAGCTCTACTCCCTCGGGACTGCCCTATCCGCGAAGCCTACTGCCGATGGCTATTACAAAAGATAGTAGAAGAGCGACATTTCATAAGGCATATTATTTGGAGTGATGAAAGCTTGTTCACACGCAACGGAATATGGAATAGACGAAACAAACATGTGTATGCCGAGGAGAATCCTTTCGCTTATCGATTCTCGAGTCACCAGTGTCTGTCTATTAACGTCTGGGCGGCGATTCACGGAGAAACTATCATAGGACCTGTGTTTCTGCCTCCAACTCTTAACAGAGACGGATATATGTCTCTTTTGAACATCGAGTTATAGTCTGTGAGCATTTAGAAGATGTTTCGGTTTTGTACTTCTCTCACTCGCTCTTAATAAGATCGTATGAGAGCGAGTGAGAGACAACAAACCCGAAGCACCTTCTAAAAGCTGTCACACTGTACAGAGTTATCTGGACGAATTACCACTGGCTGAAAGACAAGTCACTTGGTTCCAACAAGATGGTGCACCAGCTCAATCTGCATACGAAGTACGAATGAAATTTAACAATGAGTTTGGGGATCGCTGAATAGGCCGGTTTGGGCCGCACCGTTGGCCGCCAAGAAGCCCGGATCTCACGTGTCGATTTCTTCCTGTGGGGCTCTGTAAAAGATAGTGTGTACAAAACGGAATGTGACACTGCGGACGAGATGCGACGACGAATAACTGATGCCTTTAACGATCTGCGGAGAAAAAATGATGAAGAGCATATTTTGTCAAGGGTGCACCGACATACTCGGGCACGGGCTGCAGCGTGTATAATAAGCCGCGGAGGGACACTTAAACACCGAATGTGAGGGTAATGTAAGATTTTTGTAGACGTAGTTTTACGAGTAGATTTTTATAACAACATGATAATGAGTAAACGAATGTTTAATAAATTGTGTAAATAATAAAACTCATTTTCATTTCGTTTGTTCATGGATTATTTGACGTCTATGCATCATTAAGTTATCACTTTATCACTATGGTAACGTCAACGTTCGGAAATAAGCGTAGTTTCCGAGTTTTCATAGTCAAGTCGTAATGGGTAGGTGTAACAGGGTTGTGACCACAATAAAAAATCAGTGTGGTTTTTTTTATTAGTTAATTCATGATTATAACCACTGTGTGACTGTGTACCTCTTAATTAACGCTATAATTCCGGGAAGGTCCCCCGCCCCCTTCCACCCTGTATATATGTGTACACTTTAGTACCTTGTCTATTTAACATATTATGTTTACAGTGCCATACATGACTTGTAACAACATTTAACGTGACAAGGTACTAAAGTGTATACATATTTAAGAACTCGACTGTACCTACTTAACCCTTAAATGATCTCTCTACGTTTCAGCAGTTGTTTTTTTTTAAACTATAACTACAGTAAGAAATTAAGGTTAGAAAAGAAATATATCATGTAAATTTTCAAGTGATTCAATTTGATTTGATTGCTCGCGTCTTGTTCTAGTCTCGTGCATAGTTGTCCTTAATGCATAAGTGGGAAAGAGATAAACTAATTAATGTCACTTGGTACTGAATCTATGCGACAGTTCGTTGAAATTAGAAGGGTGAGCATTTAATTGATGTGTCCTTTAAAACGGACAAAATCCGTTTAAGGGTTAAACATGCATATGCATATCCGTCATAAGTTTAAGCAGGCTCAGGTACCTGCCTCACCTAATAGATTTTTGATAAACCACTCGACGTCTGATACTCGATGTCATTAAATATTATTAAGTAATATTATTGTAAATAAATGTTAAAACGTAATTTGGGACTACTGTGACCTATAAAAAAAGTCTTGAAGTTTTGGAGATGAGAAGATGATACAATCCGATTCATCAAAATGGATGCTGCAAATCCTGCAATGTTTGTAGGCATCCAATTTTCGCTACGCAATTTGCGACGAACTGCATCCACCCAAGATAGACGGCGTTCTTAATTTTTTGAAATCTTAAAAAGATCTTAATTACCTATTTGTTTTATTATGTAAACTAACGATAGTAAAGATGACATAATATTTAAGTTCCTATTTATTCGAGTAGTTGCTTGTAATTCACATTTTTCAAAGATATATTGCATAACATCGGCCATGATATTTTAGTATGGGGATATTTAAATTTCAATAACTTACTGATGAAAATGAATATCGCTTTGCTTTGCATCTGTGTGTGGGTCCTGCATCAAGTTACAATGCAAGTTGGCATTTTTGCAGCATTATTTAAAGCCGGTAATTATTAAAATCGTCTTTTTTGGTGGAATTATAAACAAACAATTAAGAAAGTCGACTGATAGACGGTTTGGCACTCAGTGTTAGCTCCACCCCCGCTGGCACTAGGTCAGTGGGGCAGATTTTCAGCGTCATTTACTCTTCCATACTTATTATATTTCGATGGTCAAACCTAGATATTTTTGTCGGTAAGTACCGGTAGTATCACATCACTATTTATGAGTTGTAAAAAACAGGCAACACAAGAAATGTCATTTCAGTCTACGGAATAAAAAAATAGACTTTACGTTCGTGGCATTTATTATTTTCATTATTATGTGTCACATTAATATAAAGTAAAATTTACGTATAATATGTAAAAAGTTTGTCTTATTTTCTTGCAGTTGTTGTGAGAAACAACAGTCTGCCTCGGCGGAAAGGAAAATTAATGGACTCTTAATATGACTCGTCCCTAAATTGCGTACTT
The DNA here is from genome assembly GCA_946894065.1 of Acleris literana. Classification (NCBI taxonomy): domain Eukaryota; kingdom Metazoa; phylum Arthropoda; class Insecta; order Lepidoptera; family Tortricidae; genus Acleris; species Acleris literana. The sequence continues at coordinate 27,826,298 of OX335668.1, read as the reverse complement.
TTGAGTTAATTGCAGCCTCTGCAACAATTAACTTTCCAAAATATGTATTGTTTTACACTGAGATATATTAATAAAACTCACTTATGGAATGATTATTTTGTTTTTGTTAAGAAACGATACTATCGTCGTCGCACGAGTCGACCAGAAGCGGCAACAGCGAGGGCAGCGGCTTCGCGAAACGACTTTCAGCGTTCCGTAAGACACTGGCCGAGAAAGTTCACGAGCAGGCTGTAAGTATCGCCACATTATACAGGGTTAGCCATAAACGTAATAAATTCAATTTGAATAAAGTATAGTTTAAATTACAACATTTATTAACTACGCGTTTATGTTATTTCGGCAATTTATTTTGTAATTTCTATAAAAAAGTCAAACTGATACACGTTTAATGCGGATGCTATAAACGCTGTTTGAAAAGGTTTACATTTTTAGTCTACCTATGACATTTAAAAAGTGTAAATATATAGCCTAAGCAACGAAGACAAATCAGTGGAAAAACTCGTGTATAAGCGAATTTTGGCATAGTTGTAGGGAATGGTGTTTTAAACCACATACTAAAAGTACTGATGGGTGGGGATGGAGCTAACGGGTGGAGGGGGGCGTAAAGGTCCCTTTTTTTAGTTTTTCGTAAATAACTCGTAAACGGTGGTCCATAGCAAAAAAAAATCTATTTCATAATTAATCTACATAAAATTCTCTACAGAAAAGATTCGATACACTTTTTTGCTGGGATCAATATTTAATGAGATATGGCGGCAGCGTAGCCAGATCTACGGAAAAGTCTGTAGATCTACGGATTTCAAGCCTTGTACACAGACCTACGGATTTTATTGAAAAATCTACGGAATAACAAAAAAACTCAATTGTTTACTAAATACGTAACGTAATAAGGATGTTGTTAATTTTTTCTGCGAATTATGGAACGTAATCCCGTCCACAGGTAATCTTTGATAATCACTGACTCTGACTGACTAGGGAAGTGCAGTGCAGGCATTAATCATTATGCTTCACTAAATAACAATTTAATGGTTTTACTTCACGCCTTCACGAATATTTGGGCAAATAGGTACGGCAAAGTTAAAGTTCCACCTTACGTTAAGGTCAGTTATTAAAGCTTAAAAAAAGTCTGTAGTACTACGGATTTTTTTAATAGTAATCTACGGAATTCTACGGATTTTTGAGCCTCAACCTACAGATTTACAAAATTCTAATCTGGCAACACTGTATGGCGGGAAAAATGATTCCCGAAAGGCCATAGCCGGCCCTTACAGGTACATTCACTAAAGTTGGCACGAATGGAATGAACAAAAGTAATGTCACCTATCACTGTGTGAGTGCCGTCCTTTGAACCGATGTTCGAATTTCAAACCGAAAATCTGTTATTATTTTACACACTTGTATACTTTCGTTCACTCATTCAATCCATTCGTGCCAACTCTCGTGAATAGACCTGTACACCAAATGGGCTCTGGTTTTTTTTGTGAGTACCTCTTATAGTGAAGAATTTTATGCCGAGTATCAACATCTTAATTGTGACAGTTCTCGACTTATGATTACTTTGTTTTTTTTGATCTACTATTTTTCGGGATGTATACAAACGATTTGCTTTAAATTTTGAAATAATGTTCTTTTCATAGATTTGCATCGCCTCCCAAAAAACAAATACTAGTAATTATATAAAAAAAAGAAAACAGAACCGATTGAATACAGAACTGAATACACATATTGCTGATTTTTGATAGGCAGTACCGCCTGGAAAGTTTTGATATTTTGGCAAGCATTAGGCCATTTTATGGACCATTCTAAAAAAAAAAACTAGATGTGTCAAAACCATATAAAAAATAATGTATATTTTTTATTTGGTCTTTATTTTCTTTTTTTTATATGATAACTGTGCGGACTCGCACCTATGACTGGTTCTGAAGTAGGCAGGGCAGGTTCGGTGAAGAAAATGCTCGGTTGGATTGATCAGACGTTTCAGAGAGGGCGGAGGCTCTTCTATGTTACCCTGGTTGGGAGTGGCTCTTGAGTGCAATTTCTATGGCCGAGGGTCCCCATTTTATACAAATTTTCCGAGCCTCCGTCCCCCCCTCCACTTTTCTTTATTTTCGCAAAGTTTCCTTATTTCCTAATACATATGAAACATCTTACATACTAGAAAACCTTACAAACTATGTGCGCTACAAACTAGTATACAAGTTTTAACTATTTACTTACAAACTATGAGAATATTTACAAAATAGGGTTTTCGCGCCAATAGGTATTTTCCCGCCATTTCCACATGGACGGGAAAACACCTACTGCGCAGGCGCGAACATCCCCTCTCCGCATGGTGGCCCTCTCTTGTGGAGGGGAGCTACGGCGCATGCGTACTGCCGGGTACGTTTGTTTACATTCTGTAAACTACGGCAAAACCTACCCGGCAGGGGTTCTAAATAAGGAAAACACAACAATAAACTCTTTATTAACAAATCTACCTAATTAAATACTGTAACGCGTCTGGTAGGAGCGGTTTTCCGAAATGACGTAAGCTTGTTTAAAACTTCAGATATGATTTTAATATAATAATATTTGATCTAATCTAAACAATAACAGTTAGGGAGGTGGTCCAATAAAGCTCGGTAATCCGAAGTCTTATCGTACACACTTGGGTAGAGGTCGATACAAAACAAAATCTCTTAGAACCTATTAAGTATACTCAGGGAACCAAACGATTGCGCGAGCTAACTCGATCCCAGCGCCATCTAGCAAGGAGGCAGCAGTCGGAGTTGGTTAATCCCCCTACTGATCGGCAGATGTCGCTGGTAATCAATCATTGGTTATCGGCTGGGTTGATTACTCCAGCTAGTCGGCGGCAGATGTCGCCGGTAAGCAATATTTAGTTTGTTACAGTCTCCCCCTCTGTTCCTGAAGACGTCTCGGCGAGGGAGACAGTGCTAAAGTCCTTTTATTTCCGGTCTTTACGTGGCCTTCCTCTCTTACGAATTGGTCGTACTGGGTCCGGCGGTAGAGCAACATTTCCTCTATATGGTTTCAGTGCAGACGCATGGTAGATCCCGACGACTCTATCTCGAGCTTTCTGTTCGGTAATCAGGAATGAACTAGGACCGTGTCGCTGATTTATAACATAAGGGCCGTCTCGTCGGGGCGCGAATTTTGCGCTGTAACCCTGATTGGCTTTGCTCAAAGGGTGCAGATCCACTAGCACTAGGTCGCCGGGTTGATAGACAGGGCACGGGTTACGTTTCTTGTCTACGTACTCCTTACGTTTTTCCTCAGTAATTTCCTGGACCTCTCGAGCGCGTGCAAGCGTATCCGCCATCAACATCAGCTTTGGCGATATCTCAGGGATGAACGTTTCACTTTGTATGATTTCTCTTAAATCACGATGTACGTCGTCTGGGGTACGCAACTCCCTTCCAAAAGTTAAATAAGCCGGAGTGTAGTTAGTTGCGCTTGAAAGAGCGGTGTTCATAGCGAAACGTATACTGGGTAGCATTGCGGACCAAGTAGTATGATCGCCTTCAACTAACATGGCAAGCTGCACCTTTAGGTCTCTATTCCTCCTTTCTACTGGGTTTGTTTCGGGGTGATACACCGGAGTGAAACCGTGATGGATGTTCAGGCAGAAGGTAACCTTTTGCATAACCCCACTTACGAATTGGGTTCCGTTATCGCTTATGAAGCGGCGAGAAGTTCCATATCTCAAACATATTTCATTGACTAGTATTATTGCGCACTCTTCCGCGCTGGCTTACTTTAGGGCAAAAAGTTCGACCCAGCGTGTGGCAACGTCTTCTACTATGAATATCCAGTTAGAACCATCTTTGGTTTGGGGTAGGGGACCAAACAGGTCAAAGGAGACAATCTCGAAGCGCTGTTTCGTAGCTGTGGTTTGGAGTAGCCCACTCGGCTTAGCATTCGTAGGCTTGTACCTTTGGCATTTAATGCAGCAGCGAATATAAGCTTCGACTTGAGCTCGCATTCCCTTCCAATAGTAACGCTTTACTAGGCGATCCAGTGTTTTCTGAACTCCGTAGGGGCCGGCTGTGGGCTCGTCATGGTATTTGGAGATAACACCAAGCTGCTCCTCCTTAGGTACAACCAGTTGGCCGTCCTCACTGTCAATGCTCTCGTCATAACGGTACAGCAACCCATCGTTCATCACGTATCCTTTCTTGCTCCAATAGCGGGCGTCCTCTTCATTGTTGCCGTCTAAAGCCTGAACTATCCTTTTTATGTCATTGTCCGTAAATTGCTTACTTCTCGTCTGATCTTGGGAAGTTACTGGCATATCGACTTCAACGGAACAAATCCCGCACGTAGCCTTACTGTCAGAGTCACAACTAGGCCGCGATAATGCATCCGCAACCACATTGGTCCTTCCAGTGATGTATTTTATCGTTAGGTCGTAAGCCTGTAGTTGTAAAGCCCATCTTGCGAGTCGTCCTGTTGGGGACTTCAAGGACATGAGCCACTTGAGGGCCTGATGATCAGTGAGCACGGTTACGGGAGTTCCTTCTATATAACCGCGGAATTTATTTACTGCCCAGACCACTGCAAGTGCCTCGCGCTCAGTCGTCGAGTAATTCCGTTCTGCGGGTTTTAGTAATCGACTGGCATATTCGACGGGATGTTCGTCTTCTCTCTCCCCCTGCACTAACACGGCCCCAATGGCATAACTGCTAGCATCAGCCTTTATTACAAAGGGTTTCGTCTCGTCAGCTTGAGCTAAAACTGGGGCAGTTGCTAAAAGCTCGCGTAGTTTTTTATAGGTGACGATTTGCTCGTCCTTCCATTCCCATTTCTTATTTTTCTTCGTGAGATGCGTAAGGGGTTCAGCTACAATCGCAAAATTAGGTATGAACCGCCTATACCATGAGCACATTTGCATAAAGGATAGTAGGTGTTTGATGTTGGTCGGAGGAGGCAGGTTGGTTATCGATTCTACCTTCTCGGGGTCCATTTCTAGTCCGTCAGGAGTAATGTAGTGTCCTAAATATTTTATTTTCGAGCAACAGAACCTACACTTTGCTTTATTAACTGTGAGGTTGAACTCTTTCAGTAGGTCAAAGACTTCCTGCAACTCTTGGAGGTGGTCCTCTAAGTTTCTTGATGGAATGATAAGGTCATCCAGGTAGATTACCAGCTTGATGTGGCTTAGCCTGATTCGAAAACGGTCCATTAAGCGTTGGAAAGTAGCCGGGGCGTTCCTAAGCCCAAACGGCATCCTTTTGAATGCAAACATTCCAAATGGCGTCACGAAAGCGGTTTTTATCTGGTCCTCATCTCTTACTTTAATCTGCCAATATCCGGCTTGAAGATCAAGTGTTGTCATGCAGGGGGTTCGCCTGGCATTGTGTAGAAGGTCGTCAATTCGAGGTAGCGGATAGACGTCTGGAGTGGTAATTGCGTTTAGGCGTCGGTAGTCAACGCAGACGCGCGTGGTGCCATCCTTCTTAGGCACAAGAACTGTAGGGGCGGCCCAAGGTGAAACACAGGGTTCAATTATTCCGCCGGCTAGCATCTTGGTCACCTCGTTCTGTAGGGTTTGTTTTTTTACAGGAGACAGTCGGTACGGGGGTACCGCTACAGGCTGGTGGTTTCCAGTGTCGATTATGTGTTCAGCCTGCGTGGTTGGTTTTCCATTGGAACGGAAGATAGCCTCGTTAACTTGCAGTAACTTCTCGATTCGTTCATCCGCTAGCTCCGTCTCTGCACTGATAAGCCCTATGTCTATTGTAGCTATATCAACGCCTGGGAACAAGTTTTCGGAATTCGGGGACAACGTGAAGTCTTGACTTTCAATCGCTTTGCATGCGTCTTCAAACAACTCGTTCAGGAATGGCATGTCGTCGTCGGATGGTATTTCTTTTCGCTTAGCTGGTGAGAGAGCTATACGGATCAGGGGGCCGTAAGGTCGTACTCGGTCTGATTGGGTAACGGTAAGACTAGCCTCAGGTAAGGAAGCTGTTTCGGTCTTCTTCATTTGTGCGATGTTGACGTCTCGTTCAGATCCGAAGGATGTAAAATCCTCGGTGTATAGTTCTTGGGGGTTATTTTCTTCACCAAGAAAATGCCATGTAAATTGCGGTAGATTTAGCACCATCATTGCGTCTTGGATGTAACCAATGCCAAGCAACGTTCGATTCTCTCGAGATTCCGGTAGCACTATGAATGTTGTTTGAATGGTGCGATCGCAAAGGGTGACATTTTCCACAGTAGTGAGCACCTTTTGGTTTCTTCTAACACCATCAGCCAAAGTCACAACAACCCGTTCTTCCTGGAAAGCGCATCCAGCTTTACGCAGATGAACGTATAGCTCATATGAGGCTACGCTAGATTTGGCGCAAGTATCGATGAACGCTTCCCCAGTTTTGCCTTCAATGCTCACAAAGACAATGGGCCTGGCCCTGGCATCGGTTTTAATGTTCAGCGAGCAAAACCCAATCTCCTTCGGAACTGCTTCTGTCTTCCTTGTCTTGTAACAGGTCGAGCAGTTACTGCGCGCCACACCTGGAGCTCCACAGCCATAACATGCGAACTTGGGACTAGCAGTTGATGTTGGCTTGGGTGTGTCTATTTCCGGTTTTGTGATTGAGGGCGGAGGAACAGGTTGCGGGCGTTTTGAATCTGCACTCGCCTTTTTTGTGCAGTTTTCAATGGTGTGGTTGGTAAGCCTGCAGTACCTACACCGTACTTTAGGAATGGCCCTATATGGTGGTTCCACATGGCTTGATGAACTTGATGCCGACACGGTAAGGACTCTCTTCTGGTCAAGTCGTAGTTGTTCTGCCACTTCGGCGGCTTCCAGCAGACCGTCATAGGTGGTGAACGAAGTCCGCGGCACCTTCTTGCGAATGTCCAGGCTAAGCAGACCGTACACCATGTCCAGCTGCTGGGACTCCAATAGCTCTGGACTGGGTAACAGGGAAAACAGCATCCTCTTTTGTGCAATGAATGACTCTGTCGTGGTGTCGGGTTCTTGTGCAGATCCCATTATTTCCTGGTATATGATGTACGCTGGTTTCTTCGGGGCAAATGACTTCCTTAAACGTAATTGGAATTCCTCCCAGGTACGCACTTTAGTTTTAATTCCTTGCCACCATGTTCCTGCTTCTTTTTTGAGCAAAAGAGGCAGTCCTGTCAGCGCGTCATCGTCGCTTATTCTCTCAGCACTCTTGAACACGTTTATAGCCGCCAAAAATGCTTCGAGAACATCTGCTTCCTTTCGACCGTCGTAGGTGATAGTGCATGTGGTAAACGTTCCAGTTTTGGGAGTCATGGCTGCTATCATCCGCTCGAATTGACTCTCTGTCAATGTCAGTGCCATGGCTTTGGTCTTACGGGGTTTCCGGGGTTTAGGCGCAGGTTTTCCTGTTGCGACTACCAATTTAGGTCCCGAGGTCCTCCGTTTGATTTTAGGTGAAGGATCTTCAGTCTTCATCAGAGCTACGTCTTCATCCGGTGAAATCGGGTCCCACCAAGCGTCAGGGTCCGTTAGGGCCAAACGTTGGGCAGCCAATTGTAACGCGTCTGGTAGGAGCGGTTTTCCGAAATGACGTAAGCTTGTTTAAAACTTCAGATATGATTTTAATATAATAATATTTGATCTAATCTAAACAATAACAGTTAGGGAGGTGGTCCAATAAAGCTCGGTAATCCGAAGTCTTATCGTACACACTTGGGTAGAGGTCGATACAAAACAAAATCTCTTAGAACCTATTAAGTATACTCAGGGAACCAAACGATTGCGCGAGCTAACTCGATCCCAGCGCCATCTAGCAAGGAGGCAGCAGTCGGAGTTGGTTAATCCCCCTACTGATCGGCAGATGTCGCTGGTAATCAATCATTGGTTATCGGCTGGGTTGATTACTCCAGCTAGTCGGCGGCAGATGTCGCCGGTAAGCAATATTTAGTTTGTTACAATACTTAATAGCTACTTACGAGCTAGGAAAAATACAGAAAACCATCACTAAAAACTTAACCATCTATTCGCGTATCTACAGAGCCTTACTATATAAATAAACCGTGTGTTCGTTTATAAACAAACGGCCTATACTGGGCGGTTTCGGTCGCCGTGTGCGGCGTTTTGTGGCGTTCCGCACAATAACTAGTATTTGTTTTTTGGGAGGCGATGCAAATCTATGAAAAGAACATCATTTCAAAATTTGAAGCAAATCGTTTGAATACATCCCGAAAAATAGTACTTAAAAAAAACATAAAAAAATCATAAGTCGAGAACGGTCACAATTAAGATGTTAATACTCAGCATAAATATTCTTCACTATAAGAAGTACTCACAAAAAAACCCGAGCCTATTTGATGTAAGGGCCGACTTACTATGCAAACCCGACTATGGCCTTTCGGGAATCATTTTTCCCTCCATCCATTATCCATATCTCATTAAATATAGATCCCAGCAAAAAAGTGTATTGAATCTTTTTTGTAGAGAATTTTATTTAGATTAATTATGTAATGGAACATTTTTGCTTTGGGCCACCGTTTACGAGTTATTTACGAAAAACTAAAAAAAGGGAACTTTACACCCCCCTCCACCCGTTAGCTCCACCCCCAAACATCAGTACTTCCAGTATGTGGTTTAAAACTCCATTCCCTAAAACTATGCCAAAACTCGCTTATACACGACTTTTTTCCCCTGAGGGCAGTTTTTGGTCTTCGTTGCTTAGGCTAATACAAGGAAGAATTTTGATTGCACAAGTGTTTGGCTGTTTGGAGTAGGTATCCTATTCTAAACATGATTTTAAAAAGTAAAACACGCCTATGTTATGAAATTTCATACATTTTCGCGGCCGCTGCCGTTGGTAAGTAATAAGTTTTTTTTTTAATTTTGCCTGGACCATGAACTCTGAATTTCGTGGGCTGATTTTACAACAAGGTTAACATTTCCGAGCATGTGGGTTTTTTTTTACTTTAAAGCATCGTGCATTACGAAACATATTTTAATAGTAGTTTATGTGGCTGGTGCATAATAAGAGGCATTAAAGCACGAGTGTGGTTTTATGAAACGAGCGGAAGGCGAGTGTCATAATAGGATCACACGAGTGTTTTAATGCCTAATTATCAGACCTAGGAATATACGGGGCAAAATGAAATGACAGCTAGGGACTGCCCATATCGATAAACTCAAGTATCGATACTTTTCGCAAATAACTAGTGATCGCTCCAAGTTTTAAAATTTGATTGAAAGTATGCAAATGAAACTAAATAGCAATATAATTCTGGTTATTCTATATTTTAAAAGGATTTTTTAACCTTCACTCATTATCATCATATTTTTTTACTCCTATCAATTTCTGATCGTTTATTTTAACAATAGTAAATGTGGACAGTAATTCTGAAATACACAATAAGGAAAAAAAAATGATGATGATTGAAGGTAAAAAAATCCTTTTAAAATATAGAATAACCAGAATTATATTGCTATTTAGTTTCATTTGCATACTTTCAACACGCATCAAAATGCCACAATGTGCATTAAGAAGTTGCAAAAAGAATGATTGAAAACGAAATGTATTGCGGAGTGTCTTACTTTCGGTAAGTGCATGTAGAATATATTATTTTCAAATTTTACATTAACATTTAATGTCATAATTCCAACAAAATAACAATATTTAAACCTCAGCTAAGAATGTTTGACCAAGGTCGGCCAATATACGCGCAAACATTACTTAATGGAACATTAGATGCATGGAGTGGTTATTTATTATACTCGCCTCTATTCTAGGCAGTAAAATCCAAATCGTATTTGACCTGTTGTGGTATTGTTTTCAGACTCTGCCGCCATTACTGTCAAGTAAATAAGAGCTATCAAAACGTTGACAATACGATAACAGGGCCGAGATGATTTGGTTTTGGTGTTGAATAGAGGCCCTGGTAGGTAGGTATTTTGTAACCAGAACAGCGAGCGTTTTCCGTCAGCGGCCTTTTTAGAGTTCCGAAGTCAAACTAGGAACCTTTATAGTTCCGCCATGTCCGTTTGTCTGTCTGTTTGTAAGTCACACTCACTTTTCCTCAGAAACTATCATAAAATCGAAATTCGGTGTACATATAAATATTTATACCGCGGACTAAGATCAATTATGGAATAAATATAAAAAAAACGGTCCTCCCGTATATGTAAAGCAAGGGTATAAGTAATTTTTTACTAAACAACACTGTGTGATGTCACTTGTTGTTCTGTGAAATAGTTATTTGTCTATGTAGTAAAAATTGCCTATGGAGAAAATGAGGGAACTCTTCAAACATTTTAGTTACACTTATAGCGATTTGGGTATTTTATATTGCATTACCATATTTTGTAACTCATAAAAACTCTCTCTCTTGTCTTGAAAAGGACCATTTGGTGAAGTAGAACTGATGATGATGAATGAAGATCACAGATTTACCGGAACTACTCAATAATTATGATTAGGTATTTCATGGGTTGCGATTCTATTATTCGATTACTTTAATTAATAAATATGGTTGCTCTGAGCAACCCATATATTGCTGAGCAAATAAACCTACTTCCTTCCTCAAAAGTAATGTCACCTATCACTGTGTGAATCGACTTGTACTTACAGCATAAAATGCACAAGAGAAATGTTCTAATAGTAGATTGTACAACAAGTTCATAAAACGCACCATTTTACGCGAGGCGTATATAAAGTCGAGTGTTAAATGGGTTTTATGGACGAGTTGTACACTCTACTTTTCACTTCGATTGCGAGGAAATGAAACAGCAACATGTAAATTATTGTAACACCAATATTGACAATGACAAAATAAGTATGGTCTCCGCCAATTATTTTTTTTCATTTTGTTCATTAGGTACGTGACATCTGACTGAGGTCGTTTCATACCACTCAGTTATAATAACATTTAGTTTTTTATATCTATGATAACTTATTGTCATGCTTTAAATATATTGATTTACTCAAATATAATAATAATAATAATAATAAATACGACAAAATAAAAATTATACTCGTAAGTTTATTTCATGAACTTTTATTGTGTACGTTGGCTGTTGGTATCCTTGCCTTGGTCTTAGAATACTAACGAAACGAAATAAAATAAAGAGGTTATTCTATGAAGTTGAAGTTGTTGGTGTGGCTGTTGGACCGATTGCCTTGGCCTTCGAAGAATATTTTACTTTATGCACTAGAGCATAAAAAGCGACTTTATGTCGCCTACGCAGGACATAAAGACGGACTTTTGGAGCATGGGAAGTGAAAATAGTAGATTGTACAACAAGTGCATAAAACGCACCATTTTACGCGAGACGTTTATGGATATAAAGTCGAGTGTTAAATGGGTTTTATGGACTAGTACACTCTAATTGTCACTTCGATTGCGAGGAAATGAAACAGCAACATGTAAATTATTGTAACACAAATATTGAGAGTGACAAAATAAGTATGGTTCCCGCCAATTATTTCCTTTTCTTTTTTTTCATTAGGTACGTGACATCTGACTTAGGTCGTTACATACCGCTCAGTTATAAAAACATTTTGTTTTTTATATCTATGATAACTTATTGTCATGCTTATATTGATTTACTCAAATATAATAATAATAATAATAAATATTTATTGAATATTTGTTATAAAAAACCTAATGTACAGAAAATTAAATAAATATCTAGAATAATAATAATAATAAATGAGACAAAAGAAAAATAATATTTCATGAAGTTTTATTGTGTACTTTGGCTGTTGGTATCCTTGCCTTGGTCTTAGAATACTAACGAAATGAAATTAAATAAAGAAGAAAATGAAGTTAAAGTTGTGCGTGTGGCTGTTTGACGGATGGCCTTGGCCTTCGACGAAGATTTTACTTTATGCACTAGGGCATAAAAAGCGACTTTATGTCGCCTACGCACGACATAAAGACGGACTTTTGGAGCATGAGAAGTGAAAAACTCTTTTCTATACCATGTAATCATAAAAACTTACCTTTGTCTTCGCCATCAAGCAGGAGAACAGAACTAGTTGAGTAATGTATTCAGTGCCGTAAATAGGGCGGTGCCACCGGTGCCCAGGCACAGGGCGTAGACTCTGGGGGGCGCAAGAATGGCCAGACCAGGCAGGACTTTTATTTTTTCGGTTTGCTCCTGATAAGTTCCCACTGCGCCCCTAGTGCTCCATTCCAACACATACTTACCTACATGCCAGTATCATCAAAAACGTCTATTAGTCGCGACATAGGACGGTGCCTGTCGTATAAAAAAGTTATCAATGATTTCGCAATGAAGAAAGCTCGAAAAGTAAATATTTTATAAAAGTTTATGGCTTGCTTTAATAAATCTTTACTCTCAACTCATTCATTTGTGGTCCCGTTCATTTGTGTATTGTGTAGTTGTGAATACTTTTGCAAATATTTTCGAATAAACGTTTTTTCACAAATTCATTCTTAAACGCAATTTATATTATGCTACCTTCCTTATTCAAAACTCTACCATACCAAGTATAGGTAAATTAGGTACCGAGAGCGTGGAATTGCATATGTAGTGGTAATGTGTGTTTACAGGCTTCTATATTTAAATTTCCTCTACTTCTCATACCATCAGCATAAAAAGAAGTTTGTTATATTATATACTAGCGACCCGGCCTCGCTTCGCTTCGGTTAAAATAAGTTAAAATAATCCAAGTTCATCTGGAGTAATATACTTTTCAAATTATAGATAGGTGCATTATGCATAGAGGTTTTATTTCATGACGATTTTAGAAAGACGTCCAATTTTGCGAAATTGAGTTTTTGATGCCGTTAGATTTTAAATTCAATTCAAATCATGACTGACAGCTTTCACAGAATCTCTCTATATACAATGTTTAGAGCGGATTTCTCATTGCACAATACAAACAAATTTTGCCTGGAAGTGACGCGCGAAAGGGCTAAATACGTAAGCTATGTAAGGGCCCGAAAAACGATTTTTGCCGGCGTGGTAGGAAAAGATTGAGTTTTCTCAACTACCTATATTAAAACTTAATTTGAATGAAATGTACATATAAACAATCAAGAATAAATTCCCTAAATGACAGTGACAACCGTATCAAAAGTTCAATTCGTTCCATTGTCTACGCAAGTTGTGTGCTAAATTCTATTCTAAAGTATTTTTTAAAACAATTCTCAATAAGTTGTTACATGTTAAATTGAGTTTTTTTCTGCTCGTCACTAGGTTGATATTTCTGTGCCAATATCTATAAAGTGCAGTGCTTATCTTAATCTCTTACGGAGAACCTCCGAGTAAACAAGACGACCTTTTCTTAAGTCACCTGTTTTAAATAATATTCGCAAGAGAAATTGACCTCGCATTAGTGTGTTTGCTGCCCGGGGCTTATTTAAAATGAGTTTGATAAGTACTCCTCCTAAGGGGTCATCATCGCATGGAGGTTCACAGCCTGACCTTCCTTCACATTTTTCTTCAATGAGCGCTAAAGGAGACGACAGTAAAATACTTCGGAAAAGGAAGCAACCTGAATATGATAATGATATCCGACGGGATCTAGCTGACCTTCGAAAGGATATATTGTCTTGTCTCGCGTCGTCTAGTGCAGCTTATACACTGACAGAATTGTCCCACTGGACAGAAGCCATATATCAAAGAATTGAACTTGAACTAGTGCAGCTTATGATGAGAAGTTATAAAATATACATCGAGACCTATCGTCAGAAATTAAAGAACAAATAAGGTCGGTTGCATCTCTGACGGAAACACTCATTGGTGAGCAAACAAAAGTTAAGGAGGAATTATCAGATCTTAAAATCAGAGACCGAAAATAATAATAATAAACAATTTTCGATGCTCAACAACATGGAAATCTCCGGGATACCGCTAAAAAAGGGAGAAAATTTGTACACTCTTCTCTATGCTATATGTAATCTAGTGGGATTTAAAATTGTGGAAAGTGATGTTGACGCAATTTACCGTGTCCGACGATTCATTTCGTCGGAACAACAGAGTGGCTCGGCAAATATTCGTCCACCCACTATCATCGTGCGTTTTACCCAACGACGCCGCAAGGACGAGCTACTGAGCGCGATGCGCGCGCGCCGCGGCCTTACTACCGCCGACATCAACGTACCCGGTCCCGCTACCAACCTCTATCTTGGGGACCACCTTACACCGGCAAACAAATTACTATTGAAATTTGCCAGACAGCTTAAAGTCGAACTCAACTATATGTATGTTTGGACCAGGGACTGTAAAATCTTTTTGCGCAAAACGGAAAGTAGCAAAGTTGTACATATTTATAACAAAAAGGTCCTAGAGAATTTAAAATGACGTTGTGCATGTTATTTGCTGTTTACAGACCACGATATACTGATTTTGACTTCTTCTACAACTAGGAAACAATTGTTATTCTCTAATATTTCCCTCACTGTTTTATGCATGTATTCCGAACCGCAAACTCCAATACAATTACATAACATAATTAAACTGTGTAATCGTCTTTATTTTGTGTTGAATGCAGGCACGATTAACTTAAACTATAACCTCAAATATTTTAACGCGTCGTTGTACACCGTGCGTATTGTTAGTATTATCCTGGGTAATTCCTTATTAGAGACTAAACTACTTAATAACATAATTTGTTATAAAAAATGTCACCGGAAGCATTAATGTGTGCACTAGAACGTAAGGGGTTTACGCACAAAATCTATTGAGTTTCTGTCCCAAGTCGCGCAGTCACATTATGATCTTATTTGTATAACAGAGACATGGCTTACAGCAGATTTCTATGATCGAAAATACTTCGATAATAGATATTGTGTTTTTCGTTGCGATCGGTCCGCGGCAGAGAGCGGGGCGGCGCGGGGTGGTGGGGCGGCGGTGGCCGTCCGCGCCGAGTACCAGCCGCTCGGCCGCGACTGGCCTGTGCCGTCGCAAGCTTATTGCAATTGCGTGTGGGTATCTTTGCCGTTGGGTCCCGGCCGCGGCGCGCCCGGCTATGTAAACAAAAAACGCTTCTTAAACATTGCTTGTATCTACATACCACACGGGCCGGGGTACAGGGAAGCGCTTGTCTCATTTCTTGACATAATTAGTGAATTGATTACGGAACAGCCAGATGATATTTTTTTGATTACAGGAGATTTTAATGTACCCGAGGGCGACTGGGTTTCTTCTCCTTCGTCTGTAATGAATTTAAACTCAAGCGGTACCTATGCAACACAATTACTGCAAGATTTTTTATTTTTTACTGAACTAAATCAGTACAATTGTATATTTAACATCAATAATCGTATCCTAGACTTAATATTAAGTAATTCTGCCTGTACTGTCGCTGCTTGCGAACGTCCTCTGACACCTGAAGATATCCACCATAGATCACTTACTTTTAATTTGACCTTGGACTCTGCAATCTGCTTGATGAAGCCGGCTTCTACTGTTGCGTATAATTTTCACTTGGCAGATTTTAAAACTACGAACATAGAACTGTCTAAAATGAACTGGTCGAGTTTATTTCTTAACCGTAATTTAAATGAATGTATCGATGTTTTTTATAACCTATTAAATGATATTTTTGTTATGTATGTTCCTACCCGAAAGGTACGCTCGTCGTCCACTGTACCGGTCTGGCAAAGTAAAGCTCTAAGGAAAATTTCATGTGAAAAACGCAAATACCACAAGTTATGGAAAACATACGGTAACCCTCTCGACTATCAAAGTTTCAAAATGTTACGTAAACGTGCTGAGAAGATGGAGCCAAGTTGTTATAATAGGTATATTGACTACTATGAACAAAAAATAAAATCTCATCCAAAATTTTTTTGGACCTACTCATTCACTGGACTCAAATCATTATTTTCTAAAAATATACTTCCACAAACGATGTCTTATAAAGGGATGATTTCCTCGGAAACAGAACATATTTGTAATTTTTTCAATGATCATTTCCATTCTGTCTTCGAGAAAGTTAACCCATACACGCCTGATATTGATAGTTTAGAGCCACCTTCAAATCCTCTGATTGACATAAACTCAGTTGAGATCGATGCAAATATTGTCCTTAAACATTTCAATTCAATTAATATCCATAAAAGTGCAGGACCGGATGGCGTACACCCGTTGTTTATTAGAAATTGTTCTAATTCTTTGGCTAAACCAATATCTATTCTTTATAAGAAATCGGTACGAGAAGGCTGTGTTCCGGTAGCCTGGAAACAGGCGTGGATAACTCCCATACCCAAAGGAATAGTTAGACGCGAAGTTGAGAATTACCGACCGATATCAAAACTGTGTCATTTCAGCAAAACCCTTGAAAAGATAATTACGCCGCAACTCTTTGATGTCGCTAGACATCAAATTAATCCTAATCAACATGGTTTTTTCAAAGGTCGCTCAGTCGACAGTAACTTGTTAACTTTCACTGGCTGGTTATTGTGTTGATGCTGTGTATACTGATTTTGCCAAGGCATTTGATAAGATCTGTCACCGTACATTATTGCTTAAGCTTTGGCAGCTCGGTATACATGGCGATCTGTTTCGCTGGATAAAGTCGTACGTAAAGAATAGGAGTTAGGCTGTGGTCATGGCAGGTTATACATCACGTTGCAAGATTATCACTTCTGGGGTCCCCCAAGGATCTCACTAGAGGCCATTGCTTTCATACTCTATATAAATGATTTATCTAGATACATTAAACATTCCAAAGTGCTACTCTATGCTGACGATACCAAGATTTATAAAGTAATTAAGGACAATTCAGATTGTGAACTCTTGCAGGAAGATTTACTTAGCCTTGAACGATACTGTCTTGAAAATAGTCTATTTTTAAATAATGACAAGTGTAGTATTATAACCTTCTCTAAAAAAAAGAAAAATATTAATTATAGTTACTGACTTTGTGATAATGTTTTAAAAAGAGTGACACAGATCCGCGATCTTGGCGTCATATTGGATTTTAAATTGTCGTTTATTCCTCATATAGAGAGTATTTTAAAAAATCGTACAGACAACTAGGATTTATTTTAACTACGTGTATGTAAACCTTTTAAAAAAGTTTTAACTTATAAAATTTTATTTAATAGCTATGTCCGTAGTCATCTGGAATTCGCTTGTGCTGTTTGGAAGCCTTTCCATGCTGAGGGCCCTGCAAAGATGCACTACGCTAACTAACGTTTCTATTCGATTCGTTTTTAAACCAATCGCGTCACTGGTAGACCACGTGACTTTTCGTATCACGTCATCTCCCAGTGACGCGATTGGTTTAAAAACGAATCGAATAGAAACGTTAGTTAGCGTAGTGCATCTTTGCAGGGCCCTCTGTTCACATCGACAGAATCGAAAGACTCCAAAAAAAGTTTTTAAAAACCCTTGATTATAGAATTGGGCGGAGCCAAAACTACGTTGATTACAGTGACTCTTTGCAACGTTATAGTATGCAGTCGCTAAGTACTCGTCGTGACTGCGTGGATTCTGTCTTATTATACAAAATTGTAAACTCGCGCCTGGAAATCCCCTTACTTGTTCATAAAGTAAATTTTAATGTTCCTCGTGCGCGTCAGCGCCAATGTCGCAAAAAGAATTATTTGCTGTTACTTGCAGCAGAACATGTTACGCACGGAATGTTTTTGTTAGACGTGCTTGCAGGCTATATAACGAAAGTGAAAAGCTAACGGGTGTCGATATATTTAATTGCAGTTTGAGCTCCTTAAAGAGATCCTTTACTTAAATTTAATGTAAAGTGTATTTAGTGTGTTTAAGTTGTATATATATTGATGACACGCTGGCCTAGTTGGTAGTGACCCTGCCTGCGGGGCCGGCGGTCCCGGGTTCGTGTCCCGGTGGGGGCAGATATTTGTGTATGAGCGCAGGTATTTGTTCCCGAGTCTTGTAGGTTTTATATGTATTTTAAGTATGTTGTGAGCTTAACGTTGTCTTGTACTCATGTAACAGGCCTGGAGCTTGGTTAGGGACTGGACTCCGTTTTTTTTTAAAATACTATTTAAAAGTTAAGTTGTCACGATGTAATCTCGAGCATTGGTAGCGTTAAGTTTGTATGTTGTCTAGTACCTCTGAGCTCTGCTTTATGTTTAGGTACTCTGTGGGGATACTTGTAATACTTATTTTTGCTTGCTCTTGTAATAATAGCTTTTTGTTTGCACTTGTTCCAGTAATTAATGGAATTTAGTACCTACTTTATATAAATTAAGGAAACTGTAGGTCTAATTTAACATTTTCTAGTTTATATTCATCATTGTATATGACCGTTTGTTTCTTAATAAATAAATAAATAATCCGTTGCGTGGTTTAGAAGGAGTTAGAGGAGGAACAGGCAAACAACGCGAAGCGACTTTAATTTATACTATTTAGAGAAAAGATTAGAGAAGAGATGCATGGTTTCGGTTAAATTATTAGATACTTAAGTAATAGATTTCTCATCATCACATACACTCTTGAAAGTGAAAAGAAAGAAGTGGTCTCTACCTACCCATCTGTGAAACAGGCGTGATTTAATGTACCTATGTAGGTATGTCATACACTCTTTGATGCTCTGCTGACTCATTTACATAATATACAGGAACTATTAGCCAAATTTTACGTGTCTATCTATTCTCTGTTGTAGATAAAACCAATTAAAGACACTTAGAGGACTGTTTCAGCCTGTTTCTTAAATTTCAATTTGATAATTTTTACACTCATGATAACTTTTGAATGGTATGTCCGATTAGAATAATTCAAAAAGTCTCTACGAGTAATCTACAGGTACTGATATAGCCTTGAAAACGAAATGATTTATTTGGATACGGATTAATACCAAGGTACGAATAATGGGGCCTAGTTAGAACCGGCGTTTCTATTGCATATTTTAACATGAAAAGTAGTTATTGTGACATAACTGTAATAGTTAAACATATGGTATTGTGAACTTTTTTGTAGAAATTGATGTCTTCTATAAAACTGTAGTACATCACATTGCTCTATTGTCAATAGTTTCATTTTTTTTGGTATATTTTTCACACCTTGGGTTACATTATCGAAGCTTCCATACGGATCCCTAACTTTTTTGAAAATATTATATAACCTATGTTCATTAGGGATAGTGTAGGATTCTAATGGTGAAAGAATTTTCCAAATCGGTCCAGTAGTTTCGGAGCCTATTCAATTCAAACAAACAAACAAAAAATCTAATCTTTCCTCTTTATAATATTAAGTGTAGAAGTGTAGACAGGATAAAAATATATTTTAATCAAAACCTAAACTCAATCGAACTACCTACCCATTTCCCTAATTTAACAATTTGAAAAGCTTAATATAAATATAAGTACCTACGTAACTAACAGGAGAGCTCCGGTGTTTGATACTATGTGATGCTGCAGGCTGTAGGTACTAAAGGGCGAAGCTATACTCGTACCTACGTGGCTATAGGGTCGGCGGCCTAGCGTTTCGATAATACAGACTTAGGTTGCGCGTAATTTTGAATCTGCCATATCTTCTAAAGTATTTATTTAAATAATATAGTGTAAAGGACAATTTTAGTCTACATTAAATTCCCAAGGTAACTAACGTATTTATATGGATAAGAATAAATACTGAATTGGAGAAAATAGCTTCGCAAATAACCTAACATTTTTTAATAAAATTTTAAAGATAAAAATGATTACTGTGATTCATCCTTAGGAGATAGACATATGCCATCGTGGACTTTTCTTTAGGTTTTTTGAAGAACTATAATTATTTAGTACATAATTTTGATATATCTCTTAAGGTTTAGCCAGCGTTTGCAATGTAAGCGCAAAAAAATGTCTTTATCTACGACATCACATTAGAAACCTCTAAAATTATCAGTGTTTCTGTACTATATTATGCATGTATTATACATATAAACCTTCCTCTTGAATCACTCTATCTATTAAAAAAACCCGCATCAAAATCCGTTGCGTACTTTTGAAGATCTAAGCATACATAAGTACAGACAGACAGCGGCAAGCGACTTTGTTTTATAATATGTAGTGATTAAAGAAGTAAATACAAAAATAATGTCTGTGTCAAATTCTAAATACTTTTTACGTTACACTAAAAAATACATCTTATTTTATTGTATTCTTGAAATTTTCAGAATAATTTTGACTGGGCCCACAGGCACGACTGGAAGTTACACAGTTGGCAAAAAATAATGCATAAAGTAGCACTATCTAATTTTGGTTCGATTTACAGTCAAAATACACAAATAATGTTTTCACTTCTCATGCTCTTAAATAGTACATTACTGCACAGACCGGGAAATAGGCCGTTGCGGGACGAGTAGAGTTAGCGTGGCCGAGACGTAGTCGAGGCCGCGATATATACGAGTCCAGCAACCAACCGCCCTTCCCGGTCGAGGCTTGTATAGTGTTTTTCTCCAAGATTTGAGGAAATTTAACACAATTGTTAATAATAATAAACACAGTCCCAACATTTCCTTGAAAAAAAGAACAGAAACGTACGATTTAGTATGACACTAAAATAAAACATTAAATAAAATCACAAATTATTTACATACATACATAATCTCACGCCTTCGTTCCCAGAGTGGGGTAGGCAGAGCTACAGAATTACAAACATCTCTAAAAACTTGTTGATAATTCTATAACCACAATTTGCACAATTAGGCTAAGATGTTTACCAGCGTATTAGTGACAGGTTGCAAGCCCATCGCCTAACAGTACTACAAGCCTTTATTCCCTTAGTCGTCTCTTACGACATCCACGGGAAGACATGGAGTGGCACTATTCTAACTCGGCAACCACACGAGGCAAATTACAAATTATTTAAACGTAATAAATTCAATTTGAATAAAATATAGTTTAAACTATAACATTTATTACGCGTTTATGTTATTTCTGCCATTTATTTTGTTTAAGAACGCAATTTATATTAAAAAAAAATCAAACTATTCGACACACTTTTAAATACGTTGTAAATGCTGTTTGAAAAGGCTTAACTTTTTAGTCTATGACATTTAAAAAGTAAAATATACAAGGAAGAATTTTGATTGTACGAGTGTTTGGCTGTTTGGAGATAGTTATCCTAGTCCAAACATGGTTTTAAAAAGTAAAACACCAGGTGCGTAATGAAATTTCATACATTTTTCGCGGCCGCTGCCGTTGGTAAATAATAACTTTGTTATTTTTAATTTTGCCTGGGCCTGGAACTTAGAACTTCGCGGGCTGATTTGACAACAGTAAGGTTAACATTTCCGAGCATGTGGGAGAAAATGTTACTTTAGTGTCTGTCTGCACATAGGGACTAAAGCTCCTTATTAATCTCTAGGGATTAAAGTAAAAAAAATATACTTTGTAAAGCCCTAAATAGCCAATCGCGGTGTTTGTGAATGGAAGATTATCGCCATTTTCAGTGATTGTGTATGGACCATTTTTTGGCCGTGGAAATAACCTCAAAATGACAACTGTGCAAAAATCTTTAAATAAACCGTTTAATTTCGTGAAACACGATTAATGATTACGAATATAAATCTATTTAATTATATTAAGAATGCATTCATTTTATTATGCATGGTCCAATTAGTTTTAAAATAGTTTTCAAGTTTGAACCTGTTGGCTAAACATGCAAGCATTTAAAGCGGCACTTCACAAAAAAAAACCGCGGAACAGATTTGTAACAAATTTTCTTATAATCAATATTGTCATTTTGTAAAGAACGTCGTCAGTGCCGGATTGAGCAAGAACGGGGTCCGTAGCAAATTCTATAAAGAGACTCCTGGGGCACGTTTTATAAAGCTACAAGTTACAATTTAACAGGTCTAAACGGGCAACACTGCTCAAATGGCTGGTCGTCATTGGTAGAGGTTGAGTCAAATGGAAACTTGTAACCTGTAAATTGTAATTTGTAGCTTTATAAAACAGGCCCCTGGTTTGTTTTAGGTTACAGGTTGTGGCGGGCTCTTTTCCGCAACAGGGCGACTTATATATGCGCCTATTTTGCGTGGGGGATTTTTTAGGTTATTCTGCTGGAGAATATCGACTGGATTATTCATCCTATCGTCAACCCATACATCACATACTGATGTAAGTACTAAAACAGGAGAATTTCTACCAGACAAGCATTTTAGAGGTTAGAGGTGGGTGCGCGGGGCCACCCAATGCGCGGGGCCCGTAGCATTTGCTACTCTTGCTACGTGGCTAATCCGGCACTGAACGTCGTTTTTTTTCCTCGCATTCAAAGTGAAAAGTAAAGTGTTTAACGCGAGACTAAACAACCATAATGACACTCGAACATCAAATATCTCTTGTCATTATGGCTTGTTTTAGTCTCTTGTTGAACAATCTACTATTAACTGTCATAAATATTTTGAACACGAACTAATGACAAATTTAAATTCACCTTACACCGCTGCCCAGTTAGTTGAAATAGCTACAGGTGTTTCTCTCTGGACTATTTATAAAATTATGTCTGAGAGAATGAGTGACAAATTCAAAGCAACGAAAAAATTCCCTTCTCCGAGTAAGAAAAAGTTGGTTCTCTATTGGATGGCATAAAATTATTTGTAATAATATTGTTACGCATAATTGCTTTTAGCCGAAATAGCGATGTGCATAATCATCTTTACGCATATACTTTTACGCATAAAATTAAAAAGCATAAACAGAGAAAGCATAATCGTCATGAAGACTAACGTCAAATAGCATAAATACAAAAAGTCATAATAATAAATTGGCATCATTGCAAAATGCATAACAGTAGGTCCTAAAAAATAGTCATGTACAAATGGCACATGGCAATACAATTGCTATAGCGAAAGTCGTAGACGTACTACGAGAAAAGGTTAGTTTTGGTTTTGTGTTTATATATTTATATAAATTTAGGAACTAAGGCGAGATCGACGGAGGTCCCCTATTCTGCGTTACTTGAGCCCCCTACGCATTATCCTTCCGTGCCATCCCTCCGGGCATGATGCACGACGCAAAAAGATGCGTAGGCTTGCTGCAGTCTAGCAAGCCTACGCACTATCGTTTTGCGTCGTGCATCGTGCCCGGAGGGATAGCACGGAAGGATAATACGTAGGGGGCTTTGGGCGCTTCGCGCCTGGATATCATACTAACCTAACCCAACCTAATGTACCTAACGTGACCTAATTTAACCTTACCTAATATGTAACAACGAAACTGTGTTTTATTCATTTAGAAAACTGAAATTATGGTTAATGACAGATATAACAAATCATTATTAGCCCAAACAATAATATGCATAATGTGTATTAGTCTAATACAAATTAGTCCAACTGAAATTATTCTAATAGCGTAATATGCCAAAAAAGTATTAGGCGAAAGTATTATTATGCGATAGTACTATTATGCCAATATTAATTATGCCAAATCAATTATGCGAAACAATAATAGTCTAAAACAAATTATGCGATCCAAGGGGATACCGCAAAAGTTACGTAAGTACTTGTCCGTCGGCAGTAGATGATTTTGATCAAGAAGTCATCAAGATAACTATATATAATTTTCATCTGTCCCATAAGCAATTTCCAACCTAAAAGATGAAAATTTAAATCAATGATAGTGACAAAAAGTAAAAAATTACATACTCATTCCACTTGTTTAGGGTTCCTATGTAATCTCATTAAATTAAGAAAAAAACTTAAATTATCTTCCTTTTCATGCGGACGGCACAACCACCACAAATGCAATTCCACGCTCTCGATAATTTATCTATACCTACTTAAAATTAAATTACTTTACCTTTTAATGAAACTTTGCAGGGTGTTGTTTTATTATAGAAGTATGAAGACTATAGTGGCCCAAAAATGTAATATTAAGCATCAAGGTGGGCAACGCATTTGCACTAATGAACTTGCGTTTGAGTCGTAGTGAGTGAGACGCAGTGGGTGGTATAATAGGCGAAGGGGCCACTTAACATCAGATGGCTCGTTTGCTTGTTTGCCCACATCAGTTCTTTAAAAAAATAGATTTTTCTTTCAAAATATTAGATAATTGGTCCACCAACACCAAGTTCCTTGTGCTTTATTTTATCACCCTGAATGAAATAAAGTAAGCCTATACATAGCATTGCTCTAGGTACCCATAATATCTAAAAAAAAACAAGGGCGTAGTTATAGAAGCTCGCACAGGGCGCACTGAATGTATTGCTATTATCCAATTCGTTAGCCGATTAAATAAGGTTCAAAATGGTATATAGTAAATGTTTGTACCTATCGTACTTTCCCGGAGGAAGCATTTAAGAAACCATTGCCAACGCCTTCATACTAATTTGTATGAACGCGTCAGCGATGGTTTTTTAAATACTTCCATCGTGAAAACTACGATATGTACAAACATTTATTTATTTATTTATGGCACGTAACAAATCACAAGCGGTAAAATAACAATAAAATCACATAACACAACATACTTAGTCGTAAGCTTGCAACTCGATGACAACCGTGCACAGCATTCGACTAGTACATTACTTTACTTACTTAATAATAATGTTTTACACCATATTTAGAACATGATAAACATAAAAAGTTACTTAATACAATAAACAATGAACACTCAAACCCTATATTAAAAATCATGGAGTAGGTGAATTACTTTTTAAGTATAATTATTTTAACAATAAACATAAAAGGAAAATTTTTCTGGTAATGTATATCTAAATTATTATTTTCTTTTAACAGTTGGTTATACAACCTAGCCATACGTACCAGAGGATCATTATAAAAAACATTATTTCTAACGAGTGGTATAGAAAACAGTTGAGGTATGCGACTCGGTCTGGCAGCCTTTAACAAAAACTCGGACAACAAATGAGAAGAGTCTATTTTATTATTATTAATTTTGTATGCTATAGCAAGATCATTCATAAGTAAACATCGGTATCAACGTTCAGTTTTCATGGCACCCGGTAAGGGTAGCAAAAAAAGAAATAGTTTCGAATATTTAATGAATAATAACTTTTATTTTCTGTTATTTTTTAAAACATAATAATACAGCAGCTAACTGTATCTATATTTATGCTGTACTTATGCTTAAAGAGGTTTATATTCTAAATAATGTCATAGAACCTTAATACTTATATTGCATTCGAAAAATAATTTATGCCAAATAGGTAACGAATTTCAATTTAATTGTCACACCAAATAAATATTAGTCAGTGCGGAAAGGTACGAGGGGCGGCTGAAAAGTAATCTACCTAACAATGAAACAAAAGACTGTCGTGGCTAATTTTTTTTTATTTTTCTATATAGTCCCCTGCTAGTAAAATGCACTTATTAAAATTTTCAAAAATTGAATTTAAACCATTAAAAAAAAAATCTTTCGGTTTGTCGTCAAAAAAGTCAGTAACCGCAGCCTTCATTTCGTCATCGGTCATAAACCTTCGTCCCCTGAGGTCTTTCTTGAGAAGTCTAAACAGAAAATAGTCACAGGGGGCTAAATCTGGACTATAAGGGGGGTGGTCAATGGTTTCGAAGCCATTGTCTTTAATTGCTAGCTTCGTTGTGCGGGCGGTATGCACTGGTGCGTTATCGTGCAAAATCAGAATACCTTTGTTTAGTTTACCTCGCCGTTTTTCTTTTATTGTCTCTCTTAGTTGGTATAGTAAGTTTGAGTAATAATCAGCATTCATTGTAGTTTTCTTCGGTAAATAATCTATGAGCAAAATCCCTTCTGTGTCCCAAAAGATTGTAGCCATAAGTTTACCTGCCGATGGACAGACCTTGAATTTCCGAGGCGGCTTCTCATCCTTAAATTTCCACTGTAACGACTCTTGCTTACTTTCCGGGTCCCATTGTCGAATCCAAGTCTCATCACATGTTACAATTCTAGAAATTATTTCTTCCTCTTTCCCTCGACTCATCTCCAAAAACTCTTCGCAACATTTGACACGCCTCTCCATGTCAAATGCAGTCAACATTCTGGGGACCCAACGTGCACTAACCTTGGACATGTTCAAATGCTCATGAATTATTTCATTGACTCGCTCTTTACTGACGCCCACATCTCTAGCTATCTCCCACTGCTTCACTCGTCGGTCCTCTAATATAATTTTTTTCACCCTGGCTACATTTTCATCGGTGACGGCCGAAACTGGTCTTCCGCTACGAGGATCATCTTCCAGACTCTCACGACCTAACTTAAACTGCTTTGACCAAAACTTTATAACAAATTCGGAAGAACACAAACTGCCAAACACACGTAACATACGCTGTCTGATCTCCGAAGGCGTATTCCCTTCTTTAGTCAAAAACTTAATCACCGCACGCTGCTCGATTTTATCCATTTTCACTTTTTCTACCGACATGTTTGAAACAATTGTAGGAGACAAATAAACGTGATGCAATAAACAAATGAATGTAATACATTTTGAAAATAGAATAACAAACGAATATAAATCCATACCAGCCAGCATTATTTTTGTATATATTTCTGACCAAGGAGATTACTTATCAGCCGCCCCTCGTAATTAAGTCATAATATACAAAATTTATATGGAATTTACGTCAAATTTCAAATATAGAATGTCGAACGGTCTATACAGATGTGTTACAACTACATGCAAGAGGTCATTTACTTATGTTTTTCACCTATATATTATAAGAGATGTCAAAGGTTAACAGCAAAATCCATGGAACAAATTTTAGTAATTTATTAAACCTTTAATACATTTAGCGTCTTTCTTTTTGTTTATAAAAAATATAAGTTCAAAATACTAGATGTATTTGTTTGTATTTGTTTTTCTGCAAACCGTACTTTGCCATGAAAGTTGAACGTTGATACCGATGTTTATTCATAAGGCGACGTGTTGTAAGAGAATTAAGTTTAAAATGGTCTAGGCGCCTCTCGTATGTTGAGAGAGTCGTTCTCAATCCAAACTTAGAGCTAAGCTGCCGAAGAAATCTTTTTTGAACAGATTCAATCCTTTTAACATTAATTTTATAAAGAGGTGACCAGATCACAGAACCAAACTCCAATATAGTCCTAACTAAAGCGCTATACAATATGATAATGCTGTTAGCATGTCTAAATGGCTTGGCAATTCTAAATATAAATCCCAGTGCTTTATTAGCCTTTGGTATGATGGTATCGTAATGAGTACGAAAGGAAAGGTTAGTGTCAAACCACACACCTAGATCTTTAACAACAGTGACTTTATTTAAACAGGCATCTTTTGAACGGTAATTAAACTGAAGAGTATTTTTTTTCTTCGAAAAAGTAATTATGTGGCATTTTCCTATATTTCCATTTCTCAAGCATATTTAGATTTGACTGCAGCCTATGACAGTGATCAATGTTTTCAATTTTCTCATATAGCTTTATGTCATCAGCATAGGCTAAGCAGCCGCAGGTGAATTTATCTAGGATGTCATTTATAAATATTAGGAAGAGAAGAGGTCCCGAGTTAGACCCCTGTAGAATACCAGAACACACTTCAATTGGTACAGATTCAAACCCATACACTGTTACAAGTTGAGATCTATTCGTGAGATAAGAATGAAGCCAGCGAAGCATGGATCCATGTATACCAAGACTACCTGCTTTGAGACAGAGGATACTGTGGTTGACTCTGTCAAATGCTTTCGCAAAATCAGTGTATACAGCGTCAATCTGAGACCTTTCATTAAAGACAGAAGATAGTTTGTGAGTGTATAACAAGAGATTAGAAGTAGTATCCTTGACAAAGCCGTGTTGATTGGGACTGATCATTGGAGAGAAGTGAAAACTTTTGCAAAACAACTGATTATAGTAATGGGCCTATAATTCGCTACATCACTCCTATCTCCCGATTTATAAACTGGCACTATTTTTGCAATTTTCCATGTGTTAGGGAAGGTACCGGATTTTAGAGATTTGTTGAAAATAAGACATAATGGTTTACTAAGCTCACATGCGCACATTTTAACGAAAATAGGTGGAATGTTATCGGGTCCGGAACCTTTATTGATGGATAATTTGTTAAGCGATTGTTCAATCTCATTTTCACACACTGAAATGGAGGAGAGTGTACTGTTAGATGCTGGAAAGTCAGGTTCATACGATGCGGAGGTAGAATTATTATAAACTGAAGAGAAGTACCTTGCGAATAAGTCGGCTACCTCTTTTCCAGTATCAGCATAGGTATCATTGTAAAACATCCGCCTGGGAATATCATTGGTGGATTTTTTGATTTAGCATATTTCCAAAACAACTTTATATTATGTGAGAGGTTACTCTCAATATTCGAAATATAAGACTTAAAACAGACTTCTACTCAATTTTTAGTTCAAATCTAAGAAATGAATAAGTGTCGTAGTCGCGCAGGTTACCAAATTTTTTATATTTGTTATGATACCTATCTTTTACCTTAAATAAATGGATTAATGACTGTGAAAACCAGTCGGGATATTTAGAGTTGTGTAGTCTTGTCCGAGGTGTATGCCTTTCGATCACTTCCCAAATAATTTCATAAACTTTTTTTAAGAAGTCATTACAGTCCAATTCCATATAGCCATTCCAGTTAACAAGTGACAGATCATAAATACAAGCAGCGTAGTCCGTCTTACGAAATTGTAGCCTTTTAGTATTCCTATTCTCTTTAAGAGTATAGAGCTTGTACTTTTCACATAAAATAGCTAATGGAGGATGGTGTGAATCGACCTTACTAATGGCAGCAGTGGGATGATTGACCTGACACTGAACTGTGCTGTTACTTATTGCAAAGTCAAGCTTTTTACTGTTATGGTTTCTTAAATAGTTCCACTGTTTTAAATCCGACCGATCCAAAAAGCTATAAAAAAATCAGACTTGCTATCGGTTGCTGTATACCTATTTTAATTCGGTTTTTGTATGCGACCACATAATATTAGGGAGGTTAAAGTCATCCAACAAAAGGTAGTCATCCTGCGGCGCAGAACTTATTATACTTTCACAGTTATCAATAAATTCGATAAAATGGTCATTAGTCAGGTAAGATGGTAAATAAGACAGGCACAGATTAAAGTATCGGTTATTTAATCGAATTCGTACACACGCATCCTCAACACTAGACTGCCAAATAATTCTATGTTCAGAGCATATGTTTTTATTTACTGCAACTAGAACACCTCCGCCATAACCCTTTTTATAATTAAACATAAATTCCTTCGATCCATCTCTGCGATACACTACATACCTGTTGTCGAAATATTTTGAATTAAAGAGTGTTTCATCGAGCCAAGTTTCATATAAGCAAATTACATCAAAGTTATTAACGAGGACATTTTGAAATATTTCATTTGATTTCGACTTCATACCTCTTAAGTATATTTTGATAATAAATTGTGATAGCCACAATAAATTTACATTGTAAATAAGTACATTCATAAATACTTAATAATACGGGTAGTGGGTTAAAGATTTTCAAGTGTTCGAACATTTTTAACCAGAATAAAACGGGATGCGTCATCCTTTCTCATGTAGATATGCCCGTTGTTAACCCAGACGAATTTGAAGTTCTTTTCCTTGGCCTTAAGACGATCAGCGCCTTGTTATTGTTATTGTTATTTGACGAGTTGACAAATTGTATTGCTATACATAATAGCAATACAATTGGTCAACTAGTTCTTGATTGGTTGTCAATTTTGGTAAGTCATTTTTGTAGGTAATCTTATGAGATGTACGTACAAGGGTGAAAAATGAGTGTACGGAACTGTAGCTATAGCTTGAATACCGTCGATCCTACAAAAGAAATACATATAGCCTTTTGTTTTTAGAATTTAATAAGGAACATTTTTGTCGTTGACACTTTTTTCGCATCTATAATAATTGTCACAAGAATGTTCAAAAACCGTTAACGGGGACACATTTCACGGTGGGAGGGGGTGAAGCGGCTGGGGGAGGAGGGGGAGAGTAGTGAATTTTAAACACCACGCCCAAATGTATCATATCACACAAGTTTTAAAATTTTCAGAGGATTTAAAGCAACAAAGTACTAAAATGTAAGCAATGATTTTGTTTAACAAGTGGGTAATGGAAACAAGTTACAATTATCAATAACAAGAAATGTGCCGTGGAATGAATGAATGAATGAAGCGAGCACAAAGTACCCATCTAAAAATTATTAAATTACAGATCTAAAAAGTGTCAGTACAGAACTTAAAAGTATTTTTTTTGGGAAATCTAATACGTTTTTAAAAAGTTTTCGACAAAAGTTGATGTTTATGATGTTAATGATTTAACCCTGAAAGGTTATTAGTATTTTACAAATAACCCTGTATTCGGCCCAGAGTGGGCAAAATATCCCTCATGGGCAAACTTACACGGTTTCACGGTAAAAGAAATCACCAAAAGTGAAATTAAAATTAATATCGGCCAAGAAATACGGATGATACAAGCATTTTAAACTGTTAATTAGACCGCGATCACACAGAGAGATCCGATATGCACTGTCACGTCATGCAACAGCGGCTCTATTCAAGACGGTAAAAACAATATCGTATTTGATCTGTACTCGAATTGTCAACGTATTGATAGCTCTTATTTTCTTGCCAGTAATGGCGGCTGACGTCATAACAATACCATAACAGGAAAACTACGATATCGTTTTTACCGCCTAGAATAGATAGAGGCGCAGGTCGGTCATATACATTCCATGTTTAATTCTGTTTTGCTAGAAACAGATAGGAACAAATCTTTGTTGGCTTATATCTTGGTTATTTTTATGGCTATTCAAAATAGTACATTGTTGCAGAGTCATATAGAGGGCCGAAACGTAGTTGAGGTCCTCTAGTGTACAAGTCCATAAATTGCACTTTCTACCGAGGCAGACATAGTGCTTTTCACAACTACTGAGAGGAAATAAAATAAAAAATCATATTCAAAGCTCAAATTTTAATTCATGTTAATGTGACATCATCGCCAATTTTACCATAGATAACTTTTTTTTAATCTGAAGCCCTATTCTCGTGGCACTCGAGATTAATAAACTAACATGCGAGATGAAGATGTCAACTCCATATAAAATTGTATTTGTTTCGCCATATCTCCCATGTAATTTCATCTCTAGTGGTTCGAGATTAGGGGCCAAGTTTGAATTATATTTAAAAAAAAGCAGGTACATAGTTTTTAGTCTGTGTATCTTTTAACAAAACTACACTTAATATTTTACTTCACAAAATGGTGTGTTCTGATTGGTCGATATCAATTTTTCATTTTAATGAGCTTTGACACAAAAATTGATTGATTGATTTTCATTGGTACTTAAAGTTGGACAACAATGTTCTCGACCAATCAGCAAACACACCGACAAAAACATTCTTGGTCTGTTCTTATAAGTTACGTTTTGTAACCCCAAACAAGACCATCTATGGCCATATTTCCGAGCAGTGTTGTGAAAAAATATTTTACTCAACTGTTTGTTACATGAATCAGCTTTTATTGACACACTGGGGCAGAGATTCTAGGCGGTAACAACCATTTCGTCTTTGACCTGTTATCGTATTGGCAACGTTTTGAGAGCTCTTATTTATTTGTAAGTAATGGCGGCCGTGTTTAAAACAATACCATAAAAGGTCAAAGACGATATGGTTTTTACTACCCACCAATAATAGAGGCCCAGCGGGCCTAATATGGTTGACACAGTTTTATCGGATGGATATGCATTAAATTTCATATAAAATACAATACGTCTATTTTAACGAAAACCCTAACATAGTTGACAACGTTGTTAAAGATATCGCATCGTTATGGCTACGATAAACGCAGTGTGGCAAAAATTACTGAACTAAACTAGGTACTATTTAACAAATAAGTTGCCAGTGTTATGAAATCAAAAATTTCTTTGACAGGTTTGATATTGCATAGCGGGCTTTATGTAATGCTCCTAAGTTTGCAATCGGTATTGAGGGGCTGGACGTGAAATACTTTTTAAAATGAATGGGTTATCTTTACAACTTGCTATGCTGATCTCTGGTATGGTGATATAAATAGTCTATGGTTCGATGTACAAACTTCAAAATTATCACCGCGAGATTAACGGTAAGAGCGGTTTCAGACTATAGCCATAAGAATAAGTACTATTAGAAGGGCATCTTCGGCGTCGTTGTATGGATTTGATAGCAATGTCGTCAAATAATTACCTACAGCGCCCCACGCCTTACCCCTCTCTCGCCTGTCGCAAAATTAGGGTTGTCACAAGTATATAATACTAACTGAGCCCGCAACCTATTGCTGACTACTTACTTAATCATCATTACTTAATAAAACTATAGTGTCCGTACAATTTCAAATCCGTAACACTTTCCAATAGTTCCACTGACGTATGAGTGTGACAGCGGCTGACAGTGGCACAAGTCGGCGCTAACTAGTCTATGTAAAAATTAAAGTACTTTTATTTCAATGAAATCTATACTAATATTATAAAGAGGAAAGATTTGTATTTTTGTATTTTTGTGTGTGTGTATGTTTGTAACGAATACATTCAAGAACTACTGGACCGATTTCAAAAATTCTTTTGCCATTAGGATGCTACATTAATCCTGAATAACATAGGCTTATGTTTTACTTTTTTGCGCGTACGGAGTCGCGGGCAACAGCTAGTCAAATATAAAGTTGTAAGAACAAAAGCAAAGCCAATAAAAAAAAAAAAAAATGTAGGAGTATTTGTGCATTTTATTAATTAATTTAGCAACTACGAGTATTTCTTTTATAACGTAACCACTGAAATACTATCTTAGACTTACTTAATTACGATTATTATTGGAGAAACCATAAAGTGTTAGTAATAAGGTGGGTACTTGACATAATGTACGAGTATATGTGGGTAGACGGGGTAACAGAATGTCAGTCGGAATAGATAGCTTGCCCTTGTATGTCGGTGTTTTATACAGCTCCCTGAAACCCCTGAAATAACAGTGGCGACGAACGGACTTTTACGTGTGTGTACTTAGTGCGGTATTATAAAAATAAAAATGAATAATACAACACTCGGGGTGTTAAATGTGTTCGATTGCGAAACGCAAGAATGGGTGCTGTTCAAAGGTCGATTAGAACAATGGTTCCTGGCGAATGACATTAATGACGACTGCGATAAATCCGGCACGAAGAGGTGAGCTATTTTACTGAGTAGTTTATCAGAAACTACATACAGACTCATCAGGGATTTAGCACTCCCTAAGGACGTCGGTACCCTATCGTACGTCGAGGTAACTGCATTGTTGGACGGTCATTTTATGACAAAGAAATGTAGCTTTGCGGAGCGATCGAAGTTTCACAGCGCTGTGCAAAAGAGTGAAGAAACATTAGCCGAGTGGGCGGCGCGCGTGAGAGGACTGGCGAAAGACTGCGGGTTCTCCAGCGAGATCCTGGATGACACACTGCGTGACCGGTTCGTGATCGGCCTGGGCAGTGGCCCGGCGCGCGACCGCTTGTTCAGCGAGCCTTTGGACGGCCTTACGCTGATGAAAGCGCTGCAGCTAGCGGAGGGTATAGCGTGCGCCCGAGCCGGCGCGCAGCAGGCGGCGCCCGGCGGGGCGGCGCCAGCGGCGCTCGTGCTCGACGTGCACAAAATGGCGGTGCGCCCGGCGGCTAGCGCGACAGCCGGCGGAGCTCGCGGAGGCGGATTTCGATCGTCTAGCGGAAATTCGCGTAGTTCGAGTTATGGACTGCAGTGTGTAGTTTGCGGACTTGTAGGTCACGACAGTAAAATATGTCGGTATAGACATTACTCGTGTAAGAAGTGTGGTGACAAAGGTCATTTAAAGCGTGTTTGTGGATCTAAGGGAGTACCTATTACTCATCATTTCCTACAGTGCTGTTCGGAGGGAAGCGATGATGGTAAGCGATTAATTTTTAATATTCGTAGTTATCAAGGTGAACCAATGCAGGAATCAGTAGTCGTGGGTGATATTACTGTGCAGTTTGAAGTTGATACGGGCTCTGCCGTTACCGCGATATCGGATGCTATATATTTAAAGCATTTTGCTAGCCATCCACTGCGTAAAAGTAATAAAGTGCTGCAAAGTTACAACGGCAGTATTTTGGAAACACTAGGTACCATATCAATACCGTTTTCGTACCGGTCCATGACAGAGGATATCAACGTATTTGTAGTTAAAGGTGGCGGCCCACCGTTACTTGGTCGGGATTTTTTGGCAAAATTTCAACTGCATATTAGCCCAGTCAACTCATGCAAAATAGTAGACAATGAGGAGGGAGTTTTTATGACCCAATATCCGCGGCTATTTTCCGATGAGCTCGGTTGCTGTAAGGGCGTCGAGGTAAAACTGCGATTAAAACCAGACTCGCACCCAATTTATATTAAAGCTAGGACGGTCCCTTTTGCTCTTAGACCTAAATTAGAACAAGAGATTAACCGGTTAGTGAAGTTAGGTATAATTGAACCTGTCAACTTTTCGGATTATGCTAGCCCGATAGTTCCGGTGTTGAAAAATGATGGAAACATACGATTGTGTGCCGATTACTCGGCTACATTGAATACGCAACTTATAGTAGAAAAGTATCCCCTACCTCGTACAGAAGAGTTATTTTCTAATTTGCATGGGGGTCAACAATTTACCAAACTAGATTTGTCCGGTGCGTACAACCAGCTAAGACTGTGTAGCGAGTCTCAAGGCCTTACGTGCATTAACACGCACAAAGGGCTGTTTAAATATACGCGTCTAGTTTTTGGGCTATCTAGTGCGCCGGCTATATTTCAACGAACTTTAGAAAATATACTTACGGGTATGGACGGGGTACTTCAATTTCTAGACGACATTTTGATAACAGGGAGAACTAGGGAAGAGCATGTCGCAAGGTTACACGAAGTGTTTAGACGGTTAGAAATGGCTGGGTTAGTATTAAAAAGGGAGAAATGTAGTTTTTTCCAAGATTCAGTTTCATATTTAGGAGTTGTAATTGACAAACAGGGGTTGCGCAAATCGCCGGAGAAAGTCAAAGCTATTTTAGAAGCTACTAGGCCAACAAATGTTACAGAGGTAAAACCATTTTTAGGCATGGCCAATTATTACAGGAACTTCATTAAAAATGCCTCCAGTATTCTAGCACCGATGCACAAACTATTGCAAAAGGGTGTATCTTGGCATTGGGATAAAGAACATGAAGATGCAGTTATTGCCATAAAAAATGTACTTTCCTCGGATAATACACTTGCGCATTACAATCAGGATGCTCGGATAGTTGTTAGTGTCGATGCTTCACCCTGGGGGCTAGCTGCAATTTTATCACAGGTGGATGACACGGGCATAGAGAGACCGGTCTCTTTTGCGTCCCGATCTTTAAACACAGCAGAAAAGCAATATAGCCAAATCCAAAAAGAGGCAACCGCGATTATATTTGGTATTCGTAAATTCCACCAATACCTGTATGGTAGGGCGGAGCCATTTACCTTAAGAACAGACCATAAACCTCTTTTGTCAATTTTTCGTCCTGGAAAGGGCGTGCCTGAGGTGTCGGCTAATAGGTTACAAAGGTACGCGCTTTTCTTATCGGCTTATAACTATGTCATAGAGTACGTGAGCAGTGCACATAACTGTGCTGACTTCCTTAGTCGCTCCATGCCGCGAGAGCCGGCCGCCGCCGCGCCGCGTAGTGAGCACGGCCGCGGGCTCCCGGACTCGGTCCACGTCTCGACGCACAATGGGTTGCGCGACGCGCTGTATGTTAACTGCGTGTGGGGCTCCGACTCGCCTCCATTATCACTGCGCGACATCGGTGCAGCTACGGATAGTGACAGTATTTTATCCCAAGTCAAACGATTTACCTTAACCGGATGGCCTGCTAAAGTTACGGATACCCAATTAAAACCGTATTTCGATTGTCGCTACGAATTAGCTGTACAAAAGGAGTGTATAATGCGAGGTTCCAGATTACTAATTCCAGATAGGTATAGAAAAAATATTGTAGACAAGTTACACATTGGGCATTTAGGTTATGTGAAGATGAAAAGCGAGGCGCGCGTTCGGTTCTGGTGGCCTGGGCTGGGCGCGGCACTAGAGCGCGCCGCGGCCGCGTGCGCCACGTGCCGGCACCTCCGCCCCGCGCCGCCGCGTGCGCCGCTCACGCCGTGGCCCTACCCGGCGGAGCCATGGCCAAGAGCGCATCTAGATTTTTCAGGGCCTTTTAATGGCTATGTCTATTTGATAATAGTTGATGCTTATTCCAAGTGGGTGGAGGCATATGACGTTTCTACGGGATACAGTACTAGTGTAGTAATACAGAAATTGTGTGACGTAATGGCTAGGTTCGGGGTCATACAAACCATTTGCACGGACAACGGTCCTTCTTTCGTTTCGACAGAATTTGAGAAATTTTGCCAAATCAACGGTATTACGCATTTAACGTCCCCAACGTACCACCCGGCCAGTAACGGTCAAGCCGACAGCTATGTTAAAATTATAAAAAGAGCTCTGAAATCGATTTTACTGTCAGGCTCAAGTGGAAAAGAAATTAGTATAAAATTAAATGAATTTTTATTTCACTATCGCAATTCTGTCCATTCCACGACAAACAGATCACCTGCAGAGATCATCTTTGGTAAAAAACTACGTTGCCGCTTAGATTTACTCAAACCTCAACCCCCGTTGCCTTCCGACGCAGCACTGGTGGAAACTGTACAAGAGAATCAGTGTTTACAGAGTAGGTACTACCAAGTAAAAAGAAACGTAGAATTATTAATCGGTGATGTAGTATTAGTTAAAATACACCTAAATCAAAAATCTTATTGGTCCCAGGGGGTTATCAAAAAAGTATTAGGCAAATCTACGTATATAGTGAAAGTGAATGTCAGTAACAAGACTATTAAAAGACATAAAAATCAAATTTACAAATTAAAGGGGGAGAGTGAGGTATCGCTGGCCAGGAGCACTGCCGAGGGAGATTCATCACCGGAAGTGCACAGCCCACGAGCTACTATAGAGGATGATTTCGACACGATTATTACGGTCCAACCGACGAGATCCCACACCGAGTCGGTTAGCCCTCTCCCGGAAGCCTGTCCGGGCAACCCAGTAGAAGCTGTACGCGAGGACATGGCTGCCGGCTCCGAACACACCCCAGCAGCGCCAGAGATAGATGAATGGGCGGAGTGTCAAGGGAGTGCCGCAGAGAGCGGCGCCCCCGCCCCCGCGAACCCCGCGGCCGACCGCTCGGTGGAGCGCGAGCGGGCCGCTGAAGCCGCCGCCGCGGTTCCACGGCGACTTCGTAAACCCGTAGATTATAGGAAATACTTTTGATTATTTGTTAAATATTGGTGGAGGAATGTTAGTAATAAGGTGGGTACTTGACATAATGTATATGTGGGTAGACGGGGTAACAGAATGTCAGTCGGAATAGATAGCTTGCCCTTGTATGTGCCGGTGTTTTATTCAGCTCCCTGAAACCCCTGAAATAACATAAAGTGCACAGGTAAATAATGTATTTATTTTAATTCTTTCATTTTTACGCTCTTTACTTAATGTGTTTATGTTACAAATAATAAATAAAGATTCAAACTTCGTTGATATCGTCCTACAATTATCGTAAAGCACGTGGTCAAATACGGAACTAACAATTTCGGATGGTAAAACCACAGTTGACAGTGGCGCTTTTGAGAGCTTCATTTGAAATATTGTTGCACGTTTAGGTACTCCAAGCACCGATTCTGGGTGGCAACCCACTAGTGTTTGCTGCGATAAGTAGTCCTGGACTGTTGACAGGCCACGCGGGAGCGCGCATGGTGGGGTTGAAGTTATACAAATACAAATACAAATATATTTATTTACAGAAAAACACAGCGATGACTCCCACACTAGGCGTAGCCTGTATCGTGGGAATCAGAACATACACGAGAGTATCTTAAACAGTGCGGCAAATATCAGAACTAAAACATTATTTATGACAAAAACTTAATTAGGTAGGTATTCTTGTTTAAAAAGACGGGATAAATTCTAGTTACCTCACTGATTTACATAATATATATGAATATAAAACTAAGAGCTGCTGTAATTGTTATTTTGTGTGGAATGTAGGGGATAGAGTGTGAAGTGTAAGTGTAAATGTGTATTAAGTGTGTGTAAGTGTGAAGGAGAAAGAGAAGGAGAGGTGGTAGCCCTACGAGTGGTCAACTCTTGGGATCGGTCGGCAACGATAGCTTACCTCAACGCTTCTTCGACCTGATCGTAATTCCACGATAGCAAAAGACTTCGTATTTGCTTTGCAGCCTCAGCAACCCGTCAGCGCTTTATATCACAATTTTTTAATACTACATTATAAATATGGGGGAAAATAAAAGCTTGAAACCGTTTAGCAAAGGAGGTTTTAAATGATGGAGTAGGCAACTTAAAAACTCTTCTTTTAAGCATGTCAGGATATGTCGGCAAACTCAAAGTTTGCTTATGCACAAAGGTTGTAACTCGCATCATAAATAGTGGACTACGGACACTTAATACTTGTGCTTCCCTATACAGATCCTCTGTCGGGAACCGCCGGGGCTTTCGAAGGGATACCTTAATACCGCTCTTTGTGCTCTCTCCAAAGGTATCATGATTGATTTTGAGCAGCCACCCCAAGCGAGGATGCAGTAATTTAAGATAGGCTGGCAAAGTGCCAGATAAACCAGTTTCATCAGTTGCCTGTCGGCAGAATTTCTTAAAAACTTCATTGTGTAAATGAGTTTACGCACCCTGGCGGCTGCAGCCACAATATGCTTCTTAAAATTAAGATTTTCGTCTAACATGACACCCAGGTACTTTAAGGAATTAACTCTACTAACATGATTACAACTACAGCTTAAAGAGGCCGGCAGGGCAAGACAGTTAGGGGTGTGATTTTTAAGGCTTGTCATAGGTACGTTGGGACTCGACGCAGCAGTTTTATGAAAACACAAAAATTGAGTTTTAGTTGCATTAAGCGTCAGGAGATTCAGACTTAACCAGGAAGATACACTCTGCAAACCCGCTAGTACCCGATCACGGACGTCTTGCCATGATTGACCGTAAAACAAGAGAGCTGTGTCGTCGGCGTAACACAGGATTTCACTTTTTTCAATTTTCAGGGACATTAGATCATTTATGTAAGCGATAAAAAGCGTGGGACCTAAGATACTTCCCTGTGGTACGCCAAATGACACAGGTTTCGGATTACTTGTATTATGACCAATTTTGACCCGCTGACTTCTATTTGATAGATAGCTAGTAAACCAGTCTAGCGCAATTCCGCGAACGCCAAAGGATTCCAGCTTTTTGAGAAGTATGGTAGTCGAAACTGTGTCGAACGCCTTTGCCAAGTCAAGGAAGACGCCGACACAGCTACGACCAGCATCAAGATGAGATGCGGCAATATCTATTAACCATGTTACCGCGTCCTCGGTGGACTTACCCTGACGAAAACCGAACTGACGGTCTGAGAGAAGGCGGTTCCGTTCTAGGTATGTAATGAGACGTTTATTTATCACACGCTCAAGTAGTTTAGAGAAGGCTCCCAAAAGAGAGATGGGCCGGAAGTTATTAGGGGTGTATGACGACCCTCCCTTGTGAATGGGGATAACTGTAGCAGTCTTCCAGTCTTGCGGGAAAGATCCCGACTCGATGCTGATGTTAAAGATGGCTGCAAGGGGCTCAGCGATTATGCTACCAATTTCCTTTAAGAGCAAATTGCTTACACCATCCGATCCAGAACTACGCTACGTGGATCAAGCATTCTAATTAGGCTTAAAATCTCTTGTGGAGTTGTTGGTTCAATAAAGAAGGAACCAGGAGCAATAGAATTGTTGTGAAACATCCTGGCTAAGGATTCCTGGGTTTCATTTAAATCCGACAAAATAGAGCCAGCCAGATTGGATCCTACCGATGCAAAATATTCGTTACATTTCTTTAGAGCCTCTTTGTGTGAAGGCCCAGCATCGAGAAGATTTTCTGAACAAGTGACTCTGGTTGACTTGTGTGTGATTCGATTTATTGAACTCCATAGCTTACGGGGGTTATCTTTGTTTTGGGTCAGGTCATTTCTATCATAATCCGACTTTAGTTTTCTTAATATAGTGATGTAAAAATTTCTGTACCGCGTAAACACGAGTTTTTTAAAGCTATTTTTAGGGTCTTTGCGGGCCTCCTGATGGAGCTTATCTTTATGTTTGGAGCATCTCAGCAGGCCTGGGGTCATCCAAGGCTGGGTTGTGCAAATGGATCGAATAACCTTTACTAATTTGGAGTGTTTGGACACGGCCGTTATGATCGAAGTGGAGAATAAATTTGTGGCAAAGTCAAGATTAGAGCTACATATGATGGGAGTCCAGTTTATGGATTTTAACTCAAGCCTTATGGAGTCATAATCAATAATTGATTTAAATCGTTTTGGTTTATTTAGCTTTTCTAACTGGAGTGCTATTCCCACCATAGTGATATCGTGATCGGTTAAATCCGCAGAGCAAACAATTGACTCAGCTTGACACTGCGCCGGTACAAAAATGTGATCTAAACACGATCTGTGATGAGTGACTGTGTTTATGCAAGAGACAAGTCCAAATTCAGCTAAAATACAGAGATATTCAGAGGTTTGGGCGTGAGTTTGGGCTGAGCCTAAGATGTCTACATTGAGATCCCCAGTAAGAACAAGACAGGGGCTGGCGCTGATGGACTTGAGAGCTGAATTGAGGGAGGAAGTAAAGGTGTCAAGGTTATGAAAACTCGGTGATCTGTATACACCCACAACTGAAAAGGCTTTAGGTACCTCCGCAAGCACGCAATTTGCTTCGTCCACGGGAAATTCTGAAAACACTGGTGACCACTTCTCCCGAACAAAAACTACCACTCCCCCGGACTTATTTATAAACTTTTTCGAACTAAAGGAAACATAACCAAGGAGTTGGTTAATAGTAGAGTCATCGTCGATCCAGCATTCGCTCAAGACTATCACATCGAACTCAATGTTTAACCTTTCCAGCAGCACAAGAAAACCGTCAAAGTTCTTATTAATGCTTCTGATATTAACGCTTAAATTTTTTAAATTATACTTTGAGATGACAGGGGCGCAATTTTCAGGCAACGTTATCGAATGGCTTTTGATTTCAAAAGTATTGTCAATTTCATCTAGTAAATTTATGGTAGCCATACAAAAGTGAATAAAATGTACGATGTGACACAAGTAGC
Organism: Acleris literana; assembly: GCA_946894065.1. NCBI lineage: Eukaryota > Metazoa > Arthropoda > Insecta > Lepidoptera > Tortricidae > Acleris > Acleris literana. The sequence continues at coordinate 27,785,238 of OX335668.1, read as the reverse complement.
AGGTGTCAAGTTCCAGAAATAATGCTCACGCCCAAATGCAGAGAAATACGAAGCGCTATCAGGAAGCGTTTTTTGTCTAGGATTTAAAGAAGCCAAGCAAGAAAAAGATGTGAGGAGTGTTTGTGTACAATGGGAAGTGAGGGTGATGAGGTTAGTGTTAACAAATAGCAGCTTTAACAAAAAATAAATATAGTGGACATAGAAAAGACTAAAAAGCAAGAGAAAGCACACACTTTTGGAAATGTTACCAGATATATTATTACTCTCAGGCGGTGTTAAGCTGGATCGCGGCAGGAGGCGCACACCGTAGAGAGGGATTGGAAAGCCTAAAGAGATTGTCCTCAGATCCGATACGGATTGCAGGGCTTCCCCATACCTTGCATCCTGCTTTCTGATGAAGATAGCACCGTTGCGCACCCAGCAGTGTTTGTACCCTTGTTCGCTCGCGAAGAGTCTAGCGGCACGAAATAACCGGCGATTAGAAGCAGTTAGGCGTTCATTGACATATACAGTACTATCAGGTCCTTGCTGCACTATGTCCCTGCTCTTAATGCTACGGCGAGCCTTTGCTTGTTTTAGAAATTCGTCACGTTTTACCCTATGAACGAAGGCAACGACTATGGGACGCTGCCAGCGATTATTGGTTTTTTCGGAGTTGATGGCATCCTGGCGCTTAGGGCCAACTCGAGAAACGTGTACCAAGTCACTATTGCTAAGCTACCCTTCTAATAGTACTTATTCTTATGCTATAGCGTTTTTTTGCGTGTATAACGCCCGTTTGTACATACGCGCTTACAACCACGCTACATTTTGCGCTTTAATAAACCGAACGCGCGTGAACCCAGCGTGTTCGCACGTAAGTTTACAAGCGTACAAAAACAACCCTATGCGGACTGGAAAAACGCTAGTCTGTAACCGCTCTAAACCTATTGAGGAAGCAAAAAGTTGAAAATTTTAAAAATGAATCCAACAAAAAGTATGTGTGTTATAATTATGTTTTGTATGAGACTCAAAACAGTGATAGCCCAGTCTATAACGACATCATAGATCGCAAACGCGCATGTAACTACGATTTTTCTAATATGTTGTTTGGTCCCTTGAGAGTAGTTTATACCCAAGTTTGCAACCTTGAAAACCCTGTGCTACCCCTATGGTGCTCGAAAAGCTGCGAAATTTTGGCACTTGTTTTAGTTTTTTCGAAAAAATTACCCTAAAGAAGCGTTTTTCAAGAATCTTTGGTTCTACTTTAATAAAGATAACTAAATTTGCTACAATTTGAGCGTAACCTGAGCTCACTATGTCCATTGGTTGCGGAGATACAGCAAGTCGAAGATGGGCAATGTGCGCAGAGCCCGCTCCTCAGACCCTGCTTAAAATGGTGACTTGCAAATGCAAAAAGAGGTTGCTTAGGGTCGTGCACTTGCAGACAGGCTGGGCTCAGGTGCTCTATCCTATGTTCCTTTTTCCACGGGTGAAATTGCAACAACGCCATCCCTATCGTCCTGGACGAGGAGGACGAGGATGTGGACGACCCAACACCATGAGCCGGCCCGCCTCCACTCCAGAAAACATTATCCCTCTTCCCCCACTCCTCCCCACTGATCTAGACTGGATAAGACCTGGTCCTTCCAAAAGGACGAAAGTCTTAACTGTTTTTGCTTGACCGTGTAAATTGTATTATTTTATAATTTAAATATAATGTTTGCTGTGTTTTTTTATGTTTACGTTTAAACTTTGAAACCATATGTTACATCTAAAATGTCAAATTTACACTTTTTGGTTTTCTTTACGAAATACATTCATACATTGTTTTTATAATTTTACCAAAATCTGATATTTCAATAGTTTTATATTTTTTAGAAAACTATGAAAGCTAGAGGCACTACTTTGGTATTAAATGGAAGCTAGTCAAATTGTACACTAATTCTTATCTCAACTTTTATTCTAGGACCATTAGTTTAGCCAGTACCTACGTAACTTGGAAAATGACCATAACACGAAATTTTCATTTTGTTGAAAAAGATTGTCAGTCTTTGACTAGCTGTATCTCCGCAATTAATAGTCTTACAGTACTCAAATTAGGCTTAAATTGCAGCCAATTTAGTACGCTTTATTAAAGTATATCAAAAATACTCAAAAACGCTTCCTTTATATAATTATTTCGAAACAACTGAAACAATTGCCTTAAATTTTCGCATTTAACGAAACAACGTGGAAGTATGTTCATTTCTTTAGTGCATGTTTATTTGAAGCCATAATTATACATTTAAATGATAAATTCACATTTTTTTCAAAGAAAATCGTCCCAAAATTATTCACTACAATGTTTTTATTATTTAGCCAAAATCCGATATTTTACTACTTTTTTTATTTTGGATGAAACTATGAGTCCTAGAGGCACCATTTTTTAAATTTTTGTAATGAGTTTTACCTAGGAGTATTATTTCAGCCGGTATGTATCTTCGAAATAACCCCTAATAACCCATTGCCCATCTTTGACTTGCTGTTTCTCCGCAACCAATAAACATAATGTGCTCAAATTGTAGCAAATTTAGTCTTCTTTATTAAAGTTTAAACAAAGATACTTGGAAAATACTTCCTTAGAGAAGTTTATTCGAAAAAACTGAAACAAGTGCCAAAAATTCTCAGTTTTTCGAGCACCATGGGGGTAGCACAGGGTATTTGAGGTTGCAAACTTGGATGTTAAATACTCACAACGGACCTAAAAACATATAAGCAAATCGTAGTTACATGCGGGTTTGCGATGTTTGCCTTTTTGTGTTGTTATAGACTGGGCTAATTACTAAGATAAGTTTCACAGTCGTGTTTTCTAGAATTAGGTAGGTATTGTTCCTTTCTTTGAAATGTGCCAAATCTCATCGTCTGGGAGTTCGAACGGTTTGCTGCCGTACCTTATCATTTTTATGTGAATGTTTCTATACTCCTTTTCTTCTTAGACCGTGAGTCTGTAGTAATAATATCTTGACATTCTACAAGTAATATTTCCCATTTAATAATGATGTAATACAAGTAAAACGTATTTTTTGCAAGTAATTAAGCCACTTTCGGCCAGATGAATATTGAAAAATTATCACTTAGGCACGCTTGTTTTTTTGTATTTTCACTTATTAATAATATTATCAGTTGCTTGTCGTCACATACCTACATGCCACTCATATAAATTAATCTAAACACAGGTGTCAGAAGTGTATACAAGTAGCCATCCATAAATAAATATTACGTTTTATTATCTATACCTATCGGTGGATACTGGATAATTCAAATTAATCGACGCCATCATGTTAGCAATCGTCCACAGTGCTGTTTTGTAGATAAAATCGGTTTATTCTGTCGATTTTAGGTAACCATATTAGGCCCGCAGGAGTGGTAATAAAGAAAACCTCAGACGACAGATCGCATATTTATCGCCCTCGCCTACGGCACGGGATTCAAATGCCTGCGATCTTATGGCGCGTTCCTATTCAAACCCTTGGGTAGAGCTGTGACGTCTCGTTAAAATTTTACACATTTTAAGAAATGTCAAATTGTAACGAGACGTCACCACTGTATGAAAGGTTTTGAATATAGGTACGCACCATTAGAGATTCTTTGCTTTACCGCCCTAGGTACGTAATGTGCTATATATAATGTTTATTTGTTTGGTTGCAGCTAATCGATGACATTCCCGTACAAGGTACTTAATAGTTATTTGTTACCTAACTTATTTCTTATCTGATTTAACAAGAGGTACCTAGATCTAGAAAAGTTGCATTCTACGAAAGTTAACAATTATACAAATCTGTCAAAATGTGTATATACCCGACTGCGCGAAGTGAAAATAAAAGGGTAATGACGTACATAATAGGTTTACCGCATATGTATATACTTCGGTGATCAAAACTTGGATTTTCTTCTTTTTAACGCATAAATGGGGTGTGTCATATGATTTGTACTGACACGTTGTTGTGATATGTTCTCTTTATAGCCTAAGCAACACAAGACAAATCAGTGGAAAAAACTCCTGTAAAAGCGAATTTTGGCATAGTTGTAGGGAATGGTGTTTTAAACCACATACTAAAAGTACTGATGGGTTGGGGTGGAGCTAACGGGTGGTGGGGTGTAAAGGTCCCTAAGGTCCTTTCGTTTTTCGTAAATAACTCGTAAACGGTGGCCCATAGCAAAATGATTGATTCCTTTTTCGTCGTATTCCTGATTGGACATATTCTTGTTTCGGCACATTCCTGTTTGGACGTATTCCGTTTTCGGCATATTCTTGTTTCGACACATTTTAGTAAATAAATTATACTATGAAATACTTGTGACTTTGCTTGCGTAATAAAATAAAATAACATTGTTTAGTAAAATATTTATTTAACCAAGTAAAAAAAATTAAATGGTACCTACACTGATTACTTAAAATAATCGGGCAACTAACTAATCAAAGTTAGCAAAGCCTATTTAAACATTACTTCAAGCAATATTATTCCATGAGGTATTTGTGATAAGTATTTACCATTGAAAAATATGGTTTTGTGTTTCTTTATTGCATGCTATTTATTGCATAACTACGTACTATATAGGTATGTCGTGAAAATTAAAAATAACGATACGTAGGATTGATTTAATTTGTTGTATATAATGATTTATGCCAAAAACGGAATGTGCCGAACCAAGAATATGCCGAAAACGGAATACGTCCAAACAGGAATGTGCCGAAAAAGGAATCAATCAGCAAAATATGTTCCATTACATAATTAATCTACACAAAATTCTCTACAAAAAAGATTCAATACACTTTTTTTCTGGGATCAATATTTAATTAAATATGGAGGAAATAATGATGCCCGAAAGTCCATAGTCGGGTTTGCATAGTAAGTCGGCCCTTTCATCAAATGGGCTCGGGTTTTTTTGTGAGTACCTCTTATAGTGAAGAACATTTATGCTGAGTATCAACATCTTAATTGTGACAGTTCTCGACTTATGATAACTTTTTTTTGATGTACTATTTTTCGGGATGTATTCAAGCGATTTGCTTTGAATTTTGAAATAATGTTCTTTTAATAGATTTGCATCGCCTCCCAAACAACAAATACTAGTTTTGGTCTTCGTTGTTTAGGCTATTAGTCGGATTTTTATTGTTAGTTCTCGGACCTAAAAAGACTTACGGACGTAACGTTGCACTAAAAAGGTGTGAAGCATGCAAGGTTAGCACTTTCGTTCGTTATACACGAATTACCGCACACGCACACAGATATACTAGGTAAGACAACGCGCCGAGCCACAGCACGGCGACAGTTTACGTATGTGTGCGTGACAGACCAGCCATTTGTCATGATTTACTCATGATTAAACTAAAAAACCTAATTAGATTCCAACATACGACAACAAAGTGTTGCCATTAAAATGACATATTAGGTGGATCAGTAAATTTTCACTTCTGTAAATGTTATAGGTAGCTGTTTATTTTATTTATAATATTAAAGGCAACATTTAATTTTCCTTCTTAAATAAACAATCTTATTTAAATACTCGTCGCAAAAAAAGATATTTAATTAAATTGTTTTATAGGAGAAAAGTTTAAATAACAATGGCAATAACTCAGGGTTTAATAACATTTGGTACCAATTATTATTCTCATTATGTGCCATTACATTTTTAGGAAAACAAATCAATTATATTTTTACGTACGTCTTCAAAACTTGACCGAAATCTTCAAAAAATCTTCAAGTCTTCAAAAAATTATCAGTTGATAATATCTATTGTCACTTCATTCGACATCTGACGTTTGGATAGCTCGAATGTTTTCTGTACCTATTCGCCCCGTGGTGATTTTCATTGTTAAGTTTTTGTTTTCCGTTAAGTTTTTGTTGTTTCATTTCGTTATTGTTTCAAGTTTGTGTTTTGCTCGTGGGTTTTGCTTTATCTCAAGTAAAATGGATCCTGTACTAGGTTCAACAAACATTGATTAAAATTAGGATGACCTTTATCATATTGTGGAAATAACTTATATTGTTTTATTTTAACATAATTATTGTACCAAAAGGTTGGTTTTTCCTGAAACGTCACAATGATGATGACACCGTGTAACTGTGACATTCCGCCATCTTTGGTAGTTTTTTTGACGTATATTGGAATCTAATTAGGTTTCCAAGTTTAGACGAAGTCACGTTATTTTGTCTATGTCAGTATTTTGTTCCTTTTTTATGTGTGTTTGTCACGAATAAATGTTTTTTCTTTCTTTATTTCTTTCTTTACTTTTTTTAGGTCCGTGTGTTAGTTGTTGAATGTGACTGTTAGGACCATCTACGTGTATGAAGTTGGTACGGATAACTTGAAATGTCGTTGTGTGCGCAGCGCGGCGCTCCACAGTGTCGCTGCGCGTGGTGTCGCTCGGGCTGGAAGACCCGGCGTCGGCCGCGGCGCCCTCCCGCGGCGCGCCCTCCTAGTCCCTGCGATAACCGACACTGCCCTGCCACACCATACACGGTTGCTGTATGACTCTGTTGGCTCGTCAAATAGGTACACATATATCGTAATCAGTGAAAATTGATTGTACGCATATGAAGCATGAATTTACCATACTTTTTTTTTTAATAAATATGTATAAAGCGTAGTTTCCTAATTGTTTTATTGGTGGGACATGAAATATGTTGGTACGATACATTTTTCATGTCGTCGACTGAAAAATGTGCTAGCGGGCCGAGTTCACCAACAATTAAACGGACGATTAAGTCTTAATCAGCTGTTAATCAATACATTTGACACCCGTTAAACCGCTAATCGTCCGTTTAATTGTTGGTGAACTCGGCTCTAACTAGCACAGAATAGTTGCGTGACGGTTGCGTAATGCCAATTACGCAGAGTCGCGTACAATACTTTGTCTACACACATATTATAAGTAGGTACTCTAAGATGGGTTCAGAAGCCGAAAGGCAAATGACCAGCATTACTTGTGGTAGTAGGGGACAGCGATGACAGCTGTAACGTAATTTCATTACGTTATCGAATATTGTAAGGTAATGGGATCCAAATATGGAACATCTTCCAAAATTAACAGCTGTCATTGCTGTCATCTACTACCACAGGTAATGCTGGTCATTGCCTATGGGTTTTGAACGCATAATAGAGGACTTATGATATGTGTGTAGACTGTGTTAATCCAGGGTATAAGCTATCTCCATTTCAAATTTCATACAAATCCGTCCGTTCAAGTTGCTGCGTGAAGGAGTAACAAACAACTACCTACATAAACTATTGAATTTATAATATTAGTAGGATTAAATCTGGTTTATGTACGGGTGTTACAGATAACTCACATAACCGAAGAGAAGCGAGGGATTCAAACGTCAAACATTGCATTATAATTGGTTAGCCGAGTAATTTCAGCAAAGTGGGTTTAGTTTTATGTGTAGGTAAAAGTTATTTATAGGTAGGCTAGATCGGGGACAATAGTAACACGGGTCAATAGTACCATCGCCTATATCTCTGCAACTAGATCGAAATATGCATGTCTTTGAATACACGAGTGTGCCTTGAGCGTGTCTCGACCTGCTCACTAGCCGGCTACTAACTCGCTGCCGCGCGAAACTCACGGGCTAGACGACGATTTGTATTTTTGACTGACCAAAGTAGGTATTTACGATTTACGGTTTGTGCTACTGTTTACAATTAAATAGTCGTAGTGTGAAAGTTTTACATAATTGTGATTCTCTAGTTATTAAAGATTGTATTGTAATGTAGGTAGTGTGCGGGTTAGTTAGATATAGAAATCGAGATTCGTGAAATTTGTGAGGGCGAGTAAAAAAAGGACAATTGTACCACCACATTCGGGGCCAATTGTAACGTTACAATTGACCCCGTGCTTGCGTGTGACCCAGAGCTTTTAAAAATAAGACAATTGAAGCAAATTATTTTTGTAACAAGTTACATCTCGGGTACCTATTTAAATTTGTACCTACGATTCATCCCAACGATTCATTTCGATACTTCGGGATGTATATAAATTATAATACCTGTCATCCGTTTCAGTAGCATTATTTTAAAATAATTTGTTGTGAAGGATGAGGTTGATTGTACCAGGGGTCAATTGTAACTGTATGGGATTCGCAATTGTTAAATTATTCGATATTTTTGTTGTATTGAGGTGTTGTTATTGCTTGAGAGGTGTGCTTTGAGCACCCTTAAGTGATTTTTATAATAACTAGTCACTATATCGACAGTGGAAAGGTAAAAACGCTTAAGTTCCATATTGGAAACTTTACAGCAATGAGGTTTAAAGTATTTTTTTTGAGAAAAAAATCATAACTCAAGAAAAAATACGAATATTTCCATGACAATCAAAATTTGTAAGGAAGAATATGCCAGCTATTTATTTATGAAACAAGTTATGACCTAGTTCTTCTAGTTACAGAGATAGATGTCGCTTAAGCAATAATTGTGTCGCTAATTCCAAAAATGTCAGTCAGGTAAAAATGCTTAAATCGCAACTAGCTATAAGCAAAAATGACTGACAGTACATATTTTTTGTATCTAGAAAATCAAAATTTACTTATATTACTTCATCTTTGTGCAAACTGGTAAAGTAAAAAATCTAACGAATGATAATTACTGTTATCTTGGATGGTGAATTTACTTAAAATCACTAATTATTTATAATTTATAAAATATATATGACTTAACTGCCTAATTTTACTCATTATTCAAGTATAAAATGGTTTAAAGCAAATATTTTTGTTTCTACACGGACTACTAAAAGCTTAAATTCTAACTAATACATTAATACTTAGTAACTTTGACGTCATTTAAGAAAGAGAAGTACCAAAATGTCTTTTAACGGGTACGTATCATAATATAAAAAGTTCAAAAAACATAATGGGTAGTATTACATAATGGTTCATAATATAAAATGGTGTTTTTTCTGAAATCGTAAACTTTTCGGGATTGTTATAACATAAACCTAACCTAACCTAATGGGTTCTATACAATGACCTTTTAAAGAATCCTGAAAAGTTTATAGCTGCATAAATAAAACAATTATTATTAGTAGAAGTTTTAGATACATGCAAAATTTTAGTGAGAAATAATAGTTGATTGATCCAGATACGTGTCGAATTTTTGGTGTCCGTTGAAAAATAACCTTTTCATATTATTATTTTTGCAGATTGCAATTAAAACATCATCAAAAATATATTGAATAGATAGAATTCCTTCTGCTAACTATAAGAATAATTATTAACAGTTCACTAGGTATCTAAGTTATACCAGCCTGAATTACCAGTCTACCTGGAACCATTCAAAATAGGATCTAATAAATTTGCTATAAATTCAAATGACATAGAATTATATTCTAAATAGTCATATGTTTTTAAATCACTTGCTATAATTTATTCATTTGTTATAAAAGCCATGTTCTAAAACTTTTAGAAATTATAGTTTTAATATGTCTAATATTTATAATACAATACAATTACAACCTTTATCATTGTTTTTTACAACATGCACAATGTTTAATCGTTTAAACCTAAAACTCAAACAAATGCCAATTTTCACACTATAATGAATACGTTTAAAAGTGATAATATGAAACCTCACTCATATATTTATTATTTTCTTTATATATTAGTGTTTGACGAGGCCCTTTTGGCTTTCTCATATTTCGTGCTCTGAAGAACAAAATAATATTAAAAACCTACCTACCTTACAAAAAAATTTGGTAAGGTTCATTTTTCATGGCGAGCCTTGCCCTCCTATTTCCGTTTCAATGCGGGGATTGCCCTCCGCCTTCCACAACCACTCGCTATGTTGGTTCGATTATAGCAAGTTAATATTCAAGATTTGAAGGTAATATAGGTACTAAAAAAATCTTATGGCTGATGGTTAGTAGAGGAAATGAATGTTAATGACTTTGGTAAGAATATAAAATGTATGCAAAGCGAAAGAAAAAAAAAGAAGATAAAAGATGTTTATTCAGTAAGTAGGCTGCACGGGCACTTTTACACGTCAAAAATCTACCAGCGCTTCGCAAGAGACCACTGCTGAGAAGAAACGCCGCAAGAAACTCAACAGTCAGTCGTTTTTTAAAAAATACTTATACAATTATAGAACTTAACCTAGCATTATATAAAACAATGAATTTAACATTAAAATATATATATCATGCGTAGTTGAGCAGGAAAATGTGTCAAAACTCAGTATGTTCAGATGAACTCATAAATAGTAATAATAATAATTAAATATATATACATATATATACATATACTTACCCATGACGGTGCAAAACAACCACATAGTTTTGATACATTCTCCTACAGAAACCGTGTCCCCTAGACAATAATTATACCTACAATGTTTACATATTTTTCTGACTAGAAGAAGAAGATTTTAGAAATTAACTTTTATAACATTTGAATTTACAGCAAATTAATTAACAGGAAATGTAATTGTAGCGTTTGATTTTATAGCAAATAAGGGGATACGTTCACAACAAAGTTGATTTTATACCCACTAGCCAACTTTCTACTTGTAGATCGGAATATCGGATTCGAAAGATCGGAACTGAATTCCGTTTTTTTAATTTAATATAATAAAATTTAAAAATTACATACGTAGGTATGTACGGGAAGGATAACTTTGCAAGGCGTACATGGAGCTGAAGCCAACATGCAGAGGCCCTTTAGTCAACATTAATTTAGTAAAGTGATGGGACAATAACTGGCATTTGTCCCTGAGTTCACACTATAGATGTATGCTCCCACGGACAGTCACCGGTTAGTGTAAGACTAAATGAGATGGACTGGTGAACTAGGCTATTGATAAAACTATGACGCCAATGCTAATTACTTTGGTTGAAATGACAGACAGTGACTCGCCAAGTCAATGGAATGGGTCTCCCAAAATAGCCGCATATACATAGTACCAGACAGGCAATAGTTCCAGGGGGGGTTAATAAGGTCGAAAAGGTGCATCTGGACTTTAAACGACGATAAGTTGCCCACTCGCCATGCAACATCCGCCCTTCGAGCATATATAGCTCTCGCGACTCCACTTTAACCAGCTAATAAAAGATAGCCAGAGGTGAGAGTCTATTCCTCGTCATCGTACACTCCAACCGGCCGGTGAAGACAAGCGTGAGGTGAGGAACGGGACCTTCCCTCGGGGCCAGCAGCTCGCTACTAGCTGCTGCTGTGGCCACATACGTATTATTATTATCACACAAGATGCTTGACATCGCAAAGTTCAAAAGATATGCACTTACTTATTATATACATCATCACTATCGCGCTCGTCGTCACCATGGACTGAGTGTCCCGATTCAACAGGTTTTATGCGATAAACGGGAGCTTACAATCGAGCGAAGTTTTGGAATGTATGCGTATTTATTGTATTTTCTTAAATGTTTTTCAAGTTTTTTCTTACTAGTAATGAACACCCATATTTTTATAAGAAACTGAATCCGAAATAAGACTTAAGCAGTGTAACAGTCTAAAATGAAATAAATCAAAGTAAATAGTATTTTTTTTGATTTTATATTCTACTACCATTCTAATTCTACAGATTGAGATGACCACCATAGATTGTGCTTAAACACATTTTTCTTTAAAAACGTGGAATAGCATTTTTGCTTAAGCGCCAAATCGTAAATTATTACATGGAGATAAAAATGCTAATACGAAAAAAAAATATGTATCACAATCATTTGAAATTGCTAACAGTAATAACTCGACTAAAGATAAGAATAAAAAAAAACTAATACGTTTGCATACCAAAATTTTCCCTAAGGTTAAATGACTAACATGCTTCAACACGAAAAACATCAAAATAAACGTCACTTTAGTTGTCACGTTCTCAAAAAAACGTCAAAAATTAGCCTGCTTAAGCGCCAAAAAAGTGCTCCGATCGACGTGGGTCCTAGACAGATCGACGCAGAAAAAAAAGGAAATTAAACTGTATATATAACTCATTTTTGGCCAAAGTAGCGCTTAAGCATTTTTACCTTTCCACTGTCGATATGTTTTAAAAACCGGGAGAATATTATTTTTCGTATAGTTCAACTGAAATGCTCTTTTTGTCTAGTCTAAATACGAGTCTCTATGTTTAAGACTGATGTAACGTAACAGACTGATTCGTCTTAAAAAATTAACAATAAATACTGTTTAATTAGTCCATTATTTTGGGTTTTAATTACCAGTGTTTTTCTGGTACAATTGACCCCGGACAGGAGGGGTCAATTGTAACACAAGGAGTTCATGAACAAAAACTCAATATTTATTAAAAGGAATAACAATAATAAACTGGAAAAATCCACTCTTGAGATACCTGATGTTTGCGATGAAGTTTTTCCAAGTAATATGGAAGGTAAACAAAAGGCAAAAATCAGTATAGTAAGCTCTAACAAACGAAATACTGTGTTAAAAACCGCGCAGTGTTTTTTAAGTGAGAAATTTCAAATATGTCATTTTTTAACTCCACATGTAGGAATTAAATGCCTCTTGAAGAATATAGACAGCAGCCTAATAAATTACACTAAACAGGATTATTGTATCATTTTAATTGGCGAATATGATTTTAAAAAATCCCAAAAGTATACGGATCTTGTTACCCATATAAGACAAGCTACTCAAAATTTAAACCAAACCTGATCCTATGTGTGCCAACATTTAACTGCGGGAAGTACGCCAGTATGTTTAATTGGAGAGTTGAATTATTCAATAAATTACTATCTCGAGATGTTTCAAAATACGAATACGCATACATTCTCGATAGCAACTGCAACCTCACCTACGATTATCAAATGTTTAATAAATGGTCCGGTTATATAAACAACAGAGGCCTGAGGACAATATTTCAAGACTTAAATAAGATGTAACTGCTAATCGACAGCTACCAAACGTCCGTGCCATCGAAAACATTCCCAGATGAGGTGGAAAGTCAACAACACAAATGTGAAAAGTTTTTTCGTTAACAACCAAATATGTGTACTACACCAAAACATAGCTGGCTTAAGTAGTAAGGCTGATCAACTTGCAGTATGCCTGGATGAACTACTTGACAAACAAACCTGCGTCGACGTTCTCTGTATTACTGAGCATAACATGACAGCTCTCTCTAAGGACTCTGTTGATATACAAAACTACCGGATCGCAGCATCATTTGTCAGGAGCAAAAATAAAGGAGGAGCATGCATTTTGGTTAAAAGTGGACACATGTACAAAGAACTACCCGAAATTGCAGCTCAATCGATATGCGGTCTATTTGAGTCTTGTGCTATAGAACTAATTAAGTTTAAGCTTATAATTGTATGTTTGTATAGAGTACCAAAGTCAGAACATATTCATTTAAGTGTCTTTTTTGAAAAACTGGATACGATTATGCATATAATAAGTAAAAAGACACGTCATAATGTTGTTATCTGCGGAGATTTTAATATAAATATTTTAAAGAATAATAATGTCACACAAGATTAAAAAAATGTTTTAGTTAACTATAATCTCCAACTACAAGTTAAGCAACCCACAAGAATCATTAGTCATAGGTACTTGCATTGATAATATAGCACATAACATTTCAAAGAAATGTGATATAAATGTAATTGACTTCGGACTATCTGATCACACAGCGCAATTGTTAAAAATTCCTATTAAAAATACTTGTCTAATCGATACTTGGCGAATAGTAAAAAGTGATTATAGTGTAGAAAATTTAAGAAAGTTCAAATATTGTATAGGAAAATTAACTTTTAATGACATGATGCATACTAACAATCCAAACGAAGCTTTTAATATTTTTTATGCGGAATTTAAATTATTTTATGACCTATGCTTCTCTTACAAAGTTGTAACAATAAAGACCAACAAAAGCCCAAACTGGATCACGCAGGGAATAAAAAAAATGTAGTAAAATTAAAAGACGACTTCTGTGGGACTTTAGGAAAAAGTCAACGTTGACAAATAAAGTGAAGGTGAAGAACTACTCAACTAGGTTTAAAAATATTACTAAGCTGTCGCAACGAATGCAAAATATAAACGCAATACGAACTGCAGATAACAAAACGAAAATGGCCTGGCAAGTGATAAACAGGAAAAAGTTATACAGTCCTAAAGACCAAATTTTAAAAATTAAAAGCAATAATACTATCATCACTGACCCACTGGCTATAGCGAATGCTTTTAATGATTATTACATTCATAAGACTTCGGAACAAAACGTTGCAGACGGTAATATTCATCAGAAGATTAAAACAACATTAACATCTATGTTTATGGCACCAAGCACCCCTATGGATGTATATAAAATCATAAAACAATTAAAAAACAGTAATAGTGTAGGACATGATGGAGTACGGACAAAAGTTGTTAAATATGTCGCGGAGTGCATTGCACCTCACCTAAGCTATGTTATAAATATCAGCATTAGTGAAGGTATCTTTCCTGGCAGTCTAAAGATAGGTAGCATAAAACCACTTTATAAAAAAACGACAAGGAAGATATGAATTCTTACTTCCTTACTTACTTCTTAATATTCGCAAAAAAAAATTAAAAATTTATACATGGACAATTATACTCGTACTTCGAAAATAAATGTATTTTAACGAATGAGCAACAAGGTTTTCGAAAAAATAAGTCTACAGTTATGGCAATATTAAATTTAATGGAAATTGTAACAAAAAATATGGATATTCGAAAACCAACTTGCGCTATATTCATGGACATGACTCAAGCCTTTGATTTTGTAGATCATCAAATTATTTTAAAAAAACTACATGCTTACGGAATAAGAGGCAACATTCATCAATTATTAGAATCATATTTGAGAGATCGAGAACAATATGTAGAGATATCTAGAATTGATTCAAGGTCAAAAAAAGAAGTTGCTTTTCGATCGGAGAGTCGCAAATTCAAGTATGGAGTTCCACAGGGTTCCGTTCTGGGTCCACTATTATTTATTATTTATATTAACGATTTACCTAGAATAGTAGACAACCCGATGACTATTTGCCGATGACTGCACTTTAATAGTAGATTGCAACGATAAAAACACATACGAGAATGATATAAATAATACGTTAAAAAATATTATTTCTTGGCTTAAATATAACAACCTACAGGTAAATTTAACCTTAAATTTAACACAAACTAGTATTACTTATCAAGGTTGCAAATTAGATGAAGTGGAATCTATACATTTCTTAGGAGTTCAAATAGATCAATCACTTAATTGGAAAAAACAAATAGAATTAGTATGTTCAAAATTAGCTAGCGTAGGACGCTACGCACTTTATAAGTTGCAACAAATAGTCAACATTGAAACTGTATTGACAGCATACCATGCTTTAGTAGCGTCGATCCTTAGGTATGTTGTGGTCATTTGGGGAAATTGCACACACCGCGAAAAAATATTAAGAAGCCAAAAGAGGTGCATTAGGGCAATGATCGGCTTAAAACCAACAGATAGTGTTAAGCCATATTTCGTTAAGTATAAATTATTAACCTTTCCTTCGATATATATTTATGAAATAGCATTATTAGTTAAATGTAACCCTAATATATTTAAGCGAAATAAACACGCTAATAAAATTCTTAGACCACGTGATGATGGTAAAGCAAGCGTTCCACTTGCAAAAACGGCACTACTTGGGAAAAGCATTTTTGTTATGGCACCTCGCATTTACAATAAAATACCAAGACAGATAAGGAACACCAGCATTGATACGTTTAAAAAAAAATTAGTCAAATTATTAATAGAAAAATGTTATTATAGTATTAGCGAATTTTTAAATGACATAGCATTGTAAATAATATATTAATATAAGAGCCATACAATATAATAATATGAATAATTTGTACGCCTAAAGGCAAAACATGAAGAACATTGAATATGTAGAACACCTGTATAAAATTACTCAACTCATGTTTAACAAATAAAATTATCTTTATCTTATCTTTATCTTTATCAATTTGCACCATTCTGATTCGATCAAATGAAAATTATTTTCTAGATTCGGATAGCCAATTAGACTAGAATGTTATATCCTAAGCGATTTTTACGTGGTAGCTTTAGATTCTGAGTTACAGGTCTTTATTTCTAAAATGGTACTATTGTCCCCGGTCTACCCTACTTATGTATGGACCAATTAAAATTTAACTGTACATTTACATTTTATTGGTTTAATTTCATTAATTTTAATTTATGTTCGTGATATTAAACCAGTATCGAAAAATGCAATCAGCATAATTAAATAATCTAGACACGCGGCATTCAGACTCATATTATATGTAGTACTATGGTTAATCACAGATTAGACACAACTTACCAATGAAGATCGTGACGTCACTACATTACAGGTCAAATAATGTCAAATGATAAATTAGAAATAACTATTTAATACTAATTTTGTAAAATAATCTGATAGCAGGGAATGGTTCTACAACCCTTTTTCTCGAAATGGTTTTTGAATCACTTTACATTACACAATTATGGGATAATCCAATTCTTGATACGAGCTCCTTAGCGCCTTGTTGGCAGAAATGGAGCGGAGTGACACCTTCATACGAAACGCCCCACCATACCATCACGCTCGCTGGATGATGGGAACGCGACACATTTCGTGCTGGACCTGGAACATCTTTGGGTGAATTTCAAAAAGCGTCAAATTATCCTAATTTTGGTGGTATTTTTTATTTTGTTAGTAGGGTTCACAATTATACTTTTAAGGGACGTCATTAATAATAATTAAAACAGTGTTAAAACGGCCCTTCATTACACCAAGTGATTTTTACGATTTTACTAATTATGTACCACCAAAATTGCTATTATCCACCAAAATTACTTTTCTAAGAAACACAATCAATAACAACATATCGGGCTAATTAAAATATAATCGTTAAGGAATCCTACTTGTTATTTTTTAAACCAAAAATGTATATTTCTTAATATATAATAAATAATAAATAATGATTATTTATTGTTTAAATAATTTAGGTGGAATCCTGCAATTTTGGCAATTTTGGTGTCATCGGAAAAGCCACCAAAATTGTACCTACCACCAAAATAAGAAATTGAACTATTCATTTATATTCAAAGCGAATCTTTTAGTTTAACACAAATTTAAATTAATACAGTTAAAAAGACACCATAAACATACTTGAAATAACTATCAGACGATAAAACTTTTCGCGAAATAATAACTTATCTAAGTTATCACAATTAAAAAACTGTATTCCATACCACCAAAATTAGATATTTATGTGCTTAGCGGGAAGACGCAGCAAGATGGTACAAATATTTCACCATCTGTTGCTGGAGTGAAACTGAACGAAAAACTGATGCCATATTTGTTTGTTTAATCACTTTTCGTTCGATCATAAAATCAATTTCTATATTCACCACCAAAATTGACTATTTCGTTAGGACAGTTTTATTTACACTACTCCCAGTTTCCTTTTATTTGCAAATGCAATAATTGTAATATTTTAAAATAATAACTAATATGGAATACAGATAACTAAATTATAAATCTAGTTGAGGCTTAATATCTTTGTACCACGGTATATCAGTATATGCGACAAGTACAGAACACTACACCAAAATTGATTTTGGATTGAAGATTATTTCTTTTACGATAAATATGATAAGTTAATAATAATTTTAAACTAGTACTTAAAATCATAGTACTTTGTGTATGATTAACTAGAAAATAAATAGTTTTCCAATACATGTAATTTACACCCCAATTATCACGTCCGCCGCTCAAAAATATGGTTGGGATAATTACCCCTTTGCTGCTTTTGCATTAACTTTATTGTTTTATCGGTTGAACATTTCTTCGAAAGTGAAGATTTTTTATCGGTGAAGAGCATTTTTTCGCATCGTGTCCCTTAAGCAGCATCGGCCAACGTTCGCGTCGTAATTTACGAAGGCGATCATTAAGGAAGTGAACTTTCCTACAATTGTAAGCCTTTACCTTGAGATTGTATTTCAGTATTTTGTTTACCGCAACACGCGAAATTTTACTCTGCATAGCGATTTTTTTCTGGGTGCGACATAAATTTCGGCGACGTCACTCTCTGATTATTTTGATGTTAGGAATCGTCCTTACAGACCGCGGGCGACTAAATAATAAAAATATACAAATAGAACACAAACAAACCAAATTCAAAATTGAAAAACGAATTAGACATTTGCCGGTGCCAGTATTATAATGATTTCTTTTTTAAAGTTAAAGTTTGTCTCAAAACTTATGTACACACGAGCTAGATGCTCGCCGTGCTTGGGTAGCAAATTAAATATCCTAAAACTCTTATACTTGTGTAAAAAGTTGTTATTTTATAACCTCGTGGTACAAAATAAATGTATTTATTATAATAGTAGCTTATGCCCGCAATTTCACTTTGCTGTTTTCTTTTTTCTTTTGTATCAAATTCCATATTATAAAACATAACAATATTGGTATGTAAAGTACAGTACAGTTTTTACTAAGTGGAAAAATGAATCACGTAAATAGGTCTCCCATTAAAAAAAAACTGTTATATCCTATATCGTCCGCAATCCAATTTCTTCCACATTCGCATCTCGAGTTGGGAATATGGACAAGATGGAAATAGGGACGAGATGGGAATGTGGCCAAATTGGGAATTTGGAGGAAATGAGCATGTGGACGAAACGGGAATGTGGACCAAGTGAACCTAAAACTAAAACACCACGTAAAAGCGGCCGCACTGCTACGTCACATGAGCGACAGAGATAGAGGCATTTTGTGCGACTAGAGGCAAAAGAGACGCTTCGCGACAAAATCAAATTAGTCAATATGGAAGTAGTCATTTTAGGAAATGGCCTGTCTAGGAAGTGGCCTATCTGGGAACCAGTCTTTAGAGGAAATGTCATTATGGGAAGTGTTCAATGCATGTTCTGGATGTTACAAGACTGGTCATTCTAAGAAGCAGTTAATTTGGAAGTAGTCGTTTTAGGAAAAGACCCTTCTGGGAAGTGTTCAATCTGGGAACTGGTATTTATAGGAATGGTCGTTTTGGGAAGTATTCTTTCAGACATATGGTCATTTTGGGAAGTGGCCATTACGTGACGAAACCAATTGACAACAATTCATATGTGCTAAGGTAGTAAAATAAAATACCGTTTGTAGATTTTACACTGCTGATTACAGTAAAAATATATTTGGATTTTTTTATGCAGTAGTTTTTTTTTATATTTAGGAAAAACAGTAAAAAAAGTTGTATTGTTAATGTTAGGAATACACTTATAGTGCCCTTAGTCCATTTATTACAACTGTCTGTCTGAAAAAATATACAACTGTCATGTCATTGTTTATCTGTCTGACGGATTACTTAATTCTAACGACACGCTTTCGACTCTCGTAATACTATTGTTTTGTTATACGCTATTTAAAATGAAAGTAACTAACGGATTTGTAAAAGCGGATAGCCGCAATCTGCCCAAAGTCGACGAATTTATGTTGTTACATTTCATGCGGGAAAATGACATGACATGACAGTTCTGTTTCTGTTTAAAGTACTTTTTTTATTTTATGTCATGCTAAGATCACGACATCAGTATTCCTAACTTTGTATATACGGTCTTTTTAATGACTATTTCTTTAATAAATTATTAACGACGAATTTAAGTTAAATAAAGAAAAACCGAGAAACACGGGTAGTCTAATTTTTAACCATCTATTATAAACGCGGAAAAACAGAAATGCTTTTATTTTTGAAATGTTGTCAATTTGAGAATCGTTTTTTTTCCTTCTTTTATAAAAAAATATATATAAGAAGTTTCATGTATTTAAAAATAAAATTAACCAATGAAAGGCACCTTTGTAACTTGAGTATATTCATGATAAAGTGACGGAAGGTAATGAACCCTAAGAGTGTAATGAAAACCGTATGGAAGGTAATGAACAAGGCTTGGAAGGTAATGATATCGGATTGAAAGTATGATTATATATGGAAGATGAGAATGACAACATGATTGGTTATGTTCAATGTACACATTAGGGAGTATATTATCTAATCAGCCTCTGAAATAAGTATATTTTTTTTTACATTCACGCCTCAATTGACTATTGTTTTGTGGGATTGACTCGGATTTGTCGAAAGCAAGAGGATCATGTTCTTTTATATCATTGGGGACTGGAATCTTTATCACTTTCAGGGGAAGAATTATCAATTGATATCTTCTCCAGTTCTCTTTCCTTCTACTTTCTATTTAAATAGTTTTAAGATTTTTCCTCTATATTTTCTTTTACTCACGTTATTCTGTTGCGCTAATATCCTTTATACTGTTTTTTTCTTATTTTCCTTTTTTTCGGTTAGGTTTTCCTGTAATTCTTAAGTACAGAACTATTTTTAGTATTTTTCAAAATTGTAGGCCCGTTTAATTTTAATCGTTAAATGGTCAATTTTCACCTATTTTCTAACTAAAACTAGATTATAAAAAATATATATTTGAGATTATCACAACGAGCTTTTTCATTTGATTTGTCACACGATATAATATATATAACTATTATTTGTAATTCTAATTTAGCCCCCAAAAATGGCCCCCAAAATGTTTAAAATTCATTTATTTACATTACATGTTCGTCTTTAAGTCACCGACTTACATATGTGTACCAAATTTTAACTCAATCAGTCCAGTAATTTCGGAGGAAATTGGCTGTAACGGATGGACGGATAGGCAGACAGACAGGCAGGCAGACAGATAAAGAGACAGTCAGACAGACAAGCGAGTGGTGCTATAAGGGTTCAGTTTTTTGTTTGAGGTAAAAGGAACACTAAAAAGGATGATACATAAATAGTTATTAAGTAAAAAGTAGCTCGCATTAATTATTGTTTAAAAAGCATTTGCACGCTAATTCTCAGATCAATTTTGATAAAAATCGGTAAACCACGACAGGCGATCAAAGAAATGAACACACCTACATTCTCACTTTCGGTTTTATAATATTAGAATAACTTTGGAAAGCTTTGTTTATTTTGGAAACAGAAAGGTATTAATTCCCTTCCAAAGGTTCATTCATTTTTTCCGTAAAATAGAAGATAATGAATCGGAAGGTAATGAGTATTTGCCCTTTGATCCTAATTTTACTATGTTGCCGGTGTGCTTGTTCTACTAGATTTAATATGCAATAAAAATTAAATACAAGGACCTCGGTACACTAAGACAAATAGCTTATAAAAAATTACTCACTCAAAAAGACGCGGGATGGCGATGAAGTTTTGGCGATATCAAATTTCTCTCCGTACAACAATATCGTCATTATTTTCTTAATCTTAGCGCTCTTCCGCTCAGAGATGTGGCGCTCGAAGTGCGGGAGGGAGGCGCGCCGTAGGTTCATGCCGCCGTTGAGTGTCCACAGGTAACTTAAAACATGCACGTTCTTCATCGAGGACGGGAAAGAGGTTTTTGATTTGACAAAACTAAAACCTTGATTCTTTCAAGGTTAATACAGTATTTAAAATTAATCAACCCGAATTATATATTGTTTATTTGTTGCTTAACATGATAAAATGACAGAAATCATAATTACATGCAGAACTAGGGAATAAAAAAATATCAAAGCCTTTGAATGCTCGTTGGAAACAGGAGGGGAATGAGATTTTGGCATTTATTTTATCATTTACTTGCTTTAACAAGGACTAAATTCTATGCTCGTTAGATGGTTCAGGAAGTACTTTTAGGCTGTAATAACCCTATTAAAAAATATCTGTAAAAAATCTTCAAATCATACCACTTTTTACCCTGGAAACGTGATTTGAATGAAATGCAAGAATGACCCAGTAACTGCTGACATAGAAAAAATTTACAGAATGATACTTGTTAATACTCTGATCAAAGGCCATTACAGCAAATATTGTGGCGTGATGATCCTACTGAAAAAAATAAAATTTTCTATTTAAACACAGTTACCTACGGAACTGCCTCAGCGCCGTTCCTGGCTACAAGATATCTTGCTCAGTTGGGACATGACTGCATGAACAGAACCTCATCACTTCATGATGAGTGTATTAATCATACAATGTCTTCCCAAAGCAATAACAAAAACAAAAATAAATTAATAGGTACTTCAATCTTGCACGATTTTTATGTCGATGACTTCGTGACAGGTCATGACGATAGGGATGTGTTAGTGACCATCAGCAGCCCCGGATCTAGGGGGGGGTTAGCCGGGGCCTATGCAAGCTCAGGGGGCGGCCAAATTCACACTTTATAGACGAATGGACAACTCATCATTTACTTAACTTTGACCACAGAATAAATGCTTGGCTCTCTCCTTAAATCTTGTAGGTGTTCATACTGCCTCATCATGCCGGGAAGCTATTAGGTAACCTATTACCCTATTAGACTAGGCCCAAAACTGAAAAACGCGTCTGTAAACCATTGCAAGCGGCAAATCATGTAACAGATGGGGTGAAAACGTTATCCGAGGGTTTTGACCCTGTAGAATACGGATCTGCCTGTCGCCATTCCGAAATTTGAACCGGAAGTATGCTATACCGGAAAAAGTGCAGCCCATACAAAAAAAAAATCGTATATTTTGTAAATCATTGTTGCGGTACCCTAAAAAAGGTCCGATTGTTATGGTTTTTTAGTAAGTTGTAAAGGACAATATAGCTGTGTTAACCCAAATTTTTCGTCCGTCCAGCTCTATTTCATTCTCCGCCATCTTGCAAAAACTGACACTTTTTTCTGTTTTTTGCCGATACTGTAGTTGAAGTTTATTCTAGTGCTAATCATGGTTCTGCAATATTGTAGAGTACAAATTTTGCTAATAATGGTTCGGCAATGTTGTAAAGTACAAAATTTGCTAAAAGTTTTGGGTTCAAAGATTTTTTCCACGATCCCTAGGGACGAAGAAATGCAATCGTCTATGGGGAGGTAGCGTTAAAATTGCTACTTTTTTCTAGTTTTCCTTCCATATTTACGTTTTAGTGCACTTTAGCGTAAACTGTACTTGGGCAACATTATAGACCACAAAATTTCCTGTAATTTTTGTCCTAAAACATTTTTTCCACGACCTCTAGGAAGAAGATATGGAATCATAAATATATGGAGTGCTAACGTCAAAAATTGTGTCCCATTCCAGTTTTCTTCCCATATTTACGTTTTAGTGCATTTTAGCGCAAACTGAAGTTCTGCAATCTTGAGACAAAATTATCTACAAAGTGAAAGTTTCTACGATACCTAGTAATAGTAATATGGAATGCTCAGGTTTAGCCCGTAAACCTCGTAAAAATTGTGACTTTCAAACCCTCACATCTAGGAAAAGGGAGTTAAAATTCAAAGAATGACGAAAACGGTGGCACAACTTGGTGCATGCCAATTCGTTCTTCATACACGAGCACATGGGAGTCAGGTACTGGCATGAACAATTGAAAGATACAATATCCGTGCAGACTTTCAGGACGGGCTCGAGGGTCATTAGATTGAGAATATATTGGTTTTGATGAAGTCTTCACCCATATGACGTATTTTCCATCACCACCGGTCGAGTATGATGAGCATTTTCCCATACGTTCACCTGAAAAACTTTAAATAAATATTCAGTATCGCAAAAGCAATTGATTTTACACTAGCACTCCATAGATGATTCCATATCTTTTTTCCTAGAGGTCGTGGAAAAAATGTTTCAAGGAAAAAATAACAGCAAATTTTGTGATCTACAATATTGCCTAAGTACAGTTTGCGCTAAAAAAGTAGCAATTTTTAACGCTACCTCCCCATAGACGATTCCATATCTTCGTTCCTAGGGGTCGTGGAAAAAATTCGTTGAAGCCAAAAGTTTTGGCATATTTTGTACTCTACAATATTGCCGAACCATGATTAGCACTTGAATGAACTTCAACGACAGTACCTATCGGCAAAAAACAGAAAGAAGTGACAGATTTTGCAAGATGGCGGAGAAATAAATAGAGCTGGAGGGATGGAAAATTTGGTTTACTACGGCTATATTGTCCTTTACAACATATTAAAAAACCATAACAATCGGACCTTTTTTAGGATACCGGAACATTATCAACGATTTACAAAACGTACGACGAAGTTTTTTGTATGGGCTGCACCTTTTCCGGTATACTCGTAGCATACTTCCTGTTCAAATTTCGGAATGGCTGCAGGCAGATCCGTATTCTGCAGAGTCAAAAGCCTCTGATAACGATGTCACCCAAAACTGTTACATGATTCGCTGCTTGCATTCTAATTCATCAAAAATGGTCCTAGACTATATTTGGACTGATTCAAAAAGTATATTGCTTTTTTGCTGGCTCCACTACTAGGTGGGACATTATGAAAAAATACGTTAAAACAAATTTAAGAATCTTCTTCAAGAAAATCGAATTGCACACGAGTTAAATTATGACATTTCCATAGATTTATTTGCTGAACAAAAAACTCGAAGAGTAAAATTGTTATTTCAATTCACAAATGCAATAATATACATACATATTTTTATTTTTATTATCCTGTGCTGTGTATAAAATATATATCCTACACGTTCATGTCTATAATTATATCTGTAAATAAATAGGCTTATCACAGAAAGAAAGAAGGCCTATGTCCAAATGCCAATCAATTAGTAGACATACTCGTATTTTGATAGCTGAAATTATGATGATAAAGGTAAAAATAAATATAAAGGGCGGGGGCGGCATTCCTCAGTTTTTGCCCCGCCTAAAAAAAATGAAGATCCGGGGCTGACCATCAGTAAAGGGATTAACCGTCAACTTAAAGGCGCCCATTTCAATTTGCGAAAATGGAATTGGATTTACTCAGACATTCTGCATGAAATACATTACGAAGATGAGAGAAAAGGTGATCCTTTATTAACCAATAATAATGAAAGTAATTCAAAATTATTACGTGTAATCTGGAACTGTCAGAATGATTACCTTTAATTTTTATCGTCGATATCAGACTTATCCACATATAAAAAACTAACTAAGCATCTAGTACTATCTACCATCGCTCAGATCTTTGATCCTCTCGGACTCGTCAACCCATGCTTATTGCGAGCTAAAATTATACTTAAAAAAATATAGGAAAATAACTGTGCATGGGATGATGAAGTACCACTGGAATTAAAAATTCCATTCAATAAATTCCTTAAAATTTTACCTTACCTTAATTATATTCAAATACTACGCCGAGTGTTATGTGATTTCCCTATAACAATAGAACTACAGACATTCTGTGACGCATCAAAACATGCCTACTCAGCGTATGTCTATACGTGTGAGCGTATCCAGGCCAGACGGTTGTATTTTGTAGAGGAGAAAAAGAAAAAGATGATTACATTGTGAATGTTTTAAATTATGAAGCGCAATGGTGACAAGCAAATTTTTTGAAAGCAATAAGAATACAAATTTTGATTGTCGAATAAGACAGTATATAAAATATAGCCAGTACATATTTCAACAACCGCCCATTAGCAAAAGCCTCGCAAAAAAAATACTTGCTCATATCAACTATATAAATCCTTAAACGTACATCACAAAACAGCATTAAAACAATATCTAAACATTAAATTTAAGACAAGTTCTCGATATTAACCAAAACTATTCCATTCACACATCTTCTATGTGCTATTTGCGAAAGACACTTGGTCAAAACATCTGCTGACTTATCGCTAGACTTAATAAATTTAAGTTTTGTGACATTATCTAACACCTTTTCACGAATAAAGTGATATTTCATATCTATTTGCTTAGTTCTGCCGTGATGCACAGGATTGTATGCCAAGTTTTGTGCTCTCTAACTATCGCTATACAATGTTACACTAGGATATTGAGTGCTACATACCTCAGAAATGAAACGTCGCAGATATACAGCTTCTTTGAGGATAAAGCCACCGTAGGTTGCTTTTTCGACTCCCACGACACTGGAACATATGCCAATTTAAAGCAATACCCTGTATAGGACCGACGATCACTAGTACGGTTAGCCCATTTGGCATCAGTATACCCTTCAAGGGTTCTTCCAGTTTTCAATAGATTATAGAATAATCTAGTGTGTTTCAAATACGGAAGCACCCGTTTTGCTGCCAACCAATGAGATTTGCCTCTTTTATTATTAAATTGGCTCAAGTAACTGACAGCAAACGCGATATCTGGTCGTGCATTAACAGCAAGATACACGAGAGGGTCAATTATTTGCTGGTAGGTAATCATAAATTAAGTCTTTACCTTCTGAATCAATATCCAACTTGCTATTAGCTAACGGTGTATCAAATTCCCTCGCATTTTCCAGTCTAAAGTTGTTTCAGTAAACTCGATATATACGATTTTTGATATACTTGTATTTTTCCTGCATTACAGGAAATATTTAAACCTAAATAATACTTTAATGGGCCTAGATTTTTGATTGAAAAATATTTTTGTTAATCATTCTTGACACTAACAAATGTCATGTCATTCTTGTAGAAGACAATCAAATCGTCCACGAAAACGGCCAGTATTATTATTTCCGTACTAAGGAGTTTCTTATATAGGTACACACGGTTCAGTAGGCATTCTATTAAAACCAATTTTAGTCAAGGTTTCGTTAAGTTTAATATTCCACGCACGAGGGGCTTGCTTTAGCCCATATAAAGACCTTTGCAGTAGACATACCTTATCTTCATAGCCCTTCTTCACGAAACCTTGAGGCCGGTCCATGTAGACCTCCTCTTCTAAGTCACCATTTAAAAAGGCTGTGTCTATATCCAAATGATCCATTTTAAGGTCCAATTCAGCGACTAAGTCGAATAAAATACGCAGGGACAAATGCCTGACCACTGGTGAAAAAGTCTCGTGGTAGTCTATTCCTGCAATTTGATTAAAGCCTTTTATCACAAGTCTAGCCTTATACCTTGTAATATTGCCATGTGCGTCTGTCTTTAATTTGTACAACCACTTGCATGGAATTATTTTTCGATTCGGTCTATCTACCAGTTTCCACGTATTAAGTCTCATCAGTGAATCATACTCATCTTGCATGGCTGATTTCCATTTATCAGCATCATCGCCTCGTACTGCTTCAGAATACATTTGAGGTACGCTATCTGCAATAAGTGTATGATAGGAGAAATAATCTGGACGTTTCCTATCCCTAGTTGGATAGAGTCTGTCTAATGAAAGCTGAACCTGGATTTTTCTTGGCTGACGAGTCTGGCAACACTATTTAATATGTCGTTTGGACTTTGTTGTTATTAGAAACTTGTCAATTCGAGATCTAAATTGATAAAAATACGGAGTAATCATGCCGTCGACGATAAGAGGCGGTGTCCGGGAGATTCTGTATACTATTATACAGAAGTACAAAGAAAAACAAGAAGAAAGAAAAGCATTATTGATGCAAAAAATTAATTGTTTAGTTACGGTGACCAAATTTATAGGTTAGTACGGCTTTAGTACGGCATGTTCATTTTGATACTACTATTTCTCTATGTGCAATCCTAAGTTTAATTTACCTTTTTCTGTCTATTATACGATGAGATTAAGAAATTAAACGAAATTAAATTCGTTTCAGAAAACCTGGACGTGCACGTTGACAAAAGTGTGCTGGAAAACGTAAAGCAGCTGAAAGAGGTTGAGGAAACTGAGTTAGCCTGCCAGACTCAGACGAAATATTTGGAAGAAGTATCTTCAATGACCGGTAATTACTAAAATTATCATTGTCTTTCCCTATATAATAGGTGTAGGTACCTATTGTCTGTCCCTATATCATGTTGAATCTCTTAGCATTCACAATTTTATTAAATTAATTTAATAGACAGATGATTAATGTAACTGACACTCATAGTTTCAATAAAACAATAAGGAGGTGTTTAGTTAAAAGATATCATAAACATATTATTTGATATGTATTTTCTGTGTGCGGAGCAAACAGCATTTTGTTGTTTATGAACCAAATGTACACTGTACAGTCGATTTCATAAATATGTGTACACTTTAGTACCTTATCTATTTATTTAATGTCATTTTTGATCGGCCAGATATAAAAGATGTTCGGGTTATATGAGTCTTCCTTGTTCTTAAACCGTTGCGATTAGAACCTCACCGATGCAATTTCATTTCACCTAAACCCAAATGTTTTTAGGGCTGTCGGACTGTACAATGGGGCTGTACTGCGCAACCACACAATGTATTTCTAAATGGTGTTCTGTTTATTTAACACTTTCTTTCTTCTTACAGATATCAGTGTTTCATCTTTAAAAAGAATAAGTAATGAGGGAAAATTAAACAACGGTGTCTTTAGTACTCCCGGAAAAAAGCGACCTCACAAGGCCACGGTGTCTAATTTGGATAGCTTTGACATCCAAGCTATCCGAAATAAAATAAATGAATTTTATATTGTAAAAAAACAAGTGCCTACACTCAGATGCTTATTGGCAGAGTTGAGAGAAAGCATCGGAATAATTGTATTTTATGATTGGAAAAAATGATCTGCTGGAGTTTCTTGCGGCGCTTCTTCTCCAAGATATAATTGTCGTTAGATAGAGTTGTAAGGGTGATGAGAATAATGTTACCTCTAATTACTTAATTAAAAAGGTTGAATATAATATTCCTCATCATCATTGTTTTATTATGCTGTGTGCGACACAGACGAAAACCTCTCGTATCAATGAAATCTATCAACAGCACGACTAGCACAAGTTGCTCGTGACTTGTTTGTCGCTCGGATCTCCCTTACTATCTAGTCTGTTACGATAGAGACGCACAGAGCGACAAGCGAGAAAATACAACTTGTGCTACACGTGCAGATCACTATATTTTCATGTCAAATATATTTCGAAAAACCAAATGTGCTCCAGTCACTGTCATCGTATTTTACCTAAAGTGCTTTTCATCAAAATATAGCGCTCGTAATAATATATATGAAAATATAGTACGCGTTTCCTCTTCCTTTGTGCCCACCAAAATAAATAAAATAATAAAAGTATCAATATCGTTTATTCCTTCATTGATCGGTAATACCATATCAAGATTTTTTGAATTTGCCGCTTTTTCCCAGGTTCAGCTTTCATTAGACAGACTCTATCTCCGTTCTTCTACTACTGGATGATTCTCCATGACCTCAGCCTCAGGTGGACATGATGTTTCAGGAAGTGGATCAGCAGAAGCATCTTCAAATTATTTCAGTAACATATAATTTGCCTCTTCAACAGTACTAGGAGAAAACTGTGATTCCCTAGATACCTCGGGCAATACGTTTTCCTCACACGCATGAGGGGGAAGCCCAACTACCCTATCATCACATCCCTGTATCGGATTCACATTATCTAACAATATGACAGGACCACCAGGTACAGAAATGTTTTTGGACGTACTTGGGTCTTCATACGATTTATTGTTCTTCAAACTTGTGAAGCAATCTTCGAAGAAAGTAACGTCACGTGATTTAGTAAACCTTCTTGGATATTGGGGATTCGGAATATGAAACTATTTGGATCATCCGAATATCCACCAAAGATACATTCCACGGCTTTCATATCGAACTTTTTCCGTTGGCAATCAGGTACATGAATCAAAGCTCTACTTACATCCGAAAACCCTAAGATTTCTTAGATTCGGTTTACGGTCATACAATTTCTCAAAAGGAGTTAGATTACTAAGCGCGCGATGAGGGGACCTATTTTTTAAATAAACAGAAGTCTGTACCGCATCTTCCCAATACGCTTTGGAGAGAGAACACTGTGCCAACATAGAACGAGCTTTTTCGACTACCGAACGTATTGTTCTTTCTGCAACGTCATTTTGTTTGGTGTACAATACCATTAGTGTGAAAAAGATCTGACAATTCTTTGTTGACATATTCACCTCCGTTATCCGTCCTAACAGCTTTTATTTGAGCTCCAGTTTGCCGTTCTACAAATTTTTGAAAAAGGCAAAACATTTCCTTCACCTCTGTCTTGGAAGAAATAAAATATATAAAAATAAAGCGTGTATAATCGTCTACAAATAGAACAGACTTATTACCTTGTAGAGATGTTTCCGACATCGGTCCACAGATGTCGCTGTGTACCAACTCAAGCATTGAAGTTGCAGGTTTATAGGCTATTTTCTTAAACGGTTTGCGAGCTTGCTTGCCTTTCACACAGGCTACGCAACTGTGTTTGTCAATTTCTGTAAACTCTACACCTACATGACTATTTCTCAAATGGTTCATACCAATGCGACACAAATGACCCAAAAGCAAATGCCATAATTGGTAACAAGATGCGGAGTCAGAGTGCACATCACAAGCCACATTGTGAGGAGTATTGACAGTATAGTCTAATTTGTACAGTCCTCTATAGGGCGAACCGTGAAGAATAGAGTCACCTACAAAAGAAAAGGTATCAGAATTATAGAAATTACAACCATTTTTGTCAAAAATTATACTAAATCCTTATTCCATAGCCTTATAAACAGATATCAAAATGCTATTCAAAGAAGGTACATAAATTACATCATTTATTGTATTAACAGCAGAATGAGTTTTAATGGCAATATTTCCAATACCGCCAGAATCTATTTTGCTATCATCCGCTTTAGTAATTTTGTTTGTTGATTCTTGGGACCTCAGGTTCTCAAACCATTCCAATATAGATGCCATATGATGGGTTGCTCCTGAGTCAATAGTCCAGTAGTCTTCACTGACATCTCCACTCGTTCCAAGAGCTACTAACGAAGTTGATTGTTGTGGCTTTTTCTTTGTCTTCTTTAATGGACACTCTGGGCGTTTATGACCAGCAGGCCTTTCGCGTAACAACACCCGCAATCACAATCGTTTTCATTTTGAAAATCGAAGGTTTGTCTGCATACAAAATGAAACCAATTGTTTTGTTTTGAAGCCGATCGCGATTGCGCGTGAGTTACGCGAAAGGCCTGCAGGTTCATTGCAATCATAACATACAATAGGCTTCTTAACTTTTCTGGGTTTGATATCTTGGGAACGCAGAGCAGAATAATTTTTTGTTGAGTCTTCGGTTTTTGACATTTCGTTGAGAAGTTTAGTCTTCACAAGTTCTGTAGTCACTTTCCGATGGCTATTTTCTAAAGCCATAATCAAGGGATCAAACCTCGATGTAAGTCTTCCGAGTAAAATAGCAGCAACAGATGTATCTTCTATATTTTTTCCTGTCAGATAAATCATGTACAGTCGACATGACTGCATTTATATATGATTCAATATTAGGAAAATCAGAAATGTTCAGCCTATATAATCTTCTCTCTAAATAAAGACGCCCCATACCTTTGTCCTCATATGCACTTTGCAGTGCAATCCAGGCTTCAGATGCTGTTTTAGCACTTCTTACTTGCGTTATTGCCGAGCCTTCGAGTGTGAGGCACATCTTCGTCAAGGCCTTTTTATCATTCTCTGACATAATATCCGCAGGAATAGTTTGGCCTTCGGGATACCCTTTTATAGCTTCCCACAATTCCTCATGCATCAAGTAATTACGCATTTTGAATTTCCATGAGCTATATCCATCTCTATTAGTTAGATAAAAATTGGGCAATGAGGAAGAAATAGAGCCTCCTACCCGATTGGAATCTCCACGCGGTTGAGCCATCGTATATCACACAATTGTGGAACTTGTAAATAATATTGTTACTTTCCAACAATATCACCTCAAAAAGTCATCATCACCTCATCAATTGTTCTTTTGTAGGTACTAATTATATTTCCTTACAAAAATCTTCGTGCTGGTAACTTTTTTGTTATATTTTGTAGAAGAGAAAAAGAAAAAGATGATTACATTGTGAATGTTTATTTTGAAGTGCAACGGTGACAAGCACGGACCTAAAAAAAATACGGACGTAACGTTACACTAAAAAGGTGTGAAGTATGCAAGGTCTGTTATTTCGTATTCGCATTGTGTTATAAAAACGTGTAAAAACTACATTAGTAAATATAAAAAGACACGCGGTATCAGTTATCACGTGTAAATTATGATTATTCATGTTATTTTTCATAAATATGTGTTTATTTACTTTGACGCAAATTACAAACAATAATGACAACCAGTGTTGCCAGTTTTTTCACGTTTTTTTTGTCCTAAAAATGGGGAAATCTGTAACGCCGTTAGTTAAACAATAGGAACAAAAGTTTTTTTTTTAATTACTCATTAATTTCTGATAGCTTTCTTAAAACATGAAAAATGTTAATAATAATAATAAATTTTATTTCAGGCAACGAGGCCCATAGTTACAAATACCTTATATACTAACATACATAACAATATAAAACTTAAAACTAACACCGAGGTGACAGAACAGCGGGTATCTGTTTTGCCAAAATTGGCGTGATGCTCGATGCCGGTAGGTTGCCCCGAAACCGCCGGAACACGACACCTTTCGGCCAGAAGTCAGGACACTCAACGGTTCCCAGTATAAAATGCGGCATGCGCACTACAAACGAACTGAAGTGCACGTAGCGAAGCGACCGCAGCCGAAACACCGTCAGGCTGCATACAACCTTCTGACGGACTTACTCCACCACGTCGTCTACTGTTGCGGAGTGGTGCAGGCAAGACAGGAAGAGCGCCGTGTTCGGTATAGCTGACCGCAACTCGGAATTTGAGTCCGTTACTGCAGTACCACACCGAGTCTTATGAGTCTTCCTACGTGGTTTGCTGTGCTGCACCAATGTGAATCCCTCCTTATCCACACCGGTACGAGGGAGCTCCTTCACAGAAGTTGGAGCTCTCTTCTTCGCCGCCTTAACAGGCGCGCTAGACCGCCTAAGTTCAGCGGCCTTGCCGGCTGCGTCAGCGTAGCTGCATGGAGCCGGCGGGGTGGCGGGGGCGGGGGGGGCTTGACCTGCGCGGGGGGCCCGCGGGTCGCGGGGCGGCACGCGGCGATCGAGGCGCTGCTGGCTTTTCAAGCTGCGTCAGCGCGGGCGCGAAACTTGAGGCCGCCGTATCGACACAAGTTCGTTCGTTGACATTGGAATTTGATGCAACACCCGATGACCTAATTACCGGGACAGACTTGCGCAAGCAGGTAATTTAACTGCGCATCTCGGTAATAGTCACTTTGCCACTGCAAATCTCATCCTCTATGAAGCTGGTTTTGCAGATATGCACGATGCTAACGTCAGTCATGGCTCCTTGGTTGACGGCATTTTGAACAAACGCCAACAGTTCATTCACTACGAGTTGCTGAGTACCCATAGCAAAAGTCCGCGCAGCGGCTAAAGCCGCGCAATTCGCGAATTACGTAATTCAAACTGTGCAATGTGACACGTCCGTCTCCGATCGCTCATCGCACTGCACTCAAGTAAAGACGGTTGGGTTTCAATTATATGTTAGTTAAAATGTTTTCATTAAAATGGGCAAATTGACGATTTATATGGCAACAGTTAAAGCACGCACACTCGTAAACGGACGGCCATTTTGTGTGCTTCACTCATGATTAGACTAGGTTACGTCCGTATTTTTTTTAGGTCCGTGGTGACAAGCAAATTTTTTGAAAGCAATAAGAATACAAATTTTGATTATCGAATAAAACAGTATAATAAAATATAGCCAGTACATATTTCAACAAAGGCGAGGTTCACGTACACCTACTTATTGGGAAATCTCGAGTTGCACCCTTTAAAAAGAATATGACAATTCCCCGGCTGGAATTAGAAGGGGAATTGCTAGCTACCCGACTTGCAAAAAAGGTTAAAGGTTCAATGAGACTAAAATTTCATTTTGCGCATTAGGTACTGGTGTGGCTTCACCGTTGTACTAGGTTGGGTAAAAATGTCAAAATCAAAACTAAAACAGTATGTATTTAATAGAGTTACTGAAAATACTTGGAAAATACAGACACTTGTAGCACAGACCTTAATCCTGCTGACATTCCTATAGGATCACGAGGATTGTATTTAATTTGTAATTATTGATATTATTATTTTTATGCTCTATTTTGTAATAATTATTATTATTATTTAATGAAACACGAATGACAATGTATAATCCTTACTGAATAAAGAATTATGAATTATGATTACACGCTCAGAAACTAAAAACTTGTTATTTGTGGTTCTCAGGCCCCAGTTTCCTTCCCCATACTAATATTGTGATGCCAAAACAACCAGAAAGTATAACTTCATATAACAAACTACCTGAAACGAAATTACATTTTAATTTTCTTCTAGGCAACATAACAAATAATCATGTCATTAAATTTTTTAATTATTCTAAATTACGAGTTTATGCTTATGTTCACAGATTCGTATATAACCGCCGTAATTCATCAAAAACATTAACCAGCCTCACAAAGCCTAAGCCACAGATTACTATACTCTACAAATACAGGGCCTGTTGTTTGATCAGTGGTTATATAATATAATATAATATCAGGGGACAATGTCACACCAATTGGCCTAGTCCCAAACTAAGCTCTAGGCTTGTACTATGGGTACTAGACAACGATATTAATACTTACATAAAGAAATATATACTTAAATACATAGAAAACATCCATGACTCAGAAACAAATATTCGTGCTCATCACACAAATATCTGCCCTTACCGGGATTTGAACCCAGGACCGCTAGCTTCGTAGGCAGGGTCACTACCAACTAGGCCACCGCGTCGTCTCGCGGTTAAAGTAACTAATAGTCAAAAATCGTTACTAATGGTTAAAATCTCAAGGAGATGTGTCAGATCTTCGATGCGAGCGATCCGACGGAGGGAACGGATCCGCTTACCGTGACCCAGGGTTTTTTAAGGGTTATTATAGCGCTGATTTTTATAAACCCGCACATTTCGGTAAGCGCTTAATCGGCTTACACATTAAACGGATAATCCATTCGATTGAGTTAATTTGGCTTACCTACCGCATACCTAAAACCTAAAAACGGGGGGCGCGCGCGCTTCAAAAGGTGACTGCAGTAGCACGAGCCGCTCTCGTGGCGGCATTTGTCAAAGCTTTATGAATTGCCGCCGCCGCCGCAGCGCGCCGTCATATAAAACTAAACCTTAATAGAAAAATGTTGGGTCCTTGTGATCGATTTTTGGCGTGAACTACCTTTTGTTTTCTTATCTATTTATTCACTTTCTTAGTGAAATGCAAACGATGCGCATCTGCAACTACGGAGATCCGTAGTTAGACTAGTAAGTGAAAACACAGAATAAATAATAGTATAAGTAGTGAAAATGAAAGTTAATTTGATAAGCTAAGATTAAATAAAGTACCTACTTACCAAAATTATATATAAATTATATACATGTATATAATTTAGGTAAGTACTTTAGCTGTAAACTGATGCGGTTTGAACCCCCGTTAAAAACGGACCTAATCAATTTATATGAAAATCTCGTGTCACGGTGTTTGTGGTCGGACTCCTCCGAAACGGCTCGATCGATTTTACGTTTTTATTTTTATTTATACAGGGTGTTAGGTACGAGGGGCGGCTGAAAAGTAATCTACCTAACAATGAAACAAAAGACTGTCGTGGCTAATTTTTTTTTATTTTTCTATATAGTCCCCTGCTAGTAAAATGCACTTATTAAATTTTTCAAATATTGAATTTAAACCATTAACAAAAAAATCTTTCGGTTTGTCGTCAAAAAAGTCAGTAACCGCAGCCTTCATTTCGTCATCGGTCATAAACCTTCGTCCCCTGAGGTCTTTCTTGAGAAGTCTAAACAGAAAATAGTCACAGGGGGCTAAATCTGGACTATAAGGGGGGTGGTCAATGGTTTCGAAGCCATTGTCTTTAATTGCTAGCTTCGTTGTGCGGGCGGTATGCACTGGTGCGTTATCGTGCAAAATCAGAATACCTTTGTTTAGTTTACCTCGCCGTTTTTCTTTTATTGTCTCTCTTAGTTGGTATAGTAAGTTTGAGTAATAATCAGCATTCATTGTAGTTTTCTTCGGTAAATAATCTATGAGCAAAATCCCTTCTGTGTCCCAAAAGATTGTAGCCATAAGTTTACCTGCCGATGGACAGACCTTGAATTTCCGAGGCGGCTTCTCATCCTTAAATTTCCACTGTAACGACTCTTGCTTACTTTCCGGGTCCCATTGTCGAATCCAAGTCTCATCACATGTTACAATTCTAGAAATTATTTCTTCCTCTTTCCCTCGACTCATCTCCAAAAACTCTTCGCAACATTTGACACGCCTCACCATGTCAAATGCAGTCAACATTCTGGGGACCCAACGTGCACTAACCTTGGACATGTTCAAATGCTCATGAATTATTTCATTGACTCGCTCTTTACTGACGCCCACATCTCTAGCTATCTCCCACTGCTTCACTCGTCGGTCCTCTAATATAATTTTTTTCACCCTGGCTACATTTTCATCGGTGACGGCCGAAACTGGTCTTCCGCTACGAGGATCATCTTCCAGACTCTCACGACCTAACTTAAACTGCTTTGACCAAAACTTTATAACAAATTCGGAAGAACACAAACTGCCAAACACACGTAACATACGCTGTCTGATCTCCGAAGGCGTATTCCCTTCTTTAGTCAAAAACTTAATCACCGCACGCTGCTCGATTTTATCCATTTTCACTTTTTCTACCGACATGTTTGAAACAATTGTAGGAGACAAATAAACGTGATGCAATAAACAAATGAATGTAATACATTTTGAAAATAGAATAACAAACGAATATAAATCCATACCAGCCAGCATTATTTTTGTATATATTTCTGACCAAGGAGATTACTTATCAGCCGCCCCTCGTAATGAGTGGATAATCCTTGAATTATGGATAGAGGGCACTTAGGACGTTATGAAAAAGCTAAAATAGGTTAGGTAAAAGTCGCACGGTTTTCGAGATATTTGGACTTTTAGGTTTTTTTCGAAAATGATCACCCTTGTTCAATGTTTTGATCATAGCACCATTCTAAGCTAATTTTCTCCATTTTTTTTTAATATTCTTGAATACTTTTGTTATCAGATAGGCATCACCATTAATGTGAGACTACAATAGATTTTTAAGAAAAAAATCGCAAACTTAATTTTTGCGTTTTCAATCGTACATTGATCAAACTTTCAGCTCCCATGGTGAAAAAAAAATACACTACCGTCTAGTTGCCCATTAGCTTAAAACTATGCCAATTTATTGTCAATTTAAAAATAGTAATTACCTTTTGTATTTAAAATCAAATGCCAAAATAATTAAAAAAATACACGCCCACCCACACTTTTCCTGATTTACTTTTTGTATCCCGGGCGTAGAATTCAAAACTTTTTGTTTCAAAAATGTCATTACTGGTCACTAATTTAAATGCCAATTATTCCAAATTTAAAAAATATGCCGACTGCTTTTTGTTTTTTTTTTCCAATTCGATTTTGAATTTCGCTATTATTGCGTAATGAATGGTGAATTGTGTGTTTTGATTTTTTTTTGTTTAATATTTATTCGAACACAATACACACCGATAGAACATGCTCAAATGCATTACATTTATGGTGAGTGCCAAGGCAACGCTAGTGCTGCTGCAATTTTGTACGCTGAACGCTACCCAAACAGACGCGATCCCGATTACCGAATTTTTCCTCGAATCAATAACGCGTACAGTGAAAAGAGAGTTCTAGGCAATAGGACTTTCACACGTTGGAAATGAAAAGGGTGCAATCCGTGTGTTTTTAGAGTTGCATGCACTTTCCACGTTGTCAGTCCGAAGCGAAAAAAAACAAAAAGCTGTCGGCATATTTTTTAAATTTGGAATAAATGACATTTAAATTAGTGGCCAGTACGTAATGTCATTTTTGCAACAAAAAGTTTTGAATTCTACTCCCGGGATACAAAGAGTAAATCAGGAAAAGTGTGGGTGGGCGTGTATTTTTAATCATTATTTTTGCATTTTGATTTTAAATTCAAAATGTAATTACTATTTTTAAATTGACAATAAATTGGCATGTTTTTTAGCTTATGGGCAACTAGACAGTAGTGTATTTTTTTTTCACCATGGATGCTGAAAGTTCGATCAATGTATGATTGAAAACGCAAAAAATATGTTTGCGATTTTTTTTTTAAATCCATTGCCGTCTCACATTAATGTAGATGGCTATCTGATAACATAAGTATTCAAGAATATTGAGAAAAAATAAATTTTAGAGAAAATTAGCTTAGAATGGTGCTATGATCAAAACATTGAACAAGGGTGATCATTTTCGAAAAAAACCTAAAAGTCCAAATATCTCGAAAACCGTGCGACTATTTTAACCTATATTAAAACGTATTTTAGCCTTTTCATAACGTCCTAAGTGCCCTCTATCCATAATTCAAGGATTATCCACTCATTACCTAACACCCTGTATAAATATAAATAAAAACGTAAAATCGATCGAGCCGTTTCGGAGGAGTCCGACCACAAACACCGTGACACGAGATTTTTATATAAATTGATTAGGTCCGTTTTTAACGGGGGTTCAAACCGCATCAGTTTAAAGCTAAAGTACTTACCTAAATTATATATGTACATGTATATAATTTATATATAATTTTGGTAAATAGGTACTTTATTTAATCTTAGCTTATCAAATTATCTTTCATTTTCACTACTTATACTATTATTTATTCTGTGTTTTCACTTACTAGTCTAACTACGGATATCCGTAGTTGCAGATGCGTATCGTTTGCATTTCACTAAGAAAGTGAATAAATAGATAAGAAAACAAAAGGTAGTTCACGTCAAAAATCGATCACAAGGACCCAACATTTTTCTATTAAGGTTTAGTTTTATATGACGGCGCGCTGCGGCGGCGGCAATTCATAAAGCTTTGACAAATGCCGCCACGAGAGCGGCTCGTGCTACTGCAGTCACCTTTTGAAGCGCGCGCGCCCCCCGTTTTTAGGTTTTAGGTAAGCGGTAGGTAAGCCAAATTAACTCAATCGAATGGATTATCCGTTTAATGTGTAAGCCGATTAAGCGCTTACCGAAATGTGCGGGTTTATAAAAATCAGCGCTGTAACAACCCTTAAAAAACCCTGTGTCACGGTAAGCGGATCCGTTCCCTCCATCGGCTCGCTCGCACCGAAGATCTGACACATCTCCTTGAGATTTTAACCATTAGTAACGATTTTTGACAATTAGTTACTTTAACCACTGATCAAACAACAGGCCCTGTATTTGTAGAGTATAGTATCTAATATGTGGCTTAGGCTTTGTGAGGCTGGTTAATGTTTTTGATGAATTACGGCGGTTATATACGAATCTGTGAACATACTCGTAAGCATAAACTCGTAATTTAGAATAATTAGAAAATTTAATGACATGATTATTTGTTATGTTGCCTAGAAGAAAATTTAAATGTAATTTCGTTTCAGGTAGTTTGTTATATGAAGTTATACTTTCTGGTTGTTTTGGCATCACAATATTAGTATGGGGAAGGAAACTGGGGCCTGAGAACCACAAATAACAAGTTTTTAGTTTCTGAGCGTGTAATCATAATTCATAATTCATAATTCTTTATTCAGTAAGGATTATACATTGTCATTCGTGTTTCATTAAATAATAATAATAATTATTACAAAATAGAGCATAAAAATAATAATATCAATAATTACAAATTAAATACAATCCTCGTGATCCTATAGGAATGTCAGCAGGATTAAGGTCTGTGCGACAAGTGTCTGTATTTTCCAAGTATTTTCAGTAACTCTATTAAATACATACTGTTTTAGTTTTGATTTTGACATTTTTACCCAACCTAATACAACGGTGAAGCCACACCAGTACCTAATGCGCAAAATGAAATTTTAGTCTCATTGAACCTTTAACCTTTTTTGCAAGTCGGGTAGCTAGCAATTCCCCTTCTAATTCCAGCCGGGGAATTGTCATATTCTTTTTAAAGGGTGCAACTCGAGATTTCCCAATAAGTAGGTGTACGTGAACCTCGCCTTTGTTGAAATATGTACTGGCTATATTTTATTATACTGTCTTATTCGATAATCAAAATTTGTATTCTTATTGCTTTCAAAAAATTTGCTTGTCACCACGGACCTAAAAAAAATACGGACGTAACCTAGTCTAATCATGAGTGAAGCACACAAAATGGCCGTCCGTTTACGAGTGTGCGTGCTTTAACTGTTGCCATATAAATCGTCAATTTGCCCATTTTAATGGAAACATTTTAACTAACATATAATTGAAACCCAACCGTCTTTACTTGAGTGCAGTGCGATGAGCGACCGGAGACGGACGTGTCACATTGCACAGTTTGAATTACGTAATTCGCGAATTGCGCGGCTTTAGCCGCTGCGCGGACTTTTGCTGAACTATTGGCGTTTGTTCAAAATGCCGTCAACCAAGGAGCCATGACTGACGTTAGCATCGTGCATATCTGCAAAACCAGCTTCATAGAGGATGAGATTTGTAGTGGCAAAGTGCTGCTTTACCAGTCTGCGGGCAAGGCCGAGCAGATGCCGTCCCGACGGAGGGATGGGGGAGTGAAAAGTCTGCAGGATATTATCTCGGTGTTCAGGGTGGCCCTTCCGGATAATATGCCTGCGTTTGTGGCGATGCGGTTGGATAAGTTGCCTCCTGTAAGTTTCGACCACGTCGATGTCACCAGACTGTTGAAGGATATTGTGGCCCTAAAAGCGAGGCTGGCTGAGATTGCTGAAAAAATCGATGCGTCACAGATGACTATTACCGAGATGCGCGGTCAAATTACCTGCTTGCGCAAGTCTGTCCCGGTAATTAGGTCATCGGGTGTTGCATCAAATTCCAATGTCAACGAACGAACTTGTGTCGAT
Source organism: Acleris literana (assembly GCA_946894065.1). Lineage (NCBI taxonomy): Eukaryota > Metazoa > Arthropoda > Insecta > Lepidoptera > Tortricidae > Acleris > Acleris literana. The sequence continues at coordinate 27,744,546 of OX335668.1, read as the reverse complement.
ACGTCGGCCTCAAGTTTTAGCCGTTTTACCCCAGCCGCTAGAGTGATCAAAGTGCCTCTTTCACAGGTTAATATTTACCCCACATATTTAGTTAATACTAGCCCCAGAGGTACTTTTCAAATATAAAAATGTAAAATATAAAGATGGCGCTAACGTCCTCGTATAGCACCATCTAGTGAATCTAATGAATATCACGTAGCAAGTTGAATAGCCAATGATGGCCGTTCAGTGTCACGAAAAATAATGCCATTCTTAGTTTCTAAAATAAAGCCTTAAATGTATGTAAAAAATGATGTTTGCATTTAAATTAAGGTATATCTGATTAATAAAAGCTTAACTTTTCCTTGATTTGTGGAAATGAAAGAAATTATATTCCTGATGATACCGTTGGTGCCATCTAGTACAAATTATAAGCACGAATTATATTGTGTATCTGTTATGCCCCCATGCTTAAGCCTGAAAAAACTTTATGTAAAATATTACAATTTGAAATGCTCACGAAACAATACTCAATACTTTAAAAAAAAGAGAAGTTGCTTCCAAAGATCAGCTATTAAAACTTAATCCTTTTATGGATTCCAATGATCTCATTAGAGTAGGAGGAAGGCTCTATAACTCTAATTGACAACAATTCATATATGCTAATGTAGTAAATTAAAATACCGTTTGTAGATTTTACATTGCTGATTACAGTAAAAATATTTTTGGATTTTTTATGCAGTAGTTTTTTTTATATTTAGGAAAAACAGTAAAAAAGTTGGATTGTGAATGTTAGGAATACACTTATAGTGCCCTTAGTCCATTTATTGCCATAGGAATTGAAAAAATATACAATTGTCATGTCAATTTTTTATCTGTCTGACGGATTACTTGATTCTAACGACACGCTTTCGATTCTAGTAATACTATTGTTTTGATATACGCTATTTAAAATGAAAGTGACTAATGGATTTGTAAAAGCGGATAGCCGCAATCTGCCCAAAGTCGACACATTTATGTTGTTACAGTTGTTATTGTTGACAAGTGACATGACATGACAGTCAGTGCTGTTTCTGTTTAAAGTTACTTTTTTTACTTTATATAATGCTAAGATCACGACATCAGTATTCCTAACTTTGTATATACGGTCTTTTTAATGACTATTTCTTTAATAAATTATTAACGATGAATTTAAGTTAAATAAAGAAAAACCGAGAAACACGGGTAGGTACTCTAATTTTTTACCAGCTATTATAAACGCAAAAAAACAAAAATGCTTTTTTTTTTAAATGTTATCAATATATGACGCGAAACATCCAGGCATCATATACGCAAATAATCACATAACACACTTGCTAGTTCAACATTATCATAAACTGCTACTTCATACAGGGCCGCAGCAGCTAATGCTAGCTACATTACCTACGTTATAAATTTTGGATAATTTGTGGACGTAACTTGGTTAGGAAGACTGCACGGCAATGCACCACTTGCTGCAGGTTTGCAAATAAAGGTATTCAACCAATAATGGGAAACCTACCAAAAGAGAGGCTCCATGCTGATTCTCCATTTCAAAATACAGCCGTCGATTATGCCGAACCTATCATGATAGCGGATAGGAAAGGACGAGGTTGCAAGCTTCTTAAGACTTACATATGTGTGTATGTTTGCTTGGCGATACGGGCAGTTCACATAGAGCTTATCACCGAGCTAAGTACTAACGGTTTTCTTGCTTATTTAAACAGATTCGTCGCCGGTAGAGGTAGACCGGAAAACATATTTTCGGATAACGGATAAAACTTTGTAGGAGCCTGTAACGAATTATCTAAATTTCTTAACTTGAACTCTGATGAAATGTCTAACCTTGCAGCAGAAAATCACATTAACTTTAAATTCAGTCCAGCATATAGCCCTCATTTTAACGGTCTAGTAGAAGCATCAGTAAAATCAATTAAATTTCACTTCAAACGTGTCTTAGGACTAGCGAACCTCACTTATGAGGAAATGACGACATTCTTGGTGCAAATAGAGTCGATACTGAAGTCTTGGCCGCTCACTCCTCTCTCTTCCGACCCTTCGGACCTTATTGCGCTTACTCCTTCAAATTTCCTAATGGGACGAACAACTATGCTCACTCCCCAGGTACTTGCTGATGACGCCGAGACACGTATTATTACTCTGACGAGATACAAAAGAGTAGTGTTTAAAAAGTCACTTTTGGAATCGGTACTATACCGAGTATATTTCAGAGCTGCAGAAGCGGAACAAATGGCGCAACGATAACGGAGACGCATGTTAACGCCAGCCACCGCCACCAGAGGGCCGCGCTTCAAGGCGCCCGCGCCGGGCCGCGCCCCTCCACCACTACGACCAGCGAACTCGCGCCGAGCGCACGCTGCCTTATTTAACGCATTTATATTAAGAGAAGCTGTATTTTTTATTATTATACTCTTCAACTATCGGCGTTGGTATTATTTATACAAGTAGCAATTTTTAACGCCAGCTCTCCATAGACCAGTGGTTCTTAACCTTTTAGTCCTGGGGGACCATTTGACCAAATTTCCGTTATGCCGTGGACCACCCAGTTGGTTTATTGATTTGGAGGTAATATTCAGTAAATAAATGTAAGTAAATAAAGGGATCTTTTAGACACTTGTCACTTATTTATTGGCATGGCTCGCGGACTACTAGAGACGCTTCCAAGGACCACTAGTCGTCCGCGGACCACCGGTTAAGAACCACTGCCATAGACGATTCCATATGTCGTCCCTAGGGGTCCTGGAAAAAATCTTTGAACCCGAAACTTGTAGCAAATTTTGCATTCTACAATATTGCAGAACCATGATTAGCACTATACTTTAACGACATTTTAGGCATGAAACCGAAAAAAGCGTCAGTTTTCCAAGATGGCGGCCCAAATTCTTTGTCCCTCCAGCTCTGTATAAAGATAGAAAACTGGAGGGACAAAGAATTTGGGTTACCATGACTATGTGGTCCTTAACAGCCTATCAAAAAACCATAACAATTGGACCTTTTTAGGGTACCTACCGTAAAACTACACAACTATGGTCTTAGTCTGCAACAATTGTCCAATTTTCCTCATTAAATTATTCTAAAATATGATACCTTATTGCTACTCGTATTATTGCTGGGTATATGTACAGTTAAGCTTAAAATCAATTGCTTTAAACTCTAGCTATAGCTAAAGCTATCATATTTTAAGAATAATGTGATAAGTAAAACTACCGTACCGGAACAACGATTTACTAAATGTACGACGAAAAGTGTTGTATGGGCTGCACCTTTTCCGGTATACCGTACTTCCGGTTCAAATTTCAGAATGGCGACAGGTAGATCCGTATTCTGCAGGGTCAAAACCCTCTGATAACGTTGTCACCCCATCTGTTACATGATCTGCCGCTTGCACTCTACTTCTTCAAAAATGGTCCTAGACAATAATGGCTATAGTACTTCAGTTTTTTAGCAAAAGAAAGATTTTCACGGAAGTATTTAGAAGGTTTTTTATCTACACCCCCTTTTATCCCTTAGGGGTAGATTTTCCAAAATCGCTTAAAGCTTCTGCCCGGGACTCCTTCCGTGTTGATAGCGATTATGTGTTTATCCGGGGTATACCTAAGCTATCTTCATTTCAAACGTCATCCAATTTCGATTATAGTTATTCCCTTGGGAACTTTTAAATTTTCCGGGATGAAAAGTAGCCTGTGTTAATCCAGGGTAAATGCTATTTTCGTTTCAAATTTCATCCAAATCCATCCAGTCGTTGTGCCGTGAAGAAGTAACAAACACACACAAACTTTCGCATTTATAATATTACTAGCTTCTGCCCGCGACTTCGTCCCCGTGCAATAGTTACTTTGGGCTAACGCTAACTTTGACCCGCGACTTTGTTAACGTCGAAGGTTAAAACATTCTTCATTGATGCTCCGCTCCCATTGGTCTTAGCGTGATGATATATGTGACGTTATCTATGAAAAGCGACCTTATTGTCGATGGCGCTTCCGCCATTATTACATTTTGCTCCTATATAAATACAACGTCGCGTGACGCAGTGCGGCGTAAGCGCCATCGACATTAAGGTCCCTTTACATAGATAATGCCACATATAGCCTTCCTCGATAAACTGACTATCAAACACTGAAAGAATTTTTTAAATCGCACCAATAGATCCTGAGATTAGCGCGTTCAAGCAAACAAACTCTTCAGCTTTATAATATTAGTAGGTTTTAGTGGCAGCTAGTGGCAGTTGTAGCAGATGAAATACGGCGTTTCGTGAAACAAAGATTTCCATTGGCAAATTTTTGAGGGGGGGGGGAGTTTCAACTTTATCTTTATATCCACATCGGTTAAGCTACTAGGCCAAGTTTGGTATCGTTTTAGTATAAATTGTGAATGACGAATTCGTTTATGGTATCTTATTGACACCGTTACGAAGTAAAAATATATAAAATAAAAGAAAGCTTGTTTTTTTAATTCCTTATTTCACAAGGAAAAATTCCATAACTTATAAACAATTATGAATGTTGAAAAAAAAAGAGATGCTTTAGAGAGTCCTATTATTGGTTCACTAAAAAAATATATAATTTCAAATTAAAACGTTCCGTATGGGTGTAATACGAAAAAATTTAAATGGAAAAGGGGTTTGGGTAAAAGTGTTGTCATTTGTAAAATTCATACATTTTCAAGGTGAGCGGCCATTCGTAAAAGTGATAAATTATGATAGAATTATTAAAATAAACATATTTTGTTATGTATTGTAATACTCTTAAGTGCATCGGAGCCGAGATATTTAAATATTATACCTACTTGGGCGTACTTTTGTACTAAAAACTGAATACTTAAATCTTTAAAATCTCCGCTCCGATATTATTTAACGCCATAAATTATATATATCTATGTGTAATTAGAGGTCCTCTAAATAACTATGTAAAAATCATCAGTGGCCGCTGAAAAAAATAATGACAATATTCTTCAAACAAATTTACCCAATGCCCTTTCTAATTAAAATGTTATTTTGCGATCGTAGAATGATAGCGATGGGTTCGCAGACATGATAAAGATGTACAAAAATATAAGTAATGGTTAAACATTCCGTTTTAGGCCAATTCGTGCCCAAATATCAAAGGAAATTTAACTTAATAATATCAAATGAATTAACTACGCCAAAACTTGTTTACAAAGGTATTTATTATATTGGGTGGTACTCGATAAACTGTACATATTGAAAGGGATTAAATTTTAGATTAACTAATCGGTAAAACTATTTTTTTTAATTTTTTTAGCCACTGGTTTTTTTTTACAGATTGTCAAACCACCACCACCCTGTATTATTCCCTCATTTACTTAGCCGAATGCCTCTGGATCCAATTCAGCCTCATCTTCGATAGTTACAAAAAAATAAAGTTTTTATTTTTTGGTTTTTTTTTGTGGTTGATGCAATTTTTATTCCAGAATTGAATTGTACATATTTGATTTAGTTAAAAATGAAACCAAAATTTTCTTAATACCTGAACTTAAATAGTTAATTTAACCTCAGACATCGCGCGGGGCGGAAGACCCTCCCCCCCCACCTGCATGAAATGCGTGGCTCCACTTCTTTAAAACAACTTCATTACAACTTCATTACTAGTGATATCATTCCTAGTAATCTAACTAAGAATAATTTACTTTTTAGATGTAATACTTACCTACTTGTTTATACTACGGACTGCACATAGTTATAATAATTATTGTACTGTATGTAGAACGCTATTCCTCTATGTCCCGAGGTGGGCGTAAACAGCTGCGACACAGTTTACACTAATGCAGCTGCTTACGATCTTAATTGTTAAAATATGCATGTTATTATGTTCAATAAAAATCTTGAAATCTTGAAATCTTTAAAACAACTTAGGAACACAAAGATAAATCCTGCCAAAGGAATTTTCGGTTCAGAAAAAGCCGTATTTGACCTTTTTATGTCGTGTAGAACCGCAATGATATAGATAACGGGTTGGATTTAAGTAATGAGAATTACAATTTTGTTTTATTTTTTTATTAAATCACTTGGTAGGGTTATACCTATAGCTTTTCACTATATAAAAATAAACTAAATTCAGTATGATAAGCAATCATTACAATATAGCAAAAGGTCCCCATCTTCAATGTTTCGTAGCTTTCTTCTTACCGTTTTCATCATACGTTGGGCAACTTTTACTTTTTTTAGTTAATTAGTAGTTTTTGTACCCTGCGCTTCAACTGAGTCTGTGATTTCGCTTCCCGCCCATCACTGTAAACTAGTATACTATACTGAGAATTACCAAAAAATCCTCCATTGGACGAGCTATAGGGACGGTCGGACGGTTTGAATCCTTCGGTACGAAGTGAACCTCACGCTCTTTTAGTCAATTCTGGGTGCTCCCTGCATAGTGATACTTTCTTCGGAAGTTCCTGCATTTCTTTCGAATTTCTTCAAGCTGTTTTTCAGAATATTTGGGTGCTTTTTGACGTTTTAAGTGTTGAACATTATATTTCTTTAAAATATTCCTTACTCACCCACGGGAAACATCATATTTTACAGCTAACTTATCTGGGACTCGCCCACTTTGTTTTATGCAAACGTTTTTATATAATATATATATACTAGAGGACGCCCGCGACTTCGTACCCTAACGGTAGGCGTCCACTTAATCCGTTGTCGGCTGAAGTATGTTCGGGCGTCGTCGTCCGAACTCGGCCGATCGAATCAAACGTATGTAAAAGAACGAGAGCGCCTACACTGCTACCGACCGACGACGACCGACCGACCGACGGTAGCAGTGTAGGCGCTCTCGTTCCTCGGCCGAGTTTGGACGACGACGCCCGAACATACTTCGGCCGACAACGGATTAGGTGGACGCCTACCGGTAGAATTAGTTTCCCGCTACCCCCCTGTTTCTTCCCGTTGGGGGTCGATTTTCAGAAAATCCTTTCTTAGTGCACCCCTAGAGTACCCAAGGAATATTCCCTCCAAGTTTCAAGTCCCTAGGTCCAGCGGTTTGGGCTTATACAGGGTGTCCCTAAAACCAACGCCAATACTGAGAGGGCTGATAGAGCAGCTAAAAAGCTATCGATTTAACCCCTATTCAGCGATTGTTACTAGTTTCGGAGATATTGATCATTTTAATCAGAATTTTTGTATTTTCCATTATGTCCATGTCACGAAAAATCATTAAGTAATTTCATTTTTTATTTAATAAGTTTTTCAGTGGTATCATACATAATTAGAATCATTAGGAATCAGTGAAGTTTTTAAACCTATTTGTCCGTTTTTTCCAGTATTTTTTAAAAGTAATCACATAAAGTTGTTTTTCCATACAAAGTGAAAAGCAAACACTGGGACACCTTGTATGGAGAAACTAACTTTACGTGACTACTTAAAAAAAAACGGGCATTTGGCGGGCACGGGTATTTAGGTAGGTTTAAAAACTTCGCTGATTCGTAATGATTCTAATTATGTAAGATAACACGGAAAAACTTATGAAATAAAACATAAAATAAATGATTTTTCGTGGCATGGACATAAGGGAAAATTACAAAAATCAGATTAAAATGATCAATATCTCCGAACCTAGTAACAATCGCTGTACATACATAGGGGTTAAATCGATAGCTTTTTAGCTGCTCTATCAGCCCTTTAAGTTTTGACGTTGGTTTTACGGACACCCAGTATAAGTCAGTGAGTCAGGTTTGTCTTTTATATAAATAGATAGATAGCAGTAGCATAGTGTGCACTTAACAGTCTAAAACAGTAATGTAGATCACCTGCCACAATAGCTGGTTTGATAGTGCAATCCGTTGTATGGGAACCTTGCACTTTGTGACTATGCGCTGAAACTTGGCACAGTTGATTCTTAGCTGGTCTTGAGTAGGTTCAAACCGGGAGCCATCGAGAGCCATGGCCCATTTAGTAGGGGGAGGGGAGGGAGAAATTTGACGCTGCCGCGCTTTAATTGAAGCAACATTTCTCAAAAACTATACATATTTTATTATTAGGGCATGCGATATATCATTTTCAGATAAACTAAGGACGAGGAATCCATTTCTTGAACAAAAAAATGCACTCCCTAACAAAAAAAAAATAATAAAGTAGAAAAGACTAAAATACAAAATTTGTTATTCTTGTATAATTAGTTTACCTATTGTGCTTAAAAATAATAACAGAAATCTAAGAATAAAAATTTAGTCGTAAAGCTGCACTTATGTAGATTTAAAAATATATAGTTTATCATATATATCTGTTAACACATGGGAGACAAAAAATAATATTAAGCGTGGTAGCTGGTTTGATAGTGCGATCCGTTGTATGGGAACCTTGCACTTTTTGACTATGCGCTGAAACTTGGCACCAGTTGATCCTTAGGCAGTCTCGAGTGAATTCAGATCGGGAGCCATCGAGAACTACCGTGCATTTAGCGGGAGAGGGGGGGGGGGAAATTTGACGCTGCCGTGCTTTAATTGAAGCCATATTATTTCTCAAAAACTGAGGCGGTATTCTAGTTGGTAAAAACCACATCGTATTTGACCTGTTATCATATTTTCAACGTTTTGATAGCTCCTATTTACTTCACAGTAATGACGGAATGAGTATAAAATAGTTCCATAGCAGGTCAAATACGATATCGTTTTTACCGTCTAGAGGCCCTGTAGGTACTTGTTATGGCGTCCAATATATCTTTTCGGATAAAATAAGTATGGGAAGTCTATTTCCGGAATAAAAAGAAGGCACTTTAGAACATAAAAATAAAAACATGGCCAAAAGACAAAAGTTATGTACATCTTTTTTTAATTTCTACCTTTTTTTACTCACGTCATAAATGTTAAAAATAATAATATATCTATGCAAGAAAGTACATTATCTATTTTTTTTTAATGTATAGCTAGCTAGGGTATTACTGCCGACACCTTGCACTTTGTGACTATGCGCTGAAACTTGGAACAGTTGATTCTCAGCTAGTCTTTAGTAGATTCGGACCGGGAGCCATCGAGAGCCATGGCGCGTTTAGTAGGGAGAGGGGAGGGAAGTTTGACGCTGCCGCGCTTTAATTAAAGATAAAAGATAAAAAAGATAAAAGATGTTTATTCAGTAAGTAGGCCGCACGGGCACTTATACACGTCTAAAATCTACCAGCGCTTCGCAAGAGACCACTGCTGAGAAGAAACGCCGCAAGAAACTCAACAGTAAGTCGTTTAAAATATATATATCATGCGTAGTTGAGGAGGCGTTAGAAATTCAACATCAATTATTTGAGTTACTTAAACTCGGCGGATTCGAGTTACGCAAGTGGTCAAGTAGCAGCGTTCAAGTATTAAACGAATTGCCTTGCGATCAACTCGAGCCTCCGGTTCAATTCGACGACGGTCAAACCATGTCTATCAAAATTCTCGATCTACACTGGTTACGAAGCGCTCGGTGCTATCGGAAATAGCGAAGCTGTTCGACCCCTTAGGGTTCGTATTATTTAGTATTATTTGAAGATTCCAGTAAATTAACATTAAAATGTCCACAGACAATAACATGCTTTTGGGTTTTACATACTAATTTTAACACATTTTCCATACTGGATTCAAATGTGCTAAAATCAGCCGACGGTGGTCTGTAAACACAGATAATTATGTAATTTTCTAATTCTATGCATGAGATTTCTACAAGCCTCTCTATGGATAGCCTAACAATATATTTCCTTTCTTTGGATTTAACGGTACTTTTAACAATTATTAACGAACCACCATGAATGGCGGATTTTCTGGCAAAAGAACTAACTAATTTAAAATTAACGAAATCAAAAATTAATTGATCTGGTCTAAGCAGTGCCGGATTAACCCTCCGTGGTGCCCTAAGCATTTTCGTGTGTGGTGCCCCCTGTGACCCTAGCCATTAGCATTACATACCCGATGGCCTTCTTTAAGATTTCGTAGTTAAACTATACTTTCGTTTGCCGTTCTTTAACCCAAGGAAAAATATCTACACTACACATGATATTCATATTGATGGATATTATTCAATTACTTTTCTTTTCAATCACCCATAGGTTAACGGAGTTTCACGCAAAATAGGCGCATTTTTAAGTCGTCAAGTTACGGATAAGAGCCCGCCACAACCTATAGGGATGAGTTCGCATCTGTCATCTTCGTATTTTATTACGTTTTGTACAAGTGTGCGGAGTGTACAAATATTCAGTTTGACCACACAGTACGCCAAGACTTCCTAACCTTTTAGACAAGGATAAGAAGAAGAAAAATCAAAGATATTTTAAACTTATTTTTATAAACTCTAATTTTCGACTTTTGTGGGACGCAAATTGTCGAATAATAACATTATAGGTAGGTACTTAAGTTTCCGTAGAACATCAGATTCTATGTATTATCGATATATATATGCATCGAGCCTTTCCTGCCTCATTGTAGAACGCCTTTAATTGTTCAGTATTTAAAACCGACTTCAAAATAGGGGGAGATTCTATGTTCCACTGTATTTTTTATGTAGATATATTCACCGCTTTTTCTGAGAATTTTGGACGGATTATGAAAATTCTTTTTTGTTTGATAGGGCATACTTCCGAGGTGGTCCCACGTCCCATCGTCACCAAATCTGAATCTGATGAGGAGATCCATGGAGAAATTTCTCAAATATTATAGGCATACATATAGGTCATTATACATAAAAAAAATGCATATAGTGGAACATAGAACCTCCACCCTTTTTGAAGTCAGTTAAAAACAAAAAAACTGTGTTTGTTTTTTAAAACGTTTATTTTCATGTTTGAAAGAGATCTCTCTGCTGAATTGGTCATCATTAAACTTAGAAATATCCGTAACACTGTGTCCACATTATTGAACGTAGAAGTAAGGGGGTCGTCGTGAATGATTTTAAAAATTTGTGCGTGCGCAGCGTGTTTCTAAAATTTAGCAGATACATCGCTAGAATTAGTTTTATGGGCGACATAAATGAGTGAAACTGTTGAATTTTTGTGGATTATTCAGTGTTGAGGTCCTGTGAAAATAAGTTTACTAATTTTTTGGTATTCCATGGTTTGATCGGGACACATAATTTTGCCAGGATCAGGAATTAAATTTAAAAATGAAAATCTGCTTGCTATTTGATGATAATTTTCTCCTCTTTTAAAAATTTCTGTGTATAATCAGGTATATAATCTATCAATTATACTGTATCATTCATAGATAATCCACAGAAATTGGTAACTTTAAATTGGTCTCTAAGCAATCAATTTTGATTCGACAATTTATGATTTTCGCGGGAAAACCAAAATTGAATGTCTCGTTCTGAATCCGAAAGAGTTTCGTTTAAAAGTCCATAAAGCGATTGCAATTTTATGAAGCCTGCCACACACTGTAATTTTTCTTATAAGCTACATCGAGATTCGAGATTCTCAAGTGTTTTACAAGCAAAGAAAAAAAGTTTTTTGATCTGAAATTTTGGTGCCCCCTGACTCGTGATGCCCTAAGCAGCTGCTTACTTTGCTTAATGGCTAATCCGGCACTGGGTCTAAGCCAATGTTCAGTAATACACATAATGTGTACATTCTCAGTATCTAAAAATAATCCTACTTATAATTCTTTGCTGGAAAACCCTTGAATATTTTGATGAACTATATTTATACTCAAAGGTGTTTCCGCTGTTCTATACTTTAGTTTAAATAATTAGGAATGGAATTTGTAACACTGTTATATCTATTTGGTTCTATATTAAAAGCCAAAAGTTCTACCAAAGTCAAAATATATTTCTTTGGCAAATGAATTTTTTCAGATGTTAGCGCGAGGCGCTTAATAAATTTATTTAAGTCGAAGAAATGACATTTACTATTATGACATAGGTACATTAAAGAATTTAAGTATGCTATTTTATTATTATAATATATACGTATTATAGTATATAAGTATGGCATATTTTGTTAATATGGTAATGCACAAAGTATAATTTTACCTATGCCTGCCTCTTCAATAAGGTTTAACGTTGACATTACTCTACCTACACTAGACTTATCTATACCAAGTCTGTTTCCTACTAGAATCACTAGAGTACTCGTAGTAGAACTGTCATAACTTCCCTTTGATATTAAATGACATAATTGCATAAGATTTGCATTATGATAACAAAAATTTGTTACATTTTGTGTCAATTTGTTTCTTAACATGGAACCCATTCCAGACCCTATCTGATCCGAATAAATAATAGTTTTATTATTGCTAATTTGTCTAGGGGACTCATCTAAAACTATTTTTGGGGCACTTAGCTTAGAAGAATCAAGAGCCACATCTGGCTGAACCACAGCTGTTGGTACAGTTCCTATACAATTACAATCATCAATGCCATTATTAATTAAAGAATTAAAACGGTCCTCATTATATTTACTACTCTCCAGCAATTGTGTGAATGCCAGCATGTGCTCCTTGATTTCACTTTGAGCCGTTAAGTATTTTATTGAAATGTCCTCAAGTTTATTTCTTAATCTACTAATCTCTGTATTTAATTTGTGAACATTTAAATCATGTTCAGTCCTATCTAAATCTAATTTATTATTGCATTTTTGCACCCTATTTTTCATAACCGATAACTCTAATTTCATTTTAGAATAGTTTTTGAGACACCTCTGACTTTTTATTAGCTTCTGAGTACGCCTTATGTATTTGTTTATGTTAACATATTTTTTTAATTTATTGTTACTATTGAAAAGGATTAAGTTCTTAATATTATCCTTATCACCTACCATCTCCTGATACAAATTTTGTGTAATTGAACTGTCATAACACTCACGTTCTCTCCGTAGATAATTTAACTCTTCATTAGCAGCACCGAGTTCTTCTTCGAGGTTAATTATACGATTCAATGCAACTTCATGGGTAGAAGCGCACTGATTGAAGCAACATTTCTCTAAAACTATACACGTATTAGGGCATGCAATATATAATATTCAGATAAATTAAAGACTAGGAATCTATTTTTTGAACAAAAAAAATGCACTTCCTGACAAAAAAATGAATAAAGTAGAAAATACTAAAATATATAATTTGTTATTTTTGTGCTTAAAATTAATAACAGAAATCTAAGAACAAAAGTATAGTCGTAAAGCTACACTTATGCAGTTTATCATATATATCTGTTAACACATGAGAGACAAAAAAAAATAGTGTTCCGTGAAAGTAGGGTAGGTACTGATTTAAACACATGAAAGGTAACGCAATGAAAATTCACTGTATATAATACAAGATCCAATGCACAGACAGAGGTCTGAACATTTAAGCTGCCTGTTTTTTACAATTGGACCAGCCACGGCACTGTTTTTTACATTTGCACCTGACAATTTGTAAACATGCTCCTGCAGCAACAGGCAAGTCCGTCCATGTACGCTACCAGTTGTTTTCGACCTTCGTTTAATCCCAAGTAGGCCGATAGAGCAGATTTTGAGCTGGTGCTAACACTGCTAACTGGCCCCAAACATGCACCCATTGACATACGAGGGTTGCATGGTCAAACCCGATAAATCGAAATAATTGTTTTTTCAAATTTGAATTGTCTATTGATGTATTCATTAATGTTCTTTTTGACACAACAAGTTATACCGACTTAGCGGGTTTGACCACACAACCCTCGTATGCCTCTTAAAAAATGCTGATATAAAGCTGCTTTAGTCGGTGCCCTACTGCACTATCTGCAAAGAAAAGCACTTTCCGTGGAAAAAGTCGTCCTAAGACCAAATTGTGCATCGTTACTTGTCAAGTGCTTGTCCATTTACCGGTCAAAAAAACAGTCCAGTACCTTAGCGATTACAGAGGTGAGTGGGATTGGTCTGTAATTGGACAAGTCTTATGAGTCTCTGGTTCCTTAATAACTGACTGACTTACTAAGAGACTTAGGCTTGGTTACGGCACTCATTTACTGAAGTGCGCGAAGCTGATCTGAAATAATAATGAAATGCAATATTCTGGATTAAGCTTTGACATCATATTATATCTGTTTAAAAAGACAGAAAATCTGACCTATTATATAATGTTACGACGTTTTTTTCCCTCGATTTTGACTTGAACGGTCTGTTTTCTGCAAGTTAAAAATGATTTAAACAACTGAAAACCTGTTTTGTTGATACCGTAGTGTTTAATTTTGTCAAGTAATAAGTCATTATTAATAACGTCGAATGCTTTTGACAGGTCGCAGAATATGCCTGCGACCTTGTACTTATCGTCCAAAGCCGTTGCAATGCAGTTATAAATTTCATAAGCTGCCGCTGTAGTAGATCTATTTTTCCTATAAGCAAATTGTTTGTCAGTCAGTAGATCATTTGTCTCAAGATGTCGCATTAAGCAGTTTGATAAAATCGATTCAATAATCTTTGAAATGTTTGGCACTATAGTTATAGGTCTGTAGTTATCCACAGAATCCCTCTCTCCTTTTCCCTTATAAATTGGACAGACCCGTGTGCTTTTCAGTACGTCGGGATACACGCCGGTAGGGAACATGCAGTTTATAAGTTCGACCAATAAACCCGACAATACTGGCCAGACACACATGAGTAAGTCCAGAGACATATCGTACACGTCGAGCGTGGCGCGTGCCTTTAACATGGAGCGTAGCGCGCGGTCCAGGTCCGCGAGCGAGACCGCGGTCAGCTCGAAGTCAGGAACATCGGCGTCTTGTAGGAAGCTCTCAAGATAACGCGTACTACTACATTTGTCGGTTTGCACGACAAACTTTGACGCAACCGTAAGAAAGTGCCGGTTGAGGTGTTCAGGGATGTTGGTAGGTTGTATTTTGTTTCCCTTTGCATCATTTAAATAAATAAAAGTGTTCCTTTGCTTTGTAGATACCTCCTCGCTGACTACACGCCACATTTCTTTCGACGGATTTGCACTGTTAATAATTCGCCTTTCGGTATAATTTTGACGTGCAGTTAAGGTTTCGGATTTAATTAGTGAACAATAATGATTAATTGAGTTTGTCAACGCAGCATTATCAGGGTATTGACGTTTCATATCAGTTAAGTCATTATAATTTAAGATATAATTCGAAAGGGTGTCTGTCAACCATGGAATGTGTTTTTTCCTTTTCAATAATAAGTTTTTAATTGGGAAATGTATGTCAATGTAGTGAGTCAGTATATTAAATAATTTGGTAAATCTATCATTAACGTCAATTGAATTATTAAAAATAAAATTCCAATTATAATTATTGATGTCAGTACGAAATGCGAATATAAATTCATCTTTAAATAATCTCTTCTGTATAAAAGAGTTTTGTTTGGCATGGCTAGGTGGTAGTATAGCTAAAGTGAACAGCTGAGCGTTGTGGTCGCTCACGACGGTGTCCATAGGCGCCGCCGTGACGTCACCGCGGCCGCAGGGAACAACTCCGCAGTCTATGGAGCTCGAGCTGTGCGCGGACACACGGGTCGGAAAATTTACACAATTAGCACAATTGTAGCTTTTTAAAATTTCGTCTACCCGTTTCCGTAAACTATTTTCGGACAGAAAGTCTACGTTTTGGTCACCTAACTCTACCTCGTCGTCGTCTGTAAGTCTACCTAACAGTATTTCCAGGTTATTTAAATAAATGTCGAAGTCACCATTACCGGTGCGGTACACAACAATAACAATTAAATTAGAAACACAAATTTCAATCGCAGAGAACTCAAAATGAAACTGAACAGCCAGGCTTTGTAGGTCGTTTCGCTGGCGATATTGAATACCAACCCGTGTGAATAGCGCAACGCCGCCGTGCGCGATGCGCGTGCGGCAGTAGCTATTTGCCAGCTCGTATCCACATAACCTAACTCGCTCAATCTCAGATTGCTTGCACCAGGTCTCGCTGCAGGCCAGTACATCAGGATTTTCAGCACTCAAAACCAAGTCCAGTAACGAAGTTTTACCACATATTGAGCGGACATTTTGGTGGACAATTTTGAATACATCAGAGGCTAGTGTGGTTTTAACTTTGTGACGGGACCTGTCGAGTTTTTTGGAGTTACAATGTTGAAATGCCTAATCGACACGCCGTCGGGCCAATGCTTGGTGTTTCTTACTAAGTTGGCCTGGTCAGCAGGCACGTCAAGCCGAAACGATGAATAGTGTCCTCTTGTGACCACTAGCTGCTCGCAGTGTGCGTTCTTCACGCCCAAAACGGACTGGACATGTAGGAGGACGTCTTTCGCAGAAGTATCTTCGCTAAGGTTGAAGACGTGCAGGCTTGCAAGGCGCGGCGCGGCGGCACGGAGGGCCCCGCACGGTGAACCACTGGATGTCAGCGTCTCCACGGAAACCGGCGGAGCGCGATCGCTTGTGACAGCCACATTTTGTTTGTCCGCACCGACATTGCCGCTTGGCTTTGGTGGTGCAGCAGCCCGGCGAGGCCGGCCACGGCGCAACTTGAGTACAGGGTCAGCAGACTCCTTCGGTGCCAACGGTGTCGACGAAGTGGTTGGCTTTGGAACGCAGCTGATCTCGTCCCGCTCGCCGATTTCATCAGGTGTGTGATGTTTAAGGGCAGTGTGTTCAATACTTGTGCTGCCTATGTACGCAAGACCTCGGGGACCAGACTCATTCAGTGAAACATTTTTATTTGTGGAGTGGAATATGTGAGGAATCTCGTGTGCAGTGTGCAGTGGTAGATTTTGCTTGTCGCCAGGTACATTTTTTATTTTTTTTATTAATTCCTCAATTTGTGTCTTATGTAACGTCATTTCTTGCTTTTGCAATAAGATCAGGTCATAGCAATCGATCAGTTTATCTTTCATTTCCTTTATTTCTCCTTCTAAATTCAAAATGACATCCACTAACCTTTTGTCCAGGTCCTCTTTTACGTTGGTTTTGCTTTTTGTCGGTGCCATCTTAATATTTATGTTTCACAATGTTAATTATATAAAGTTATGTATAAATATGTCAATTGTAGGACAAATAATGTATTAAAATGCAATAAAATAATATTTAAAATAATGAGCAGTTTAAATTTGACTGTTGACGCTAGTGGCGCCACCTGTCTATACATAATATTATAAAGAGGTAAAGTTTGTGACGAGTAATCTCTGGATCTATCTACTGAACCGATTTTGAAAATTCTTTTAACATTAGAAAGCCACGTTATTTGTGAGTGTCATATTAATTAATAATACTTATCCAGGCTAAGCAAGAAAATATTACTCCATCTAAAATACCTAGGTACTGTACTTACTTTATATTTCGGAAACCACAAATACCCCATTTTACCACCACCATACCTGATCAAAATCTATTAAAATAATTTAAGAGGATTGTGAAGCGCCGCTAAAATCGCGTAGCTGTCTTAAAAAATCCCCCCCCAAAGGATTTTAAAAAATCCATCCCTAAGTGGGTAAAATGGGGGGGTGAAGTTTATACGGATTTTTCTCATTTCTGGACTTAGAAGTATGAAAATAGGTATATAAGTTCTCGATTACAATTAAAAATGATCTGTGTAGGTGAAATGGACAAAATTCCCCCCTAAAGGGGTAAAATGGGGAGGTAAAGATAAAGTGAATTAGAAAATGATGTCAGATTCGGAATGCAAGATGGCAGCCATGATGTTTTTCGAAAAAGTCGTCATGGGTATCGTGTTTCATGTTTTCCGGGATGGAAATTCCGAACATGATAACAAACTTGGAATTCAAGATGGCGGCCATGATGGTTTTCGAGAAAGTCGTCATGGGTATCGTGTTTCATGTTTTCGGGGATGGCAATTTCGAAAATGATGTCAGATTCGGAATTGAAGATGTCGGCCATGATGTTTTTCGAAAAAGTCGTCATGGGTGTCGTTGTGTAATGTTTTCGCGGATGGTGAATTCGAAAATGATGTCAGATTCGGAATTCAAGATGGCGGCCATGAAGTTTTTCGAAAAATTCGTCATGGGTATCGTGTTTCATGTTTTCGGGGATGGCAATTTCGAAAATGATGTCAGATTCGGAATTCTAGATGGCGGCCATGATGTTTTTCGAAATAGTCGTCATGAATGTCGTGTTTCATCTTTTCGCGGATGGCGAATTCGAAAATGATATCTGTTCCGGAATTCAAGATGGCGGCCATGATGTTTTTCGAAAAAGTCGTCATGAGTATTGTGTTATGCTTTCGGGGATGGCCATTTCGAAAATGATGTCAGATTCGGAATTGCCATCCCCGAAAACATGAAACACGATACCCATGACGACTTTCTCGAACTCGAAAGATGGCAATATAGCTAAGGTCCTGGAATAGGACAGGATAGTTTTTATTCCAGAAAAACATCTCAATCCTACTAAGCTGTGAATTTGCTCACAAGGAGGCGCCACTTTGTATGGACGAGTATCAAAATTAAAAAGATGAAATCTCATCTAGCCTTGTGTGGGTAGTGTGTTTTTATTTCTGTTTACCTTGTGATCCTGTAATCCTTTCAGTTTGTATTCATTGATGTGCGAGTACACAAAAGCTACTACAGAAACACACTTTTAGTTCTCCATATACGAACTAGATGGCGCTAGCTCTGATTTGACACTCTGTATTTTTATAGATTACATGATTGCTTTGGT
Organism: Acleris literana; assembly: GCA_946894065.1. Lineage (NCBI taxonomy): Eukaryota > Metazoa > Arthropoda > Insecta > Lepidoptera > Tortricidae > Acleris > Acleris literana. Next base: position 27,726,006 of record OX335668.1, on the reverse strand, counting down.
ATGGTCAAAATCACTGGGTGGTTAAGCGATTTTCCCTATATAGCGCTATATTTCGTTGTCTGTTCGGATAGGACAAACTTATATTATGCATCCTGGTAAGATCAAATTCTGAAGTCCACGTAGACGAAGTCGCGGGCGGAAGCTATATAATATTATAAAGGGGTAAAGTTTGTGACGTTGTGAGGGGTAATCTCTGGATCTGATGAAACGATTTAAAAAATAATTTACTGATAGAAAGCCACGTTTAATATTTGTGAGTGTCATAGGCTATATATTACCTAAGCCAAAAAAAAGTTTCTTGCCCAAAAATGTGGGCACGGGTACAGCTACTTTTACTAAGGGCAATTTAAGTCACGCTTTTATATCATCCCGTGGGCCTATCGGGAAAGTATGATAAAAGTCATCGATCCTTATTTTATCAAAATCAAATGAAATTCAACAGTTTTGCTGGTTCGAATAAATGAAAACTTACTGACTTTGGTTCATCTGTAAATGAATCACAATAATTATAACTACATAATATACTGACCAACCTCTCTAAAGCTATCACATAATTAAGTAATCTTTCTACCGGCCATAGCGTTACCATACAGAAAATAATTTTAGGTTTTACATACAGGTTAATTAGGTCTAAGTTTTTCATTTTTAATAAACTATTTTTCAGTTATAAATAAATAATGAAAAATTAACACTGTGGACAACTGGGAATAATAAATCCCAGTTGTCCACACCCTTTAATTTGACTCAACTGTGTTAGTTTTTATTAATGTACTTAAGTAGATATATTCGTATTTATATATTATACCCAGGTTCAGGAAAATACAAAGAGTCATTTAAGAGTAGGTACCTAACAAACGTTTACTTAGAATCTGGTTTATATTACAAATATGAAAATAATCACGAATACATGTATTTTTGCTAATATTATCTTTAAAACTCAACAAATTAAAATATTGAACATTATGTTTAAGTACGAGTAACATGTAAAAAAAAAACCACGAGTGGTGACCACGAGTTTGAAGAACAAGGGAATAAAAACTAACACAGTTGAGTCAAATTAAAGAGTGTGGACAACTGGGAATAAAAGGATTTTTTTTCCCAGTTGTCCACAGTGTGGACAAAGAGGGTGTGGACAACTGGGAATAGGCCCGACTGCCGCGTTGGTAACCTGGTGTGTGCGTCCAGGATTTTTATTTTTATTTTTTATCGTAATAAGTTAATTTCTATTGTGTAACATTAATTATTGTATAATGTAGTGATTGTTTTAATGCACTAAAGTGTTATATATACATACATACGTAGTCAGCTCCGCGCCGATGTACACTTATAGTTTGATTTTATTTTGCCTACAATTTAGAATGATCACTAACGCTATTTCTATACATATTTATTGATAGGTACTATTATTTACCCTTGCGCTACACGCATTAGCTGAGAACTTTAGAAGATATGTCTATAAAAATTAAAAACTGAAAGAAATTAAGACTGTATAAAAACATAAAAACCGACGAAGTGATAGAGCCCCTAATAAAAAATTGCATTGATAGTCCGATTGAAAACTCCTCCCGCATTAGTATTTATCATCCTCAGTATCTAAAGTCGAACTTTTTATATATGTTTCAACTACTTGTGATTTTATCACATTTTGTAATATTTAAAAATTATGAAAAATTACTAAAAGTAAACATTGCTTTCTTGGGGTTGAAAATGAGGCTATTGCGTATCATTTTAGGTATATTTTATAAATAATGTTTCAACCGTATCATATCTGGAGGAGCCCAAACTTGGTATAAATAAATAAATAAATATCAGGGGACAATGTCACACCAATTGACCTAGTCCCAAACTAAGCTCTAGGCTTGTACTATGGATAGTAGACAACGATATAAATACTTATATAGAGAAATAAATACTTAAATACATAGAAAACATCCATGACTCAGGAGCAAATATTCGCACTCATCACACAAATATCTGCCCTTACCGGGATTTGAACCCAGGACCGCTAGCTTCGTAGGCAGGGTCACTACCAACTAGGCCAGCGCCTATTTTGTTTTGAAAATGGTTTTAATTTTAATTTAAAATAGGTGACTGAAATATAATGATGGTATATATTTTTACAATGGGCTTAGTAAGCGCGTTCATTAGATACCACACAATATAGGATTCAGAACAAAACAAAATCCCCATACAAAATAGAGATGACGTCATAAGTCGTCTCCTTTTTTGTTTTTTTTCCCGTGCTACGGGTCAAATTGATTCTTCTGGCCTAAAGATCAATCATTCCAATTTTCATGCCTTTAACACCATTTGCAGCATTCCACTGAAAAATCGCGGTGTACCGCTAGCACTCAGCGAAAATTTTATCGAACTCGGCGTTTTGTTTGATTTAGTCAGTTTTTCGGTGATATTTTACTGATTCTTAAATACTGACTTACTTCAATGAATTATTTTGTAAAATACGATAAAAAAGACGCCCTTACTTCGCGCGTCGCCAGTCATTGACCATCATGACCGCCATTTTGGACTTGATACCAAAATGGTGGCTATTTATTCTAGGGTTTATTTAATTGTTTGACACGCAATAAATAGTAGTTTATGTCATTGTCAGTGATCGGAATAGGTAGAGATAATTTGCCTAAACTTGACGCATATTCATTCATGCGTGAGAGAGATGGGAATACATTATTGAATGAACATGCATCAAGTTTAGGCAAATTAGTTCTACCTATTCCGATCTCTGGTCATTGTACATAATGAAGGGCATTAAGGTCTGTTCATTCTTACTTGTCTTATATAGTAAACAACTTTCTAACCTCAAATGAATCTTTTTTGGCTAAAACAGCTCTTTTATCGTAAATATAGTAAACTGAATAAACATTATGGACATCACTTGGCTATGTATTGTCTTTGATTGCTTTATTTTGTTTAAAATAGCTGTTTTAGCCAAGAAAAGGTTAATTTTGAGGTTATAATGTTGTTTACTACATAAGACAAGTAAGAATGAACAGACCTTAAACACGAGTGTGGATTTATGAAACGAGCCGAAGGCGATTTTCATAATAACATCACACAAGTGTTTTAATGCCTAATTATGTACAGTTACATACACTAAGTACTTTATCTACCCACATATCATAAGCCTCCACGTAGCCCAGTATATAACGACATCATAGATCGCAAACGCGCATGTAACTACGAATTTTTTATATGTTGTTAGGTCCCTTGAGAGTAGTTAACACCCAAGTTTGCAAGCCTGAATCTTTTTTGGTACTTTAATAAAGATAACTAAATATGCTACAATTTGAGCGTAACCTGAGCTCACTATGTCCATTGGTTGCGGAAATACAGCAAGTCGAAGATGGGCAATGTGCGCAGAGCCCGCTCCTCAGACCCTGCTTAAAATGGTGACTTGCAAATGCAAAAAGAGGTTGCTTAGGATCGTGCACTTGCAGACAGGCTGGGCTCAGGTGCTCTATCCCATGTTCCTTTTGCCACGGGTGAAATTGCAACTAAAGCCATCCCTACCGTCCTGGACGAGGAGGACGAGGATGTGGACGACCCAACACTATGAGCCGGCCCGCCTCCACTCCAGAAAACATTATCCCTCTTCCCCCACTCCTCCCCACTGATCTAGACTGGATGAGACCTGACCCTTCCAAAAGGACGAAAGTCTAAACAGTTTTTGCTTGACCGTCTAAATAGTATTATTTTATAGTTTAAATATATGTTTGCTGTGTTTTTTTGTTTACGTTTATTTGCTTTGATACCATATGTTACATCAAGATGTCAAATTTACACTTTTTGGTTTTCTTTATGAAATACATTCATACATTATTCAGAACAATGTTTTTATCATTTAACCAAAATCAGATATTTTAATAGTTTTTATAATTTTTGAGAAAACTATGAAAGCTAGAGGCATTATTTTGGTATTAAATTGAAGCTAGTTAAATTGTACACTAATTCTTATCTCAACTTTTATTCTAGGACCATTACTTTAGCCAGTACGTAACTTGGAAAATGACCATAACACGAAATTTTCATTTTGTTGAAAAAAAAAGTCAGTTTTGACTAGCTGTAAATTGGTAAATTCACATTTTTGCACATTGTTAAAGAAAATCGTCCCAAAATTATTCAGTACCTACAATGTTTTTATTATTTAGCCAAAATCCGATATTTTACTTTTTTTTATTTTGCATGAAACTATGAGGCCTAGAGGCACCATTTTGGTATTAAATTGAGGCTAATTCAATTCTCTACAAATTCTTTTATCATGTCTTTTACCTAGGAGCATTAGTTCAGCCGGTATGTATCTTCGATATTTCCACATACATACCCTACCTATACATTTTCACTTTTTGATTAAAATTGCCCATCTTCGACTTGCTCTTTCTCCGCAAGCAATCAACAAAATGTGCTTAAATTACGCTCAAAATTGTAGCAAATTTAGTTATCTTTATTAAAATATCCACAAAGATATTTGAAAAATACTTCCTTAGAGAAGTTTTTTCGAGAAAACTAAAACAAGTGCCAAAAATTCGTAGTTTTTCTAGCACCATGTGGGTAGCACAGGTTTTTCGGGGTTGCAAACTTGTATGTTAAATACTCTCAACGGACGTATCAACATAATTATAAAAAAATCGTAGTTACATGCGGGTTTGCGATGTTTGCCTTTTCTGTGTTGTTATCACGGACCTAAAAAAAATACAGTCGTAACCTAGTCTAATCATGAGTGAAGAGTGTGCGTGCTTTAACCTTTTCAACGCCACAGTCGGCTCTGGCCGTCAACTAAAAGTCGTGCCACTAACGCCACGTCGGCTACAGCCGACAAAAGTTCAAGATTAAAAGAGACTTTGTTTGGTAGCAATAAGGTGTAATTTGCATAGCATAGCAAACATGTTTGGCGTGTGAGTGGCACATTTTGTATTCGACGTATGGCGTTCAAAAGGTTAAGTGTTGCCATATAAATCGTCAATTTGCCCATTTTAATGAAAACATTTTAACTAACATATAATTGAAACCCGTCTTTACATTTTTCATGTTTAGGAAAGCTATCAGAAATTAATGAGTAATTAAAAAAAATATCTTTTGTTCCTATTGTTTTGATTCCGACTTACCTGCTTCAAACAATGATTAAAACACTCGCTTTAAAAAGACGAGTCAAACGATTCCAAACTCGACAGATCCACTATTAGCCATTGAGGAGTTCCTATGACCACCTGTCTCCATCATCATAACAGCTCGATAGTACCATACAATTATATTGTCATCGCAATGACATAAACAAGAATGCAAAATTTCAAGAGAATCTGACAAATTAGAAGTAACAGAGATCCAAAACTTAATTACATTCTTAGATTGTTTGTGACTTAGTAAAAAGTATGTAAAAAAACCGAACCAAATCAAGTCTGACTCACATAAGCAGGGTTCCGTACCATAACTAACGGCGTTACAGATTTCCCCATTTTTAGGAAAAAAAATCCGTGAAAAAACTGGCAACACTGGTTGTCATTATTGTTTGTAATTTGCGTCAAAGTAAATCCATACTTAATAATATTATAAATGCGAAAGTGTGTCTGTCCGTCTGTGTTACCTATTCGAAACTGCTGAACCGATTTAGGTGAAATTTGGTGCAGAGATAGTTTGAATCCTGGGAAAGGACATAGGATTAATTTCTGCTAGTTTTCTTCCCGAAATTCATCCCCTAAGAGGGTGAAATGGGGGGTTAAAATTTGTCTGGAGATAATTAAACCGCTGAACCGATTGAGATGAAATTTGGTGCAAAGATAGTTTAAATCCTGGGAAAGGACATAGGATAGTTTTTTCCCCTAAATTCATCCCCTAAGGGAGTGAAATGGGGGGTTAAAATTCGTATGGAGATACTTAAACCGCTGAACCGATTGAGATGAAATTTGGTGCAGAGACAGTTTGAATCCTGGGAAAGGACATAGGATTAATTTCTGCTAGTTTTCTTCCCGAAATTCATCCCCTAAGAGGGTGAAATGGGGGGTTAAAATTTGTCTGGAGATAATTAAACCGCTGAACCGATTGAGATGAAATTTGGTGCAAAGATAGTTTAAATCCTGGGAAAGGACATAGGATAGTTTTTTCCCCTAAATTCATCCCCTAAGGGAGTGAAATGGGGGGTTAAAATTTGTATGGAGATACTTAAACCGCTGAACCGATTGAGATGGATGAAATTTGGTGCAGAGATAGTTTGAAATCTGGGAAAGGACCTAGGATAGTTTTTTCCCGAAATTCATCCCCTAAGGGGTGAAATGGGGGGTTAAAATTTATATGGAGCTACTTAAACCGCTGAACCGATTTAGATGAAATTTGGTGTAAAGATAGTTTGAATCCCGGGAAAGGATAAAGGATAGTTTTTTTTCCGATATTAATCCCCTAAGGGGTTGAAATTGAGGGTTAAAACTTGCATGGAGCTATAAAAACCACTGAGCCGATTTAAATGAAATTTGATAAAGGGATATTTATATGTAGTTCCGAGGAGGGGCATACGATAATTTTTATCCCGAATATCATCCCCTTACTGGTGAGTGATGGGTGGAGGGGAGGGGGGTTAAAAAAAAATTATGGTCTACTTTATCCGATTTACTTTCATAAAATTTGGTATAGAGATAGTTTTTGGCCCATGGAAGATGATAGGGCAAACTTTATCCGGAAAATCATCATTCCCTATAAAATTCAAATAAAAATTGTTCTAGAGATATTTTGAATCCGTAATTCCTTTGTCATCACTTATAGGAAGTTTTTAAGATGGAATCAACATTTTAAAGACGTACCCCCTTATTCATAAATGTCCATCAAACCTACTACGGTAATATTTATTCAAGCTGCGTAGTGCCTTCCCATAAGTTGAGACTTAAAGTTGGCGTTCCAGTCCTGTTGATGCGAAATCTTGACGCACCGAGACTCTGTAATGGCACACGACTGCAAATTACGCACCTGGGAGGCAATATTGTAAAAGCAATCATTATGACAGGAACAGCAAAGGGAGAAGATGTACTAATTCCCTGTATTCCAATAATCCCGACCGATTAACCATTCCAGTTTAAAAGAGTCCAGTTCCCCCTAAAATCAGCATTCGCGATGACAATAAATAAGGCACAAGGACAAACACTGAAAGTTGCAGGTGTACATTTAGTTAAAAACTGTTTTTACCATGGACAACTATATAAAATTACGTGCACAATTTATATATAAAAAATGTATGCAGTTTTATTATCGAGGTTTTAACATGTCTTGAACAATGAAATATTGGTTTACAACTACGCACCTCTCACATCTGTTGATGTAGAAAGGTCTCTTTATACTTATAAATGGAACCTCAATGTTAAAAGGAATCGATTGACGATATCAAAAATAGACAAATACATGATACATATTAAATTCAGTGAGTTTTTAACAATATAATTATGGTTTTATTTCTAACACAGACTTGTCCATATTAGTCATTACGGTTGACGTTAAAGTGACATGAAATGCTATAGTCCATTCGCTTAGATAGTGCCGCTACACTCACACGTAGGTACTTGTGGTCATTGTAATAAAATAGGAATATAATTCGATGTAAACTGCCAAATTCACTTACGGGTGTTACGCCGCAAGTGAATTTGGCAGTTTACTAAGAAGTACACCTATTAGTATTTTATTACAATAACCACAAGTAGGTACGTGCGAGCGTAGCGACACTATCTAAGCGAATGGACTATACCGGCCGCCGATCATTACTCACTAGTTACGACGTGATACCTAATCCGCGAGCACTGGCCGCATACCTATGAAGTTTAAAATGCAATATCTCGGAAACCACTTACCTACTTAACATATCGAAATGATTTTTACACAGATATTCTTTGTTTTTAATGAAGAATATAGCGAGACAAAGTCCTAAACTTGTTGACATTCTTCAATATGCATGAGCATACAGGTTTTCATACCAATTCTTAGAACGTATTTTTTTTAATTCAGTAATTATAAAACAAATCTTACTAAAATATTTAGATTGACATATTTTTTGTGTTTAAAATCCAAGATGTCGTAAAATTAGGAAGTGTGGGGCGACTCCATGGATTGACAACACTATATCCACTAAGGGTCCATTTCATTTGCGATTGTTGTTAATAATATTATTGGGTACGGCAGCCAAAAGATGAACGATTAAGCGACTACACCAACTTTAGACAGTTTATACTCAGTGAAATTAATAAATTTCACACTATTTTTTTATATGGTACAGTATATGGTTTAGATTGAAGATGACGCCTGTTATTATAACGTAGAATTTTTCTAAAAATCGTTGAAACCAAACATGTACCGATTTGCCCAAAAGATGAACAGCGTGCCCTAATTCTGAACGGTTTGGGCCCAAAAGTTGAACCAACATAATAAAAAACCCTATATCATTGTAATTTTAAGGAACTTTTAGAAATAAAATGCAAGTTAACGAAATCAGTCTTTGTTTTTTAATTGTTTACATTTTTTTAATATTACTTACCTAGGTACATAAGGTTCCTATTTTTCAGGCAAATATCTGTTATAAAAACAACTAATTATTACTTTTTATCAATAATCATTAGCAAAATTACTTACTTATCTTTTGACAAACAGACAAACAGTGTTACTTTCACATTTATAATATTAGTAAACATTTCCATAAATACTAGTAGTGTTCATATTATAAAACTATGCCTAAAAGTTGAACGACTGAATTTACTTGGTTCAGCTTTGGGGCACAGAATTTATGAAATGAACGAATAAATAAAATATAATTAAGAGTTCACCTTTTGGAACGAAAACCAAAAGTTGAACTAGTAAATTTTATGCGTTCAAGTATTAGGCACATATTTTATCATTGAACAGTGATACTTTTAATAGTAATTGAAACTCCAAAATCGTTGGATTAGACATAGTTATGTTCATCTTTTGGTTTAAAAATACAAGAGCATTTAACGATCATTTTATATGTTATAAAGTTTCCATCCAGTTCAGTAGGATTTATTACTTAAGAAGCTTTAAAAAAAGTACGCCTGGCCTAGTAAGCTGGACACCGTTCAAGTATTGGCTTATTTCTAGTAAATTATCAAAAAAAAAACCTATAAATAAAATAAAAGAGAGATTAATCAAGAATACATACCCAGCAAATCCTTCTCTAATTATGTAAATTATTTAATTTTATACGTAATTGAAAGCTTAAATTTGGAGTGCACTGTCCTTATCTGCTTTCCCATAAAAGCGACGTTTTCAGCTGGAAGCTTCAGAACGAAGACCGATCACGGTCGTGGCTGTGACGTAAATTTCAGATTGTTTGAATGGAGTTGTTGTGGCGTTGGCAAAGCGTTGTCAAAGCGTTGCCGTTTAAGAAAAATAAATTCAGAACTATGTAACATTTGTCACGAATTAATTATGTGACTATTTCGATTAAGTGTTCATCTTTTGGGGGTCGTTCATCGTTTGGTGCAAAATAAATAAAATACAAGCATTTTACTGTGGGCACCTATATAATACCTAAAAAAAACACTATTTTATTTTATCATAATTTCTACAAAATAAATATGCTGAAGGCACAAGGCCTCCAGCCTCTAGCCAAGTCATTTTCTAGTTTACAACAGATTACCCTTTCCAAGAATATAATTGTCTATACCTAAAGCCACACACTGTTTATATTGCTAGAGGTTCCAGGCAAGCGATCATTCTAAGGCTACTTGGTCAGTGTCAATTTAGCGTACTCTGGAGATGGCATAAGGAAATAGTAGTATCTCGATAGATTGTGTACAGTGAAACTGTGGTTACCCAAAGTTTCCAAGTTATTTCAATACGCTGGTAGTTACACCAAACATCTTCTGGGCTTCCGCTTCCGTTGCTGTGGCAATATCAACTGCAACTTTGCAGTTTTAATAATATTGTGAAAGCCCTTAATTCTACCTGAATATTCCAAGACCCTGTTTGTCTGTAGAAAATAAATACCCTAGTACAGTCACGAAATAAAAGTTTGTCATTTTGGATCTTTTAACATCATAGAAATAGGATTAAAAAATGATGAAACGTTTTCATTCCTCAACTGTAGCTCCATTCTCCAAAAGCACAATGGTAGGTATTATTCTATGGCATCACATGTAAAGATTTATTTTTAGGGTCCGCTGGAGATGCTTATAGCTATCTACTACCTCACATTTTAATTTTCATAACTACATGTAAAGCACTAGGTAATTTAAAATGCATTATATTTTTAAACATAAAACAACAAAATGGCCCTTTCTCTAGTTTTAAATTTAAATAAATTTTTATTTTTGATGTGGCAAAACTGACAAAAAAAAGTATATTTTTATATTTAAAGATATGAATGGAGCTGCATTCCATGAGCCAGGGAAAAAAACCATTGATATGTGTTCAAGTGTACAAAGACTAAAACTAGCTAAGAGATAAAACAAATTAGCTACAATAACTATATAGACTACATGTTAATGTACAGGATGGGACAGTGTTGCTTAGATTAAAAACAATTTTTGCAAAACATGAGATGCTGTCAGATGATCTCTAGACCTTAATATAAACTAGATTTTTGAAAACCATGGCTCATCTCAACCACTGCGGTAGGGCCAACATAACAAAGTTACTATTAACATTTTGTTCAAAAAAGGTTGCAAAAGTAGAAAGACAAAGTAAACACTTATCTTACAATAAAAATCCAATTTGGATATAATTCAGTGTCCCCAGTTATAAAAAATTACCACAAATGGCATACAAAGTTCAAAATACAATGCACTTGAGACTACTCATTTCGTGTATGTGCATTAAAACACTAATACAATATTTGTATAAATATTTTTTGATTCTGCAAATCCCAATATTTACTTTAATAATAATACAGTACTTACATAATTAAATATCGGTCTAATTAGGACTATCAATGAGGTTTTGAAATAAGGTACTTTAAATTAACTTTGCCATACATAATTTATATAGTAATATTTTTTTGCTATTGCAATTTATTTTAACTTCATTTTATAAGGCGACATTACCATGTCTAAAAATTGTTCACAATATTCAATTTTTTTGCTGTATTTAATGATAAGACTGTTACTCCACAAATAGAACACAATGACTGGAATAGGAGCTGCCTAGGCAGAATAACATGGGAAACTCAATAGTGATGGGGCCATGTGCTGAAGGCTTGCTGCATGTGCTCTTCAACATCCTGAGGACCCGCCTACGACCAACATCTCGCCGCCAAACTGGCCTGTCACTTACTTCAAACAGTGTCAAAATATCAAAGCGTCATAAGTCAGGAAACCGTAAAGGGTCTTCTATGTAGTCATTCGGTATAACAAACAAATCTTGTGTTATGTCATCTTGGAACTCGAACTTTTGAAAAGTTATTTTAGCTGTGACTGTGGGCAATATTGGTATATCAATTTTAACAGGAAATCCATTAGGCAGTTTCATAGCAACAAACTGACGCAGCTTAGCAAAATGCTTAAATGGAGCAATTACTTCTAAAACATTAAGCAGCATATCAACACTTAGTGGAAAGTCATCACTCATTGCTATAGTTGCTCTAAAATTTCTTGATGATTCCTTATAGACAAGCTCTCTGCCCAAACTAGGATACTGGCCAGGTGGAGCTGCGATGTATGCTGCCCAGCTGACACCACTGTCGGGTGGAGGATTTAGTGATGCCCTTCTAGTAGGCTCCCCATTGGTGTCTAAATTTTGTGTATTGCCTTTTGTTAGACTTTCAATGATTGCCTTATTTTTTTGCAAGTCATCTGTAGACAAATGCTCTCGTCGTTTTCGAGATTCCAGAACTAAGCCTGATATTGTGTAAATATCACTTTTATAAAGACCTGCAACTGTTTCTTTGCGGTCTTCCCGAAAGATCCAACCAGACTGAGCTCTAAGAAACGCAATACCTTTAGTGGACATTTGAGCAGCTAATATATCACTAGACATGAGGATATCCACCTCATCTTCTATTTCATTTTCTGTTTCCTCATATCTTACTCTCTGATAAACCTTGGCCTTATTATCGAGTACTGTAAGAGACTGACTAGGCTGCTTCTCACCTTGAAAAATAAATGAAATGTCTCCTCTTTCCCATTTCATATCAGTGAAATCAACTAAAGTGGTATCTAATCTAATACCAGAACCAGATTTGTAAATCTTACATACGTCAGATGGCAATATTCTAGACACAAGGGGAACCCACGAATGAAAATCCCACTTTAGCTCCATATAAAAATCTTGTATTTGAGCAAGTGCTCTGATGAGATCAGGTCTCCTACGTTCCATTTGCTCACGAGCCTGCTGCTTGAGCTTCCGCACTAGACTCGAGATAGTCTGACGGTCGCCGTAACTGATGGCCTCGGCGAGCGGCGACCAGCCGGCCAAGTTCTTGAGCTTGACGGGGGCGCCGTGCGCCAGCAGCAGCTGCACGCACTCGCGCCGGCCCAGCATCACGGCGACATGCAGCGCCGAGTTGCCGTGCATGTCGCGCCGCGCCACGTCCTCCAGCCGCAGCAGCGCCGACAGCTTACGCACGTCGCCGCTGAACACGCACTCGTGGAGAGGGTACACCTCCTCATCATCACTACATTTCGAATTTGACATGTTTTTATAATTACACCTAAATCATCACTAAAAACTCTACTACGCATCCACTAATAATGACTCACAATTACTTAAAATTTGCCACCAGTTATCAACGAGATTAGATTCGTTTTCACTGAGAATGTATCTGGTAAGTACATTGTACCTAAACGCTTTCTGACTCAAAGCAGTTAATACATGACCGCTAGTTTTCTGCACCGCTATCAGTTATTTTGACAATTTTGGAGCATTATAGCTGAAGATACTAATCAAACGTTTATTAATATTCAAACGACATTTTTTTGCAGTATGCCATAACAGCGCATAACAGCGACAGGCAGGCACTGGAGGACTGGAACAGACACAACTAAACTGTTTTTTTTATTAAAGCTTTGGCTTCTAGGCCATCAGCTTAAGAGGGTATTACATTATGCTAAATTTAGCATCCTAAATCAGTTAGGATCCTAATTTAGGAAGGTGTACTTAATAACATTTAGCAAGTGCGCTTTTTAAAAAGTAGCAGTAGAGAGGAGAGTTTTAGTAGTAGTAAAAGTAGTTTTTAGCTTGTTTCCTAATTAGGAAGCAAGGACGGCTTCTCTGCCGTCGTACCAAAGGCGGCAAAGTGACTTTAGCGGGTTTTTATTTTTTTGATACAGGCATACTCAGCAAAAAAATTCTGCGTCGAATGGTACTGTTTTTTTTTTCTAGCACATGCAGGCCGGCCGCATACATACGTTTTCCGCATTTGGAAAACGTATGTATGAGGCCGGCCTATTCAGAATTCCGCATTCGGAAACCGTATACGGAAAACGTATGTATGCGGCCGGCCTTAGTTCCCGTGATACACTGTAGTTAAACGACACGTATTTTGCTTTTTGTTAAGATTTTATAATCTAAAAACCATGAACGGTATTTAAAACGCTAGAAAGACGTTATATATCATTAGCTCCTTTACATCATACTTAAAATATAACACTTTTCTAAGCTAAAAATCGCTTATCGACTATTTATCCGTTAAAACGCGGTTAAGATCAACTAACGAAGTTTTAACGAATGATCATAGCCGAAGTTAGAAACTTAATTATAGGCGGTATTCTTTAAATTAGAGTCATCTTACGATAACTCTGCAATGAGGTGACACCAGTAAGGTCGGATTTTTATTCCGACAGAAAAAATCGGTTTGGGTGCATAACGTCCCACTCGCAGAATGTCCCGTTGTCCCTTTCGCGAAATGTCCCTTTCCTAAAGGTCCCTTACGCAAAAAGACCCTTCTGCAAAAGGTCCCGTTCGCAAAACGTCCCTTTCGCAAAATGACCCGTTCGCAAAACGTGCCTTTCGCAAAATGACCCGTTCGCAAAACGTCCCTTTCGCAAAACGTTGCTTTCGTAAAATTAGGTTAGGTTAGATTAGGGATAGCTTAGTTAAAAAAATAAAAAGTAGTAATTAAACTTTGCCTTAGTAATTTATTAATAAACCCACAAAAACAGTGACCTGCCTTCGCCTCGCTTCTGTTTATATGAGTTTTCTGAAAAACCCGTACATAATCCAGAATTTATTATACATAAAAACCTTCCCCTTGAATCACTCTATCTATTTAAAAAAACCGCATAAAAATCCGTCGCGTGGTTTTATCGTCTATCAAAGGTGAGTGGATATGTGAAGTCCCCATTCCACACTAGGGATTATTATTGGCCATCTCTTATCCCATGAGAAGACTCCTAATCTCTAATTAAACAAGCTTTTTCCAGACGGGACATTTTGCGAAAGGGTCATTTCGCAGACGGGACGTTTTGCAAAAGGGGCGTTATGCAGTAGAGACTTTCAGCGAAAGGGGTGGAGGGGTGGTTTGAGAAAGGTACGTTTTGCCAATGGGGTATTTTATATAAGGGACCATTTGCAGAGAAGACGTTTTGCGAATGGGACGTCATTGGTGGAGGGAAGTTTTGCGAGTGGGACGTTATGCGCCCAAACCAAAAAATGTAAACAAAGTTACGTCACTGTCGAAGTGACATTTCAGGGGATCTCAAAGTTTGGGCCAGCAAGAAATATAATATTAAGTTATCATTTCGCTCGACCGTGATGTAAAAATAAATTCGAGATATAATTGAAATTAAAATCGCACAAATGAGTCACTGGAAAGCGACTACAACGGGAGCACGAATTGTAAAGCGAAGGGAGTGAAGTGACGTCTCACATCAATCAAGCGGCCCTCAACCTGTTGACACGGGTGTATCGAGTCAATGATGCCAGAGCAATAAATAAATTATTCATACAAAAACAGTTTTCTCTTCTTTTTTTAAAATCTTTATTTATTTAAAGGGACTTTGGCATTACAGGAGCCTTGTCAGTCCCATAATTCCCTAATCTACCTTACCAACTAACTTATTTAAATGAAGTAAATAGCAATCTGGCAGTAGCCGACATAGGCTCTGCAAGGATGCTATTAAAAACCCCCCACGGCAACATTGTAAAAAGGGAATTCCTTTTAGCTTCGGTCTTGACAAATTCCACTAAGAAATGGTATACATCCTCTACCTTATTACACTCTACACAATTTGGACTATCAACTTTCTTCATCCTAACCATGTTTCACTTATTAACACCAATTGAATTCGTTCTTGAGACAAGAGGCACAGACAAATTCAGGACGCTTCGGTTTAAGACTCTGTGCATTCTATTGCAGTATGTTGAGCATTTTTTCTTTTCGGGATTTATTGCCATAATAATCCCGATAAAATTTTGTTTAATAACTCGCCATCTCTAAACATTTTAAACACAACTAGGCTTAACTTAACTCCTCTATTAATATCTTACATACTAATTTAACTTTGCAATCTAAACTTTCTTCACACACAAAGATCTCTCTCAACTTCTGAAGCAGCTGTTTAAAAGTAAAATTGCCAATTTTTTCCCGTTTTTCCTTTTTATTTTCCGCTTTATATTTTACATCATTACTGCGGGTGCGGGATTGATCAGTTCTCCTCTGCGTAGGTAGTACATCTGTCCCTACCTGGTCTTTCTCTTCTTTTTCTTTTTATCTTTCTGAATTTTATCCGATATCACACTGTCTGACGAAGCGTCACGTTAAGCTCTCTCTTCTTCCATATCAATACCGGTCCGCTGTTCTTGAGGAATGCTACCATCCGCGACTGTGACTTCCCTATGTATCATTCCACTGCAAGATGGCCATGGTGATATAGGCCTACTCGCAGCTTTACTGTATATGTATGTATGATCTGAATTCACTTTTGTCACGTCTTTACCTCGATTCATCAAAATACGAGTAGCCTTTCGGTACGTACAATTTTCTTTCGACATTAAACGCCGAATCTCCTTTTGCTTTTATAAAAGAAGGACACGTTGCACAATTAACATGACCTAGCTCACATTTGGGGCAGATAATCTTCCTTGTGGGACAAAAGTTAACTACTTAAATGCCCAAACTTCCAGCAACCTGAATATTGTGAAACTGGAAATGTATAAGAATCTACTTTGAATCTGCAGATGGCTGCAGGTTATGACTACGGTTATGGAACCGTAGTCATACTCCGGCAAGGTAGAGCTTTTGAAACAAAGGCGAATCATTTCACAATCTATCCACTTCCCTTAAGCAGACAGACGCCTTAATCTTATGGCTAAGACTATTTCAACATTGGCCGTAAATGTACCTACTTGGGATTTCTTTAATATCAATTTCTAAATCTATATGCTTCACAACTCCATAACACAATTCAGCCTCGAAAGTCAGTAGACACCTGCAATCCATATCAGCTAGTTTTTTGCCATCCAAGAGTTTTTGCGCCTGTTCCTTCCGGCTTAGCAAAACTAAAACTTTGAAGGGACCTTTATGCCTTATTCTAAGTATCCCGTCAATGTTTTCTGCCCTTAGGAGTTTAGCAAGAGCGATCTGCTTAGGTAGCTCCTCTTTGCTGGTAATACAAACCTCAACCAAATTGTCACTCTCTTCTTCACCGGTTGATGTAATCTCTTTTTTTTCCGGCTTCTAACGGTAGTAAATCCATCATCCTCAATGCTATCGTCTGCCTTCTCATCCTTGCTATCGTTATCTACTTGCCTGTGCCTTTTCTCCGCGGAACGAGGAACCTCGTCACTACGCCATTCAAGCTCCACATCCCGTTGCAGCTCTTCAGATTCTCCAAAACAATCTCCGCTCAAATATTGCATCATTGATGCCACACTTATCGAAATGATGATCGGCAAAAATTTCAGTTTTCTCGTTTTAAATTAATACAGCAAAGCGTTTATATCAAAATAAAGTATGCCATCAAAAAATTAAATTCCTCAATCTTGATTACAATATACAGGGTGTTTGGTAGCGGGCTCATGGTAGTAAGGGGGTGAAAGAGCTTTCGTAACACGGACATAAGAAAAATGACAAAATTTCCGATTAAAATGATCAATATCTCGGAAACTAATAACAATTGCTGAACATATATGGGGGTTAAATCGATAGCTTATGAGCTGCTCTATCACCCCCTTAAAGCTGTCGAACCCGCTACCAAACACCCTGTACATTGTAATCAGGATTGAAGAATTTAATTTTTTGATGGGAAACTTTATTTTGATATAAACGCTTTGCTGTATTAATTTAAAACGAGAAAACTGAAATTTTTGCCGATCATCATTTCGATGGGTGTGGCTTCAATGATGCAATATTTGAGCGGAGATAGTTTTGGAGAATCTGAAGAGCTGCAACTGAAGTGTGAAGAAAGTTTAGAGTGCACAGTTAAATTAGTATGTAAGATATTGATGGAGGAGTTAAGTTAAGCCTAGTTGTGTTTAAAATGTTTAGAGATGGCGAGTTATTAAACAAAATTTTATCGGGATTATTATAGCAATAAATCCCGAAAAGAAAAAAATGCTCAATATACTGCAATAGAATGCACAGAGTCTTAAGCCGAAGCGTCCTGAATTTGTCTGTGCCTCTTGTCTCAAGAACGAATTCAATTGGTGTTAATAAGTGAAACATGGTTAGGATGAAGAAAGTTGATAGTCCAAATTGTGTAGAGTGTAATAAGGTAGAGGATGTATACCATTTCTTAGTGGAATGTGTCAAGACCGAAACTAAAAGGAATTCCCTTTTTACAATATTGCCGTGGGGGGTTTTTAATAGCATCCTTGCAGAGCCTATGTCGGCTACTGCCAGATTGCTATTTACTTCATTTAAATAAGTTAGTTGGTAAGGTAGATTAGGGAATTATGGGACTGACAAGGCTCCTGTAATGCCAAAGTCCCTTTAATTAAATAAAGATTTTAAAAAAAGAAGAGAAAACTGTTTTTGTATGAATAATTTATTTATTGCTCTGGTATCATTGACTCGATACACCCGTGTCAACAGGTTGAGGGCCTCTTGATTGATGTGAGACGTCACTTCACTCCCTTCGCTTTACAATTCGTGCTCCCGTTGTAATCGCTTTCCAGTGACTCATTTGTGCGATTTTAATTTCAATTATATCTCGAATTTATTTTTATATCACGGTTCGAGCGAAATGATAACTTAATATTATATTTCTTGCTGGCCCTAACTAACATCGTCTTAGCCTAATCATTTAGTTAATATGTTATTTTTCATAATAGAATATTATTACATGGTATCAATATAAAATAACAAAGAAAGTAGTAGGTAATAAAATATCAAGATTTTTTTAGAGACTTACTCGTAGAGTTTAGAATTTCATGTAAACATTGCTCCTTTTGCTTACGGACGGACTCCATTTCTTCTTTGACATTTTGGAAATGAGTTATCATCAGAGATCGGAATAGGTAGAGCTAATTTGCCTAAACTTGACGCATATTCATTCATGCGTGAGATAGATGGGAATACATTATTGAATGAACATGCATCAAGTTTAGGCAAATTAGCTCTACCTATTCCGATCTCTGGTTATCATCTTGAATATAAGTTCTCGAGCTCCACTTTTAATAGGTTTACCCATTTTGAAAACAGGAATCTTTAAAAAACCTCAACAAAATATCCATGTGATACCAATATGTCATGTTTGAGTGACATGAAAGAACACAGATTATAAGAATATTTTATGGGATACCGTTTAATATCTTATGCGAAGTTATTGTGTGATGACTCTATAATTTCGTTACAGCTTAGCCGCCTTTTTCCCTATAACACAAAATTGAATTACTTCATACATACTAGTCAATAAAGCGGTGACTGCCTTTTTACTTCAGTATCAAAGGATTGTTTTATTGTTCAATAGTATTTTTAAGGCAGCTAAGTAGCAATAGCTACTAAGTTAAAGAGCGGCTAGGTTTTTGTACATTGAGGTATATTAACTAGAGGGGCAGTCACCACACATAACCCGTTGCCACGTCATTGGTGACTGCAGTCACCAGTCGGCCATTTATCAAGTTAGTTGTCAAACAGACGCCATCCGTAGAAGAAGCTGCGAAAAATGGGGAAATGCGCGGTGAAAGAGTGCTTATCACAGTCTGAAAGACACAATAAGGCACAAGGAATTACTTTTCACAGGTTAATATATTGTTTCTGTATATGTAAAACTTTGATAAAATAGCAGATATTATTTTTGTAGGCCCAGTGTTACAAGTAAAGCATTGTTTCATTTCCCCGAGTTTTCGGGGGAATTCAATATTTTCGGCAAACCGTTAAATAAATAAAATTAGATCTAATAATTACTGTTTCTAAACGTTTACACTTGTGGGCGCTTAACTTTACTGGTTGAACATTAACATGTTACGTACTTAATAGTGGTGCGGTGTTGTCTTATATCTAGGTATTTGGATTTCTTAACTTTAACGGAAAACAATCAAACTCAACAACTCAAAACCACAGTATATATATATAGCTAAAGCAGTAAAGAAGCTAGGCCTACTTTTCGAGATAAATTCCTACTCTCCAAATGAGCGTAAGGGATATCCTATAAATTTTTGAAAAATTGAAAAAAGTTGTTCTTTATTGTATCTCAGCTAGTTAAAGCAAAATCGATATCTGAGGCCCTTGACAAGATGCACTACGCTAACTAGCGTTTCTATTCGTTTTAAACCAATCGCGTCACTGGTAGATGACGTTGTACGAAAAGTCACGTGATCTACCAGTGACGCGATGGGTTTAAAACGAATAGAAATGCTAGTTAGCGTACGAGGGCTGCCTTTTAAGTTCTGTCGTTTGCAAAACTCCCGTGATTATAAAAAAAAAAACTAGTATCATCTTAAAATATTTGAATTTAGAATTCAAAAACAAAAGAATGTCTCGAGATCGGCCGATTCGTTTTAGTACAGCGTCGGTTCAAAATTGACAAGTCGGCTGTGAAAATGGAAATTTCATAGGAAAATTTACGTGCGATAATATTTTACAACTTTAAAAGGGGTTTAACGCGTCTTCAGTGCTTTGAAGAGCCGACTACGGTTTTTAAAAATGAAGCACCATGCATCCGGACTGTGGAACGTTGGTATTTGGAATTTCAACGTGGTTGCTCTAGTCTTAGTGATAGGCATCGTGAAGGCCGACCAAAAACAGCTGTAATCCAGGAAAACATTGATGCTGTACGGCAACTGATCGTCGAAGATCGCCATGCGACATACCGCGAGATAGAAGCTTCATTAAGCATTTCAGGGACCAGTGTTCAAAATATATTGCATGATCACTTAGGTGTAAAACAATTGATATCACGCTGGATACCACATTTACTTAGTGAAGACCAAAAAACGGCTCGCGTTAGATGGTGCCGCAAAACTCTGCGGCAATTCAACCGAGGAGACTCTAAACACGTTTATGACATTATCAGTGGTAACGAATCTTGGATATATGCCTACGATCCGCATTCTAAACAGCAGTCGACTGTTTGGGTGTTTCAAGATGAGCCAAAACCGACCAAAGTAATACGCTCACGGAGCACTTCGAAAAAAATGGTCGCCACGTTTGGAGCGAAAAGTGGCCACGTTGCGACCATCGTGCTCGAAGATCGTAAAACAGTTAATGCTGACTGGTATACCACTGTTTTTTTACCAGAAGTAATCGGCGAGTTCCGAAAAAATAACCCAGGACGTCGTATAGTACTGCACCACGATAATGCTAGCTCGCACACCGCCCGGCAGACAATTGCGTTTTTAAAAGAACAAAAAGTCGAAAGTTTGGATCACCCGCCGTACAGTCCAGACTTAAGCCCTAATGACTTCTTCACTTTTCCAAAAATCAAGCAACGACTTCGTGGTCAACGGTACCGGACGCCTGAAGAAGCGGTTGAGGCATACAAAACGGCCATTTTGGAGACCCCGACTTCGGAATGAAATAAGTGTTTCGAAAACTGGTTCGATCGAATGAAAAAGTGTATTACATATCACGGTGATTACTTTGAAAATACCATTTAACACTTAAATTGTCTTTAGTTTTTTCAAACGACAGAACTTAAAAGGCACCCCTCGTAGTGCATCTTGTCAAGGGCCACTGGTGTGCTCTGACGAATCCGATAACAGATTGAGAAAATGTAGCCGCCATCTTGAACTTTTCATTTTTTCCTCGGATTACTTCTGAAATTGATATCTGGGGATCTGTGTGATATCCGACAACGAATCCGCTGACAGAAAAAAAAGTAGCCGCCCTCTTGAACTTTTTAGTTATTCGACTGATTGCTTCCAAAATCGATATCTGGGAATCTGTGTGGTCTCCGGCAGCAAATCCGTTGACAGATTGAGAAAAAGTAGCCGCCATATTGAAGTTTTTAGTTATTCGACTGATTGCTTCCAAAATCGATATCTGGGGATCTGTGTGGTCTCCGACAGGGAATCCGTTGTCAAAATGGGAAAAGTTGCCGCCATCTTGAACTTTCCAGTTTTTGGGCGGAATTCTTTCCAAGTCGATATTTCAGATCTGTGTGGTCTCCTATAACTCCCGAAATTGACACTTGAATGACAACTTAATAGCTTTAAGGGGGTGATAGACGAGGTATTTTTGAAAATTTTTAGCTGTATATGTCTTAGACGAAATTTGGTAGTTTTTCTTTTCCTTTTCCTAGGGTTTTTAGGACATTTGCCTGATAACTAACGTGTGTAAAAATAACAAACAATAACAAACCCTGACAAGCGGTGAAATTTGAATTGACAGGCGTAAGGCAACATTGCCATATAAAAATCGATTGCTTTTTACTTTTAAATTTTTCATGAGATTCTGGTAGACCTGTAAGAACATCAATTTCAATGTTCTTACGACATTCAAATTTCGAACACCTCTGAAAAACAAAGAAATTTGATTTGACCTCTATTCTAATTTCAGTCGAGATGACGTTTAGTTCGAAATTTATTGTCATTTTGCATACAAATTTGACAAATGTCGAACGATATGATAGTTGGAGCCGACACTAGTTAATCTCTGAATTAAAAAAGAATATGACAGCTGCCAGAAAACTTTTCAATCTTTTCATTACCGCCATTACCGGTTAAAATTTAATATGCGGCTCCTGAATGCATCATGGAGGCTTATGATATGATATGTGGGTAGACAAAGTAGTGTATGTAACTGTTCATAATTAGGCATTAAACACTTGTGTGATGTTATTAACCCACACTCGTGTTTAATGCCCTTCATTATGTACAGTCACATAAACTACTATTATAGACTGTGACTGTACACTTATATTCTAGTTTACATTTATTAAATTAACTACCATATCTCAAATTTATTTCTAGCTTTTTTAAAGTTTGTTTTTAAACAGCAGTCGTGTTTTTTTTACATTATGATATGCTCACGTATCGCCAGTTCCAAGTTCACCTGGGTGCCGAAGCAAAATAAAAATAAAAGATAAAATAAATTTATTCAGTAAGTAGGCCGGACGGGCACTTTTACACGTCAAGAATCTACCAGCGCTTCCCAAGAGAAGACCACTGCTGAGAAGAAACGCCGCAAGAAACTCAGCAGTCAGTCATTTTTTAAACATATTCTTATAACAATGGTACTACTTAGTCTAGCATTATATAAAGCTATAAATATTAAATATAGTATCAAATAACATGCATAGTTAAGCAGGAAAACATGCCAATTAAGAATCTTACGGGAGAGATAGAGAGAAAAAAAACACATACTTATGTGTATATAAGATGGTGCGAGACGACCACATAAAAGTTTCGATATGTTTTTCTACATCAACGGTGTCCCCTGGGGGACAAGATAAAGATTTTGCATTTGAATAAATTATTATTGACTAAGTTTCGGGTTTAGGCCATGCATTTTTGTCTGTTAGCTAGTCCTCGATCCTATAATACGCTTTAGACATTAACGACCTTTTCAAGTAATTTTTAAGTGCTGGAAAGGGTAACTTTAAAACTTCGTCAGGTAATTTATTATAGAAATGAATGCATTGATCAACAAATCAATACTAATATTATAAATGCGAAAGTGTGTCTGTCTGTCTGTCTGTCTGTTACCTCTTCACGCTTAAACCGCTGAACCGATTTAGGTGAAATTTGGTGCAGAGATAGTTTGAAACCTGGGAAAGGACAAAGGATAGTTTTTTTCCCGACATCCATCCCCTAAGGGGGTGAGATGGGGGTTAAAATTTGTATGGAGGTACTTAAACCGCTGAACCGATTGAGATAGATGAAATTTTGTGCAGAGATAGTTTGAATTCTGGGAAAGGACATAGGATAGTTTTTTCCCGAAATTCATCCCCTAAGGGGTGAAATGGGGGGTTAAAATTTGTATGGAGCTACTTAAACCGCTGAACCGATTTAGATGAAATTTGGTGCAAAGATAGTTTGAATCCCGGGAAAGGATAAAGGATAGTTTTTTCTCCCTTATTCATAAATGTCCATCAAACCTACTACGGTAATATTTATACAAGCTGAGTAGTGCCTTCCCATAAGTTGAGACTTAAAGTTGGCGTTCCAGTCCTGTTGATGCGAAATCTTGACGCACCGAGACTCTGTAATGGCACACGACTGCAAATTACGCACCTGGGAGGCAATATTGTAAAAGCAATCATTATGACAGGAACAGCAAAGGGAGAAGATGTACTAATTCCCTGTATTCCAATAATCCCGACCGATTAACCTTTCCAGTTTAAAAGAGTCCAGTTCCCCCTAAAAGCAGCATTCGCGATGACAATAAATAAGGCACAAGGACAAACACTGAAAGTTGCAGGTGTACATTTAGTTAAAAACTGTTTTTCCCATGGACAACTATATAGTTTAGTATTGCTCACGAATCTCAAGTCCACAAAATCTTCACGTGTTAGCAAAGGACGGGAAAACAAAAAACGTAGTTTACAGAAATGTGATAAACTAAATTATATGTCGCAGTTACTAATCATTTATTTATCTGTTCATTAAATTCTGGTTGTAACTACGCATTATTGATGATTACAAATCAAAACCATAATTTTCTTTAATTATTTAAAAGTAAGCAATGATAAAAAATCAGCTTGGATAAAAAATAAGCTACCCAAATTACTAATTCTACGCGGACGAAGTCGCGGGCAAAAGCTAGTGATTTATATACTTTACGGACGCGGAATTTTCGAATAGCGATTTTATTTTTATTTCTGGTATTTCAATTATGTATATCAGAAATTTTGGTGAAAGAATCTAAATTCCTAATAACGTAAATAATATTCTCATAAATAAATTGAGACGCTACATAACATAACAGTCAAGATATTAATTTCTTTAAAAAGTTATCTTAAAGAGTCACGGGAGTTTAAGTTGTAAATAGAGCGAATGGCCCTTTTTTGTAACACAAATATAATTTGTATGTCAGCTGCCTTACCCCAAACCAGAATACCGTACGACGTGACACTATGGAAATAACTATAATAGACTAAGCGAGCTGTCTCAACATTGGTCAGTTGTCTAATTTTCCTAACGGCGTAAGCTGCCGAACTTAGTTTACCTGCCAGTACAGCTATATGAGGACTCAATTGCACATTTTTATATAATGTTATGCCTAATAAAATTGCCTTATCTACCATTTGCAAACACTCGTCATTTAGAAAAATACTAGAATGTACAGGTTTAATTAGGCAAAGCGAACCTAACACATTTCGTTTTCTTAGCATTTAGTAGCAAATCGTTGCTAGTAAACCAAATAAGTACTTTAACTAGTGTGGTGTTAATCCTACTGTAGTCTACGGATTTTCTATCTACCTTGAAAATTAGTGAAGTATCATCAGCAAAAAGTACAATATCACAAAGTTTATCTACTGTTGGTGGCAAGTCATTTATGTAAACCAAAAATAAAAAAGGATCTAAATTAGAGTCTTTAGGCACACCTATTTTCACTGTAGCTCCAACAGATTGCGTTTTGTTTACAACAACTGTTTGAGTTCTATCACTTAGATAAGAAGACATAAGGCTTAAAGCTTTATTGGACAATCCATAATGTCCTAATTTTAAAATAAGGGTCGTATGATCCAAGCAATCAAAAGCTTTAGAAAGATCACAAAATATTCCTACTGCATCGCAAGATTACTCCCAACTGTTATGTATATGTTTAATGAGTACAGATGCCGCATCAATTGTTGATCGACCTCTGGTAAAGCCAAACTGGTTATTGTAAAGTACTTTATTTCTGTTAAAGTGACCTAACATATCCTTCAGCTTTACTTTCTCAAAGACTCTACTTTAAAAACTGGTAGTATGGAAATGGGACGGAAGTTCGTTATATCACTCATCTCGCCCGATTTAAAAAGAGGTATTACTTTATTATATTTCATGAGATCTGGAAATACCCCCTCTGATATGCAAATATTGTAGATTAATGCTAGATGGGGTGCAATTACATCTATTATATGAAAGAGTACCTTAACTGATGTGCCCCACAAATCTTCAGTCTTTTTTAAACTTAGTGATTTAAATATCCTGACTATTGAATCTGAATTTACAGGGCTGAATTCAAAGTTGATATTACATTTACTGACACTAGTTCTAAGTAATTATTGAGCTTCAAGCGCGGATGATTTAAGACATTTCGTAGTATTAATGGCTATGTTAGAAAAATAATCTTCGAATGCTGAGGCAACGTCTTTATTTGACGTGATTTGTTGGTCACCTGTGTTCAGAGTGACTTGATTATCACATTTATCACGAGTTTTTGATTTTCCCGTTTCTCTATTTATAATATTGCATACAGTTTTTACCTTGTTGTCAGATGATTTAAATTTGAGACTAAGAAAATTTGCCTTGGCAGTTAAACAAACTTGCTTAAAGGTCCTTGAATAATTCTTAACATAATTTAGGAAGTCAGCATTCTTATTGTCCTTCCTCTCTCTATATAGGTCATAAAGCTTATTTCTACTTTTATGAATGCCTGCAGTAGCCCAGCAGCTGCCCATTCACTCAATTTTGTTTTCGTCCTAGAAATAGTTTTCATTTTACAATTGTTGTTAAATTGATGTAGACGCCGAAGAAGTCTTTATAAATACTATTACACTCATTCTGTAAAAAAGGTAACACTGAAAGATTACTCTGAACTTTATTTTTGAATAGTTCCAAACGATTACTAGTTATAGGTCGGTATGTTATTGTGTCAGGTTTTTGATAAAAATCATAGACCAAAGATGCCTTCTGACCACTATGGTCAGAATTAAAACAATTAAATATGTCTTTATCCAAACATTCGCAACTACAAAAAATATTATTTAAGCAGGTTGCACTACTAACACCTATCCGAGTGGGTTCAAAGAACAGATTATCTAAATTAAAAGATTTAAATAAACTAAGTAAGCTACTGGTATTATTTGACGTTTCGAGTAAGTTGATATTAAAATCTCCACAAACTATAACATGCTTCTGGCTATTACATGCTAATTTTAACACATGTTCCATAGTAGATTAAAATGTGCAAAAATCAGCCAACGGTGTAAACACAGATTATTATATAACTTTCTAGTTCTGCGCAAGAAATTTCTACAATCCTTTCTATCGATAGCTTTATAATATCCTTTCTTTCCTTGGATTTAAGAGTACTTTTTACAATTATAAAAGAGGCACCATGAATGGCACTTTTTCTGGCAAAATAACTAACTAATTTTAAATTTTAAAAATCAAAAATGTATTGCTCTTGTCTAAGGTAAACTAGATCATATTGAGTTAGCGATTCACACTTCTGTAACAATAGCTACCGCATTAGTGCAATTTGTTTATCTGAACATTTTATTAAAGCTGATAATGAATCTAATATGGTAGTAAAAGGTTACAAAATGGCCGCAAGCTATTGCCGGAAAAAATTTGATAGAGGTGGTACATGTATCTTATTACGTGACGATATGGAATTTAACAATTTGCAGTGGATAAAAGAATTATGTGCTGAAAAAATATTCGAGTGTTGTGGTGTTAAAATCCCTTTGCTAAACATAACAATAGTTTGCTTATACAGAATACCTGGTTCCGACTTAAACCAATTTTTTGAAAATCTTCATAAATTATTGCATTCTCTTACTAATCGTCAAAAACAATCTAAGCTAATAATACTCTGTGGAGATCTAAATATAGATCGATTAAAGACCAATGCTGTTAATAATGAATTTGAAAGAATTCTAATGAATTATAACTTTAAACTACAAATCGAATTACCTACACGAATAACCGCCCGCTCTAAAACGTGTATAGACAACATTGCCACAAATTTTAACAACCTAAACAGTTCACAGACAAAATGATTTTTGACGGTCAAGTATGCACTGACACCAACGAAATAGCAAATAAACTAAATGACCAATTTACTACTATCGATGATCGTAACTTTAACACAAATACCGCATTTCAACATGAGAAAGAAAATCTTAATGCAACGATATACCTACATCCAACTTGTCCAGATGAAGTCTTTAGAGTTATCATGGGACTAAGAAACTCTCGAGCCACTGGATACGATGAACTACCTATAGTGATCTTAAAAGAAAATGCTAAAATACTTTCTTATCCTCTTAGCCATCTCATCAACCTATCAATGAGTAACGGTGTGTTCCCTGAAAAATTAAAAATTACTGTAACTAAACCTATATTTAAAAAATGAGAACAGACTGATCCCCTCAACTATAGACCAATAGCTCTTATTTCGGGGATATCCAAAGTTTATGAGAAAATTATTTACAAAAGACTGATCGATTTTTTGGAAAAACATAATCTTCTAGTAGAAAATCAATTCGGATTCCGGAAAAATAAATCAACCACGTTAACTATATTTGATCTAATAAAGGATATTCTAAACTGTAGAGATAATAATATTCCAGTCCTAGCCATTTTTATGGACATGTCAAAGGCTTTTGACCGTGTATCACACAGCATTCTACTAGGAAAATTATATCGTTATGGAATCAGAGGTAACTGTTATGATTGGTTAAAAACATATTTGAGCCAACGAATTCAATATACAGAGATCTCTAAATATGATGCAAAAACAAAATCTTTGTTAAATTATAGGTCAGATTATCGAATCTCCGCTTTCGGTATCCCCCAGGGGAGCGTACTAGGGCCATTGCTATTCCTCGTTTATATCAACGACTTGCCCTCTATTTGTAAAGTCAAAGTAACCCTTTTCGCAGATGACTGTTCTATAATCGTAAAAGGGAGCGACTTACAAAACTATGAAAGTACAGTATTTGGTGAAGTCAATTTATGGTTAAAAAATAATAACTTGAAAATCGGTAATACAATTGATCGAGTTACAACAATTCGCTTCTTAGGTTTAATTCTTGACAGTCACACAAGTTGGAAAGAGCATACTGAGTTTTTAATAGCTAAATTAAGCAGATTTGTATTTGCCCTACGGCGACTTTCGCAATTATCGTCCCAAAAATCTGCTCTTCTGGCCTTTAATGGGCATGTAATATCTTCTATATGCGATATGGTTTAATACTGTGGGGTAATTGCAGTAATATCCAAAACGTAATTCGACTGCAAAAGATATGCGTCAGGGCCGTCTGCGGAGCTCAGCAAACGGACTCCTGCCAACCGCTCTTTCGAAAGTTAGGAGTAATGACGTTACCCTCGTTATACATCTATGAGATTTGTCTATTTGTTAAAAATAACATGAGCTATTTTAAGGTTAGGGCATCAAGTTCGAGGTCTCGTAGAGCAAATGATCTAATTTTAACTTATCCTTCTCATTTTAGGACCTCTTGTGCTCGGAAAAATGTTCTGTATATGACTATTAAATTATTTAATAACTTGCCAAATTGTATAAAACTATCTGACATGCCTGAATTCAAAACCAAAATTCGCAAATTCCTTTTAGAAAAATGTTATTATAGTGTTAATGACTATCTAAACCCTCATATTGAATAATTTTATATAATGTCTAAATAAGTAAGTTTCGATAATCTAATTTAAAATAATGTACTTTTCAAACGTATTTATAGGTAGTTATAAGATACAAATTTTGCATGCTTTTTTAAGTAGAATGTACGCACATCTAATGTTTTCCACCTGTATCATTTCACTACATTCCTGCAAATAAACATTCTTATTCTTATTCTTATTCTTATTCTTAAGCCAATGTTCAGTAATGCACATAATTTGTACATTTTCATTATCTAAGAAACCTATTTCTAGTTCTTTGCTGGAAAAACCTTGAATATTTTGGTGAATTAAATTTATATTCAAGGGTGTTTCCGCTGTTCTATAATTTAGTTTAAATCATGAGGCAAGGCATTATTGCCAATAATGGCTTGCCTCATGATTTAAACCATGACCATGACATGACCCAACACAAGGCCTTCTCCAGCCTGGAACGTATTCTGTCACGGGACATGGATATACTTGGAGTTTACTTCAAAACGTGGCGTCTGATACCTAGCATAACAAAAACAGAGTCAGCCTGCTTCCACCTCCACAGTCAACTAGCCAGACGCAAGCTTAAAGTGTTGTTCGATGGTTCCACCTTAAAGCACAGTTTTAGCCCTAGATACCTTCGCGTAACTCTTGATCGTTCCCTTACCTTCAAAGAACACCTATCTGGGACGGCACGCAAGCTCCAGACTCGCAACAATTTGTGCAGAAACTTACTGGAACCTCCTGGGAGCGAGTGCCGACGTGCTTCGTACATCTGCTTTCTCACTGGTGTTTTCTACCGCAGAGTATTGTGCTCCGGCGTGATTGGGCAGCGCACACACCACCAAGATTGAAGTCGAGCTAAATAAGACAATGCGATGCATCTCCGGCAAGCGAGGCTCGCAAAATCAGGAATAATCCTAGTTTTGCCCTGTTCTTGGAGTTTACAGCCCCTACCGAACACCGGTTAAAATCTAGGAATCCACCATACAATATCGCACAGGCACTGTTGCAGCCGGACACTAAATAATAGCGCGATTGGTCCCAGTCATGGGCCTCGTCTATGTCGGGTAAGTTCGGCTTCACGCTTGTCCCGGGTACCGAAATGAAGGGATACGATTGGCCTCGACAGAAGTGGTGCAAACTCAACCGTCTTCGCACTAGTCACGGGCGCTGCGCCAGTAGTAGGTATTCGCCGTTTCTGGTCCCCACCTCTACTCCCCCAAAAAAAGGTGCTCTGGCGGGCGAGAGGCGGAGTTTCGCTACTAAAAAAGAAAGTTTAGTGTTTTTTTCGGTGTTTATCCCCCCACTTAGAGCGTTTGGGGCGGGTCCCGAGACTCCCAAATCAATCCTTCCCATACCTTGCAATAGTGCACATACTCAATACAAAAGGTTATCAACTACCTGATTATCCCTTTGTCCGATTACGAGGCGGACCCTATTGTGCGCGAGGGCCAACTTCCTTTGTTCTCGCCGGCGCGCCCAAACCATTGTCTTACGGCAATCGATGCGTTTCTAGTTCCTACCTTTTTTATATTAGCTGATTATGTGCTATGTTTTTACCGTATCATTTAATTAAGTTGCCATGGTTGTTTTCTTAACATACTGTTTTTAAGGATCATTGTTCTAAACTAACCTAACCTAACCTACCTTGCTAAAGTTAACCGAACATCTTGAAACCTATCCTAGCTTAACATACATATTGTTTTTTAAGGCTCACAGTTCTAACCCAACCTAACCTACCTTGCTGAGGTTAACCTTTTTTTTTTTTTTGTCAGGGTGGAAAATTCTTTATGCATTCCCCTCACCATGGGAGTGGCGAGGGGATATGTGGGACTCACCCCGTCACCCCCCCCTCCGAATGAGAGGAGGCAACGGAGCACAACCCACTAAAAACCACCCTGGCGTACCCTCCTGCCGGTTTGGCAAGACGCCGTGGAACCGCAAGCATTGGCCACGACGCCTTCCGGCAGCCCCAGCTGGTTTCGGGGCTACCTGCGCCGATGGAGAGAGGGGCCGAGCACGCGTGGCCCTTCTCCCAGACCGCCCAGTGACTAGCCTATGGCAGGTGGGGGACTCCCATCCCCCACCTGCAGCCACTAAGGGTTGAGGCGGGCGGCAAACCGCCGCCGCCTTAATCCTTGCCGTTTGCGCCGGAGGGGATGCGCGAGAGGAGACTCCTCGCGCTCCCTCTCCGCGGCCTCCTTCTTCGAGATAACTGACTCACAAAAGGAGGCCGCAGCCTTCCAGGACCTGTCACTGCACAGCATTGCAGAGACAACGCTGTGCAGGGAGAGGTCCAACTGCCCTATAGCTAGTGCCATGGTGCTGCGCTCCGAGTTCCAACGACTGCACACCTCGAGGGTGTGTTGAGCCGTGTCGTTCGGATCGCCGCACTCATGGCACTGCGGGCCAGGCTCCCTACCAATCTTGTGCAGGTAATGACCGAAACACCCATGTCCGGTCATCACCTGCACAAGCCTGTACGACGTAGCGCCGACTGCCCTTTCCAACCATAGGTCCAGCGACCCCAGAATCGCCCCTATAGTACGAGTACCATAGGGGGAGTCCTCGAGGTCGCTTTTCCATCTATCCCGCAGTCGGCGCTCCGTCATACGGCGCGTCTCCTCCAACTCCTCAGGGTCCGGGCGTTCACCCCTCGCCCGGGCTCTTGACCTAAGTCGGTAGGTCTCCGCCTGCACCTCTGCGTCCAACTCCCAGGGTGGGGTGCAGGCGAGGAGGCAGACCGCGGCGTGGGCCACAGTCATGTAGGCCCTCACAATTCTGAGGGCCACCACCCGCTGGGGCCTTCTTAGCAGGGCCTTGTTTCGGGCAGACAGCTTATCGGCCCAAATTGGGGCCCCATAGAGGGCCATGCTCCTAGTAACGCCGGCGTAAAGACGCCGGCATAGGGAGCCTGGACCGCCCACATTAGGCAACAAACGGCCTAGAGCCGAGGCGGCGCCCTCGATTCGGGGAGCAAGTCTTACGAAATGCTCCCAAAATCCCATTTACGGTCCAGTGTAAGCCCCAAGTACTTGATATGGGGTTTTATCTGGACCGTTTCCCCTCCCAAAGTGAGCGCTGCACCCGCCGGCAGCCTCCACCCCCTTCCCCGCCCCCCGAAGACTATCGCCTCAGTCTTCGGGAGAGCCACCTTTAGGCCGAGCTGCTCGATACGAGAAATCGTCAGCTCGGCTGCCACCTCCGCCCTCCTCGTGGCCTCCCTCAAGTCGGTCCCACGCACGGCCACCATTGTGTCATCCGCGTAACAAATAACGGCCGTCCGTGGGATCAACGCCCCCCTGATTGCCCAATCGTACCCCAGGTTCCACAATAATGGGTCGAGTACGGAACCCACACACAGGCCATCTCCCTGACCCCTCGCCGACCGTCTTTTTCCTCGCACTACCCTCCCGGTTAGGTAGTGCCCTATGACCCGCCGCAGGTAGGGAGGCACTTCGTGGTATCGAAGTGCCTCCTCGATGACCTGATAGGGGAGGGTGCCGAAGGCGTTGGCGATGTCTAACGACACCGCTACGACACCCTCACCCCTGCCCGACGCGTCCTCGCAGACGTCCCTGAGGGACTTCAGCGCGTCGAGCGTAGATCGCCCCTCCCGGAACCCGAACTGTCTTTCAGAGACGTTCGGGCCGGCGGTCTCGAGGTGCTGCAGGATCCTGGACGCCAGGATTCTTTCGTACATCTTCCCGGCCTCATCCAGCAGTACTATAGGGCGGTAGGCGGAAGGACAGTCGGGGGGTCGACCCTCTTTACGGAGTAGGCAGAGCCTCCCCTCCTTCCACGTCCCCGGGAACACACCCTCCCTCAGACAGTCATCCATAAGTTGCCTGAGGCGGCTCCCGAGGTGTTTTAGGGCAATTGGGAGGATGCGACCGGGAACCCCGTCCGGGCCCGGGGCTTTTTTACATCCCCGAAGTCGGTCAACCACTCTTTCGAACTCGTCGTCGCTGATGGGCGTGACGACGAGTTCGCCCTCCGGCTCCGCCAGTGGCACGGACATCAATGGGGGAGTGATCGTTGGAGCTGCCGGGAACAGCCCCTCGATCACCCTCCGAAGGAGGGATGGCTCCAGGGAGTCCATAGGGGGGGCAGTGCGCATCTTATTGCGCACCACCCTATACGGCCGCCCCCACGGATCCCTGTCGAGGGTAGCCAAGAATGAAGCATGCGCCTCATCCTTGGCCTTGGCAATTGCCAGTTGGAGTTGGCCCCCTTTGCCTCCTTGAGGGCCTCGTGAAGCCCCTCCTCTTCATCGGTTGTATGCCGCCTCCGCCTGCAGTGTTGGTAGGCGTTCCGAGCACTGTTGCTGGTGGTTCGAAGGGTCGCGATTTCTGCGGACCACCAGTATACACTTCTGCGGGCGAAAAGACGCCTCGCCCGGGGCATAGCAGCTCCACATATCACCTGCAGTGTGGAGCGGAAACGGGCCGCCCGCTCTTCGACTCCGAGTGAGGCAGGTGGGGCAGCACACCATGCCTCCACCATCGCCGCTTCATCCGCCATGGCCCTGTCCAAACGGGACAGGGTTCATTTGGGGAACTCTCCCCCCCCTCTTCGCCTCCCCCTTGGGACGGGTGGCGGCTGGCCGACATGTGAGGAGACCCTCATCTTGATATACAGGTGGTCGGACAGGGTCTCCACGTCCTCCAGGACGCGCCAGTCTGTTACGCGTGCGGCAATGGCAGGGGTGGCGAACGTTATGTCCACAATGGACCCCCCATTCCACCGCACGCAAGTGTTAGCGTTGCCCTGGTTTAGGACTTGCAGGCCCACCATTGCCACCCAGTCACTCAGGACCGCCCCGCGCGGGTCCGTGATGGGGGAACCCCATGCCACACTCTTGGCGTTGAGGTCCCCCAGAACCATCACCTGTTGTGGGGCCGCCCTCCTGACGACCCCCTGCAGGACCCCGAGGAACACCTCAAAATCGGCCAACGGTCTATTGGGGGAGAAGTACACCGCAACGAGTACGGTGTGTTCCCACTTGGCCGCCACGAACCCCGGGCCAACCTCGATCTTTGTCAGGGGTGGGAAATCCCCGACCGCCGGAACCACCACAGCCACCCTTTCGTCCGTCGACCCTACCCAGTTAGGTAGGGTGGGGACAAAGTACGGCTCTGCCACCACGGCAACGCCAATGGACCACTCCGCCATGGTCTGCATGAGCAGACCAGCAGAGATCCTGTGCTCTGGCGGAGTGGTTGGCGTTGACCTGCAGGAGATCTAGATGCGGGTGTGCTGGCATTTAGGTGTCCATGCAAGTCTCTTCCAGGGCCCGATCGGCGGGTGCCACCGCGGGGGCTTCCGTCGGCTTAGGGGGGGGACGAGGGCGTTGTTGGGGCCTAGCGTCCCTTCCTTTCGTTTCTGGGGGGAAACAGTTTTTTCCCCCCAACATATGACCAGCCGGGAGTTTGGCATGGTCGCACACTGCACACCATGCTTTCTCCCAGCAATCCCCCATTTTGTGCCCCTCTCTGCTGCACCGGAAGCACAGCGTGCTCCTGTCCACGCTTGAGGGGCACAATTCCCTCGAATGACCGACACCATAGCACTTGTAACAGCGCATCGGTGTCGGTGCCTCTGCTGTGATCCTGGCGGAGGCCCAGCCCACCGGGATCCGGCCCGTCCTCATAAGCGCCCTCGCGCTCACCACTGGGCACTGGACCAAGACGGCTCCAGTGCCATCGTGTAAGACGCGGACGGCTCCCACCTTCACCTGGGCCTCCGTGCAGCCCCCAGCACTGGCAATGGCCTTCGCCACCGTCTCCTTCGTCGCCGACTCGTCCAAGCCAGTGACTCGGAGCCCGGCCATCTTCACAGGGTGGGTCACGTAGGCCACGTCCCCCACTATGGCCTGCAGTTTTGCGGCCAGGTCGTCCGCCGTTTTGCCGCTTTCCACCCCTGGGACCTCAATGACCCTCGCCCTCGTCATTGAGGCCCGGACCCGTACGTGATCCAAGCCTACCTCCTTCAGGCTTAAGGCATTGATGGCCTTAGCCATGGTGGCCTGCAGTGTGGTGGTGGCCTCCTTCTTCAAGGTAACGACCACCGCCGCCGTTTTCGGGACGGACAGAGCCTGGGGCCTAGGTGCTACCCTCCTCGCAGGGGTCTTCTTCTTCCTAGCCACCAAGTTACACGGAATGTCCATGGACCGAGGCGGCATTTGGCCCGAGGGGCCGGGTTCTCCCTCCGAGGGCTGGGGAGCTCTCGAGGCCGTGGCAGCCTTGGCTGCTTTGGTGATAGTCGGGGAGGCTTGACGGATGGGGGTTTTCGCCTTTTTAGCCGCCTTCGTCTTTGGTCTTCCATTCCCTAGTCTGGCCTCGGACTCTACTGTGATCGCCTCGGGTGGGGTCGGCGGAGCTAGCGTTGTGGCCTTTGACTTGGGGGGCGGGGGTGGAGCAGGCTTTGCTGCTCGTTTGTCAGCTGCCAGCGGGGGGCGGAGGATCGGCTCCGCAGGAAGGCGCATGTTGACCTCCTCGATTCTATCGTTGATCATCTTCCCCAAGCTGAGGAAGAGGTCCCGCTTCATGCACTCGATCGCCTCTGTCAGGTCCGCAGTGCTAAATTGAAGTGGTGGTGGGGCCTGGGTCTCCCTCTCGGAGAAGGACTTCCGAAGCGCCTTCAACTCCGACTGGCAGAGGGCGAGTTCATTCTGCATCCTCTTGTTATCCGCCTTAAGTATGCGGATCTCCTCGCCCTCGGACTTGGTGGCCTCGACCTCGTCCATTGCCATCATAATTGACCGGCAGGCCCGGTTCATCTCCCCGCGGATATTCCCCTTGAGGTTTCCGGATTTCCGGGCCGCTTCCAGTATCTCCTTCGTCGCCACACGGACAGCCTCTATGTGGTCGATGTAGTACCCACCCTCCAGGCCACCCGTGTGCGGGGGAGAGCGCGAACGCGATCGTGAGCCCGATCGCGAACGCTGCCTGTCCCCACCTTCCACCACCCTACCCCTCTTCCCCCCCTTGCCCCCCTTAGGGGGGAGTTCGGGATAGTCCCTCAAGTAAGAGGAGCTGTCTGCAGCGTCAGCATCCGTATCGGAGTGGTGCTCCGTTCGGTACTGCCGGGCTCTAATTCTTGCCGCAGCCATCCCCGCGTATGCCCCCTTGGGCTTCCCCCTTACTGCCGTGTTCACCTTAGGCAAGGTAACAGGCGTCCTGTCCTCATCGTCATCCTCATGACTCCTTTTAGGAGCCTGAATAGCCGTTTTCTCGACCACCATGGGGTCGTCATGTTCCAGTTCCGAATCGTCAACATTTTCAGTGTCCGTTTCCTTAGGGGTCGCCGACCGTGGCCCGAGCTCCAAACGTTCCAATCGGACGACCGGGGTAAGCGCCCGCGCCCTGTCATCTTCGGTTTGGCTCTTAGAAGAGCCGTTTTCAGGTTGGCCCTGAGAAGGGCAGTTTTCAGGTTGGCCCTGAGAAGGGCCGTTTTCAGGTTGGCCCTGAGAAGGGCCGTTTAGAGGGGTTTTAAAAAATTCCATTTTTAGTCCCACGAGTAGGGATATACTGGTCGATCCAGGAGGTGCCCGTGCACCTGGACAAGCCTAGCATCTCCCGTCAGAGGGTCGGCAGGTACTCTGACGGGGCAAAGCACTATCGACTGATCGCCCTTCAGCCACCCACCCTCTCGCGGTGCTGCGCCGCTTAGGGTTAAGGGATTTTTTAGTGAGGTTTACTCCTCTCGACCCGGCCAGCTAAGGCAAGGTCCTCGGTCCGTCGAAGCCGCGAGACGTGATCCACGACACTCCGAACGGGAAACGAGTTGGTCCGACGTCGACAAATGCCGAGTGCGCCTGGCACATCGCCGCACCCGTTGTACCTCTTTCGAGGACAAGCCCCAACACCGTTGCATCCACAGCGCACTCTCACTAGGAGAGTGGCCAGGAGCAACTCCCCCCCCCCCCCCCGCCGGATATTAGCCATGGGCTGAAAGAATCTCCCGAAGGAAGAAAGTCTCAGCCAATGCCCAGGGTGCACCAGCCCAGATGCTGCGTACTCTCCGGATCGAGATCAAGAGAGACTGCAGCACCCAGGCCAACGTGGAGGAATCCGGCCCGCACCCCTGCTGAGGTTAACCTAACCTAACCTAGTTTTCACATACCTACTGTTTTTTAAGGGTCATAGATCTAACACAACCTTAAAAAATAAAGATGAATCAACCAACGAAGAAGCTACGTTTGTTTTTAAATGTAAACACCCCATGTTCAACTGTTATTAAAAAATCGCTTAACTTTACATGAGCTTAACCTAAGCTAAGAGCCCATTTAAATCTAGCTTAAGACCAGAGCTTAACTTAATTCAATTTACCTAAGTTAATGTTAGTAAATCTAGCTAAGTGTAGTATTATCTTACGCTGTGGTTACTTAGAGCCTATTCTAAATACATAACAAAACCATATATTGCATATATTTCTAAATAAACCTACACTTATATTGTTAAAAATATAGCGGTTAAATGCAATGTAAACTACGTACGAGTATTTTATCTAAGGGCATGTATCTACGGCTGGCATTAGCTATAACATTATCTATCTAGTACATATATGGGTTTCATATTTACATACATTTTAATTTTACTGTAGCACGGTAGTATGTAAAACTAAAACAAGGCATGTAAACTGGTTCTGACTTGATTCAAAGTACTATCAATCAAAAAAGCCTGTATCGACAAGTTTTCCGTACCCGAATGTATGGTTGTAACGGTTTAATTGTTTTATTACTAGCCACCTATTATGTTTTATGGTCACAAAGGATTCCGATTGTTACTTGCGCATTTTATTATTTTGGGTGTTGGTGAATAACTCGGCGTCTGTGTTACTACAAGTTCAAACGTGTTTTTAGAAAGACGCTTTACTTACGGAGGGTATAAAAGCGGTGGGATATTGTGTATGATCAAGTATTGGGATCGCAACAGCCCTCGTTACCGGAGCTCCCTGTACCTATAGCAGTATATAGACATAATAGTGTTGTTTCGTGCAGTGAAGTGTTTATAAAAAGGCCTAATAATGGATGTGAGTATGTACAACTATTTTAACTTAATTGTGTGTTTTTTTAGCATTTCTTCACCGTGTTTTGTTAAGAGTATTGTAAACAGTTGTGTAATTTATTGTTTGATATTGTTTCAGTTCTCTGAAAATACTTTCAAGAACTATTATTACCCGGAAAATAAAGATGATTCAACCGACGAAGAAGGCACGCCTGGTTTTAAAGTTAAGCAGGCCATGGCAAAAAAGCGTTCAGTAAATAACATCGACAGCTTTTTTGAACGTCCCAAGAAGAAAACTAAAGTACTGAAACGGGCCTCCAACGTATGTCAAAGTTCTCCCGATGGTGTCGCATACTTATCAAGCGGACAAGATGACGGGGCATACGCTTCTCATTTGATTAAAATCGAGATATATGACTTGCAAAAAATTCAAAACATTCCGCCCACTGAGCACTGGAAACACGCTGATGTGAGATTGAAATCCTATGCGATTTCCGATGACGAAGATCACCTCCAAGCTACACGTGATGTGATATTTAACATCACAAAGCAAGTAGCTTCTAAAGACAGTTGTGTGAAATATTTTATTGACAATAAGAAACAGTGATAAAAAGTGTTTGTGTAGGTTAAACAAAAGCTTGTTATTGTATTACATGTAAAACCTTACCTTTTAAGAATTCAAGATCTTTTTCCAGTCTAAACAATTATCTTTTCTTTGTAAAATTAAATTATGGCAAATACTTTATTGACTATAAGATACAGTGATAAAAAAGTGTTTGTGTAGATTAAACAAAATGTATAGTTTGAACTGTGACACCAATGATCCTCATCTCATCAGACTCTGTGAAGAGCTTGAAGAAGATCAAGAATTACTTGCCATCGGGGAACTTATAAGCCAACTTCATCGCGATGCGTAAGTAATATTTTTAACCCTAAATATTCCTGTTCTAACCTGTGTAAAAGCGCTTGACCGGACTTGACAAAGGATGGGTTTCTGACTTGTAGGGACTTGATCTTATTGTTATGGAAACAGTTAGGTGGGGCGTTCCTATATAAAATGGGATATTCGGTGTTGAAATAATTCATTGTTTGGGTTACTGTGTTTGAGTAACTAAAGTATCGGTTTATTCCATCATGGTGTTCATCATAATCCATTTAGCTCGTGATCAAATTGAGTGTTTAAGTAAACAGTTTATTATAACTAATTTTCATAGAAGTATACGGCTGTGGTTTATATCAAATCAATTACCCACCACACTATTAGAAGATTCTGATATAAGACCATATTTTACACCATGTGATGGTCATATTAAAGACAAACAGAATAGTACGTCATCAGATGTGATAGATGGAGTTTTAACAATGCAGGCATACTGCCAACAATGTAGACAAGATTTGGGTTAGTATACTTAATATGGCAACCAATTAATTTATAACTTTGTATTTGTTATTAAGTCGTACATTGTTTAATTTTATGTTTTCTTATTTTTATAGATCTTCCCAAGTCGGGGGTGGAATAAAGAGGACAGCTGCAGTTTCGGAGTCGGAAGAAGTGCTGGTAAAGAAAAACCGTCCTTCAACTAGTCGTGAAGTATTGACATCATCCGAACCAATCTTAGATGAGAATGTGAGTACAAAAAATAGTGATAATGTCGAATGTTCTGTGTGTAGTAAATACGTATCCAAAAGATATTTCACCAACCATTTGAATAGTAATTTCCACAAAAATAATGTCTTGAGGTCTGATATCATCATCATCATCATCATGTCAGCCGAAAGACGTCCACTGCTGGACATAGGCCTGGCTCTCCACTCAGACCGATCTTGTGCTTTTCGCATCCACCGCGTTCCCGCGATCTTTACAAGGTCGTCACTCCATCTTGTTGGAGGCCTACCTACAACTTGTCTCCCGGTCCGCGGACGCCACTCAAGAACCTTCTGACCCCATCGGCCATCAGTCCTGCGAGCAATGTGCCCCGCCCACTGCCACTTAAGTTTGGCTATTCTTCGGGCTATGTCGGTAACCTTAGTTCTACTGCGGATATCATCATTTCTGATTCTATCACGCAGAGGAACCCCGAGCATAGCCCTCTCCATAGCCCTCTGAGTGACTTTGAGCTTCCTTATAAGGCCCATTGTTAGCGCCCACGTCTCAGATCCGTAAGACTTTTGACTTCAGACACTGCGGTAATTTGGACGAAAAGGTGCTATGAAGCTTCCCGAACGCTGCCCATCCGAGTCGGATTCGACGAGTGACCTCTTTCTCAAAGTTGGACCTACCTAACTGGACCGTTTGTCCCAGATAAATATAGTCGTCAACAACTTCGTGCGCAGAGCCTCCGACTATAACGGGAGTTGGCGCGACATAGACGTTGGACATGACTTTCGTCTTGTCCATGTTCATCCTCAAGCCAACTCGGTCCGAAACTCCACTGAGGTCAGCGAGCATTGCACTGAGGTCCTCCATGGTCTCAGCCATGACAAGCGTCACCAGAGGACTGCAGAATCATTTCACGCCTCACCTCCATGAGCCTAAGGGTGGAGTCCGAGAGCTTCTTGGTTTTTGTACGGCGGATCTTGAAGAACTTAGACCCTTAGAGGTCTGATATACAATGGGTTAATGTACAGTTAATTGAAAACGCATTTAATAATAGGGTGGCTACTTATAGAATATTGCTTGATGAAAATGTTCGCAGTAAATTTACCCCCGAAACAATTTTACAAAAAAATATAGAAAAAATCTTTACATTATTGGATCGATCACTTACTGATCATTGTGCCTTAAAAGTAAATTTTATTCTTAATGCAGATTTTACTCAAGATATCAAACAGCTAAATAATACGTTTGACTTTCAATTCAGTAACAATGTGGTGAATCGTAGCAGCGACAAAAATGATATTCTTATAACTATAGTTGACGAAATTTTAACAAGAATATCTAACTTTGAAAGAAAAGATAGTGGATGGAGTTTAGTAAAATTCAACTATCTAGATGTGAATGTAAATAAATTTAACCCATTACGTGGTTCTTCCTTTATAAAATTGCCTCGAGATATAATGAATAAAAAGGCAGTTATTAATGTAAAAAACAATGATCATGAATGTTTTAGATGGGCTGTATTGTCAGGTTTATATCCATCTACAAACCATCATTCAAATACAGCGAATTCATATATAGCGCATAAACATAAATTAAACTTTGAAAATTTGTCTTTCCTATTTGAATTAACCGATGTTCATAAATTTGAAAGAATGAATGATATAAGCATAAATGTATTTGGACTAGAGCACAACTTACAAAGTAAAAAACATGATGTGATAGGACGTTACACTTAACTAAATGCAAAAAACCAAACACTTAAACTTATTATATATAAGCAAAGGTAGTAAAGCACATTATTGCTTTATCAAAAATTTATCCAGATTAGTATCTAAACAATTATCCAATACACAACATGCTACACATATTTGTGATGGTTGTGTAACAAGCTTTACATCACATGAAAATTTAATGAAGCACCAAAGAAACAACTGTTTCCATGTTTGTACAAATTTACCTTCAGAACAGGATAAAAGGAAAAACTGGTTCAATGAAAATGTCCCATCTAACCAACTTACCTTCAATAATTATGATCGTAAATTAAGGGTACCTTTTGTTATTTATGCTGATTTTGAGGCTTTTTTAAACCCAATTCCTTCATGTTTCAACAATCCTAGTACATCCTCTACCACAAATGTACAAAAACATGACGTCGGCCTAAATTGCAAACCTGCTAAATCCCTTTTTACGATTTAGCAGTTTTGACTTCTAAATAGATGAAATAAAGTGCAAACCTGCTAAATCCTAAAAATGGATTTAGCAGGTTTGCAATTTAGGCCGACGATGAGGTTTATAGTTTTGGATACTACATTAAGTGTTCTTATGATGATAAGCTAACGATATATAGAACATATAAAGGTAAAGATTGTGCTCAAACTTTTATGAAATACATTAAAAAAGATTTAGAAAACATTTGTAGGAGTAATACTTTTGTCAAAACCCCTTTGCCTTTATCTGATGCAAATAATTTAGATATTGCTCAGAGTTGTTGTGATAAAAAATTAAATGGTGATTCCACTATTTCTTATAATCATCATACAGGTTTTTATGAAGGAGTAGCACATCAATTTTGTTGTGAAAAATACAGGGCACCTAATTTTGTACCTGTATTTTTTCATAATTTGAGTAACTATGATAGTCATTTTATAGTACATGGGCTTGCATTTGAGGAGGGAGACATTGAACTGATACTGGAGAATAAAGAGAAATACATTTCCTTTTCTAAATCTTTGAAAGTGAATAA
This sequence comes from Acleris literana, assembly GCA_946894065.1. NCBI lineage: Eukaryota > Metazoa > Arthropoda > Insecta > Lepidoptera > Tortricidae > Acleris > Acleris literana. The sequence goes on along the minus strand of OX335668.1, from coordinate 27,683,786 downwards.
TCGCACAATAAAATTTAAATTTGTTGATTCACTAAAATTTATGAGTTGTAGTCTTGAAAAATTAGCCAAAACCCTGACACCAGAACAATTTCGTGAATTAAAATTGAGTTTCCCAAGTGAAGAGGATTTTAAACGATTAATACGAAAGGCTATCTATCCCTATGAGTACATGACATCATATGATTCGTTAAAGTTAACTTCTCTTCCTGCTCAAGATAAATCCTACAGTTCTTTGTCTGATAGCAATATTTCAGAAGGGGATGACGAACATGCGCAAGATGTTTGGAATCATTTTCATTGTGAAAATATGGGTGATTATTCTGATTTATATTTAAAAACAGATGTTTTGTTACTAACTGATGTATTTGAAAATTTTAGAAATGTATGTCTTAGGACATATGGATTAGATCCGGCCCATTACTATACTGCTCCGGGATTAAGTTGGGACGCGATGCTAAAAACTACAAGAATAAATCTAGAACTCTTAACGGACATTGATAAAATAGCTTTCATAACTAAAAATATTCGAGGGGGTTTATCACAATGTAGTAAAAGACACGCGAAAGCTAATAATAAATTTATGCCGGAATATGATCAAAATATTCCTTCTTCATTTCTTATGTACTTGGATGCAAATAATCTTTATGGGTGGGCTATGACTCAATGTCTCCCTACTGGTCAATTCGAATGGGTTAATGTAGATACTGATTTTAATGTTTCTGATGATGCTGAACATGGATTTATTTTAGAAGTCGATCTAGAATACCCCAACGAATTGCATGACTCCCATTCGGATTTACCATTCTGCCCTGAAAATGTTTGTTTAGGGGGTTCCAAAGAAAAAAAATAGATTCCCAATTTAAATAGGAAAACGAATTATGAGAACATAATAGAAACATTACAGAAATCTAAAACAATGTTTGAAGAATGGTTTGCAATTAGTTAAAATCAATCGCATTTTGAAATTTGAGCAATCTAAGTTGTTAAAAACTTACATAGACTTAAACACACGCATGCGATCGCTGGCAACTTGTGATTCTGATAAAGATCACTATAAAAGTATGAATAATTCAATGTTCGGTAAAACCATGGAAAATGTTTTGAAATATATGAACGTTAAATTATTAAATCACTGGGAAAATCATGGGAAATCACTGGGAGTTGAATCTATGATAGAGAAACCCGAGTTCCACAGTTTATCAATATTTTCGGAGAACTTAGCTGCTGTTCAATTGAATAAAACTAAAATATTTTATAATAAACCAATTTACTTAGGATTTTGCATTTTAGATATATCGAAAACTTTCATGTATAAATTTCATTACGACTACATGAAAACCAAATATCAAGAAAATCTCAAGCTTTTTTATACAGATACAGATAGTTTAGTATATCAAATATTCACTGAAAACTATTATGAGGACATAATATCAGAGCTTGATTTATATTTTGACACTTCAGACTATCCGTCTAACAATGAATATACTCTGTATTTGTTTTTAGTTAAGTAAACTATTTGCAAACAATTGTATTTTTTATTGTAACTTGAAAAGAGACTTATGTTATATTGAGTTTTTTGCGCCGTTTCTTCTCAACAAGGATGCTCAAAAAAAGTGTAAATTTCGAAATAAAAAAATATTTTATTATGATATCTTTGTTTTAATTTGTTTATCCTTATTTTGTTTGATTTATTTAAAAAGTAATCGAGTTCATAAATTGTGCCATTTCAAGTTTATCTGTTTTAATATCAACACGTATTACGAGTTTTAATTATGATACATTTTTATCATCCTTTGACAAGCATTGTAGCTGGTCCGAGTGGATGTGGCAAAACTCAATTTGTTACAAACTTTTTAAATAATTCCAAAGAAGTATGTAATGTTGAATTTGATGAAATTATTTGGTGTTATGATGAAATGCAACCCCTGTACAATCTGGAAAATGTAAATTATAGTCAGGGAATACCAGATTTTTCAATGTTTGATGGGAAGAAACCTAAGCTTCTTATAATACATGATCTGATGAGAGAATCGGATGGACGAATCGTTGACATTTTCACAAAAGGTAGTCATCATAGAAACAAGTGTTTTTTATATTACTCAACACATATTTCATCAAGGGAGAGGCCAACGTGATATTTCACTGAATACAAGTTACATTGTATATTTTAAGAATTCCATGGACAAAACCCAAATACGCTACTTGTCACGACAAGTTTACCCTGAAAACTCAAAATTTGTAGATGAAGCCTACAAAGATGCTACTTAAGAACCACATGGTTACCTCATGATTGATCTGAAACAAAATACAAATGACATATGTCGTTTTAAAACTAAAATATTTCCGTTTGATGGACATTGCACAGTGTATGTTCCTAAAAAGGGGTTTAAATACGATAAAAATCAACAAATTTTAGTCAGTTCTACATGATGCATGCGAGAGTAAACACATATAAACATTTACTTGAAGCCTTGCAGTTGCTTAAACCAAAATATCGCACGGCGTTACTTAAATCTTGTGATGATGATGAGATCAACATTATTTGTGAGTGCATTTACAACGTTCTAAATGAAAAAAATCCTTTAGAAAAAAAAGAAAAATGTAAATTAAAAAAATATAAAGATATCTTGCGAAAATTAGTTTCAAAAGGGAAACATAAAATAAGAAAAACTGTTATAATTCAAAAAGGAGGTGCATTTCTACCTATTATATTAGGAGCAGTTTTAAGTGCCTTAGTTAACTCTTTATAATAAACAAAATGGAAAATACGAAAAAAATGCTATTGGTAGAATCAGATTTTATTGAAAGACTCAAACGCAATGAGAGTCTACCTGAAAATTCATCATCCCGTCTAGATGCCGAGATGCAAAAAATACTTAAAAGTAAAATTAATGATCGTGAAAAGTGGACCCATATTCTCAAGCATTGCAACGATTTTTGCATTCCATTGAAACAGATCGAAAACCGTTTAGAATACCAATCGTGACGGAGGGGGAGATTCAACTCAACAAAGAAAGTAAAGATCTAAACTCAAAAGTGAACAAAACGGAAGTTAATGAATATAATGAGTCAGTTGCAAATCCACCTTTACCAGAAGGAGACGTTACCACAACAGTTACACCGATTGCTAAAACAAATCCAGAACCGATGCCAATTAGTCCATCAAAAATAATAGATATATTACCCAAATCATATGAGAAAAAAACTCAAACTTTGTTGGATTGCATTGTTTTAAGTAAACCAATAATTTGGTGGAAGCCGACTGGTGAAGTTGTAATAAACAACCGCACCATTTCAAATAGTAATATTACTGATCTATAAGCGATGTGGTTAGATCTCTTAAACGCCCTAAACCAACAGGATGGGAAGAGTTTGCATTACTTTTAAGAGATATAAGAGTTCCTTTAAGTTGCATAGGTAATCCTGCAAACATGGAATTTATTAAAACAGCTCAACCGATTGAACACCTGTCATTACCTGCATCTACAAGTACGAGATCGTCAACAGATAAAGAAAAACAAAGAACTACACCACTTACTACAGGACTACTTAAGCGTCATCATAAGAAAATAGATTGGGAAAAATGGACCCCTTATTAGATATTAATAGGGTCTACTATGATGTTTCCAATCCAGCTGGTTATAGTAGTTTGAATAATATAGCGAAGGAAATGAAATAACAAATGAACAAAGAGGAAGTAAAAAAATGGTTACAATCTCAAGATACGTACACGCTACATAAACCTATTCATAAGCGATTCACCAGAAATAGATATATCCTATCTAACTTTAATGAACTCTGGCAAGCTGATCTAAGTGACATGAGTACGTATAGCCAATACAATCATGGTTACAAATATATTCTTTGTGTTATTGATGTGTTCAGTAAATATGCTTTTGCGAGAGCTATGAAAAAGAAAGATTCATCAACAGTTAAAGAATGTTTTGAAAGCATATTTACTGAAGCCAACTCTGTTCCTCGTCATATACAATCTGATAAAGGTACAGAATTTGTTGCAAAGGTGGTGAGAGATTACTTTAAGAGCAAAAACATTAATTATTATACCACTAATAATCCCGACATTAAAGCAAGTATAGTAGAAAGGTTTCAAAGAACTCTTAAAATGAAAATGTGGCGTTTTTTCACTCATAGTAATTACACTAATATTTTACAAGACCTTCTTCATTCTTACAACCATCCTATCATTCCAGCATTAAAATGCGACCAATTGATGTTAATTCTAATAATATTATGACCGTTTGTAATAATTTATATTATAGAAAAAAAGATAGACAAATTTCATTAGAAACCCCAAAATTGAATGTAGGCGATCATGTTAGAATAACTAAATATAAACATGTATTTCAAAAGGGTTATGAAAGTAATTGGAGTGATGAAATATTTATAATTAGTTCAATTATTAATAGATCACCGCGAGTTGTTTAATATTTTAAAGGATTTGGAAGGCGAATCCATCATTGGTACATTTTATTCTAAAGAGTTACAAAAAGTGACTTACCTCCCCTCCACCGAGTATAAAATAGATAAAATAATACGTTCGCGTCATATAAGAGGCATAAAGGAAATACTAGTGAAGTGGCAAGGTTATCCCAATAAATTTAAATCTTGGATACTCGCATCAAGCTTGAAAAAAATATGAACGAAAACAGTTTTTATTTAACTTTGTTAAGCAACAGTTCAACGGATTACTATACTGACAATACGACTGCACATTTTCTAACTAAATTACCTAAGAACATAAAATTAGAAGGGGAGTGGGTAGTTGGATTAGTGGAATTTCAATACCCGTGTTCCATGTATAATGTTCAAGATCATGAAAATATAATTTACATAAAGAAAAAGGTGGTATCACCCACCAACAAGTCAACGAAAATTGTTGATATAAAAACTCATATACCAGCCACTACATACGATAATATTGATCATTTCCTTCAAGCATTTAATGAGAATCCACAACTAAAAAATAATGTCAAATTTAGGTATATGATACATTGACAAAAATGGTTGGAGTAACAACAACAAATAATGAAATAACTTCTATCATAACAACCCCGATACTAAGTCTCCAGCTGGGTTTCAAACCGAGATCAAATTAGAAACAAATTACGTATGGAAAAAACTCCGCCAATTTATATTTACGATTACCACCGCAAATATTTGTTTACACCGATATTATTCATCCCCAAGTGGTTGGGGATGTTATAACAGCATTGCTTAGAATAATACCACTAGATCCAACTAAGTTAATTTATGGTGCATATAAAACCCACATTTTCTCACCTGCTCACTATGTACCGGTTTTACGTAGGGAGTTCGATACTATTGAAATAGATATAAGAGCAACTACCGGTGTTAATGTACCATTCCAATTTGGTAGCTCATGCGTGAAACTACACTTTCAACGAATAAAATTAATTATAACAGATCGTCAGTCTCTTGCCCTTACCAACATTATTATTCGCATCAAGCCGGCTCTGGTGTAGGAATTGTCTATAAAGGAGTTCCATTTCAGCGAGGACATGGTATAGGGAGTTTTTTGGGAGGGCTATTTAGATCAGTGCTCCCCTTGTTATCTAATGGTTTGAAAACCATTGGAAAAGAAACCGTGCTTATATGGAAAATCTTCTAAACTATGGACCAGCAGCCAAAGAAACTCATCTTACTTGTGGATTGTGGTATGAGGACACTGCAAATCATATGGATACTATTGATGCAAATAACAAAGGGTTTCACAAAAGACTAGAATTTGTCAAAGAGAGTAAGGAAGTGGAAATGATGGGCCATTTACATGCCGACATATTTAACCAAGAGAAATTCTTATTAAATGGTGTCGAAATACGTATTAAGTTAGTACGTTCGAAGGAATCATTTAATCTAATTAGTCACCAAGATAAAAAAATAAAGTGCAAATAATGGATGCCAGTCTCATTATAAGAAGGGCACGAATTAATCCTAGCGTTTTGTTAGCACATCAAAAGGTATTGGCAACAACGACTGCAAAATATCCTATAACAAGAGCAGAAGTTAAGGTCCTTATATTACCGTCGGGGATACAGGGTAAAACATTGGATAATATATTTCTCGGGCAAATTCCTAAGGCCCGCTTGCACGTAAATTTAACCCTAGGTTAACCCCAGGTTAAATTATTAAAGAATGTCAGATTCATATAAGAACTGTCAATTTTAACAAATTAACCTGTTAACCCGGGGTTAACCTAGGGTTAACATTAACGTGCAAGTGGGCCTAAAAGATGTATAATTGGTTTTGTGTCAAATTCAGGGTTTAATGGCAATTTAGCTATGAATCCATTTAATTTTCAACACTATAATATGAATTCGTTTAGTTTATACGTTGATAGTCATGAAATTCCTTCTAAAACATTACAACCATCATTTGGTTCTGGCTCTGGGTTAATAGCATCATCATTATTATACTTTATTTTCTGGAACTGGTATTCATTTTCACAACGAAGGTAATGCTATAAGCAGAACGGATTATGGGTCAGGTTATTGTTTGTTATGTTTTGATTTAACCCCTGATTTATCTGCTAGTTCAACTTCACACTGGAATCTTGTCAAACATGGAAGTGTCCGCTTAGAAATTCGCTTTGATGTTGCTCTACCAACCACCATTAATTGTATTGTGTATGCGGAATATGATAACGTTATTGAAATAAACTAAAATCGTTACGATTACAATAGTTAGTGAATACATAAATACAGTGTATTTATCCATTTACTTTATTTCATTGTACTAGTCATTGTTGACAACATCATCAAATTATTTATATTTTTTTATTAAATATGGATACAAATGAAATTCTATTTTGTATGAAAAAAATCAGCCCTTCGTTTGAATTAAACGTTTTTGCTGCTCACAAAATTCCTATTTGGGTTAATCTTCCTGTCTTTATTGTAAGTAATTTGGACCCAGACTCAAAACCGGGCTCCCACTGGGTTGCTATACATATTGATATTAATGGTATAGGGGAATACTTTGACTCCTTTGCGCGGAGACCTTCAGGTTATCATAAGTTATTTTTAAAAAGGAATACAAAGCATTGGTTTTAAAACTATAAACCACTTCAAAACCATTTTACCTCCGTTTGTGGGGAATATTGTTTAGTATATTTATATTTTAAATTTCATGGAAAAACTATGAAAGATTTGCTAAGTTTGTTTTCTGAAAATTCTTTATGTAATGATCTTATATTAAGAAATATGTTTCAGACATTTTTTGTGAAATAAAACAATATGTGAATAAAATATGATTTTTATTTTGAAATTTAATAAAACAATAACCTTTTGTTTAATCTACACAAACACTTTTTTATCACTGCATCTTATAGTCAATAAAGTATTTGCCACAATTAATTTTTTAAATAAAAAGATAATTGTTTAGACTGGAAAAAGATCTTGAATTCTTAAAAGGTAAGGTTTTTACATGTAATACAATAACAAGCTTTTGTTTAACCTACACAAACACTTTTTATCACTGTTTCTTATTGTCAATAAAATATTTCACACAACTGTCTTTAGAAGCTACTTGCTTTGTGATGTTAAATATAACATCACGTGTAACTTGGAGGTGATCTTCGTCATCGGAAATCGCATAGGATTTCAATCTCACATCAGCGTGTTTCCAGTGCTCAGTGGGCGGAATGTTTTGAATTTTTTGCAAGTCATATATCTCGATTTTAATCAAATGAGAAGCGTATGCCCCGTCATCTTGTCCGCTTGATAAGTATGCGACACCATCGGGAGAACTTTGACATACGTTGGAGGCCCGTTTCAGTACTTTAGTTTTCTTCTTGGGACGTTCAAAAAAGCTGTCGATGTTATTTACTGAACGCTTTTTTGCCATGGCCTGCTTAACTTTAAAACCAGGCGTGCCTTCTTCGTCGGTTGAATCATCTTTATTTTCCGGGTAATAATAGTTCTTGAAAGTATTTTCAGAGAACTGAAATAATATCAAACAATAAATTACACAACTGTTTACAATACTCTTAACAAAACACGGTGAAGAAATGCTAAAAAAACACACAATTAAGTTAAAATAGTTGTACATACTCACATCCATTATTAGGCCTTTTTATAAACACTTCACTGCACGAAACAACACTATTATGTCTATATACTGCTATAGGTACAGGGAGCTCCGGTAACGAGGGCTGTTGCGATCCCAATACTTGATCATACACAATATCCCACCGCTTTTATACCCTCCGTAAGTAAAGCGTCTTTCTAAAAACACGTTTGAACTTGTAGTAACACAGACGCCGAGTTATTCACCAACACCCAAAATAATAAAATGCGCAAGTAACAATCGGAATCCTTTGTGACCATAAAACATAATAGGTGGCTAGTAATAAAACAATTAAACCGTTACAACCATACATTCGGGTACGCAAAACTTGTCGATACAGGCTTTTTTGATTGATAGTACTTTGAATCAAGTCAGAACCAGTTTACATGCCTTGTTTTAGTTTTACATACTACCGTGCTACAGTAAAATTAAAATGTATGTAAAGATGAAACCCATATATGTACTAGATAGATAATGTTATAGCTAATGCCAGCCGTAGATACATGCCCTTAGATAAAATACTCGTACGTAGTTTACATTGCATTTAACCGCTATATTTTTAACAATATAAGTGTAGGTTTATTTAGAAATATATGCAATATATGGTTTTGTTATGTATTTAGCATAGGCTCTAAGTAACCACAGCGTATGATAATACTACACTTAGCTAGATGATTTACTAACATTAACTTAGGTAAATTGAATTAAGCTTGGGTCTTAAGCTAGATTAAGCTCATGTAAAGTTAAGCGATTTTTTAATAACAGGTGAACATGGGGTGTTTACATTTAAAACCAATCGTAGCTTCTTCGTTGGTTGATTCATCTTTATTTTTTTAGGTTGTGTTAGAACTATGACCCTTAAAAAACAGTAGGTATGTGAAAACTAGGTTAGGTTAGGTTAGGTTCCCCTCGACTGTGCTGCCACCTTGCTGTGGTGGGGGGGCTTGCGTGTCTCAATGATCCCCGAGGCCCGGGCAGGGCTACCCATACCAGAAAGGCTCGGGGTGAGGGACCAGACTAAGAGCGGCACTGGGGAGGTGACAGGGGTTTCTTGAAGGGTTGCGGTTGCGTGTGCCCTGAGGCCGCTTCTGCCCCGGAAAGTTTCCTTCTGTCACCTGGGGAGGGATGGTGACGAGCGGCTTTTCTTCGGAAAACCTGCTTCGTCACCAGTTGAGGGCGGCGACAGAGGTCGTTGGAAGGGGCGGTTGCCCTAGACAGCTTCCTTCTGTTGCCTATTGAGGATTGGTGACTGGGGTAGTTTGAAGGGTCAGTTGCGTGTGCTTTCGAGGCCGTTTCTGTTCCCGGAAAGCTTAACCAGCCACCTGGAGGGGGCAGTGACAGAGGTTGTTGAAAGGGGCGGTTGCGTGTGCCTTCGAGGCCGTTTCTGCCCTGGACAGCTTCTTTCTGTCACTTTTGCGGTTGGTAACTGGGTTTACTGGAAGGGACGGCGCGCCAGGGGGGCGTGACTCTTCGCCCTGAAAGTACTCCCATGTCACCCGAGGGTCCTTCTACGTGTCTCTTGGAATCCCGGGGGGCACTGTAGTTATTGAGGGGACAGCTGTGGTGGGGCGTGTTTGAAGGGTATGGGACCAACCCATTGGGGTTGGGTATCCGGAAAGCACCATCCACCACAGGCAGACCGTTGAAGGGAAGGCGAACTCAGTGGACTTCGGTTCGCTGCTCGCCCGAACTTCTTGTAGAGCCAGTGGGTTGGGGGCCCACCTTGCACGGCTTTACCGGTCTGGGGAGACGGTCGCGGGCTGTTCACAGTCGTCTCCTCCTTAGGCGGAGAGAAGGGGGGGCTCTTCGGAGCAGGCCGGGAGGCGTGTCAGTGGCGTAAGCTTAGGCAGGTACCGCCTCACAACCGGCAAGGGAGTTAAACGCCGGAGTGGTTTTAGACGGTAGTTCTTTTGAGAATCCGTCATACCTCCCATTGCACAGTCGTCCCCAGGCTGGGAGAATGCGTAAATGCATTTCCACTCCGTCAACAAAAAAAAAAAGGTTAGGTTAGGTTAACCTCAGCAAGGTAGGTTAGGTTGGGTTAGAACTGTGAGCCTTAAAAAACAATAGGTATGTTAAGCTAGGATAGGTTTCAAGATGTTCGGTTAACTTTAGCAAGGTAGGTTAGGTTAGGTTAGAACTATGATCCTTAAAAACAGTATGTTTAGAAAACAACCATGGCTACTTAATTAAATGATACGATAAAAATATAGGTAAATTAAAAATCACACTACAACAGTAAATAGCACATAATCAGCTAATATAAAAAAGGTAGGAACTAGAAACGCATCGATTGCCGTAAGACAATGGTTTGGGCGCGCCGGCGAGAATAAATAAAGTTGGCTCTCGCGCACAATAGGGTCCGCCTCGTAATCGGACAAAGGGATAATCAGGTAGTTGATAACCTTTTGTATTGAGTATGTGCACTATTGCAAGGTATGGGAAGGATTGATTTGGGAGTCTCGGGACCCGCCCCAAACGCTCTAAGTGGGGGGATAAACACCGAAAAAAACACTAAACTTTCTTTTTTAGTAGCGAAACTCCGCCTCTCGCCCGCCAGAGCACCTTTTTTTGGGGGAGTAGAGGTGGGGACCAGAAACGGCGAATACCTACTACTTGCGCCCTATACAAACATCGTTGTGGCTGGATCGACTCTGCCGCCTGCGAGTGCGGCGCCGAGGTGCAAGACATCGATCACATCTTTCTTGATTGTCCAATTACGCGCTACGCCGGTGGCCCCCGAGAAGATCTTCTTTGCGTTAATGACGAAGCTACCAAGTGGCTCAAATCTACCAAATTCTCTCTCTGCTAGCTGTGCTTCTTCCTTCTTATTGCCATACGATTAAATAAATAAAATAATATAAAAGTCCTGCTTAGAAAGAAACAGGGTAATTCTAAGTTCCTAATTGTTTTCATTTAGTAAATTGTATAAAAGTATACATGATAAGTACTCAAGTGCCATGTATAAATAATAAATACAACACAAAACTTAAATTCAAATTGATTTTATTAATATCTGTACACATCCTTTCCTTTTAACTTTCTCAGTTAGCACAGCCTAAGTCTTCAATAATATCAATTCAACACAGCGCAAGTCAAAATAAACTGAAAATATTCAACATTTTGTAACTCCAAGAATATGTGATTATTTTTTACCTTAATTAAAGCACCCATTCCCAATTTGAGCAAAACCAATCTTAAAATATAAAAAATACACAGTTTTTGCGCTCTCCTGTGAAAATGGTCACAATGACTTCAGCGGTGTGGTCAGATAAATAGTGCTAGCGGTACACCCCAAAATTCAGTAAAATGCTGCAAATGTTGTTAAAAGCATGAAACTCGGAACGATTGATCTTTACGCCATACGAATCAATTTGACACGTAGCACGAAAAAAAAAACAAAAAAAGAGGCGAGTCAAAACTCATCTTATTTTTTTTATATGGGTAAAAATAAATGTTCTGAAACCTATCGTGTGTGGTATTTAATGAAAGGGCTTACTAAGCTGATTCTAAAAATATATCACGTCATTATATTTCGGTCACTTGTTTTAAATTAAAATAAAAAGCATTTTCAAAACATACCAAGTTAGCCTCCTCCAGATATGATACGGTTGAATAATTATTTGTAAAATATACCTAAAATGATACGTAATAGCCTCATATCCAACACCAAGCAAGCAATTTTGAAAATATTTACATTAAGTATTTATTTTTTATTTTTTAATGTTACAAAGTGTGATAAAATCACAATTAGTTGAAATTCTTTGTTTTTCTTGAATTTTTGACACTTTGAAAAATACTAATGCGAGAGGAGTTTTCAATAATATTTATATTATATATTTTTTATTTGAAAAACAATCTATCAACTAAGAAAAGACTTTATTTACATCCAACTAAGTACAGATTTCAACTTTAATACAATAAAAAATTGAAACTAAACGTATTTAAATTAAAATTAAACTAATCTACTCAAATATTAAAGATATAAATAATAATCACCACTATAAAAAGAACACCCCCTCTAGCAGGTAAATATTATCAACTAAGTATTTAAAAAGAGAGCATAAAACATTAACAATAATTATATGCAGTAATTCGCAGTGAAATGATATATTATGGTCCGCTGGTTCTTTTCGTGGAAGGTGGTATTTTCCTATAACTCGATGGGGTGAGCCAATTTACAGCGATGCCTTGAACTAATGCGTACTCCTCACGAGACTCGGACTATAGAGTCGCAATACATTTTGAAACTAGTTTATATCGATAAAATAAAAAAGGTTAAGATTGATTGTAGCATAAGTCCGCTTTTTGTACACTTTTTGTGCAATAAAGTATTTAAATAAATAAATAAAATTAAGTTATTCGCTTAGATTAGTAAATATTATTTTCATTAAATATATATGTTATTAACACGCTTTTTAACCGACTTCAAAAAAAGGAGGCGGTTCTCAAATCATCGGAATCTGTTTTTTTTATGTAGGTATGTTCAGCGATCACTTTTTACCCTGTGCGTTGATTTTAATGATTCTGTCTTTGATAGAAAGATCATACTTTATATTTGGTCTCACAGAAAAGTTAGCGTGATTAGATGATGGGATCAATGAGGAATTGAGGGAACTCTTCACAAATTATAGGCACACATACCGCAATTTTGGTATTTTCTGTAATAACTGAATATGCTTGTCTTGGAGCGCAGGGTGGTGTGTCGCACTCGGTCCGTTCTTTTTACACCTAATATGCTGCGCTCATCGCTCTTTGACAAACCTTGAGTTTGGACTTTTGATTTGCAGTTAAAGACCACGACTGAGCACCGTAGGTTAGAACGGGCAAAATACATACGTCGACGAGTTTGCGTTTGAGTGAAAGAGGAAGATCATGGATGACTTGTGTTTTGGTCCTAAGTATTCATCTTAAGTCCAACCTCAAGGCTTGCGGCGCTAAGTTCTTGTAGCATGAGCTGTAGGTCGTGAGCGGTTGGAGCGAACAAAACGATGTCGTTAGCGAAGCGAAGGTTGGTTAACCGTTGGGCGCCAACTTTAATACCTCTGTCGCTCAAAGACTATTTGGAAGGATTGACCGGCTGATTTCAATTTGCTGTGCTATTATTATAAATATTGTTAATTAAGTTTATATAATAATATGATAATATACAGTATATTAATATACAGGGTGTTTGTGTCCATTTGCTTTAACTTCGTGCTTGTGCTTGGAACATTAACGTAAACTTATCCCTTAAACCGTTTTACGATAATCAAAAAAAAAACTGTGTCTCATACAAAATAATTAAATAATTAATTGATGGATATTGTAAAAGGTCCTTTTGAGTTAGGCAAAAGTTAGTGTCAACTTGTTGTCATTTAATGTCAGTGTTAAAACTTTAAGCCACGGATACACTAGGGGACAAATGTCCCACGACATGTGTCGGCGACATGTCAAGACAAGCCGGCCGATTTCGCCTGACATATCTGGCGACATCGCGCGACTTATGTCCGTAGCGACGTCAGGCGAGATCGTGCGACTTCGCGAAATTTCGCCTGACATATCTGGCGACATCGCGCGACTTATGTCCACTTGGCTACTCGTGTCGTGCGATGTTGCCAAACATGTCGAGCGAAGTCCGACAACCACTTCACCCGACGTCGCTGGCGACACGTACCACGCGATGTTGCCAGACATGTCGAGCGAAGTCCGGCAACCTCGCGCCATTTTACCCGACGTTGCTGGCGACACGGCTTTACGATGACACATTATGGATTATGAACCTTTTACATTGGTTTAACGGTAATTAGTGATTAAATTTAATAATTGATTATCTTCTAAACGGTACGAGTTAGTACACTAGTTTCTTGGAGGAATTAACTTTATTTGATCTTAGGAATGCAACCTTAACATTAAACCAAATAAAAAAAAACACGGTGTATAATACACAAGATAAATAACGTGTAAAATGCAGCCATGTCACAACTTTAAAAATTAATCGACATCGATAATAATACATACATACATACATAAACTCACGCCTTTATTCCCAGTTTGGGGTAGGCAGAGCTACAGAATTGCCAACAACTCTAAAAGCCTGTTGATAATTCTGTAACCACATTTTGCATAATCAGGCTAAGATGTTTATCAGTGTATTAGAGACAGGTTGCAAGCCCATCGCCTAACAGTACTACAAGCCTTTATTCCCTTAGTCGACTCTTACGACATCCACGGGAAGGCATGGAGTGGTACTATTCTAAGCCGGCAACCACACAGCTCATAATAATAATAAATATTATTATTATTAATATTTGTCATATAGACATGGCCATTTACCAGCAAGTCAGGCGAAGCAAGGTGGCCCTTTCGGCTGCTTGGATTGACTACAAGAATGCTTATGACTCGGTGCCTCCTCACTCATGGCTCGAAAGGATCTTAGAGTTATATAAAGTTCATACAACTTTGAGATCCTTTTTAGGTGTGTGTATGAGGCAGTGGGTCACAGTCCTTCGTCAACCAGGTGGTCGAGATATCCCCTCTGATTCGCCTAACTTGATAAGGATAGAAAGAGGCATCTTCCAGGGTGACAGACTGAGTCCTTTGTGGTTTTGCCTAGCCTTGAATCCTCTCAGCTCTTTGCTGACGGATTCCGGGCTTGGCTATCGACTTCGTAGAGAGGCTGAAGTCATTTCTCGCTTATTGTTCATGGATGACCTCAAACTGTTTGCAACGAAGCGCCAAGATCTTATCGCATTATTGAAAATCACACAAGAGTTCAGTAATGCGATCAAGATGGAATTCGGTGTTGTTGGGAAAGTTGTAAGTTCATCGAATTTGCAGCTTTCTGAGACAATGACTCTCTGATCTCTCTCCGAAGTTGAAACCTACAACTATCTTTGTATGTCACAGTCTTTGGGTATTGTGGACGGCGATGTCAAGCAGTCAGTGAAGGAGCGCTTCTTCTGCCTCTTGACAAAAGTTCTAAACAGTCTTTTGTCGGGTGGCAATAAGGTGCGCGCCTTCAATGGCTGGGTGATGCCGCTGCTCACATACTCCTTTGGCACTCTAAGGTGGACTCAGACTGCGCTGGACGCCCTGGATAGGAGGGTCCGTCTACTGCTTAAATCACATCGCATGTTGCACCCACGCTCATCTGTTATGAGATTGTACATCCCGAGGAAATGTGGAGGACGAGGCATGTTAAATGCTAAGAATCTCCACAACCGCGAGGTGTGCAATCACAGGGATTATTTCCTTAGCAATGAGTGTGGGATGCATCGTGATGTGGTTGCAGTAAACAAGAGCCTCACGCCTCTCTCCTTGGCAAACGAGAACTGGCGCAAACCAACGGTGTTGAGCACTGAAGACCGCAAGAACGTATGGAAGAGCAAGGAGCTACACGGACGCTGCTACCGGGCCCTAACAAGGCCCGACGTAAACTTTTTTGCGTCCGTGAACTGGCTACGATTTGGTGACCTCTTTGGGGAAACCGAAGGTTTTGTCTGTGCAATTGCTGACGAGGTCATAACGTGACGAACAATTACCGGAAATATATATGCTGAGGCATCCCTCAGCCATCACACGGTCGATATTTGTCGAGCATGCCGTTGCCCCGGCGACTCCCTCAGACGTATAATTTCCGGCTGTTCGCATTTGGCCAACGGCGAGTACTTGCACAGACATAACCTCGTGGCCAGGATCATCCATCAGCAACTTGCTCTTCAATATGGTCTTCTTGAGTCTGAAGTGCCGTACTACAAGTACGCACCGGCGCCAGTTTTCGAAAATGGTCGTGCTACGCTCTATTGGGATCGATCTGTCATCACGGACAGGACTATTGTAGCCTGATATCGTGTTGACAGATCGATCTCAACACCGGGCAGTGCACCATCCCGCATGACGAAAACCTCGTGAAGGCCGAGAAGGACAAGCTGAGCCTTGACTTGGCTCACGAGGTGACCGCCATGTGGGATGTTGACTCGACGCTCATTGTCCCGATAGTTGCTTCGGCAAACGGTCTTATAGCGAAGAGTCTCGACCAACACCTCAAGAGACTCTCGCTAGATGGCTGGATCAAGGGCCAGATACAGAAGGTAGTACTCCTCGACACGGCACGCATTGTGAGGAGGTTCCTTTCTCTGCAGCCCTAACCACCGGCAGCTTGAGCCCTGCCCCGCTGCCGGCGGCACTCGTAGGTTAGGTTTTTTATAATGTTTATTTTTTGTATTAGTATTGTTATTTTACTTTTATATTTAACTATTTATTGTAAAAAACCGAATTTACAGAAATTTAAATAAATTTCGAATAATAATAATAATAATAATAAATTTTATTTCAGGCAACGAGGCCCATAGTTACAAATACCTTATACCTCTAGACTAACATACATAACAATATAAAACTTAAAACTAACACCGAGGTGACAGAACAGCGGGTATCTGTTTTGCCAAAATTGGCGTGATGCTCGATGCCGGTAGGTTGCCCCGAAACCCCGGAACACGAAACGTAATGTCGGTATGCATCTCATCTCTAATAATCGTTTGATAATAGTACGGGCGGTAACGACCATAGGTAAAATTTTTGGTATCGGATGAATTCACTTGGCACAGATGTATCCTAGGACAAACTGAGCTGATTTAGCCCGGTAGCCATAAGCCACCCCCTGGGGGGTAGAGAGGGGGGGTATTCAAAGTTACACGCCGCCGCGCTTCAGATAAAATTTTATATCGGCTTTAGTTGACCTATCACCTCAAGTGTGGTGTCATTTTCTGATAAACCATAGATGTGGCTTTCATTTTTATCATTGGCTTTGATATAATAATTATACTCCTTCATATAAATTTTATAAGATACATAAAGAAGTTTCACAACATCAGCTTGTCTTTTTTGGTTTCAACACACAATATTTTGTTTTATATGTACACCATAATATTTAAAAAAATATGGTTGAAAAGCCCAATTTATGCAGATTTAAAAAAAGAAAGTTTTTTTTACAATTATTATTTGATAAGTGTAGAATAAATAAATATACCCGCGCAGCCTGCTGCACTATACTATTGATATCACAAATGACATATTATTTTCGTAATTAACAAATTAAACTTAAGGTGAATTCATAATACGGAGTTATTTTACGACCGACAGCTAAAGAATATTCCGCCAGTTTCCAGCAGCATCTCCTAAGAGATGTTTACAAGGGTGTGCACGTATGGGGCCAAGCGATGGTGCCGATTCTTCTTAACAGTCCGGCAGATTGGGGATGGGAACTGGAAAGGACTACTGCACCCGTTGCTCCTACAGCTTGTCTGGAACTACTTAATGTGACAATAGTTAACATTTCTAAATTAAATTTTTATGCCTAGATCCTTATGGCTCATATTGTAAAATATGGCATTTTTTGTACTGTAGACTATATCGAAAGAAGTATTTCCACTTGGTCGGCCTGAGATCTAATATTTGACTGTCACGACGTCCTTTTGTGATTTAATCATTTTGAGATCAAGTCTGTTTTGATTTGGAGACTGTTTTTTTTTTCAGATAGACGGTGTATGATAAATTAAACTGTGTTAAGGGATAAAGAATTTTATAATTTAACTACAGTATAAACTTTATTTCTAATAACAATTAGTTAAAAAAACCAATTCAATAAAAGTAAAAGATGAAATGTTGCGGCATCGTGCCGAAGACACTCGCAGCATTACACCGCTGCACTGCGATGCTCAGTCTTAGGGCAAAAAAGGAGCCTTGCCCGTGGTCGCCAGAGACGCTGATTAATTTATCTGACACTTCTTTTATACATTTCTCTGTGTCAGATGACCACGACCCAAAAGTTTCTATAGCAAGTACAACAACTAAGTAATTTGGCTTCAAAAAAGCATATATGTGACAATTGATGGTTTGGGCGTGGTTTGCGGCGGTGCCTGGCTTGCGAGCAGAACCCTGGGCATGAGACTGTGCTAGCGTATCAACGCAAGTGACGGCCCACGCCAAGGGACAACCAAGATACCACGGTACTAAAGTGCATTCGTCGGCGTAACACAGGCCGTGGTGTCCTAGGTCGTCGACTGCATTTCCACAACGGCAACAAAGATGCGGCTCGTAGTCTTTAAGACCGTGGCGGAGGCACACTGTATCCTGGAAGTATTAGGATCTAAAAGAGACCCTCCTAGGGTTCGTGAAGGGAGCAACGGGCCTTATCGGATGAATTTTGACTATTTTCCAAAAGTTGCTATGGCAAAATTAGTCCCATGCTGCTTGGCTAGCTTTTTCGACTGGCAATTTCTCACCTAGGTTACATACACCCCAAGGATATTCTGTATCGGACAAGCACAACTAGTAGCCCTAATGCCAAGCCCACCGTACTTTACGGGGAGGGTTGCTTGAGATCAACAGGTGAGATGAGGCGTGAGATGTTAAAATGTTTGCTAGAAGTTAATTTTAAAATATTGACTTGGAATTTCGTTATGTTTTTCATATAGACGTTGTATGATAACTATATTTTTTTTAAAGCTGAATAAATGTTCCTTAAGATATTATTTTTTTCTTTGCAAATTACAAGCGGAACTCTCTTTCTAGCAAAAGGAGTTAGAAAGAGACTTCCGCTTGTAATTTGTAACTTGTAGCTTCGTGAAACGGGCCTCTAGTCGTCAAGCTATTTGAGCAGTGTTGCCAGTTTAGACCTGTAAAATTGTATCTTGTAGCTTTATAAAACGTGCCCCAGGGGCCTGTTTTATAAAGCTACAAATTACAATATAATATAAATTTTTAATTATGGCTTTCACATCTTTTGCAATAGATGTATTTTGCCAACGTCTGAGTAGACTTCGGTCACGTACAGAGAGTTGGGTTCAAAAGTATTGACGATTTGTGGGAGGGTCGGATCGGAACCTAAAACAAGTAATAATAAAATAACGTAAACGACACAAACAAAACAGGACAATAACAAACAAGCGAAAGTTACAGGTAGGGAAGAAAGTTAGACACAAATGGACAACAACGAGATAGAATAATAAGATGAGTAGTAAGAGTAGGTAGTTATAATTTTATATTATGTACCTGAACATATTTAACAAGTAATTTGGTAAAAGGAGATCCTAAAAAAGAAAGAAGGGACTGAAAGTTAAGAGGTCTAGGGATGTCTTTTGGGAGAATGTCATAAAGGGACTGGGTATATTTAGTGCAGCTGAAAAATATGTGCTCAGGTGAACCGACGTCCAAGCCACATTCACGAAGAGAGTGATTCCGGATTCTAATTTTAGCTAAAAAGACAGGAGTGCACGCATGACCGAGTCGGAGTCCGCATATGGTGGATTTTTGGTAGCGGAAGAACCACGGTTTATGGGGGATTTTTGGCTGTATATCCCCGTAGTATCGGCCCTTAATTAATCGAGAACTATCCCATATTTTTTGCGAATCTCTAACATCCGAACGGGCCATCATTAGGAGGTCAGAAGACTGAACGGATAGGTGCTCTTTAGGAGCAGATACGACTGCGTCTTTCGCCCATGAGTCTGCCCATTCATTACCTGCGATTCCGCTGTATCCGGGGATCCAAGCGAGAACCACTTCCAAGCCTTTAACTTCGCATTTTAGTAAAGTATTCTTTATTTTAAGGATGAGAGGTAGTTTAATTTTTGTTTTAAATTGATTGGCAGTAACTGCCTGTAGATAGCTTTTACAGTCGGAAAAAATAATAGACTTCGGAATGTTATGAGATTCAATATAGGCGATCGCTTCCAGAAGGGCAAGAGACTCACCAGTAAAAACCGAGGATTACGGAGCAACTTTGCAGTTCAGAACTATCTTAAATCGCGGGATCCATACTGCCGAACCTACGTTACCTTCAACTGACAGCTTCGATGCATCTGTATATATGGGAAGCCAGTCATGCCAATCTTGGAGGAGCAGATTAAATTTGGAATTAGCTCCAGGGTCATCTTTAAAAATACCAAACTCCAAAATGACTTGGGGCATATAGACCAGAGCGTCAAAATCAGTGTCAAAAATGGGGTCTACTTCTGAGTGATACAGGGTACTTGGGAGGTTTTGAATTTTAAGGAAACTTGTGACAGCCCTTGGAGTTACCTTGTGAGACCAGTGTCTGTTCACGGCGACCTCATGGCAGAGGGCCTCTAAACGAGGAAGAATGGGGTGATTAGATAATGAGGCCGCCTTGAACAAATACCGATCGGACAAATACTGCCTGCGGAGGAAAAGAGGGGGATCCACGCATTCCACTTGCATGGCATTTTTGGGGGATGACTTCATCGCCCCGAGAATAACGCGAAGGCACTTAACCTGTATTAAGTCTAGTTTTTTTAAAGCTAACTTGCTGCAGGGTTCCAAAATACAGGCTCCATAATCAAAGTGACTACGTACTATTACGTTATATACCAATTTCTGGCAGTATGGGTGAGAGCCCCACCAAACCCCAGAATTTTATGTTTTTGTCACACTTACCTACTATATTATAATTTAAATGATAAGTCCCAGTCATCTTTGAGTCCAAAATTACACCTAAGAATCTAACAAATCCACAGTTAGGGATCACCTCACCTTCACATTGAACCATGACGTTTGGGACCGACCTTTTCCTGGAAAAGGTTACGGCACAACTTTTGGAAGGGGAAAGAGAAAAACCATGCTCATCCAGCCAATCCCTCAGGTAACTGAGGGCCGTGTTCAGGTGAGCTGAACCGGTTTCAGCCGATTTCGCTGAAACGTATAGCGCCAGATCGTCCGCATACTGCAATACCTTACAAAAAGGTGAAACTGTCTGTTACAGGTCGTACGTATAAATATTATAGAGGAGAGGGCTAAGGACAGAACCTTGGGGGAGACCCCTCCAAATGATTCTGGGAGGTAAGTAGGATTTGCCATTTCTAATCTTAATTGACCTACCCATCAGCATACCGCAGACAAAATTCGCTATCCTCACTGGGATACTCAGGTGAAGCATTTTAGCTCTGAGCACCGGAAGTAGGACATTGTCATAGGCAGCCGATATATCGAGGAAACAGCCTACAAGGTCCTCATTCGCTGAAAGGGCAAGTCGAATGTCTGTAGTCAAGATGTTGAGACTGTCCAGGGTACTCTTACCTCTGCGGAATCCAAATTAGCTGTTAGCAAGAATCCTTTTATTTTCTACAAACCACTCTAACCTATTTTTAACCAAATGTTCGAGTATTTTCCCGATAGTAGCGGACCAGGCAATAGGCCTGTAGGAGCTTGCATCATCTGGGTTTTGGCTGGATTTCAAAATCGGTAAAACGATTTGGCTCTTCCAAGACTCCGGTATTACTCCAGATACATAGAATCGGTTCAGTAGTTTAACCCTTAATTTGGCAATGTATGTCACAGTGAACATACCTACCCTTATGTTCACATTTTTTGTTTGGGATGTGTTTTTATTTTTTTGCTGATTCAAAATCAAAAAGGGTTTGAATTCTCGACCTTTTTTATTTTTGCCAAATTAAGGGTTTCTTAACCCTTAATTTGGCAATCCCGGTCATCACGGAGACAAGCAAATCACGGCAGCCTAAAACTGACCGTAGGGCCAAGCCAAGTCTCCGAGATAGCCGCGACGGAGACAGAGTGGGTATTTATTAAAGGGGTTTGGGTAAAAGTGTTGTCATTTGTAAAATTCATACATTTTCAAGGTTAGCGGCCATTCGTAAAAGTGGTAAATTATGATAGAATTATTAAAAATAAACATATTTTGTTATGTATTGTAATACTCTTAAGTGCATCAGAGCCGAGATATTTAAATATTTATACTTGGGCGTACTTTTGTACTAAAAACTGAATACTTAAATCTTTAAAATCTCCGCTCCGATATTATTTAACGCCATAAATCTAATATATAAAATTCTCGTGTCACAGTTTTCGTTGCCATACTCCTCCGAAACGGCTTGACCGATTTTGATGAAATTTTTTGTGCTAATCCGGTATCTATGAGAATCGGCCAACATCTATTTTTCATCCCCCTAAATGTTAGGGGTAGTCCACCCCTAAATTATTTATATGGCAAAACAACGTTTGCCGGGTCAGCTAGTTATATATATCTATTTGTAATTAGAGGTCCTCTAAATAACTATGTAAAAATCATCAGTGGCCGCTGAAAAAAATAATGACAATATTCTTCAAACAAATTTACCCAATGCCCTTTATAAGGTCGGGTTTTTTAGATATAATGCTTCTACTATTCCATTGGAGGAAGTGAGTTAGCCCTGAAGGGGCCATTGGGAGTGGAAAGTTTTTCAGCTAGGGTAATCATCAAAGGTGCAACGTCTTTCGGTAATACATCAGTCCACTTAGAGATGATGTTTGTGAGGAGTTTGAACAGGAGCACCAGGAGGTCCTGGTTCGGGGTGACTCGCCCAATTCTTTGAGCAGGGTCGGATAGCGCATGTCCATTTGGAAGTTACGAAGCCGGGGTTTCAACAATGCTCTGGTGAGCACGCCTGTCATATCCCTCCGGGAGGGGGGACCTAGTACGAGGGATCCGAGTTACCGTTTTGCGGTAGGAGGTAAGATTGGATGGGGAGGGAGGAAAAGGGGTAGACCGAGGGAGGAACTGCCAGGAGGACTCAGATGAAACTGCGGCAAACATTACTTTTGCAACGTCAGCATAAGTTCTTCTAACATTAGGAAAGCGGGCAGCGGCCTCAGCATATGAAACATTTTGTTCTGACATAACATGTTTTATGGCTTTTTGTCTTGCAAATTCTGGGCAGCAATGGTGAGTAGCAAAATGTCTCCCCGAGCAGAAGAGGCACGATGCATTGTCTTGTGTTATCTTGCAATCGTCACCTGAATGATTTTGAGCAAACTTAAAGCAGCGGGCCCCAGAACGACACTGATTTTGAATATGGCCAAATCTCAAGCATTTCCTACACTGTATTGTTGGCAACTGATATGTTTCAACAACAAGAGAAGTTTAGAGTGCATACATTTTAGAGGGTAAAGTTTGACCTTCAAATGTGACCACGACTGATTTGGTAGGGACCCAGGAGGGGGAACCTGCGTTAAAAACTTTCCGTTGAAGACGGCGTGCTTTAAGGATTTTCCCACCGCCCTCTTTAAGTTCAGTTGCATCCACAAATTCTTCCATAAGCCAGTCCACTGGAACACCACGGACTAGGCCCATTCTAGATATAATATGATATGTGGTATCGTAGCTGTGAGTTTGTGTTGTGTTAGACAGCCGTGCGTAATAGGGTTATTTGCACCCTCCGCTGACGTCAGCTCAACAGTGACCCTGTTGCGCCTGATGGATTTGATTCCGTCTTTTTTTATGTCTTTTATACAGCTCTTTTTAAGAATGAGGCCTACCATAATGGGACGCAGAGATACACCAGAGTTGTTAGAATCTATTTCCCGAGATATATGTATGATAAATGGGCCGGGGTCATTCTTCCCATAAGACCGAGAATCACTCTCCATAGAAGGGTGCTTATAAACGGTGGCAATTGACGCACTAGCATTCACGGGATCGGTTAAGGCCTTCTTTGGAGTGGGCTCTGGTTTGTAAGGGGACAGCAAAGTCGCAATAGGACGTTTCCTAGACGTAGACTGTGGATCTGTATCCATTGAGACACACCCATGATCAATCTCCTCGTCAGGAGGTTCGTTACCCTCCATCTCCCAATTTGCCCGAGGGCCAAATGGGACGGAAAACAAAAAATACACTAATTACTTATAAACACAAATACACCACCACCGAAACAAAACCACAACAAATAAAAGGAATTACACAGATATTAGGAGGATAACCTAAAAACCACAACAGACTCGTGAAACGCGCTTCTGTCACCCAAATTACAATTTACAGGTTACAAGTTTCCATTTGACACAACCTCGACCAATGACGTAAGGGGCCTGTTATATAAAGCTACATAATTATTACAATTTATAGGTTACAAGTTTCCATTTGACACAACCTCGACCAATGACGACCAGCTATTTGAGCAGTGTTGCTAGTGTAGACCTGTAAAATTGTAACTTGTAGCTTTATAAAACGTGCCCCAGCCATTTGAACAGTGTTGCCAGTTTGGACCTGTAAAATTGTAATTTGTAGCTTTATGAAGCAGGCCCCTGCCGTCCTACGAAAGAAGGCGGCTAACTGCAACGTAGTAGTAAGTTATACTATTACTTCCTTTGCCGTCTTCTTTGTTAGGACGGCAGTGAAGCTACCTTAAGTAGGTACATCATTTATGTACCTTGTCACTTTAACTTCGTGTTTGAAATGTCATACAAAATTGTGAAACGATTGAAAGCGACAAGGTACATAAATGATCACTTATTTATGCTGTTGACTGTACTCGCCTACATAGAACAAGACAAGGGTGTAAGCCAGCTGATGGTGGCCCTACTTTAAAAATTTAAGTTCAAAGTTACGTTAGCTCCATCCCTTTCTCTTGATTCAATCTCGAATGACGGAATGACGAGTGACAGGGATGTAGCTAACGTAACTTCGAACGTCGATTTTTAAAGTAGGGCCTCAGATGTCTAATCAAGGATATTATACTCAACTTGAGCATTTATTAATAAAATAAACATAGTGATCATAAATTATAATCTATGTTATCTAAGAAGAAACAGCTAAGGCCTCCATACATGATCCGTTCTGCCTTCAGGTCTAACTGACCGGATGCGAAATATGTAGCATCGTGTATGTGTAATTTGGCCTGAAGGCAAATCACATCTGTCCGCCTGAACGGTTTTCCTGATCGGACACAACTCCATGACCGGATGCAAAAAAGCATCGTGTATGTGTAATTTGGCCTGAAGGCAAATCGCATCCGTCCGCCTGAACGATTTGCCTGACCGGACAGAACTCCATACATGATCCGTTTTACCTTCAGGTCTAACTGACCGGATACAAAATAGCATCGTGTTTGTGTAATTTGGCCTGAAGGCAAATCGCATCCGTCCGCTTGAACGATTGGCCGTGGGAAAAACTCATCATGTATGGCCACTCGATCCGGTCAGGCGGAACTGACGCAGTTCGGCATGAACCGATCGGCCTCTACATGTATGGCCACTCGATCCAGTCAGGCGGAATTGACGTAGTTCGGCCTGATCCGATCGACCTGTACATGTATGGGGGGCTTTACAGTTTCAGAACGAATTAAGGCCGGCCGCATACATACGTTTTCCGAATACGTTTTCCGCATTCGGACATCCGCGGCCGGCCGCATACATACCGTTTCCGAATTCGGAAAACGTATGTATACGGCCGGCTTGTTCGGAATTCCGCATTCGGAAACCGTATACGGAAAACGTATGTATGCGGCAAGCCTAAGTCACCATCATCTTCTTTTTTTATTTACGGCTTTTTGTGATTTCGTCAATGTCAAGTGAGTGAGAGTATAATCAGTAAATAATGTAAATCAAAAGTAAAAGCCCAATGATATAATATAGTAAAAAGAGGTAGATATGTTATACGCACTTCGATAGTGGCACCCTAAAACCAAGCCAATTGGTACACCTTTACGTAGTCTTGCGCCGGCAACGGAACCGTGAACTAGTCTGCAGAGCAACATACACTCGTCTCTGTTTCGCTCCCGCAAATTAGCATACCATCCTGCTTTCACTTGTCATTTAAGAATTAGTGTGTAATTGCAATATTTACTGATTATAGTGATTATGTATGCGTAAGCCGGGCCATTTTTACACGCGGAATACCGTATAAGTAACATATCTACCTCTTTTTATATTATATCATTGTAAAAGCCGGACAATTTTTAATCGACCATCTCTCCTCTCTGAACGGTTTCCGAAATTAACTTTTAATAAACTATAAAATATAAGATGTAAGATAAAAAATCGACAACGATACAAGTTGACGCTGGCAGTATTGTTCTTGACGTTTTGGTCGAATAACGAATTTCAATGAAAAAACATTGACACTATTGACAGATGCGCACACCGTTGACATGACACTGTTGACAGCGTAGTCGAAGTAGGTAGTGGAACGCCTTTTTAGATGTTTATCGAAATACGTACCAAATCGCTGCTGCTCATTGAAGACACTTTCTGATAGTGAACTGATATCAAGTGAATCTATATTTGTAGGCCCGATACCTTCAACCAAGTGTTAAACTTATAAAATATCTTATTTAAATCGTATTAGTAAATATCTATCCATAGTGGTTTTAAATCTTTTTCGTATATATATTATCGAATTCATTGCTTCAGTTTATGAACGGTTAAACAAATCATATTTACCGTATTTACAAAAAGAGGTTCAATTATTAGGTATAAAGTTTTTCAACCAAGTAGGTACAGTAAGTTTAGTCGAGTAAATAATACGTTTTTATTCTGAATTGTCTAATTTTCTTATCAAATTTATGTTTTACTTTATTATAAAAAAAAACTATCATGTTTTTCTTATCACCAAGTAAATACGGTAAATTCATCTTTTAATAAACTGGAGAAGAAGTGCTTTAAGTGTTAACTTGACTTTGAGGGATAGTTGTTTTAGTGTTGCACTGTAAGTCAAACAATTAATTAAATGATTCAGTTAAAGTTTTGTGGTCCCCGTTGAGTATTTTATGGTCTTACTTTAGTGGACTCAACCCACTGAGCAACACCATTACACCGCCATGTGAGTATGACTTTATTTATTTAATTCTTAGAGAGGTTTATTGCATGATAAATCTTGGTGTGGAACAATATCTTATTAGTGTAGTTAAAGAACATACATCTGCAACTCACATATCCAAAACTTCTTTTTGTTTTTGTCTAAACATGAGCTTTCAATTTTGTTAATATTATTATTATATATAGGAAATAGGAGTGTATGTTTAATAACAACCTTTAGTAAATAATACTTAAAAAATAGGAACCACGTAGACAAAGTAACTAAGAATATTAATATTGCACTGAGCCCCTCTTATAAAATAGCAAGTTCTAGTCTCCTCAGATTATGTTCTAAAAAAGGAAGTTAAGAAGAAATATGGGTTGGCAAGCATTTTCAGCCTTCAAAGTGCGAATGAGAATGCAAATTTCTATGGGTCTCAGATCCAGCTAACCATCAGTTGTCTGTGTGCTATTTTGCCTCCATGCTAAGATCAAATAAATTCAGAAAAGTATCCAAAAGGACATGGCCTGTTTTAGGTCATTTAAAATATAAAGCAGAGGTTTAATTATAATGGTGTAACATTCTGCCTACACACATTTCAATTTCCACCGTCTTTTGTTTGCAATCTCCACACGTACTGCAACATACACTAGAGAAAAAATAAATGTTTATTCTGTAAGGAAGCTACACAAGCACTTTTACATTTCAAAACTCTACCAGCGCTACCCAAGGGGAGACCAAGATACTCAATAGTAAGTCATTTTTTAACATACCTACTACTTAGAACAATGATAATAAATAACTTAGCCTATTATTATTTAAAAAGTAAAAATATATATGACAGTGCCAGAAAACCCTGTAAAAATATTACATGTTGTTATGACTAAGATATTATAATGTCCTCAACCCTATAGTAAGCTTTAGACATCAACAACTTTATCAAGTAATTTTTAAGTGCTGAAAATGGCCAGTTTAAAACTACGTCAGGTAATGTCTTACTGAAATGAATGCATTGTGTTATAAATATTTTTTGTACTATACTGACACAAAATACGTTCTCGTGGCATCACAGGAGAAGGTTTTATCCTTGACACACAAGCCTAGTGTGAAGTGAAGGTACAAAATAAACCATATTAACGCTTCATGTTGCAATGGATGGTTCAGCATTTATTTTTAGTTATACCAATTTTTTTTGTCAATTTTTGTGTGTAAAATCTCAAAGAAAGATATAAATAAACAACAACCAGCCTTTTTTACATGTAAAAGAACTTGGCAAAGCGCATGAAGCTAACCCCATGTGCTACTGTTTGGTCCGCTAGAGTTTGTACTCTAACCGAATAATTGTCCTCACATTTGATATCTATGGACTTGTTTCTATAATAAGTCCATGATGATTGTCTAAAATTCAGGGTGGCCACTTTCTGGAAAACCGGGAAAATTGGGAAAAGTCAGGGAACTTTAATAAAGGTCAGGGAAAACAGGGGTTGGAGTGTAGCATAGGGGGGCTGGACTTCATCGACATGAAGTCTTATATAACATTTGTTTTTTATTAATGTGTCATGTAGAATATGTTAAACTAAGCTTTTTTTGTAATGTAGAGTTAGTCCAAATTATTAAGATTCAGGGACTTAGAAAATTCTCGTTGGTGTGAAAGTGATGTCAATATAACACTCATTTTTAATTTATGTATTGTGTAGAATATCATAAATAATTCTTAATACAAGCATCTTTTGTTTAATATTTTTTTTCATGTGTGATTTTAGTTAGGTAAGTAGGTATCTTACCATCACAACAGATTCCGACTTACTGCCAAAAAAGTAGGACAATCCCAGAATCTCTGATAGTCACGACGACAAGCGAAGCGAGTATGAATGTTAGGTATCTTGTGATCACATCACACCCGACTTACTGCCAAAAAGGTAGGACAATACCTCCCACTAATCTAATTGAAATGATTGGATCTCTAATTGGATTTTTATGATACCTAATATACCTACTGAATTGTCAACTGAGTTAAGTAACACATTTTTAGGGTTCCGTACCAATATGGTAAAAAGGAACCCTTATGAACTTCGGTGACCGTCTCTCTGTCTGTATGTCACAGCAGTTCTTCTCTGAAACTGTAGAAGCTATCAATTTGAAATTTGGCATAGTTACACAACTTGCTTGCCCGCATCTATTTTTAGTATGAACCATATGAAATTATTTTTCTAAATATTTGAAAAGGGGTCTAGAATGGGAAGTTGAAAAATTAAAGTGATTTGATTATAGCAAGCGGGGTGTTTTATGAAAGGGCTCAATCTGGAAATTTCAAAACTATTCTTTTTATAAATTTTCGTGATTTATAGCCAAAAATGTACAAAAAATGACCTGTCCGGGAGGAAAGGTCATTTTTTGTACATTTTCTCCAAAGTTTACTGACCAAAAAATCTGAAAAATTCCCGATTTAAAGATAATTATTTATATTTTACGCGAAAAATGAAATGAAGTTGTCAATTGGAAAAATTATCAAAAAATCTGTATTAAAGTTTATGCTAGTTAAAATGGACCTTATGGCATTGAAAGTAAAGTTCAAATGAGTATTTTCTTTTGCGTTTTCCATCCATATTATATTAAATAGGTGCGGAACCCTCGGTGCGCGAATTCGACTCGCACTTGACCGGTTTTTATTCTATACATTTTAGACAATATGTTAAAATTATAATGTGAATTATGAAAATATTACTAGGTACAATCTAAAACAACAGTTAAAAATGTGCAGGTAAAAAGTTGATTGACCCTTTTATGAAAGAAACACTTCTTTTTTAGACGCTTTATACTCTTATTTTGGGCAGGGAAAAACTTGAAGAACTGCCTGGAAAACCGGGAAAAGTCAGGGAAATTGAAATTTTGTAAAAAGCTGCCAACCTGAAAACTTGACATTGGTGAAATACACCATGGAAAACAAGAAATGAAAGCCATTAAAGGCTATTAATAAAATAAAAAAAACCCTCTTCAACATACCTGCTCAGGTTCAAAGTGATAAATAAAATGAAGGGTCCTTTTTATTTACAGTCATATTTTAAATATACCGCTGAACCAATTTTAATCAAATTGTTATAAAGGATATCTACGCTGTAAAAGTGTAACAAGCAACCAAACAAATAGTAGGAGGTATGGATACACCAAACTAAAACAGGTTTTTAGTCTATTTGGACATAAGACAACACTGAAGGTCAAAATCGAGGTGGAATGTATAATTTAAGAATTAAAAAACAGCAACTTCATTGTTTGTAGAACCACAGCATGCTACCAAATGTCCTAGCCTTGCCCATTATCATGAGGATGTATCCTTTTCTTATATGGAATAATATACTTGCAAATATTACTTTTCCTATTATTGTATTATTGTTTAAATAAGGAGTGAACGCCACTAAGAAAAAAAAACAGGGCAAGAGCACGTCTGACCATGCTCAGCGTAGATTTCCGACGCCGTTACTAAACAATAACCATCAAAAAAAATAACAAGTTTGAACTAATTCTCTATAAAAGATATTTGATGGTGTCTTAGATGATTTAAGTACGTAGATATAAACACACGCCAGTCGCCTGTACGAGATGACAGGTAAAAAAGATAAAAGACATTTATTCAAGCAAGAAACTCAGCAGTCATCATTTTTTAAACATATTTCATATTACAATGGCACTACTTAGTTTAGCATTATATAAAGCTATAAATATTAAATTAAATATAATATCAAATAAAATGCGTAGTTCAGCAGGAAAACATACCATAAATCTTATGAGAGAGATAGAGGGAGAAAAGGAAAAAACACCTACTTATAGTGTATTTAAGACAGTGCAAGACGACCACATAAAAGTTTCGATATGTTTTCCTACACCAACGGTGTCCCCTAGACTAGACAAGATAAAGCTTTTGCATTTGAACACATTACTATTGACTAAGTTTCCAGTTTAGGCCATGCATTTTTGTCTGTTAGATAATCCTCGACCCTATACGCTCGACGCTTTAGACATTAACGACTTTTTCAAGATTTTTTTAAGTGCTTGAAAGAGTAACTTTGAAACTACGTCAGCTAATTTATTATAGAAATTAATGCATTGCCCAACAAATGATTTATATACTTCACGGACGCGGAATTTTCGAATAGCGATTTTATTCTTATTTCTAGTATTTAAATTAATTATGTATATCAGAATTTTTGGTGAAAGAATCTAAATTCTTAATAATATAAATAATATTCTCTTAAATAAATTCTCTTAAAGAATTTAGATTCTTTCACCAAAAATTCTGATAAACATAATTTAAATACTAGAAATAAAAATAAAATCACTATTCAAAAATTCCGCGTCCGTAAAGTATATAAATAATTTTTTGGTTAATGCATTCATTTATTAGTTGAGTCATTCTATGTTTTTTGACAAACAAATTAATAAAGTTTTAAAACTTGTGTGAAATGATACATTTGGGTGTGGTGTTTAAAGTTCACTGGTCTCCCCCCCCTCCTCTGGCCGCTTCATCCTCCCCTGCCGTGAAATGTGTCCCCGTTAACGGTTTTTTAACATTCTTGGGACAACTATAATAGATACGAAAAAAGTGTCAAGAACAAAAATGTTCCTTATTAAATTCTAAACAGAAAAGGTTAAATGTTTTTTTTTGTAGGATCGACGGTTTCCAAGCTATAGCTTCAGGTACCGGCCACTAATATATCGCCTTCGTACTTACATCTTATATGATTCCATACAAATATGACTTACGAAAATTGACAACCAATCAAGAACTAATAAACCAATTGTAGTGCTTTTCCAGCACTTAAAAATTACTTGAAAGAGTCGTTAATGTCTAAAGCGTATTATAGGGTCGAGGATTATCTAACAGACAAAAATGCATGGCCTAAACTTAGTCAATAATAATTTAT
Source organism: Acleris literana (assembly GCA_946894065.1). Taxonomy (NCBI): domain Eukaryota; kingdom Metazoa; phylum Arthropoda; class Insecta; order Lepidoptera; family Tortricidae; genus Acleris; species Acleris literana. The sequence continues at coordinate 27,652,196 of OX335668.1, read as the reverse complement.
TCAAATGCAAAAGCTTCATCTTGTCTAGGGGACACCGTTAACCTGTCCTCTACCACCGGCTCAAATTTGTGACCACCCTTTTTTGCCTCATTTAGAAATACTGAAAAATAAATGATTTTTTTCTACCCCGAAAATTAAATTAAAATTAACGATAAATTATTTGAAACTTAATTACTGGAAAAAAAAAATGAATATTTTTTTTCTATTTTTTTTTTCTTTTTTTTTTCTAGACTCCGGTGGCCGGTGGTAGAGCACAGGTTAACGGTGTCCCCTAGACACCGTTAACCTGTCCTCTACCACCGGCTCAAATTTGTGACCACCCTTTTTTGCCTCTTTTAGAAATACTGAAAAAATAAATGATTTTTTTCTACCCCGAAAATTAAATTAAAATTAACGATAAATTATCTGAAACTTAATTACTGGAAAAAAAAATGAACATTTTTTTTCTATTTTTTTTTTCTTTTTTTTTCTAGACTCCGTAGAGGCAAAAAAGGGTGGTCACAAATTTGAGCCGGTGGTAGAGGACAGGTTAACGGTGTCCCCTAGACACCGTTAACCTGTCCTCTACCACCGGCTCAAATTTGTGACCACCCTTTTTTGCCTCTTTTAGAAATACTGAAAAAATAAATGATTTTTTTCTACCCTGAAAATTAAATTAAAATTAACGATAAATTATCTGAAACTTAATTACTGGAAAAAAAAATGAATATTTTTTTTCTATTTTTTTTTTCTTTTTTTTTCTAGACTCCGTGGTAGACCACAGGTTAATGTAGGTAGGAAAACATATCGAAACTTTTATGTGGTCGTCTTGCACCGTCTTATATATATACATAAATAGGTGTTTTTTTTTCCTTTTCTCCCTCTGTCTCTCTCATAAGATCTTTGACATATTTTCCTGCTGAACTACGTAAGTATGTTATTTTTATAAGTACAATATTTAATTTAATATTTATTGCTTTATATAATGCTAGACTAAGAAGTACCTAACCATTGTAATATGTTTAAAAAATGACTGACTGCTGAGTTTCTTGCGGCGTTTCTTTTCAGCAGTGGTCTCCTCTTGGGAGGCGCTGGTAGATTCTTTACGTGTAAAAGTGCCCGTGCGGCCTACTTACTGAATAAATATCTTTTTTCTTTATTTTTTTTATCCGTACCATCAGGTAGACGAGAGAAAAAAAAACATCCCTACGTTACCTAAAAACCTAACTTTTTTTCATGGTTTTATTTTACCACGTCGCCGTGACTAATATCAGCCCAATGGAACCCTGACCCACCATAGAACTGTGTCACAGTGACGTTTTGAACTTATGATTCAAGTCGTAAAAAATGACAAACAAATTGTTTTATAATATCACTGTTACACCGTTCTATGGTGGGTGATAGTAGATAGGCTGATAGTACATCCAAGCCAAATAACAGCTTTATAGAATTAAGACTGAGCTAAATTGCGGACGGACGGATGGATAATTGCGGAACTATAAGGGTTCCTAGTTTGTCTACGGAACCGTAATAAAAAAGGGATTAACTTAGATTCTAAAAACGGTAAGGTAAGGTAAGGTAAGGTAAGTAAGTAAGTAAGTAAGTAAGTAAGTACTTGAGATGAATTCCAATGATATCCCAGACATTGCACGCTACTAATAAAATGTCTTAATTTTGAATTTGATCCCGCTGTTTATTTTAATACCTATAGACTAGGCCTAAAACTGGAAAAGGCGTCTCTAAACGGATGCAAGCGGCAAATCATGTAACAGTTGGGGTGACAACGTTATCCGAGGGCTTTGACCCTTCAGAATACGGATCTGCCTGTTGTCATTCCGAAATCTGAACCGGAAGTATGCTATACCGGAAAAAGAGCAGCCTAAAAAGGTCAGTACCCTAAAAAAGGTTATGGTTTTTTGATATGTTGTAAAGCACAATATAGTCATGGTAAACCATATTTTTCGTTCCTACAGCTCTTTGTCTTTCTCCGCCATCTTGCCAAAACTGTTACTTTTTTCTGTTTTTTGCCTATACCGTCGTTGAAGTTCATTCTAGTGCCAATCATGGTTTGGCAATATTGTAGAGTACAAAATTTGCAACGTACAGTTTGCGCTAAAATGCATAAAAACGTAAATATAGAAGGAAAACTAGAAAAAAGTTGCAATTTAGAACGCTAGTACCCCATAGACGAATCCATATCTTCGTCCCGAAGGGTCATGCCACAAGTCTTTGAACCCAAAAGTTTTAGCAAATTTTACATTCTATAATATTGAAGAACTATAATTAGCACCAAAATGAACTTTAACGACAGTATAGGCAAAAAACAGAAAAAAGTGTCAGTTTTCCAAGATGGTGGAGAAAGACGTAGAGCTGGAGGGACGAAAAATTTGGGTTACCATGACTATATTGTGCTTTTTACAACATATCAAAAAACCATAACCTTTTTTAGGGTACTGAAACAACAATTTACTAAATTTGATGAGATGCACCTTTTCCGGTAAAGCCTACTTCTGGTTCAAATTTCGGAATGGCGACAGGCAGATCCGTATTCTACAGGGTCAAAACGCGCGTTGTCACCCCAACTGTAACATGATTTGCCGCTTGCATTCTAATTCTTCAAAAATGGTCCTAGACTACTACATTTTATGGGGACTTCTACTTGAATAGTTTTTTGATGGATGGTATGTATGAACCATCCAAGATAATTTTGATTATCCTTACTATATAATATTATAAATGCGAAAGTTTGTATGTATGGATGTTTTCTACTTATGGAGACCAACCTAACGAGTTCAAACGCAGCAATCAGCATGGGTCCACCTTGAGCACAGTAGAGATCCTATTACTGCCTGCCGACTCTATCATCAAATTACCTCTGTGATATTATAATAATTACATTGTCATTGGGTTTACAAATATATTCCCAATTCAGCCCATTCCGATAAATGGTATTATGCAGGTTATTATTGTATTGAAAATATAGTAGTTTGTAACATCAACGGATTTATCCTTATCGGCTGACGGAGGTTATCAAGTTATACTCCATATAGTTTATTGGGATATATATTTTTCTCTTAATTACAGCTTGGGAATACATGTGAATTTACATCCATCCATGATATTTAATTCATTATCATTATCTACTTAAGTATTTATACAGGGTGTCCTTGGAGGTGTGAATCAAATCGAACAAAACATAAAGGTGGTTATTTGCAATCATTTTATCCAATAAGTGCTAACTCCATTCTTGACGGTTAAAAAGTTAAAAACGTTATAACAATTGGTATCACTCAGACCAAAAAATAACTGTAACCCTGTCGGCTTATTTTATTTTTAAATAGGTTTTGGGATAGCGTAACTATAAATGATACATTCAGCTGAAAAAAAAACATTGTGTCAGAAAAATAAATGGTTTCCTACTAAGACTTCTCTCTAACAGAATCTTCACTGGATTTTGTAAAAATTCTCGGGAAAAAAAATTACGCCATCGAAAGTTAACCACAAATTGTAAAAACTTTTCCCATTACTGCTGATTCTAACGACATACTAGTTTATGATATCATCGGTAATTATCGAGGAGTTATTAATTTTTTTATTCAGCGGGACTTTTTTTTACCTCTATTTCTTCTTTAGTGTGAATAGCGGATAGGCCGGTTTTAAAGTTCGAATTGAAAATTACGGAGTAACTCCACTGTTTAAAAAAAATCACACTGGCCTTCGATTGTTCCAATATTACATTTTAAATTTAGAAGCTGAGAGCTTATTTACTTAAATGTATCAAAATGGCAGCGTTTGACAGTCATGAATACGTAGATATGCATTTTACGAGTATTTATTGTTATTGTGGTGGAAACGCATGGGAAGCTGCAGCTCTTACGCAAAAGGCAGAAATCTTGGGCCATAGTCACTTGGGCTTGTACACGTTGAATGTGATAAGAATGAATGCCAATTCGTATACTAAGGTCTTCGATAAACCTGACGTTCTTGACATGCAACGAACACTTGTCCCAGGATTCTCGCGAAGCAATTCTAACGTAATGCGCCTGGAATGCTCGTTCTTCCTTCTCTGGTCCCCGGGTTTCTGCCTTCTGCGTAAGAGGCGTGTACTCGCTGGAATACCCTGTAATCGGGATAATTGTCCCGATTAGGATATATCGCTATTGATACACTCTTGCAGCTTCCCGTGCGTGTCCACCATAAAAACCATAAATAAAATGCAAATCTGCGTATTCATGGCTGTCGAACGCGGCCATTTTGATACATTTAAGTGAAAAATCTTCCAGCTTCTAAATTTAAAATTTAATATTGGAATAATCGAATGCCATTATGTTTTTTTTTTAAACAGGGAAGGTGCTCCAATATTTTGAATTGCGTTCTTTTAAACCGGCCTATTCGCTATTCACACTAAAGAAAAAAAGAAAATAGAAACTCGGCCTGCTGTATTAAGAAGTTATAACTCCTCGGTAATTAACAATCCATACTAATATTATAAATGTGAAAGTGTGGATGTTTGTCCGTCTTTCACGCTTCAACCACTGAACGGATCGAGATGAAACTTGGCACACATATTGTTTAGGTCCTGGAACAGGACATAGGATAGTTTTTATCTCGGAAAATTTAACAGTTCCCGAGGGAGCAGCGATAAACCACTTCTACGCGGACCGAGTCGCGGGCGAAAGCTAGTAATACCATAAATTAGTATGTTGTTAGAATCAACATTAAACGGACAAATTTTTACAATATGTGGTTAACTTTCGATAGTGTAATTTTTTTCACGAGATTTTTTACAAAACCGATTTTTTACAGTCCAAAATCTTTACTAGGAAGGTCTTTGTAGGAAACTATTTATTTTTCAGACACAATGCACATTTTTACAGCTAAAAGTACCATGTTAGATTAGAAGGGTTACACAATAGGTACCAAAACCTATTAAAAAAAAGCCGATAAGGATACTGTTGTTTTTGTTCTGAGAAATAGCAATTTTATGTAATTTTAATAAAAAATCATAACTTTTTAACCGTCAAGAATGGAATCAGCACTTACCGGTAAAAATGATTCGAAAAGACCGCCTCTGTGTCCCTGTTCGATTTGATCTACACGTCCAAGGACACCCTGTATGTCTACTGTTTATAATAAAAGCCTGAAGCTAGAGTTTGAGACTAGATCAATCAGTTGTTCATTCAGTTAAAGCCGTGCTAAGTTTTTGAAATCTATTTTTGTAGTAATAATTATTGATTGCGATGTCGCCATCGTATAATGTTGTAGTTTATTTGACTGACAAGGGGGTAATGCGAGTAATAAGATACGATCACTCATACAATCTTACGTGACCCTCTGTAAGTTCCTACCTACCCCGACGGTTTGATGTCTAGCTAAGAGCAGGGACCGGAACCGCTTAGCGCGAAAGGGGTTTTCGATATGGTATTTGATAGACTTGTTTTCACAAACCCCAAGGATGCGCTAAGCCTATCGTCGGCTTTTTTCAATGAAAGGGCAACCAAACGGTACAGTTAATTCGACTAAGCGCTAACCCTATCCCAATCCCAATATATCGTCTGTTACCCTATTTAAACTTAATCAAACGGTTTCAAGCTGGTTTAATCTCTATGCGCAAGAGTTTCGACTTATTATTGCATTACCTAACAATTGATAGGGTAGCGGCGGGTAGTAGCCGCTTAAGCGAGACAGAATTCGCCCCAATGCGCAAAAAAGAGAGACGCGATCAATGGGGTTTTACCCAGTCAATGCTAAGTGCTTAAATATTAAACTACCGAAACCCTAATGGACTTGGTAATCTCTATGGATGCGGTTAACTAATTCAAAGGGGTTCGCCCTAACGTTAAGCTAACTCAATCATAGGCTAACCACATCGATTGGGTAACCAAATGAAGGTTTAGCCTATCGATTGTGTTAATCAAATGAAGGGGTTTTCCGGTCCCTGGCTAAGAGCAGTCCTGCGGGCACTAGGTACAAGGTATTCTATACTAGCTTTCCGCCTGCGACTTCGTCGGCGGAGAGTCAGAACTTCAGTACGTAAACAAAGCCGTGTAGGTATTGCCGCATGTTGCTTATTATATTATTTTTATGTTCTTAGTGAGATATATTTAAGGAAACATCTGTATCTAAACTACTTTGTAAATTAGTTCATAAGTAACGAATTGTTTGTTTCTGTTTTATCTCCAATAAAGTAAATAAGTAAATAAATATACCACACTTCTACGAATGGCCGCTCACCTGATTAAAATACCTGATTTTTAATAATGACAACACTTGCATAAGAAGCCTATGATTTACGAACGAAGTTTATGACCAGCTTTTGTTGGCGAATGTACTTACACATCTAATTATTTAAATCGAACTAAACTAAGTCCAATCTCCCTTTTTGGGTCTACGTTAAGCATATTGGAGATCTTGTTGCTACCTTCCAACCCCCTCATCACATCAGCTCATAGTCACCATAATATTGCATTATCATTGTAATTGGTTGGAAAGGAACTGGTATAAATTCAGTCGTAAGATTTGACCTAATCAACCTAACACGCATCGAAATATGATAAATAAAAATAGAAGCGAGCTAGAGCTTAAAACGTAATGCACTCACTCAGTGCTTACGGGGGCGGGACGAATACTTCGTAACGAATCGGCTATCAGTAGACTTACGTCACCCCGTGTCAAACGGGCAATATTTGATTGACGCAAATAATTAAATTGAAATGGTTATCGGACCTAGATTATGAGGTACTAGCTTCTGCCCGCGACTTCGTCCGCGTAGAATTAGTAAATTTGCCATCCCGCGGGAACAGTGATTTATTTCGGGATTTAAGGTAGCCTATGTGTTGATCCAGTGTATAAAAAACTCTATTCCAAAATGTATCCAACCAAATTCGTGCATCCGTTTTAGCGAAGAAATAACAAACTCACGCACGCATAACTTTTCGCATTGATAAAATATGTACGATAGGATGTAAATAGGAACATCCAGCGTACACAATCGCTCTGGCCGAAATCGTAGTCGATAAAAATACCCTCGGTGCGTGAGTCCGACTCGCACTTGATCGGTTTTCAGTATTTGTTGTTTTTTTAGGGTTTGTATAATCATACCAAATTTGACGCTTGTGTGTTATCCGTTTATACCGTTATTACGATACAACCAAAAGAATAATGGTTTGCAGATATTTTAATCATGTTGTATTGATAATATCCCAAACAAAGGGATAAGGACGAAGTTCTTCGATCAATGAGCGCGAGCAGGAATTGCCGCTCCCATTTATACTCCCGGCCAGTCCCGGCCTCCGCGACGCCGCGAAGAACTTTGTCGCTGTACCTATATTATACTTTCATGTACGGTCAAGGAAATGTATTCGCGTACTTTTTCCACTCTTGTCACAATGAGAATAAGAGTCAAAAAGGTACATTACAGCTATTGTCATAACTCATAGCTATTAGTTTATTTAACTTCGATACATACTTCTACACCCCGTTTCACGCCCTTAGGAATATTTTTTCAAAATCGCTAAAAGTCATATTTTTTATTTGTAAATAGGTTGATGAGGATGATGATGATGGGTGGGGACGCGGCCAAGGCAGGCGGGCGGTCGAGTGGCTCTCCATTCATTCCGCCCAGTTCTCCTTGATCCAGCCTCAGGTTACTGGCTCTGCGGCGCTCCCATCCAACATTAATCCCATCTTCTTGTTTTCCTACAGAACAATAGTGCGTCCTGAAGGTTAATGCTTTTAAGTGTCTTTGCTGATAGTGCGTCCTCCCCGAATGTGCGATGTCTCAGTGACGAGTACATTTCACACTCGGCTAGAACGTGTTGACTAGTTTCCTCTTTGCCGCAGTTTGGGCATCGAGGATCTTGTTGACTCCTATTACCGTCAGATGTCTGTTGAGTGAGTGGACAGTGTCCAGTCAAAATCCATGTCAGTATACTTAGGTTGTACTTACCAAGATTTAGTAGATATCTTGTTCTGTTCCTATTTACCCTTCCTATCATGAGTTTGGATTGTCTGCACCCTTGTGTTGTTATCCATTCATTTGTCTTTGTCTCTATTCTTCTGGCGATGACTCCTTTCGTTGCAGATATCGGAAGTGCTGGTTCCGGGCCCAGATATTGTTGGTGCCCTGGTACCCATGCCAGTGTAACTTTGGATGCTATGCCTAGATTATTCACTTCATCTATGCACTCCTGCACCTTTTAGTGCTGCTTGGCTACTGGGGATGCTATGACGCACCAGGGATACGAGTTGGATATAGGTTTCCAGGGTGAGCTGTTGAGTGAGTCCGCACGATGTCAAGCCCTCCGTCACCACTACAGCGACTCGGGGCCGTACTCCGCCGACTACCAACCTCATCACCCCAGAACCCTCGCCCGCGGCCAGCCTGCTGTAGACGCGACAGCCGATTGATTCTAGCTGGCTGGGCTAGAACCTCCCGTGTGAGATGAATCCCGAGCCGAAGCGGCGTGTTGTTATCTGAGGGTAACTACTGTCCGACCCTCGTCTAACTTAGCCTACCAGGATCTCGTTCTCCACCCGTGAGGGTCCCCGCGCACGGAACAAACACGCGGGTGGCATTTTACCGCTACCCATCCTTTTATATTGGATAGGAGGCCCGCTGCGACATGCCACGACATCGCATGTAGCTGATTGGATAGGAAATATGGGAAGCATGGAAGGGTGAATATTGGACGATCAGGAGTTTGACTGTTGTTTTGGTTCTACTCGTTTAATCCGGGGAAACCAAGTAGTTGACAGGCAGCAACCTCGGGAAGGAACACAACCAGTCTTGCCTAGGGTATGAACGCAACTGTGAGCTCCACCCTCGGCCACTAGCCATGCCAACTACCGGACAAGTAGATTGACATAGAGACAGACCCATATCACCTGGCGACCTGTCGCAAATTAACGTTTATTTGGATCCGCCCCCGCCCATTTGTAAATAGGTAGTAGCCTAAATACCAATTTTCACGTTTCTAACTACAAAATGACGAAACTCTCATAAAAAATTCTACATCCCCCTTTTATCCCTTGGGTAGCTTTTCCAAAATCGCTGAAAGCTATATTTTTTATTTGTAAATAGTACAGTCATTTGGTTCGAAAAATAGTGGTTACCTGGAAAGTTTTCCGCGAGTTTCGAAAATAGGTGATTCCGTTCATATGATACCCCACACATGAGAATCAGAATTATTTGCAATGTCCAAAATACAGCGTCCGCCATTTTGATGAAGTTATATCTCCGAATCCTAGGTACTTTACAGGTGGGGACCCGACGATTTTTCAGATAAAATAACATGATTAACAACATACTAAAATTTGGCGCTGGTATCCCAAAGTGAACTATGTTTCACCTAACAGAATCAACCCTATGGGCACAAAAAAGTCTTGTTTTTTGTTTATATCTTGAAAACGGTGCGTCATAGGAAACGTTGTTGTATTGCATTATTAAAGTTGATAAAATTCTCTAAAACTTTGATTCCGTACATTTTTCACCTATTTTCAATCGTTGTCTAAATATGAGCTCCGAAAAATGGTCGATTTTCAAAAAAGTGTTTTTACTTTTTAGCTAGGGTATTACTGCACGACACCTTGCACTTGGGACTATGCGCTGAAACTTGGCACAGTTGACTCTTAGGGCCTGTTGTTTGATCAGTAGTTAAACTAATTGTTAAAATTCGAAAAAGGAATGGAAAATTTGATACATTTCCTTGAGATTTTAACCATTAGGCCCTGTCGTTCGATCAGTAGTTAAACTAACTAATTGTTAAAATTCGAAAAAGGAATGGAAATTTTGACACATTTCCTTGAGATTTTAACCATTAACGTTTTTTGACCATTAGTTAGTTTTACTACCGATCAAACAACAGGCCATTAGTTGGTCTTGAATAGATTCAGACCGGGAGCCATCGAGAGCCACTACGCATTTAGTGGGGGGAGGGCGAGGAAGTTCGACGCTGCCGCGCTTTAATTGAAGCAACATTTCTCTAAAACTATACGTACTAGGGCATGCAATATATCATTTCCGGGTAAATTGAGGACGAAAAATCTATTTTTTGAACAAAAACAATGCACTTCCTAACATAAAAAAAAATTAAAGTAGGAAAGACTAAAAACTACCCAGGGAGAATGTGTATTCGATGGATACACCAACTCTGTAAACAGCACAAAGACAGCTGAACATGAGCGTAGGTATCGACTTAAGCAGTCTGCCGATATAAATCTCATTTTAGAAACTACGATCGATCATCAACGTCAAGCAGGAACATTTTCTCTCAAACAGCCACAATAAAAGCCACCTGATTGGCGTTCTCCGATCTCAACTTAATGGACAGAAATGTATGACAAATAACGTGAGGTCAAAATAGCTGGTTTGATAGTGCATCTGTTGTATGGGAACCTTGCACTTTTTGACTGTATGCTGAAACTTGGCACAGTTGATCCTTAGGTGGTCTCGAGTGAATTCAGACCGGGAGAATTCAGAACATATTTCCGAACTTAAACTTTCTGCTTTCGGCCATTTCATCCACAATCTATCGTTGCCTGGACTATTAACCCTTAGGGGTAGATTTCCTAAAATCGCTGATAGTACATTGTTGCAGAGGATAGAAAGTACGCGATTTTTGGACGAGTCCATAAATTGCACTTTCTACTGAGGCATACATAGTGCTTTTCACAACTACTGAGAGGAAATAAAATAAAAATTCATATTAAAAACTCAAATTTTTATTCATGTTAATGAGACATCACCGCCAATTTTACCATAGATTACTTTTTTTTTAATTTGGACCCCTATCCTCGTGGCACTCGAGATTAATAAACTAACAAGCGAGATGAAGATTTCAACTCCATATAAAATTGTATTTGTTTCGCCATATCTCCCATGTAATTTCATCTCTAGTGGTTCGAGATTAGGGGCCAAGTTTGAATTACATTTAAAAAAAAACAGTGACAGCTTTTAGTCTGTGTATCTTTTAGCAAAAATACACCTAATATTTTACGACAAACAATGGTGTGTTCTGATTGGTCGATTTCAGTTTTTCATTTTAAGGAGCTATGACACAAAAATTAATTGATTGATTTTCATTGGTTCTTAAAGTTGGACAACAATGTTCTCGACGAATCAGCAAACACGCCGACAAAAACATTCTTGGCCTGTCCTTATAAGTGACGTTTTGTGACCCCATACAAGGCCATCTATGGCCATAATTCCGAGCAGTGTTGCGAAAAAGTTTAAAAAAATAATCTAAATGGCTTCTATTAATAGATTTCGATTATGTGTACATATATCCGGGGTATAAGCCATCTCCACTTCAAACTTCATCCAAATCCGTCCATTCGTTGCAGGGTGAAGAAGTAACAAACTAAGACACAAACTTTCGCATTTATAATATTAGTAGTTTTGGTAGGATACTCGTATTAGTAGGATTAGTGGATAATAGCTTCTGAACGCGTCTTCGTCCGCTTAGATTTTGTTTAATTGTAGTTATGCCTTCGTGAACTTTAAAATTTTCCGGGATGTAAAGTAGCCTATGGGTTAATCCAGGGTATAAGCTATGTCCGTTCCAAATATCATCCAAGTCCGTCCAGGCCTTGCAGCGTGAGGAAATAACAAACACACACACTAACTTTCGCATTTATAATATTAGTAGGAAGTAGGATAGGATTCACGTCGACTGGTATGGTACCTGATCAGGGTAGAAATCATTCGAAACCAAATAAAGGAGAAAGTTTAATTACTTCCTATACTAAATATTTAATAGATTTAATAGAATCATATTCCGTTGCAACATACGTTTTAAAAACAATAACATCGGTCTACTGCAGGGGTCGGCAAGTAGTTTTAAGTGGGGTCCGGATACTGTGGGAAAATTTCAACGAGGTCCAGATAAAAACAAAAGTATTAAGTTAGATTCTATGTGGCTTAAAAATATTATTTCAGTTAATAAAGGTATAGTATACCTTATCTATGTATTAATTTATACTTGGTATGCAATACATTACAATATTTGGCGGTCCAAGGTTCGACCTCTCGCGGTCCGCCTGTTGCTGACCGTTGGTCTACTGCAACTTTTACTCGCGCACCGAGGGTTCCGTAACATCCGACACGCACTTGCCCGTTCAAATTACTTGTATATCTTTATGGTTTGCACAATAATCAATAATCACACCGAAATTAACAGTTGTTTGGACTATAAAACGAAAGCAAAAAAGGATTAGTATATTTAAAGTGTGATTTTGTAATTGGGGCAATTTGGAAAAATGCGAAACTATAGGTAAACTGCTTATCTGAGTCCTCGCCGGCGCGGTACCGGAGCCGGGGGTATGAGTATGACGGATGACAGAGGGAACCGAGTGAGGCTTTGCTGTAGCTGCAGGGTTCTCTGCCGTTTCCCCGAATTCCATATGCAATAATCTCATTTGGCCGAATGTCATTTGCCATAAGTTTATATTCCATAACGAGTCACATGCCATAATGGTCATTTGCCATATTTTAATTTGCCATAATTTTAAGTGGCATAACGGTACATTGGCCATTCATTTCATTTTCCCTATTATCAGGTGTACTAAAATCGTGTCTGAAAATTCAAACGCAATAATATTTTTTTGCCATAAAACACTCAATTGTTTTTATTGTGTCGTAAGTATAGTATCATAAAAAAAATCATTTTTTACCATTTTGGTACAGAACCCTAAAAACGCGCAGTTCCGTTGAAATTAGCCGAGATGGGTAGATGTAAAATGTTTAAAGGCAGGATAATTATGTTAGTTAGTTGTTTATTTACGCCCGAAGGGCAATCCACTCAGGAAAACGGGCCCCGTCGACTCAGTGGCAAAGTCATATAGGTGTGGCCGGTCTTTATGTGCTTATTTTGATAAATTTTGATTTGGGAAATATTTACCCTAACCATTACGCTGGAACATACAAGGAATTTATTTTACTGGTTAATTATTTATAGAACTGTCAAAACTACAATTTAACAAGTGATAACAAAAAAATGAGAATACAAAAAAAACTCATTTGATATAAATAAATAAATATCAGGGGACAATGTCACACCAATTGACCTAGTCCCAAACTAAGCTCTAGACTTGTACTATGGGTACTAGACAACGATATTAATACTTATACAGTGGTGGTCACATAATTAGGGACACTTGTTTTTTTCCCATACAATTGCCTACAAATATGACTTTTAAATTTTGACCACCATTCAAAAAGTTCTTGACCCATTTTATTGCTAAATACAATTTACTTTAGATCATTAACTAAGGTTTAAATTTATGTACAATGAACTACTGTTAAAAACCAACCTTATATTTTATAGGGATTTAAAAACTTAGTGCTGACCCGTCCATACAAACTTTTACAACTTTGTATGAACGCGAGGTATTTATTTTTTCAAATCCTTATAAAATGAAAGATCCGTTTTCAACAGAGATGAATCGTACATACATTTAAACCTTAGTTCATTAATGAACGATGAGTGTAACCAAATATTAAATTAGTTTAAAACTTTTTGAATGGTGGTCAAAATTGAAAAGTCAAATTTGTAGGCAATTGTATGGGAAAAAAACAAGTGTCCCTAATTATGTGACCACCACTGTATATAGAGAAATACTATATACTTAAATACATAGAAAACATCCATGACTCGGAAACAAATAAAAAAAAACAAATCAAGGTCTGTTATTATTATGTTATATATATAAGATTATTATTCACAAAACTGTTTATGAACATTTGAATAAGGCCTGTGGTCAGCTGTTTGACGAAGTTTTGAGGTGATGTTGGAACAACACCGTTGGACTTCATTCAGGCCCATTTTCCGAACACAAGTTTTGATTTTTTTTTATCAGCTGGGCACACATTTCAGCTCTCCAATTGTTTTTGTACACTAATCTGCTCAAATAACCGAAAAAATCTTCAATGGGCCGACACTGTGGAAGATTTATGAGGTTACGGTTTTTTTGGTAAAAATACAATATTATTGGAGTTTTTCTTTGGCATAATGCGGCGATGTTTTGTCTGGCCAAAAGACATATTCCATCAGAGTGATGTATGCTAACGAAAGGCACCAATTTTTGTTTTTCATGTTTTCGTTCTCATACACTTTTTGATTAACCACTAAAGCACTCGGTTTAAACCACAGTCTCGAAGTACACTTTCCCGAAATAGCGGCATAAAGCATAACTCTTTGCTCAAACTTGTGTTTATATTTGTGTTTTATATCCTCAGATGTAGTAAAGCTATTGCTAGTATAGTACCTATCGGTCATTTCCAGGAATATGGTTTTGCTAATAGAATGAGGTCCCAGTCACCCCACACTTTAAAGTTGTTCCGGCTCAAGCGCCTGCCAGCAACGTCCGAGCAACGAAACGCGAAGCTATCGAAAACACACAAAACGTTAGGTTAGCTGTTAGGCTACTCGTAGGTTAGGCTTCGCGTTTCGTTACTCGGAGGGTGCTGCCAGTGTGCGCTTGAACCGGAACAACTTTAAAGTGTCCAGTGGCCCACAGGAAGTGTCTGGCAACTGTGTATGTTTGTTTATAATAATATTATATATGACATATGTAAAAACCAGCCTTCCTACTTTGACGTAAGTAAGCGTGGCTTTTTTTCTGCCTGTTATACCCGCTACCTGTAAAACGGCCCCGCTTTCAGCTTAGCGAGTATCCAATACTTTCTAAGTTTATGTTATAGGTACTACCGTTCCTAAAAAAATCATCTTTCCTAAAATCACGTAAGTCTGGGGTGACTGGGATCTTGGACTATAAGAGGAAAATAACTTTCATCGACCAAAATGAATGATTTTCCTTTGTAATTTCGGGTCATCCGCGACATTGTGGCATAATTAGTAAATGCTTATCAATTCAAATTGCTGGTCAGTGTATTCCGGTGCCCTCACCTTCTTTCTGCATTCCAGAAGTATCTTTTTAAAGTTCGGGAAATGTACGGTTGGGAACACTTAAATTTTTTCGCGGCATCAATTTGGCTCATGGAATCCTTATCGTTAAAAGTGCTATGGAGGATGTTCAGCTTTCTCTTGGGCATTTTCTTCGCTAGTCGGCCACTGCCAGTTTTGCGAACAGGTAGTTAAGGATGCCCGAATTTTATAAATAATAGAAACTAGTACCTTTTCTTTACAAAAACGCTCCACTTGTACTTTTTTTCCCAACTTTAAGTTTGATTTATAAAAATGTACAATACGCTTTCTTAGAGTTATCTGTTTCGACGAGATTTTTAACAAATATAAAATGTGCTAAGAAAAAACAAATGAAGTGCAACATTCCGAAAAGAGGTAACAACTCCCAAAACAACTTTTTCTCCTATTGAGAAGTAAATAAAAATAAGCTTGATTTGATTTTTTTTTTTTGTTATCACCCGTTACATAGTTATAAAATACACTATAAACATATACCCCCTTACTTATAAACGTGGAATAACCATGGAGTAGCTAAGCCATGTTTTGTCCTTATCTGTCATTGTGAGATTATAATTTGACAGATAAGGAAGGAAAAATGTTTTCCAATTAGTTATGTGGTGAGAGCTTGGGAATTGCTGGCGACGGAATAGGTGTCGCGGGGGGACCCCTTATTAGCGGGGGCGGGCGGGCGGGCGGCAGTGTTCAAGGCGCCGCCGCACGCCGCTCGACCGCGCACCCGTCCCTGCCCGCGCCCCTATCTCTACCTACCATCAGTTGCACGCTTCCAGCCTACGAAGCAGTCCGCCCGTGTAAGCGTTATGCCGTACTATCTCCAGCCAGCGCTTCACTCAAACCTTGTACATCCTCTTCGGTTCGTTGCATCGATGCATGGACCACATTAGAAGCTTGAACTGCACTTCATTATTCATTTAATCATGCCGAAGACAGCGATTTGTTAGTGACCCATAACGCCATGTTTTGTCATCATCATAGGGAAATTAGTTCCATATTCATTAAAGTCTCAGCCAGTCTTTTAATGATACTAATTATTACATCAGTTATCATTTTATAGTAAATGCTACACTACTTGCCCCCTCACCAGTAAACGCTTGATGAGCCTTTTTGAGTTAATATTTGTTTGTTCTCATTTCCCTCTGTAAAGTTTTAAATTAGTTGAAAAGAGATATTTTTTTAACTTGGTAAATCTTTTCAAGGTTTGAATACGACGGATTAGTGTTTTGTGTATTTTGATAAAATATATTACATCAAATTTATTTTAAAGTTGAAGTTTACATTGAGCTTACGTTTTAAGGTTTCACAATCTTGTTAATACTAAAGTAGGTACTAGGAAAGCTTACAAAGTGCAGATAAAAGACAAAATGTGATGCTAATTGGACGAAAATCGTGATGTTGTGATGTTTATGCATATATAAATTCCAAACCCATACAAATTCTGTGTTTACGTCCGATCAAAAAAGGTTCGTAGCGTTGGCGTCATAGTCGGGCATGGGGCGGAAAACATGAGAGTTGTGTTTTGTTGACTTTTGGAGTCGCGTGAGTAGGTATCAGCTGATCGGCGCGGGACGAGGGGCGGCGCAGCGAGCAGGCGCGCCCAGCCCAAGGTCGCGCGGTATCGAGCGGTGCGGGTCAAACATTTAGCACGCAATACGCGCCCGCCCCCGACCGAACACTTGCGTTCAACTGTCTAGTTCGCGACTCGCCATTCTCGTCTGCCACTGTAGCCATGTCCAAATGATTGAAAAAGTATTTTTGTCAACTGATATATTTCCCAATTGTTCGAAGGTACTGATTTTATCTGGGTCAGTATGAAAGTTCTAATCCATAGGACATACAGAGAAACTGTCTTAGGAACCATGAGGGCTTTTATTTGTGAGACACTTAAGGTTTAGATCGTTAAATATTATTGTGGGTTCCTGCCCGTAGGGTGCTAACGTGATCCTATTACTACTAAGCCAGCGCCTGTCTGTTCATCCGCCCGTCTCTCCCTCTTTTTAGCGGTTATAATTTTGAACAAGATAATGCGTTATTTTATCGTGCGTGATCTATAAATTGTGTTCACTTATATTATATTTATAAGGCTACACAATGACATACAATTAAACTAAATTGGTCATTGTTGCAAGGCATATTTTGTTTCATTATTCTTTGTAAGAAAATCAATCGCCTCAAATAACCCCAAAAGAAACCAGTTTTTGTGTAAGAAACACGTTACTAAAAATAAATTAATTGTTAAATACATATACAAAAAGTACTAAAACATAGGAAGATCGATTGTTAGAATACAGGTCACCTCCTACTAGATCCGACGAACTCGAAGGAGGTAGTTCATTAACATACCTGGTTATTATTAAGCAATCTTCGGTTTGGACGTCTCAGTTGGTAGTTTTTCGTTACACTAAAAAGATTATTGATTACAGATACATTAGGGATGTTGCTAATATTTTAAAATAAGATATTAATTATTCATTTCCATGTTTATCAGTTTACTAACCATGTCATTTAGAAAGGGAAAACAGTAAGTGCCCCATAACTTTGTCAAAAATACGGTGGAAAACAAGTTTTTTTGCTTGCTACAAATGCTATTTCCTTTTTAAAAAATGCAATATTTTCATAAGATTAACAAAAAATTAGGTAATTCAACTGCGATCAAAACGAAGGCAAATAATGCCGGAGTTTTAAAAGATCCATGGTTAATTACATGAAGCTTATTTTCGTTGGTTTAATAACCTTGATCACCTACCTTTTTGTAGGGAGGATAAAAAAATTAAGTGCCAAAGTTGAAAATAACGGAAATCTATCGCGCTGGATTTAACCTGTTCTCTCCTCCTCTTCTTTTCATATTGGCCGAGTTTTATCGTTATGTAACGATGTCCTCGACCATTAAACCGAAAGTACAGTCAACCAATTTGATTCCCAGACCACTATGGACTTTGTCAACGTGATGTAAACCAAATCATAGGAGGTGCGTAACGTTTTCGTTTTCAACGCCACTTCGACATAGTCCATAGTGGCCTAGTAATCAAATTGTTTGACTGTACTTTTGTATGGGGAAGTGAGCAAGCGTGCAGGGCCTCTATTCTACTGGGTGGGCCATGATTGTCAATTAAATGAGAGCCGCCGTGATGATGACAATACGATAACACGTCAAAGGCAATATGGTTTTACCATGTAGAATAGAGGCCCGACTCTAAGGGTGGTAGAGCTCCTGATATTTTGACACAGTTACGCATTTAGTTTACGCATAATTGCTTCAAGGCTTTTTAAAGGCGTCCTTAACAGGTGGCTCAAATAGGTGCTTTAAACAAAAAGTGAATGTAGAACGA
Organism: Acleris literana; assembly: GCA_946894065.1. Classification (NCBI taxonomy): domain Eukaryota; kingdom Metazoa; phylum Arthropoda; class Insecta; order Lepidoptera; family Tortricidae; genus Acleris; species Acleris literana. The sequence goes on along the minus strand of OX335668.1, from coordinate 27,633,949 downwards.
TCCTGTAATAGGCTTGTTTTTAGGGTTCCGTACCAAAATGGTAAAAAAGGAACCCTTATGGTGAGACTTCGTTGTCTGTCTGTCTGTCTGTATGTTACAGCAGTTTTTCTCAGAAACTATAGAAGCTATCAATTTGAAATTTGGCATAGTTCTACCTATATAACTGCTTGCCCGCATCTGTGTTAAGTAAAAAAAGTATGAAATTATTTTTCTAAGTATTTGTTAAGGGGTCTAGAATGGGGGGTTGAAAAATGAAAGTTATTTGATTATAGCAAACGGGGTGTCGTATGAAAGGGCTCAGTCTGCACATTTCGAAACAAAAACGTACAAAAAATGACCGTTCCCCCCCTTACCTCCGAAGTTTATGGACCAAAAAAATCTGAAAAAATCCTGATTTAAAGATAATAACTTATATTTTACAGGAAAAATAAAATGAAGTTTTCAAACTTTACAGTTTTGGAAAAATTATCAAAATACTTTAAAAATCTGTATTAAAATTTAGGCTAGTTTAAATGAGCCTTAATGCATAGATAATAAAGTTCATAACAAAGTATTTTCTTTTGCTTTTTCCAACCCTATTATCTTAAATACGGAACCCTCGGTGCGCGAGTCCGACTCGCACTTGACCGGTTTTTTTATTACTGTCTCGGCTGTCCGCCCGTGTGGCGTACCTTTTTAAAGAGGTGTAGGTATGTAACTTTTTAACTGTTTTCCTACTCGCGTACTATGAGCCGCTAATACCTATTGATATTGTTAATGGTATCCGAATATCGCCTCTAGCGTAACCGAAGTGGGAAAACAATCCAATAATGAACGTTGCCATGGTAATAACAGTTCTATAATAATTATTATAGCATTGTTATTACCATGGTTACGGTCATTCCGGTGGGCGTTTAGTGAAAACTTGACATCCTAATTTGTATTATAGACCGTTTAAAATATTTGATTATGGATTACGTATATGAAAAACAATTAATTTTGAGACTAATTATGTGTTTAAAATTACATTCTAAAATCAGCCCGCGTAGTTCTGGGTTTCAGGCCCAGGCAAAGTTAAAAATGACGAAAATGATTAACGTGGGATTTTACAACTTCTTTTCAAACAAAAAAAACAAAGGGACGAAATAAAACTGACCGAAGTATGGCACGTGTACTGGAGTAGCTCAACCATTGCTGAGCATTGAATTTTTTAAAGCCGTCTATCTACAGGGTGTCTGGAAAACCTTTGGAGAAATTTTAACAGTAGATAGGGTGGATGATTTGTATCATCCCTATATTGGTAACTTTTTTTTAAGTTAATATTTGACTGAGTTACAGGCTAATTTATCATCGCCTTTCCTGACGATGCTCTCAGTGTGCCCCATCTTAACTACTTCATTCATAACAATTGTCACAACGTAATGTAAATAAACAAGTTGTTCCTTATCAACAATGTTTCTAATCACGGTCAAAAGCTCCATGGTGTTTAGAAAACTGACACATTATTCTGTAACGTGAATCATAACATCTCTGATAAGGGCTATCATATTAAATAATTTAAAAATAAAACTTACGATTATAATTTTTACCCGCACTCTTCTAACTTCTCTCACAGCTAAAATAGTACTTTTACACGTACTTACATCAAACTTCTTTAACGATCATGAATTATGAATTTATTTTATTGATTTGTACCACTATCCAGGGATTAATACAAATAAAAAACACAATAATAAAATGAACATTCATTTGTGATTGTGCTTTGACAGTTTGACATAGTATTTTTTTAAATCTTGTACCATTGAAAACTCTATGAGAAACGAGGTTTAGGTTTCTGTTGCAAGAATAAAATCGTTCCTAGGTACACGTTACGATTTATCAGAATTACATTTAAAGCTGGCATCATACGCGTTGTTGAACTTGTTGAAAGATATTCGTATTCTATAGAAGAAAGAAAAACATAAAGGGGTGAAGACGGGCGAGTACGTACGCCGTACTTGGGCATTTAAACAAAAAAGTGTAGCCAATTAAGGACTGAAATTCAGGAAGTTTAACTTTGTCAGTTTTGGCGGCTCTCAATGTGTAGCTAATTTTCGTCACAAAACTGACAAAGTTAAAGTTCCTTAATTTCAGTCCTTAACTGGGTACACTTTTTCGTGAAAATCCCCAAATGTCGTGAAAGTACGGCGTACTTACTCGCCCGTCTATCACCCCTTTTAAGATAGCTTCGTAAGAAGAGATCAACGTGGTGACACTACAAGTAGCAACCATCATTTACTCAGAGATGTCATTTTGTTTGCTATAGCAATAGAATAAGACAACACGTTACTAAACAAGCATTAAACTTAATTGACGTCTCTGAGTGCGGCAGTAAGACAACACATCACTAAACAAGCATTAAATTTAATTGACGTCTCTGAGTGCGGCAGTAAGACAACAGATCACTAAACAAGCATTAAATTTAATTGACGTTTCTGAGTGCGGCAGTTAATGGTGGTTATTTAGTTGGAAGTAGTAGCTTATTAATCAGAAGGTTTCGGGCAAAAATTGAATCATGTTACCAAAGAACAATGCCAGATCCTGGCTAAAAACACTTAAAACAAACGCCGCGGATACTAAGGATGTTGATATATCCTGTTTTGTGTGAGCACTTATAAGGTGCTTCGTGTTTGAACTTGTCTCTCGCTCCCATACCTACGCTATTATTAAGAGCGAGTGAGAGAGAAGTACAAACCCGAAGCACCTTCTAAGAGCTATCGTGCTGTACTACGTAAGTTTATCGATTCCATGACCTGCGAGAGGTTGGTAAATATGTTTCTCTATGGTAAGTGTGACATTATCATAAATTGTAATTAATTATGCGACAACCTTTTTATCCATCGTCTATCCGAACTTTTAGAAGTCTATGAATTTATGGCTGTCATTAGATGTCATTGTTAAATTATGTTATTTTCAAATATTCAAGTTGTAATTATTTTTGCTGTAAACCAGTTATATGGGCCAGTTTAGAGCAGAAAACATTGGTAAATGGTTAGATCTCGACAAGACGGACGATATGATCACTCTTGGCAAAGCATGAACAAGAGATCTAGTGAATTTACGTTTAAAACCAGCTAGTGTTCCAATTGCAAAAATGAAAATACAGTAAGTTTCACTAAAACTTATCATTATTTTTTAAAATGTTAAATTGATTTTTGTTTACATGGGGCACACTGTTTGTTTACATACCATGTAAATAATGTAGGTATGGTCTCGGGTCATTGACCTTGAACTTGGAGTGCGAACTATTACCGCGCCAAATATCTCCAAAGGTTTTCCAGACACCCTGTATATTGTAATGCAAAAAGGTTAAAAAGTTGGGGCACAAAGAAGGTCCCGTTTTTTTGTTTTTTGTTTACATCTTGAAAACGATGCGTCATAGGAAATGTTATTGTATTGCATTATTAAAGCTAATCAAATTCTCTACAACTTTGATTCAATACATTTTTCACCTATTTTCAATCGTTGTCTAGATATGAGCTCCGGAAAACGGTCAAAAAAGTGTTTTTAGCTAGGGTATTACTGCACGACACCTTGCACTTGGGACTATGCGCTGATACTTGGCACAGTTATTTCTTAGCTGGTCTTGAGTAGATTCAGACCAGGAGCCATCGAGAGCCACTGCGTATTTAGTGGGGGGAGGGGAGGAAGTTCGACGCTGCTGCGCTTTAATTGAAGCAACATTTCTCTAAAACTATACATATCAGGGTATTCAATATATCATTTTCGGATAAACTAAAGACGAGGAATCTATTCTTCGAACAAAAACAATAGGTACACTTTCTAACAAAAAAAATAATTAGAAAAGACTAAAAACTACCCACGGAGAACAATCTACACAGGAGGAGGCAGGAGGTAGTAATATAATACACAGGTATTCGATGGATACACCAACTCTGTATACAGCACAAACACAGCTAAACATGAGCAGTCAATCGACTTAAGCAGTCTGCGGATATAAATCTCAATTTAGAAACAACGATCGATCATCAACGTCAAGCAGGAACATTTTCTCTCAAACAGCCACAATAAAAGCAACCTCACTGGCATTCTCCGATCTTTACTTAATTGAGAGAAATGTATGACAAAAAACGTGAGGTCAAAATAGCTGGTTTGATAGTGCATCCGTTGTATGGGGCTCGAAAAACGATTTTTGACGACTTGTTAGGAAAACATTGAGTTTTCTCAACTGTATTAAAACTTAATTGGAATGAAATGTACATATGAACCATCTAGAATAATTTCTCTAAATGACAGTGAAAACCGTATCATAATCCGTTGCGTGGTTTAGAAGGAGTTAGCGGAGAAGCAGGCAGACAGACGCAAAGCGATTTTAATTTATACTATTTAGAGAAGAGAGATGCATGGTTTCGGTTAAATTTAATTAAATGTTTAGATACTTAAGTAGTAGATTTCTCATCATCACATACAATCTTGAAAGTGAAAAGAAAGAAGTGGTCTCTGCCTACCCATCTGTGAAACTGGCGTGATTTAATGTACCTAACGGGTGATAACAAAAAAAAACACTTTTCCTGATTTAATTTTTGTATCCCGGGCGTAGAATTCAAAACTTTTTGTTGCAAAAATGACATTACTGGCCATTAATTTAAATGCCATTTATTCCAAATTTAAAAATATTCCGTCTGCTTTATGTTTTTTTTTTCGAATTCGATTTTGAATTTCGCTATTATTGCGTAATGAATGGTGAATTTGTGTGTTTAGATTGTTGTGTTGAATTTTTTTGTTAAATAATTATTCGAACACAATACACACCGATAGAATATGCTCAAATGCATTACATTTATGGTGAGTACCAAGGCAACGCTAGTGCTGCTGCAATTTTGTACGCTGAACGCTACCCAAACAGACGCCATCCCGATTACCGGATTTTTCCTCGAATCCATAACGCGTACAGTGAAGAGAGAGTTCTAGGCAATAGGACCTTCCTACGTTGGAAATAAAAATGGTGCAATCCGTGTGTTTTTAGAGTTGCATGCACTTTCCACATTGTCAGTCCGAGGCTATTTGCTATTCCCGTACGGACAAAGAAGGATTTGCCGCTATTAAATTCAGAACATTTTCATCGTCTCGTTCCCTCGGTCTGCCTTCGCTATTTTCTCCTACACCCTGGCCAAAAACTGCCTTCATGTAAGCGTTATGGATTCAAGGAAAAATCCGGTATTCGAGCATATTCTATCGGTGTGTATTGTGTTCGAATAATTATTAAACAACAAAAATTCAAGACAACAATCTAAACACATAATTCACCATTCATTACGCAATAATAGCGAAATTCAAAATCGAATTCGAAAAAAAACAAATAGCAGTCGGCATATTTTTTAAATTTCGAATAAATGGCATTTAAATTAGTGGTCAGTAATGTCATTTTTGCAACAAAAAGTTCTGAATTCTACGCCCGGGATACAAAAATTAAATCAGGAAAAGTGTGGGTGGGCGTGTATTTTTTTATTATTTTGGCATTTTGATTAAAATTTAAAAGGTAATTACTTTTTTTTTAAATTGTCAATAAATTGGCATGTTTTTAAGCTTATGGGCAACTAGACGGTAGTGTATTTTTTTTTCACCATAGGTGCTGAAATTTCGATCAATGTACGATAAAAAACACAAAAATTAAGGTTGCGTTTTTTTTTAAATCCATTGTAGTCTCACATTATTGGGGATCCTATCTGATAACATAAGTATTCAAGAATAGTGAGAAAAAACAAAATTTGAAAAAAATTAGCTTAGAATGGTGCTATGGTCAAAACATTGAGCAAGGGTGTTAATTTTCGTAAAAACCTAAAGGTCCAAATATCTCGAAAACCGTGCGACTTTTACTTAACCTATTTTAGCTTTCTCATAACGTCCTAAGTGCCCTCTATCCATAATTCAAGGATTGTCCACTCATTACCTAACACCTTGTATAGCCTTCCTCGATAAATGGGCTAATTTTCAAATCGGACCAGTAGTTCCGGAAAATAGCGCGTTCAAGCAAACAAACTCTTCAGCTTTATAATATTAGTATAGATAAGTTTTATTTTCTTAATAATCGTTGAATATATGAATTGAAATCCATTTAACATTTATTTTGTCATATTAACAGGACAACGTACTTTTTGCTTAAAGTACAAAGACAAATTTAAGATTCTTCAAAAAAATAACATTGTTGCACGGACGACAAATGTTTAATTTCCTAACTGACTGGTAAAACTTTGTCTTCTACATACAAACATGCCTGTTAATATTTTTTTCTACCAAGTGATACCTATTGATAAACGTAATTTCTTTAAGAAAAACGTATACGCGGGGGTGAACTTTTCGCAGGATACATATTATACTGCTGATATTTAATGAAAAAACGCTGTTTTAATTCATGTAAGGTTGGCGTAATTTTCTGTTTAATTTCCCCGTATAAGTAATAAGTAAATAGTGGTATGACCCCAGTTTTGTATCACTTGTACTTGTACTCAAGTACAAAAAGTATTAGTAGGTACAACAGTCGGAACTTTGGTAGGAATAATGTTGAATTGTAAACTTCGTAGCGAACTCACCGAAAAGACAGACTAAAAAGCATTTATCGATCGGCCCTTAGCCCACCCCCGCTGTACCCGCAGCCCGCCCCTCTCCACCCACCCCGCGGCCCTTACGTAAGCTCAGCTGATCGTACCCACCCTGTAACCTTGGCAACGAGCCTGTGCTCGGTTCCTAAAGGGCTTCAAACAAAGGCTGTTGGTTAAGAGCACAACATAGTGTATCGTCGTAAGCAATTTACCAGTCTATGGCCGGGATTACACCTGTAAGTTATTTCGTAAGTTTTGAGACGCAACTATGGGTAAGAGTGAGTGGCAAATATCTGCATCTCTCTCTTGTATATAGCTTTGTTTCAAAACTTACGTAGTAACTTACAGGTGTAATCCCGGCCTATGGAAAACTTTAATGGAAACCAGAAGTTTATACAAACCTCTTTTAAAATCCTAGATCGAATGTAGAGCGGGGCCTCTATTCAACTCGGTACAATCATAATTGTCTTTGACCGCATTGTCAACGGTACGACAGCTCTTAATATATAATAATAATATATGTGATAATATAGTTCCACAGAGTACTTAATCACTACGTTTTAAGAGTCGGCACTCTCAAAGAAGCCTCGAACCAAATGATGAACGTACTTTGTGCCAACCCACAAATACGAACTACCACAGATTATAAAGCAATACATTGTGCCAACCCACAAATATTAACAACCACAGATTATAAAGGGTATGTCGAAAAAAGAAACGCTAGGGCTTGACACTTCCATTTTTTGTACCCACTTTTTATCGATATCGGTGGCTGCGGTGGCTCACTTTAACAGTAAATTTTGAGTATTAATAAAATAAAAAAAAGCTAACTTATAGAAATGCTTGACTTTATTAACGCACTCACTTAAACCGTCACAAACAATTATCGCACAATAAACTTCAAATACTTAGATGATCGCTCGGTTCTCTTGTTCGCAATCAAAATATTATTTTTCTGAAATGAAATAATTTCTTCCGAGAGTGGCGCATTGAGATTTAGTGTCGGTATAGCATTTCTTCTAAATCTGTTTCCCTTTACATTAAAGGCACCAGATGCAAAATTATTTCCACTAATTAATTTATTTTCTTTCAGCCTTTGTATTAGGTAAATACGCCAAATCCTCATTGCCTGTCAGCTTTACCCGGATAATCTACATCTGAAATAAGATATTATCGATAAGTTGTTCACACACTAGTCGTGTTTTTGTTTACCTTCCCGTTTTTTCACAAAATGATCTTAATTCATTGAATTTTTGTACAATCCATGATTCAATCTAAGTACTTAAATTAGTAACTATTAAAGACTAAAAATATCAAATTAAAACATCCGTACCGACCTTTCCGGTTCAAGTGGAAATCTAACCAAAAATACTTCAGAAGTTAATTTTCTCACACGCCTGACACCATAAACTTCACATTTTCTTATTGATTTACCCCTATTTAAATAACAACTAAATTTATTTATCAAAAACACTAAAAAACAAATAGGACACAATTCCTTCTCGCAATTAAGACAAAATAATATGACGTAATGACGTTTCGAATAATCAAGCATACCAACCTAAAGAAAATTATAACACGTCTGTGTTTGAAAGCAAGTAGGGTATTAGCTACCAAAATGCATCAGTAGTCATTTTTAACCGACTTCAAAAAAAGGAGGAGGTTCTCAATTCGTGGGGTTTTTTTTTAATGTATGTTCCCTGATTACTCGAAGACCACTGGACCGATTTGAATTTTTTTTTCGTTGTTTGAATGGGTATACTTTCTAGTTGGTCCCATTGTCAACACGTCAGGATCTGATGATGGAACCTTGGAGAAATCAAGAGAACTCCTCAAATATTATAGGGACACCTATAGCGATTTTGGTATTTGTCACTTATACATTTTAACATTTATTGTAAATAAACGAATGAAAGTTAAACCTGTTTTTTATTATCTTTGAACCTTGATCAACCAAAAATCAATGACATTATTCAAAAGATATATATGTTCAAAAGATAGATATATTGTTCAAAAGATCACAACGAATGAGATATCGTAGAGTACACGATCATTTTTTACATTATTAGCATTGGTTTCCGGGGATCCTTATCGGGACAGGTGATACGAATTCCTCCTATTATGCATTAAGATATCATGTATCATACCATTTTTGATTTGGCATAACATACGCATGTTTTAGAAGTTATTTGCTTATTTCGTTTCTAGTATTTTTTTTCGTGGCATGTGTTCAAAGTTGAAATGACTGTTTTGCTGATAATTTAAGTCAAGTTCATTGTAGTATTTTTCGTTCTTTTACATAAGTTATTGACATAATAATGCTTCTTTCATCTTAATTCACTATTCATGACAGCGTACAAATAAAATAAACTAAATTATAAAGCTATCCAAGTAAATTCGGGCACTTACAATGTCAAAAGACGCGAAAAATAAGAAAAAAACTTTAAATTGGCATAACTTCAATCCGGGGCAACTTTTACTGAGGTCATGTCAGGCTGGTCTGGTTGGTTGTGGGCTGGGGAATCCCCGGTGTCACTGTGGCGTGCTATTTTTGGGATAGCAATATGATTTGACCCAGTAGAATATAGTCCCAACTTGGTATTTTATACAGAGCGATTTGATATTGGATGATGATGATTCGATGATGGAACGGAAGGCACAGATAATATTTCAGATATGCGAATACGTTTTAAATAATTAAATAAATTTAATCTAATCCCAAACTAAGCTCAAGGCTTGTATTTTGGGTACAACATGACAACGATAAAAATACAGAAATAAATACTTAAATACATAGGAAACTTCCAAGACTCAGGAACAAATACTCGCGCTCATCACAACAAATATTTACCCATACCGGGAATCGATCCCGGGACTTATGGTCAATTAGACTAAGTATTGATGTTGACAGCAGTAAAGATATAGTACATTACTGCAGACACCAGGAAAATGGATGTTGCGGGACGAGTATGAGTTCCGTCCTTCCCGGCTGAGGCTTTTATAGTGCTGTTCTCCAATAATGCGAGAAAATATAACACAATTGTTAATAAAATAATATTAAACACAGTCACAAAATTTCCTTGCAAGAAAGAACATTGTCGCCATCATCGTTAACATTACTCATAATTTTATTTACATTCGCACCAGGTGCGATTTAGTATGAAACTGAAATAAAGCATGATGTTCTCACCTTGCACACTCCTTCCTACACTGGTAGGTCTAAAACCGAGACACTCGTGTAGGGAACTGTTTGTTTGTATGTTTTTGACATCATAATGTATACCTACTCATCACAACATAAATAAATGTGACGTTCTCAACGCAAAGAGACCTTGTGGACGGTATTGGGTTATTGCTAGTTCCAAAATCTACATAAAATTCTCAATCGAACGATATACATATCATATCCCTAAGTGCAGTAATTATTTAATAAAAAAAACACACACAAAAGAAAGAAGGAAAGTGTTTAGAGAAAAATCGTATTGAACTTTGACGCTGAAAAAAGTATGTTCCCATTCGAAGTTACATAACTGTTGGGTTTTTTAAACAAAATAGGATATATATTTTACGATATATTAATATTTCAAGAGTTATGTCAGCAGCTTAGATGAAATAAATATTTCAATCTAGGTATGGAACCAAAAACCTGTCCAATACAAATTAATTTATGCAACTTACTGTGCATGTTCCTGCATGATATTCTTTAAGTAAACGTTACCGAGGGATCTGTATATAAAGGTATATAAATATAAATAAACATAAGACATACTCTCATCAGTCACATTTATAAAATATCCATACATCTATCAACATTAAAAAAAAATATGTAAATCTATAAATTTGTAACAAATATAATAGAGATCAGTTTTACATAATTTGAAATCAAAATCACTAGGTTTCAGTACGTGTTTTTAGCTAAAAATTGTAATCAAAGTTTAATGAAGGGGGTTACATACAAAGTTCTAACAAGGGACCTTATGGAGTACTATTCCGTTAAGTATTTCAAAAATCTAGTGTTTTAATAATATATTCAAATATTAAACAATTGCAATTATTAGTTCTTAATTATACAAATAAAAGATGTCATTACATGTTTTTCGCTAGGATGTATGATAACGTGAGATATTGACTTGTTAGTTATTCTATACGCTGCTATCGTTTGTCGGGTCCAAGACGTACGGTCTAATTTATGACGGTTTCTGGTGCAACTGATGTTTTGGCTGTTAAACCTGAACATGGACTAAATTTTTTAAGCCAATACCATAAACCATCGAATCGCTCTCCCATAGTTTCTGTCAGTCATTATTAGCAAACAAATATAATTAATATATTTCCTTATTTCCTCTTATTGTCTAGGTACGGCTCATCACAAACAAATGTCTTGAGATAAGTACTTCTTCTGTTTCGCACTGCGTTTGCTCTACTATTAAAGCTGGCCCTCCGGATATTTTTTTAATGTTTATTTTCGTTACTATAGGTACCTAGTCAAGTACTATTGGGTAGATTACTAGTTACTACTAACGGAACCCAACCTTGCCTGCAGCGAGACCGTCAGTCAAATACCTAAAAGTAATGAAGTACTCTTCGCAGTAGGGAGGTAATTAACTTTAGCGTGGGCCGTGACGCTTGAAACTTGCCTATATCATAAAAAAACCTGCCAAGTACGAGTCGGACTCGCGCAAGAAGGGTTCCGTAACATAACCTATAAAAATACGTTTGATGTATGGGAGCCCCCTTAAATATTTATTTTATATTATTTTTATTTAATTATTTATTTTTAAAGTGATCACACAACTAAATAGGTATTCTGTGAATATTTCAAGCGTCTACCCGTTGCCGTTATTAATAACGAGCAAAAAACGGCAATAAAATCACGTTCGTTGTATGCCCCCCCATAAATATTTATTTTATTCTGTTCTTAGTATTTGTTCTTATGGCGGCTACAGAAATACATCATCTGTGAAAATTTCAACTGACTAGCTATCACGGTTCATGAGATACAGCCTGGTGACAGACAGACGGACAGACAGACGGACGGACAGTGGAGTCTCAGTAATAGGGTCCCATTGTTACTCTTTGGGTACGGAACCCTAAAAACGTACCTCTAACTTTAAAATTCGACATCATTATTTTTAATCGAATTAAATCACCGTATTGAAGAGCACGCACGCGGTTAGGCACTCGAGAAATGCTACCTGTTTTTGAGCTGGGGGGGGGGTCTTCCCCTTCCCCCACCACCCCACTATGCCTTGTGTTACATCTCATTGCCAAAATCATGGACTGTTTCGTGTGAATACAACCACATCTTTGACCAACAATCCATAAGGTCCCTTTATCACTAAACTTTACAGGATATCTCACAAAAAAAACGTGTTTTTTAAATTACATAAAAACTTCCGTTTCTAAACTTTAAGTTTCATACCATAAAAAAAAACGTAAATTTTGTTCGATTTCACAAAAGTCAACTAAATACATAGTTTCATCCATAAGGTCCCTTTAAATAAAGAACGTCCCAAATTACAAAAGACCGCCTTCAAAAAAATAACAACTTTTTTATAAATGGTAGGTAATAGTCAGGCCAACTGAAGTCAGCGACTCACAATATTTTAACCAAAAGCCGGTACGTGTTATTAAATGTTAATTATCTTCTTCGTTATAGTCCCTCAACTATCGGAAGTATCTTATCGCCACCTTTGAAATAGGTACCGTTGAGGAGTTCCGGAGGCCCCATCTGTGGTCTGAGCATCAGTTCCACTTCACCAAATGATAATTTCTGAATACAAAGGCTGGACTTGTTACTAAAAAAAAAATACAGACGAATTGAGAACCTCCTCCTTTTTTTGAAGTCGGTTAAATACTTGAATAGCTATATGGATTCCTTAAATATTTGAGGAGTTCCCTCAATTCCTCACGGATCACATTTAGATTTGTCAGATTCTATCTATGCAAAAAATATATTTTTTAAATCGGTTCACAATTGACGGAGAAATCGGTGAACATACATAAAAAATAGATACAGTGGAACATATAATAACCTCGTTCTTTTTTGAAGTCAGTTAATAAAGTGTGAACATCCCCGGAAGCGGGGTCAACCGGCAAACGGGCCGCCAACGGCGGCTGGCGCTGCTCGACAAAAACCCGCGCGTAAGGGCCCGCTTTCTGTGAGCGTCTACACGCTGGTCTGAAAAATTAATCTTCGGATGCCGACGCAAGGACTATCATCACTATACTCTGTAAAAGAGTGTAGTGATAATTAGGATTAATTAATGGATTGTTTGTTAACATTTTTATCTTTTCACATTCATGCTGATTAATTTGAATTCGTAGTTACTTATTTAATATTCTTTAAAGATATTTTAACTTTATCATCAAATTTTGATCTATTATTTTATACAAGCTCGTCTATTTCAGATATCTTCCATGAACTAGGTTCGTATCACTATGTCTGAATGAAACACTCGTTAATGTCTGATAGGGACAAGATGTATTTAAAACAATAATAAAAAGTAAACTTTAGCATGTAACTTATGTACTTACTAAGATTTGAAATTAACACGACAACAACATAATAAAATAAATGATTTATAAAACAAAAACGCACAAAATAACTTCTTGTAAAATGGCATGTCCAACTGAACTCGGCTTTTGGTTAGAACTATATAGCCCAGTCTATAACAACACAAAAAAGTTTAAAAAAACAAAAACCCGCCTTCAAAAAGCAAAAAATAACTTCTTTAAAATGGTAGGTAAATAGATCATTCCAAATGAAGTCTGCTTTTGGTTAAAATATTGTTGGACGCCGACTTCAGTTGGACTGACCTATTTACCTACCATTTTAAAGAAGTTATTTTTTGCTTTTTGAAGGCGGGTTTTTGTTTTTTTAAACTTTTTTTTTATTTTATACTTTTTAGTGATCATAATTATGCTGTTATTCTCCCATTTCTCAAGAAACAATAGAACATTTCAATCTCGCCGTAAGCAACGCCGTGGGATAGTCATAGTCATATAATTAAACCTAAATATGCTTCGTCATAGTCGCTCAACTAGCTTAATCGAAATATCTTGTCGCCACCCTCGAAATATATACCGTTTAGGAGTTCCGGTGGCCATCTGTGGTCTTCATCATCAGTTCCACTTCACCAAATAGTGGTTTCCAAGACCAAATACACGAGTTACAATGAAAAATACCAAAATCGCTATAGGTGTGCCTATAAATTTTGAAGAGTTCCGTCGATTCCTCATGGATTCCACCATCAGATCTTCATTTTGAAAAAAATGGGACCAATCTGGAAGCACCAGCTTTCAAATAAAAAAATAATCTTCAAAATCGGTTCACCCAGTCGAAAGTTCTGAGGTAACAAACATTAAAAATAAAAAAAAATACAGACGAATTGAGAACCTCCTCCTTTTTTTGAAGTCGGTTAAAAAAGGCAAACATCGCAAACCCGTATGTAATTACGGTTTGCTTTTATGTTTTTAGGTCCGTTGTGAGTATTTAACATCCAACTTTGCAACCCCAAAAACCCTGTGCTACCCCCATGGTGCTCGAAAAACTGCGAATTTTTAGCACTTGTTTCAGTTTTTTTGAATAAACTTGTCTAAGGCAGTATTTTCCAAGTATCTCTGTTTAAACTTTAATAAAGATAACTAAATTTGCTACAATTTGAGCGTAATTTGAGCACATTATGTTTATTGTGGTTGCGGAGAAACAGCAAGTCAAAGATGGCAAATAAACATACCGGCTGAAATAATGCTCCTAGGTTAAACTCATTTGAAAAGAATTTGTAGAAAATTGTATTAGTCTCAATTTAATACCAAAATGTTGCCTCTAGGCCTCATAGTTTCATCCAAAATAAACAATTAGTAAATTATCGGACTTTGGCTAAATAATAAAAACATTGTATTGAATAATTTTGGGACGATTTTCTTTAAAATAATGTGCAAAAATGTGAATTTACCATTTTAGATCAACAAACATTAAAGAAATGAACATGCTTCCACGTTGTTTCGTTAACTGCGAAAATTTAAGGCACATGTTTCAGTTTTTCGAAATAATTATACAAAGGAAGGGTTTCTCGAGTATTTTTTCATATACTTTAATAAAGCTTACAAAATTGGCTACAATTTAAGCTTAATTTGAGTACTGTAAGACTATTAATTGCGGAGATACAGCTAGTAAAAGACTGACATTATTTTTCAACAAAATGAAGATTTCGTGTTATGGTCATTTTCCAAGTTACGTACTGGCTAAACTAATGCTCCTAGAATAAAAGTTGAGATAAGAATTAGTGTAAAATTTGACTAGCTTTAATTTAATACGAAAGTAGTGCCTCTAGCTTTCATAGTTTTCTCAAAAATATAAAAACTATTAAAATATCCGATTTTGGTTAAATGATAAAAACAATGTATGAATGTATTTCGTAACGAACATATATTTAAACTATAAAATAATACTACTCGTATTTACACGGTCAAGCAAAAACAGTTTAGACTTTCGTCCTTTTGGAAGGACCAGCTCTTATTCAGTCTAGATCAGTGGGGAGGAGTGGGGGAAGAGGGATAATGTTTTCTGGAGTGGAGACGGGCCGGCTTATGGTGTTGGGTGGTCCACATCCTCGTCCTCCTCGTCCAGGACGATAGGGATGGCGTTGTTGCAATTTCACCCGTGGTAAAATGAACATAGGATAGAGCACCTGAGCCCAGCCTGTCTGCAAGTGCACGACCCTAAGCAACCTCTTTTTGCATTTGCAAGGCACCATTTTAAACAGGGTCTGAGGAGGGGGCTCTGCGCACATTGCCCATCTTCGACTTGCTGTATCTTCGCAACCAATGGATATAGTGAGCTCAGGTTACGCTCAAATTGTAGCAAATTTAGTTATCTTTATTAAAGTACTATCAAAGATTCTTGAAAAACGTTTCCTTAGGCTAATTTCTTCGAAAAAACTGAAACAAGTGCCAAAATTTAGCAACTTTTCGAGCACCATGGAGGTAGCACAGGGTTTTCAAGGTTGCAAACTTGGGTATAAACTACTCTCAAGAGACCTAACAACATATAAAAAAATCGTAGTTACATGCGCGTTTGCGATCTATGATGTCGTTATAGACTGGGCTAATAGTGCGTCGCCGACTTCAGTTGGACTGACCTATTACATACCATTTTACAAGAAGTATTTTTTTGCGTTTTTGAAGGCGGTTTTCTGTTTTTAAAAACATTTATTTTATTTTATACATTTTAGTGCTCATAATAAGCTGTTATGTAGTCCCACTTCTTAGTTGAAATGAATCTTTAAGACATTTTAAGCTGGCCGCAAGCAACGCCGCGTTAAAGTCATAGTCGTAATTAAACAATTAAATGTAAAAAAATATCCACAAACCCGTAATATTTTTGAAAGACTTATCCAACGACACCCCACACTATAGGGTAGAAGAGAAAAAAACACATCCCCACGTTACGTGTTGGGAATGTATTTACACTAAAAACATTATTTTTTTAATATTTAATTCTACCACTTTGTTGACGTTACTAATATGTATCTTCATGCCAAATGACCGCTTTATAGTAGGTACTAAGAGTCTCTGAGCTAGGCTGCGGACGGACGGACGGACGGACATGGCGAAACTATAAGTCCCCTGTCTCACCGGGACGCCACGGCGAGGTCGCTGGCCACGTATCCCATACAAATTAACGTAGCCAAACCGTCGCCAAGTGAGTGAGGTCGCCTACTTTTCAATATGAATTGTTTGGCTACGGTGGCCGGCGACGTCGCCATGACGTCCCTGTGAGGCAGGGGACTAAGGGTTACTACTAGTTTGACTACGGAACCCTAAAAAAAAACATACAGTGGAACATAGAACCTCTCCTTTTTGAAGTCGGTTAAATATGAAAAACACAAAAAGATCGCTCTAGTGACCGGAAAGCGAACCTACGATTGCGTTACAGACGATGACGAAAGCTGACTATTCTATCGGTTATTAACCCCGAGGATCCCTTTACGAAAGAATATGTCCTGCCTATAGCACGTTATCTCATAAAACTAACGAGTGGAATTATTAGCATCCTTGTCCTCCAATTAAGGGCTTTTCCGTAAGCTGGGAACAAGTGAGACTAAAATAAGCAAGTACTTGGGGAAACATTCCTAACTGTGGTGGACACTAATTCATAATTAAATCACGCATACACTTACCCCGTGACGCCTTACACACACACACTCACTATCCGTCCAACTAAGGAAGACTCAATAACCAAATATTTATATTATGGGAAATTCCACATCATTTCCGAAAACTCCAGAATGTTACTCGGCCTGCTGTTTGTTCCGCAGTCACTTTCTTTTATCTCCAAAACTCTGATTCACAGATACCTTCAAATGCATCAATTAAATATCCCTACCGTCTTCTTGCCCCTAGAGAATCAATACAGGCCTAAGTTTGTTCATAGGATTTTATTGGAATGATGTTATATACCAAGTGCTACATACGTAGGACCAAAATTTTGCACGCTCAACAATTCGCCTTTATGAAAAGTAGGTCTACAACTGACGCGGGCGCATCAAATTAATTTTAAAGGCTTGGGAAGAGTCGCAGGACGCCATTGGAGTCTTCTTCAACCTTTCTAAATATTTTGATTGTGTAGATCATGGCACTTTAATTTGTATACTTAGTTTTTATGGCATTAGAGGAAATGCATTGTATCTCATTAACTCATATTTAACACAGAGAAATCAAAAGGTCGCGATAAATGGAGCCGTTTATTTGGAGACAGAGATAGAAATGGGCGTACTTCAAGGTTCTATTTTAGGCCCATTTCTGTTCCTTGTTTATATAACTGATCTAGCATATATGGTAAGCAGAGGATCAGGCATTGTCATGTTTGATGATGACACTTCTCTACTATTCAAGGGAAAAGGAAAGATACTGACCTCATTGAACAATGCCCTCTCTATGATATCTGACTGGTTTGCTGCCAATAAGTTAGTGTTAAATCCAAAAAAGACTAAGGCCCTGTTGTTTGATCAGTAGTTAAACTAACTAATTGTTAAAATTCGAAAAAGGAATGGAAAAGGGGTTTGGGTAAAAGTGTTGTCATTTGTAGAATTCATACATTTTCAAGGTGAGCGGCCATTCGTAAAAGTGGTAAATTATGATAGAATTATTAAAAATAAACATTTTTTTTATGTAATGTAATACTCCCGAGATATTTAAATATTCATACTTGGGCGTACTATTGTACTAAAAACTGAATACTTAAATCTTTAAAATCTCCGCTCCGATATTATTTAACACCATAAATTATATATATCTATGTGTATTTAGAGGTCCTCTAAATAACTATGCAAAAATCATCCAAGGCCGCTGAAAAAAAATGTCAATATTCTTCAAACAAATTTACCCAATGCCCTTTGGCACATTTCCTTGAGATTTTAACCATTAGTAACGTTTTTTGACCATTAGTTAGTTTAACTACCGATCAAACAACAGGCCATAAATGAATAAAATTCTCGCTATCATCAAATATAAACTTAGCCTCGAATATTAAACTTAATGGTGAATTCATAGAATTTGTAAAAACAATTGTTGTTAACATTGGACTCAAAATATCAGTGGGGTTCCCACATTAACTGCGTTAGCAAGTAGGTTGAGCTCCGCTACTTTTGCAGTCGGGGGAATAAGGCCGCTTACCAATGTAGCGACGGCACGGTTGGTCTACTTCGCTTACTTTTACAGTATAAATTACGTACGGTCTTATTTTCTCGGGATCGGCTGCGGATATCGATACAGTGTTTATTGTGCGAAAAAGGGCTATTAGAGCTATTTATAACTTGTGGTCACGTGTGTTATTGAGGGAATTCTTCAAGGAAATAGATATTCTAACACTGCCGTCGCTGTATGTATTTTTGAAATTATAATCTTTGTTAGGAAGAATTTACACAATTTCCCAACGAGAATTGATAAGGCAAAAGCAACCTGAAGCACAGTAAAGCTCAAAACCACATTTTATGTCATAAAACAGACACTAATTTCTCGAGCACATTTTAAAGCTATTATATCATGGATAGGGAGGGATGTTTGGCAGTGATTTGTGCTTCTCGGGGCAAAGGATTTATTTTTCGAACCGATAGTAATGCTTTTTGACATTCATAGGTGCATTCTATTATACCTAAATTGAAGAATATGGAACTTTGACTTTGACATAATCAATAAAAAAAAACTTTTGACACCTTTTTGTTTTCTTTTAATTTATAGTTAAGAGTTGTAACTGAACCTTTGAACAATTTGTGGTTAAAATAAGCTTAGCAGTTGAGAGTTCAGGCTTTTACCCGAGTGCCTGATCTTGGTCGGAGCATCGTCGTGTCCCAGGGCGGGAACGCTGTCGTATCAGTGCTACAAGTAAGCCATAAGTACATACTTCAACATAAGTACTATATGTGAGCTTTTGTTTTACCGCAATCCATGTGCTGAATTCTTTTGGTCTTAGTTGCTATAAGAATAAATAACAACGTCACGTAGAAGCGAATCTACTTGGACCAGGACCATTGCGAAATATTTTAATCGGTTTATGAATTTGGTATACAAGTTAAGTCACGAAATGTTATTAATGTTTTACTTCAACGTGGAAACATAGTTGCAAAATTAGTTTTTTACATTTACGTTAAATTAGGTAATAATAATACTATTTGATGATATTAAGATTATCTCCAGAAAATTGCATGGCTTATCTATTCATTCGTTTTTAAGGTTTCCGTTATTTGTTCTTAAAAAAAAACCCTTTTAGGACCACTTGTTTGGAGTCACTTTTTTTGCTGAATGGGGTGGGGTCACTTTTGGACGAAACCAGTTACTATGTTTTAAAATAAATTGGTAATTAATTCAATATTAATCGAAAAGATACTTACCGGGAAAGTTGGAAAATTCGAGAAAAACTGAAAGAGCTTTTTACTACGGGATTTTCTCACAGGATAACGTCTAGGGAATGTATTAATGAAGAATAGCAGTAGGTACGCCAAATCGCTTGAAACTTTGTTACAGTAAAGCTTATAAATAAACAAACGTACTATTTTTCGTTTTGTTCAAATAGACCCAGTAGTTTTGATTGTACGTACGTTTAAAATCTTGGTCAATATAACAATATATTAATAAAAAATATAGTAAATATATTAAAATAATTATATTAATATATTTGGTGATATTAAAGGGCGCGGGCACCATCTTCCTGGAGTGACGTCATCGCTTAACAGCCCCGCGCGCCCTTATATATGATTGAGTAAGTTCACAGGGCCATATCTTATTAACCGTAATAAGTTACTAATTGAAATTTTCACAGAATACGTCTTATTATAAACTCTATCGTTATATTTGTCTTATTATAAATTGAACAATAAATCAAATCCCAAGTGGGGTCCCCATACAAGAAACATGAAAAGATAACATTTTTTTTAGCATTTTTATATTGATTGTATTATTATAATGGCTTCTTATTTTGATGCTATTTTAAGCTTAAATAGTAGTCAAACTTTCACAGTTTACGACTCAATAGCAATCTCAAGGAAAACTGCTACAAATATGTAGACAAACGATGTTTTAAGCGGTCATCCATTCTGTTTTAGAATACGCTTGTAGTTGCTTAACTTTGGAAGCCGAAGTACGGGTTGTATTTTATATGCTAGCTTTTTTATTTCGATGGCACATTAAGCTTAAATAATAATCTAAAATTCATAGTTTACGACCTTCTTCTGACGCAGTCCGGTAAAAAATAGTTACCTTCACGATGTTTAAGCGGTGGTTGCTTTACTTTGGTGGTAGGCCTTTCAGAATATTATCACTCACTAATATTTGTTTGATTGTTATGAAAGCGTTCTCGCTCTCTGAGTTCCAGTTCCACGTAGTCCCTTTTTTTAACAATTGGTGTAAGGGATGTAAAATTGTGCTTAACGTTGGGACAAATCGCGCATAATTATTGACTAAACCCAAGAAAGCCCTTAATTGTTGTACATCGTGCGGCTGCGGAGCGTCCACTAACGCTTTAACTTTCCTGTCATCTGGGTGAAGCCCATACTTGTCTATAATGTGCCCTAAATAACATACCCGTGGCTTGAAAAATTCACACTTTTCACACTTTTTTGCTAGTTTGATTCTGAGACCCACAGTTTGTAAACTGCGTAATACTTCGCGTAAGTTCCTAACGTGATCCTCTTTACGCACCGCTGACACATCGCCCGCTTGTAAACTTTCTCCTGCGAACAAACGACTGCGCATTTCGTCACTAGAGAGACCCGACACGAACTGGTTGCGTAGGTTTTCCTCCAGCTTATCACCAAAATTGCATGTACTCGCGAGATGCTTTAGATGCAGCAGATAGGAAGTGAGCTCTTCGCCCGGGGTTTGCCGTCGTTGCCGGTAAAGGTGACGCTCTGCGATGTCCGACCGCCTGGGTTCGAGGTGTGTGCCCATGAGTTTGACCAACTCGTCGAACGTTTTGGTTTCTGGTTCACTCGGCGCGCAAAGGTCACACATGAGATCATATCTCGCTTCACCTACTACCGTTATCAATGTAGCCACGTGTAACTCTCTTTTGATCTCATTCAGCGCAATGAATTGTTTCACTCGGTTCACGTACATAGTCCATTTTCGCGACGACAAATTGAAACTATCTATTTTACCGTATGGAATGGTCAAATACAATTTAACTAATAAACACTCGTAGCACCCGTAAATAGCTTAATTCACTTAAAGACTCGTCGCCAGTTGCGTATTGAAAGACGGGCGATTGCGTAATGTATATATTATCAATCTCGGGTAGGAACATCAAAGTATGTCAAACCTTATGACTGCTATTATAAACTACCCGATAGGTACCTACATAAACACTCGCTTAGCTAGGTCTAGGCATTGCCAGTAGGTAGCAAGTAGGTAGTGTTGAACTGTTTTTGAGCATTATTACTATCTTATTTTTTTAAATACTGTGGTACTTGGGCATTCTGTTCTGGGGCACAATGAAAAACAATTTTCGGCGTTGGTGGTAGTGTAATAGTGTTTTCTGAAACATGCCATGAAATATTGATGTTATGTTCATTATAATAGGCCGCCAAGTATGACGTTTCAGGTGCGGCTAGGACAAGAGGTCGTTTATGGAATTCCATACAAATCGTGCAGGTCTAGGCCGACAAAGTCCTCTTTTTTAATTTCCATTCCACATAAATTTGTGGCACAGGCATCATGACATTCTGCCACTATGAAAAAAGTAAACTTTTTTTTAGTGTAAACATGGCGGCTGTGTTTATGAACAGGCTAGATAGCTGTTTTTTTTTTAAATATACTGAGCCGTGCATCCAACCAAAGCGTTTGCATGTTTATCTAAAGTACTAGGAGAACAAAGGTAATTAGGGGTGCGTACCGCAACTTAGATCGCAGGCGGTGCGCTGCGGGGCACCGGCGGGCGGGCGGGTGCACACGACACAGCGCGGATGACTGAGTACTGTAGGTTACTTTAAATGTCTATGCACTCCTAGTAATTTGACTTTGTAATTTTTGTTTTAATTTTTTTAATGAATTATTATTATGTTTGATGTTTGAGAAAAGCACTATACATACCTCGGCGGGAAATATGGATTGCCCGCCTCAGACCTATCCGGCCTCGCTTTGCTCGGCCGTGTATATGTCTTCGGCCGGCAACCCCTTTTGACCCGGCCTCTATAGTAATGTACTATTATACACTTTGGTACAATACAGGACTTTCTTGACTTCCGCGGCTCCTACATTTTAAACCTGTTACGGGTACGCTGTACTGTAGTACGAGACCGCGAAGGGAACTGCGTGAATCATAGGTACCAATATTGTTGAATACCTACCGCTACTGGCGTTTCGAGCTTGGTTTTTAATTTTTGGGATGTTACACTTTAACTATCAACATTTTTGTACTAATGTTTTGGTATTTTTATGTAGAATAGGTACGGTGAGCCCAGTGTGGGCTTGATTATTATTCTAATTTTATTTAACCAACTTATTCGACAAACATTACAAACAGAACCGCCGGTCAGCAACAGACAGTTAGTTTAATTAAACTGTATGTATACTCGTATATACAAAACAAATGATAACAATAACTAAGGTCGGATTTTTATTCCCACAGAAAAAATGTAAATAATGTTACGTCACTGTCAAAGTGATATTTCAGGGAATCTCAAAGTCTGGGCCAGCAAGAAATATAATAATAAATTATCATTTCGCATGTATCGTGATATAAAAATAAATTCAGCAAATAATTGAAATTAAAATCGCACAAATGAGTCACTGGAAAGCGATTACGAATTGTGAAGCGAAGCGAGTGAAGTTACGTCTCACATCAATCAAGCGGCCCTCAACTTGTTGACACAGGTGTATTGAGTCAATGATACCAGTGCAATAAATAAATTATGCATACAAAAACAGTTTTCTCGTTTTAAATTAATACAACAAAGAATTTATAACAAAATTAAATTTGCCATCAACAAATTAAATTGTTCAATCTTGATTACAATATATAGTTTTTTTTATAGAAAGTCGATTTCTTATAAATGTGGAAAGTTTAAATATTTTGAAAATTGCAAATGTTTTTCGTTAACGGCAACACTTTTGTTTACATTTTTTCTGTGGGAATAAAAATCAGACTTTACCATAGTATCATCAAAACCAATTCGTAAAATTATTACGACTTCCAAAGTTAAGCAAAACTACAAGCGTAGTCTAAAACACCGGATGGGTGACCGCTTAAAACATCGTGTTGATAAAATCAGTTTTGTCACATATTTGTAGCAGTTTTACTTGAGATTGATATTTTAGTCGTAAACTATGAAAATATGACTACAATTTGGGCTTAAAATAGCATCAAAATAAGAAGCCATTATAAAAATAAAAACCGTTTAAAAATGCTAAAAATATCGTATTTTTTCATGTTTCTTGTATGGGGACCCCGCTTGGGATTTGATTTAGTGATCATTTTATAATTTTAAATTATAGAGTTTATAATAAGACGTATTCTGTGACAATTTAAATTGGTTACTTATTACGGTTAAAAAGATATAGCTCTGAAAACTTACTCAATCATATAAGGGCGCGCACCGATGTGAAGCGATGACGTCATCATCCGTGAGCACTCGCTGCCAGGATTCGAGCGCCGCATACGAAGTTTAAAATTCAATATCTCGGAAACTATTTGACGCATCGAAATAATTTTGTACAGTTATTTTTAGTTCTTAATGAGGAATACGGTAAGCCAAAGATCTAAACTGGCTGACATTTTATACATTTTATTAGAAATAATTGATTGAATGAAAGATCATTCAATCAGTTATTTCTAAAAAAAAATGTATCCCCGATTACTCGAAGACCACTGGACCGAATTGAAATTTTTTTTCGTTGTTTGAATGTGTATACTTTCTAGTTGGTTCCATTGTCAACACGTCAGGATCTGATGATGGGATCTTGGAGAAGTCAAGGGAACTCCTCAAATATTATGGGCGCCCCTATAGCGATTTCGGTATTTTTCACTTTAACTCGTGCATTTGCTTTTGAAAAGTACTATATGGTGAAGTGGAACTGATGAAGACCACAGATGGCCACCGGAACCCCTTAACGGTACCTATTTCAAGGATGGCGATACGATATTTTGATTAAGGTAGTTGAGCGACTATGACGAAGCACATTTAGGTTTAAATATGAGTATGACATTCTCGCGGCGTTGCCTACGGCGAGCTTGAAATATTCTATAGTTTCTCATTAATTGAGAAGTGGGACTACATAACAGCATAAATAGGATCACTAAAAAGTATAAAATAAAATAAATGGTTAAAAAAACAAAAAACCGCCTTCAAAAATGCAAAAAATAACTTCTTATAAAATGGTAGGTAGGTCAGTCCAACTGTATTCGGCTTTTGGTTAAAATATTGTGGGACGCCGACTTCAGTTGGACTGACCTACCTACCATTTTACAAGAAGTTATTTTTTTGAAGTGAAAAATCATGGAACTCACGTCATCGTCACCGAAAGCTTTCCATGAGCTATATGTGTACTGTGTATATATGTGTACTTTTTGGGTGAACAAAAATCATGGAACTCGGGTCATCGTCACCGAACGCTTTCCATGAGCTATATGTATACTGTGTATATATGTGTACTTTTTGGGTGAACGAAAATCATGGAACTCGGGTCATCGTCACCGAACGCTTTCCATGAGCTATATGTATACTGTGTATATATGTGTACTTTTTGGGTGAACAAAAATCATGGAACTCGGGTCATCGTCACCGAACGCTTTCCATGAGCTATATGTATACTGTGTATATATGTGTACTTTTTGGGAAAACAAAAATCATGGAACTCGGGTCATCGTCACCGAACGCTTTCCATGAGCTATATGTATACTGTGTATATATGTGTATTTTTCGGGTGAACAAAAATCATGGAACTCGCGTCACCGTCACCGAACGCTTTCCATGAGCTATATGTATACTGTGTGCCTATATATGTGTACTTTTTGGGTGAACAAAAATCATGGAGCTCGCGTCATTGTCACCGAAAGCTTTTCATGAGCTATACGAGTATAGGTGTGGGCTACTTTTACACATCAGTTGGGTTTGAGAGCGAGTAAACATACTGTTTGTTATGGTCTTTTTCACTCTGACGTAACTCGGGCACAGGGCTACTTCAAAATCATAGTCCGAACGTTACGCTTGCTCCGTCACTTTCCGTCGACTTCGGTACGATTGACGAGTGAAAGGAACGGAGTATCTATTAGCACTACTGTGGTGTTTGGGCGTAGGATATGACACCTCAGGTGTCAACAGGCGGCAGGTACCTATCTCCGGAGCCGGGAGTTTCGCTTACTTCGTGTAGTTATTATTTATTCTTATGGTGTTGTACAGTATTATGTTATGATCGTAATTTAGAAGTAACTTCGGGAAGTAACAGTGGATGAGTTTACATTATTGCCTTCTTTCCACTTTTTTTCGGTTATCCCTCAAACAATGATCCAACTAGTTATAAATGTATTCATCAGCCCTCATCCAGCCGATGAAGCAATAAATAAAAAATCGGTCAAGTGCGAGTCGGATTTGCAAACTGAGGGCTCCGTACCCCCGCATAGTACCTAAGTAGAGGTATTATTAATTTATTACATGTATTCCGATTTGAATTCGATTTTGAATCGAATCAGCGTGAGCCAACTCGCAGTTGACCATTTTTGGTAATACAATCATACCAAATTAGACGTTTCTACACTTTACCGTTTTTACGGTACAACAAAAATAAAAATAACGTTAAATAAAAACTTTTTATGTATTTTTTATTTTATTTGCGTAATAAAACATTCTAAAAACTAAATCAACCGCTATACGGTTCAAAAGATACAGCTAGGATGGACGGACGGACGGACGGACGGACAGATGGATGGACATCGTAGGCATAGTAATATGGTCGTCCCGTTGGGCTTCCCTACGGGTACGGAACTTTAAAAAAAATAGCTCTGGAAAGGTATCCATCGATGGGTTTTATTTCAAGGGCAATTTAAGAAAAAAGTTTGGAAAAAGAGCCATTAACGTAATTACTCGTGTTTAAATTTATACTACAAATTAATAAAGTAAATAAAATAACGAATTACGAAAAAGTGCCTGAACAACATTACTTGCTACTCGTTTCTGTCACATTGCTCTTGGTTACGCTTAGGCGTCGGGAAGTTTCATTGTTCTCATACTTCGCATGGTGCTTTTTACTGCTTATACAATATATTTACATAATGTTTAACATTTTGATGTAGCTTTTTATACCCTTACATTCTCGGCTTGCAATTTATTGCAATGACGCTTGGCTTTATTTAAATTTATTTGGCTCTGGGTGTATCTGTCATGTTGCAGCGCGCGCTTGTAGTGGAGAGTGACGGTGCGTGCAGTGTGATGTTATTGTGATTGGGAGGCTGGTAGTGCAAACGCGCCGCGTGACGCAGCAATGTCGTCGCCGGCCCGCGCGCCGCCGCCCGCGCCGCCCGCGCTCCCCGCGTCGCCCGAGCCGCGCGCGCCGAGCGCGCCGCCCGCGCCGGCCGGCTCCGCCATGCTCCCTCCGCCCGGCCCGGGGCCCTCCCGACAGCGGTCTCTAAAGGACCGCTTAAGAGACGGCATCACTAGTCCTTTTCAATGGCAGTAAGTAATATTTTCAGTGCGAACATTATTATATTGACTCGTACGTAGCGAAGCATTTATAGCTCGAATTCGAAAAGCACGATTTCTGATTGAATGTAGCATGTATAGATATTTCAGGGTTCATAGAATTTATTTACACGCATAAAGCAATCAAAATATTTAAAGTAAATTATTTATCGCGTGTATTTAATAAGAGTTACGTTTTAAGCACTTTCGACAATACAAAGACTCAAAACCGAAAACAACAAAAATAGGTTAACATTATTCTTTTGTAACACTAAATTAACAGTAATTGAAGTCCATCGACACATTTTTTATTGGTTTAGTACCCCGACAGGTTAGTTACACTATAACGATCAAATCAAATCCGACATACAATATTGAAAATGAATATTGTATTTTTACACAATAAGATGGTTGTTATTATAACAATTTTATTTTTCGACTTATTGTTGGCGTTAATTATGTAGTCATGTATGGATAGATCTGATTGATTAACTAGTTAAGAGAGGTTTTTACCCAGCAGTGCAACAGAGACGAAATAAACGGTTTAAATAACAAAAAAAACAATGTTGCTTTTAAATATTTCGAAACGCTTTTTGTTTTAAAATGCATAGCATACCTATTAAATGGCTACAAGGGGTTCGCGGCGTGTTTAATCCTCAAGTCAAATTAGATGTTACGTTAACACTGCCCTGCCCCTTGCTTTCGATCACGTCATAACTGTGGAATAAAAGGGTTAAAGCTTTGAAAGTTTTGCAATTAGTGTTTCGGAGTAACCCACCTGGGGTATTATTAGGGCTTGCAAATATTCGAGAGATTCAGATATTCGAATATTCTACTTTTCATTTACACAAATTCGAATAATCCTAAAAAAATACAAAAGGCGGTATACATCATGCTGATATAAATTGCATTCACTGCGTACAAGTTCAATTACTATTTCCTTGATATGATGACCTAAAGAATCGATAGGATCATCTTTTAATTTACGTCTTAGATGATAAGTTAAGAATATTGTTTGCAATCTGCGCTGGTTGGTGAAAAACAAACCGGGAAATATCCAGCTCATAAATATGAATAAATCCAAGTTTTGTCGCCTAAAACGATGATATATGTATACCTACATCATTTGACTTTCCTCCATTGAACCGTTGCGGAGTAAGTAGACTTGCACCAATAGGGAATGCGTATGTTTTTTTTACAGCTTCAATAAAAGCTGATTTATGTAACAAACAGGTGAGAAATAAATTTTTTTGAATAGCTATGAAAATAACTAAGATTTGTTCCCATCTCTTTCTAGCAAAATAGAACTTTACGTGGAGTTTATATGGCCGAATTTTAACTTTAATTTCACTTTTGGTGATCTCTTTTACGGTATTTTCATATTTTGTTGAGAAATGCGATTTAATAAATCCATGCATATTCCCTATTAACACGAGCGGCCTTTTGTTCTTTGGACAAATTATGAACGTGAAACTTGTTTACGGACAATAATGATTTAAGCAAAATAGTTTGAATTGCAGTCATTCCAATACTTTACTGCTCAAGTTTGCTTATTTATATGTTACATCGTTACATGGCGGTCATCCTGTATTATTTTTTTCATCTCACTAGCTCGGAAAGCCCTTTTTGTTTGTTTGATATCTATTGAGAAAATCGCTTTTTATCCACATGTGAAGAAAGAGTTTTGACATTTGAAGGCAGCTTTAGTGATATTTGACAGCTAACAAAACGTAAAACGTTAAAACCGCTAAATTTTTAACGTCACAATGAATGAATTGCATCGAGTAAAAAATACTAAATACAGTCTTACAACTTTATTTTAATTCATAAATATCAGCATTCAACATTAACCTTCATTCTTGTTGTAAAAACGGATAAAATGTTCTGACAGTCCAAGTAAGTCGATGTCGAACAAAACGCATCCGAAATAATAAAAAAAAACTTAAGTCAAAACTTTTTAAGCCGTCAACGCATACAGGTAGTAAAGCAGAGGACCTACTCTGAAAATCGAAGTTACGTTAGCTCCATCCCTTTCTCTCGATCTAGTCTCGAATGACGAGTGACAGAGATGGAGCTAACGTAACTTCGGACTTCGATTTTTAAAGTTCTGTTTTCCTTCATCTTTGCGTCAACGTTAAATATTCGCATGTTTTTCTAGTTTGTTTTGTTATTAAAAATGAGTGATTCGAATAACGAAAGACGTATTAACACCTGTGGAATTACAGGAAACCGTGCAAAATGCGGAATTGAGCTTATTTTCCTCGCTGTAGTGAGGTGAAAAGTTTTGAGTTATACACGGGTGAAAAGTTATTTTACGTCTTGTGTGTTGAAACACTCGCAGGTAAAATACAAATTCCCCCCCTTGTATAACAAATAACTATTGCAAAGCAGTGACGTTTCTGGTGTTACTGTTGTTTGGTGTTTTAACCGACTTGTGGAAAGCACGGTGCTATCTCAGCACCGCTAAGTACCTCGTCGGAACTCAAGCAGCAAACCAGCGATATACCTGAGTCGTCTGGCTAGGTGCATGAACATTATAAAGAAAAACCACCTTAGTGGCACATAGTTGACATAATCAATGGCAAAAATTGTGGGAAATTATGTCACAGATCTCTTGACGTGTGAGCTCTTTGTCCGATAACGATTTGTCAAGTATAAAAAAAGGAGTATTTATTGTTAACTTCAAACAGACCCAAATATTTCTTTGATGAGTTTTATAAATATTATATCGTCATAACAATTAACCATTAAATATAGGGAACCAGTAACCACGAAACATTTTTTTTTAATTCTAATTCAGACTTTACTCAATAGGCTATTTCAATAATTTTAGAAAACCTTTTGAAATGATTTTTAATTACATAGCAAGCACACTACATTGATATTTCCTTGAGATTCTAGGTACTGTATTATCAATAAAAATCTATGTTAAAATTTAAATCTTCAAAACCGCGCTAAAAACCCTGTTTCTATCATGGCGCTGGCCATATGACAAGTGTGACGTCACACGCAAGTAAACAATAAACAATCATACCCTTATGATCGGTGGTTACAGATGTAGTGAAATATCCTTTCACATCGTATTTTCTCGGAAATGTCCGTATTTGTCATGCTGCACTACAGTCTGACGCAGTACCCACAAAGACAACGTGGGGGCACGTCGCATCGCGAGAGTGATAATCGACATAAAGTGGTTAATACCAGAGTACTTTTTTGTCAATTTAGATTCAATTTGTTTTCAGTTCTTTTTAATAATCATGCCGAAAGTATTAAGACCTAAGGAAACGTTTAGATCGACAAGCCAATGAAATTATTTTCAACATTTATTTATATTTCTTCTTGTTTTCCAACACCTGATTTTTATATATTTGATCGTGGTGGTTTTAACATCTCGGTGTGATATACTTCAAACTCGTGGTTTGACATTTGACACTGACAACTAAAGTACCTACTCTATTTATTTAATACAAACATGTCACTTAATAATTCAATAATTCATAGACACGTCGGCATTATTCGGAAGTAGACGTGAGTTCCGAGTTTTCACGATGTGAAAGGATTATTCACTAGATCTGTACTTACGTTTGACGTCACCAGTAAGTAACTATAGCTGCAAGTCAACACAGCGTTTCTGCCACAGATAAATTTTCAAATAGTATTACGTTTTTTTTTCGTGTGGTTTCCAAAAAAATATACATAATTTAGTTTAAAATAAAGTGAAATATGTTGTTTTTGGCTATTATCTGATAGGATGACCACAATTTGTAGTATATTTTCAATGTTGTCAAATCATTTCGGTGCCCCTATGTAGTTTTATCCAACATCCTTTCAATTCCGGAATTGTAATAATATGTATTTGTAATATACGAAAAATATGTCCGAGATTCCGGAATTCTAAAAATCCGGGATTTCGGTATCCACGCCCTAGTATGTTGGTGAATACGGATATTAATTAAAGGAAGTATCATCACATCATCCTTGTTCCTCGTAGTAGGTACTTGACGATTACCATCAAAATATATTGTGTCAATATCGCTACTATTCGCACGACATGGTCACGGTTGGTTGGGGGATAGTGGGAATGAGACAGTCCCCAATAGTTTCCGAGTAGTACTTAGATGACGTTACATATATAAAGGACACCGCACGGAAAGTATGGAAAAAAAAACTTCGGTGAACATTGATAGTATAAATATATGTTACGTGTCTTGGTCAATATATAAAAATACTTGGAGGGCAATAAAATCCTATGACTAGTTTTTGAAAAAAAAAATTTTTGTGAAAAATCATATGGATATTGGTCCCATAGAAAAATGTATGAAAGAAAAAAAAAGGTGGCCAGTTTTGAACGAATAAAAAATGTTTTAGGGACCATTTAATTAATCAATTTCATCAAAAAAACTGATATGAAAAAGTGTTTAGTTTTTAAGTTGTAGCGTTTCATTAAAATAAGTAAAATTGGTCTGCATTTTGTTTAGTTTTTTATTTAATTGTGATATTTCAGTTTTCTGCAATAGTAAAAATAACTAAAGAGATATTTTGTGCATATTTTTTTAGTAATGTAAGTTTGGTGTCACTGCCCTTTATTCTTCACTATTTAGATTAGACATGAATTTCAACGAAAAATACTTGGTTTTTCATGTTTTTTTTAAATGAATCGGTGTAAAGTTGTGAATTTTGAATATTTCATAACTTGTTTTATTGTGTGTGTTGTTTTATTGTTTGTTTTGTTGTTGTTGTTTTGTTGATTCAAATTCAAACATATTCTTGGTCAGGTTAAAAAATATTTTCGTTCAAAACAGGCCACTTTTTTTCCTCCATAATTTTTTCTATGGAACTACATAATTTTTCACAATTTATTTTCTCAGAAACTAGTCATAGGATTTCATTGCCCACCAAGTATTTTTATATATTGACCAAGACACGTAACATATTTTTTTTTACCAAAATTCAATGCCATCCAATCCAATGAAAAACATGTAATGCCATCTTTTATTTGTATAATTAAGAACTTTAAATTGTAATTTAAATCTATCTTCCCTCTTTTTCTTGGTGGTTCGTGTGATGTCCTATGATTTAGGACTAAGTAGTTGGATAATAAAACAACAATACGCGTTTGCCCCACACGCTCACGCCGCGACCAACCCGCTGACAGCAGTGACAGCTCATTGACAGATGCGGTTGTTAGGCGGGAAACGGTGCCAACGGCAGGGCGTTTATTCCAGTATGCCACATCTCTCCCTTTTTATAATAATTTATTTTCTTACATGAGTCTACCAGCGCTTCCAGATAGAAGACCCCTGTTGAGAAGAAACGCCCCAAGTAACTCAACAGTCAGTCCTTTTTCTGTTTTAGATTATTTTTTTACAAAATTCTTAATATACTCTTAACCTTATATTTCATATAACATTCATCACATGAAGAAAAAATAAAACAATAATTCATATTATAATGATACAGAGAGCAGATGTTAAGGCTAAATTACAATTTAAATATTTGGGTGATATTTTATATATTCAATACAACTCTAAACAGTCTTATTCTTACTATTGTATCAATGCAACAAGGGAGCTGATCACTTTGACAGACTATGACTGTCAATTTAACTCTATCCTTCCTTAAAGACTAAACTTTAGATACAAAGTCTAAATAAAATGATTCATTTCGATATTATTATATATTTTTCTACTGCAAATAAGTACCACTGGTTACTAATAGCAATTAGAAATGGAAGAACAGGAATCCTTGACTTGCTTTCAAACATGGTATTCATAAATTGATACATTCAATAATTCCACAACTTAGGCCGGGATTACACCTGTAAGTTATTACGTAAGTTTTGAGACGCAACTATGGGTAAGAGTGAGTGGCAAATATCTGCATCTCTCTCTCTTGCATATAGCTTTGTTTCAAAACTTACGTAATAAAATAACTTACAGGTGTAATCCCGGCCTTAGTCAAATTTTCTTTACAAACATTTCTTGAGTGTTTGTAATGAACACAAAAATGTTTTTCTAAAACAAATTTCATTTATTTTACAAGAATTACATACTTAATCCGGGATTAAGTCCTTATAATCAGTTTTGATTATTCTAGTTTCATAAAATACATTATGAAAACAAATATATAATATAAACAGCACTTTAACTTAGGTACTTTTTTTTCAAATGTTTTTCTTAAACAAACGGCAATTACTTAAATCTCAAATATTTAATTTGTTTTACAATAATTACATACTTAATCTTTTTTGTTTGGTCATTATTAGAGTATGGTGTAGGTAAGTATAGTTATTTAGTCATTAAATTTTTCATTAAGGGTATAAAACCAAAAAAACAATGGTCAATTAAATAAATAGGTACCTATTCAAAGTAATTAAGTGCTCAGTCCGCATTTTTTTATACATTTACTGCATGTTGTTTGCAACTACCATTTTGTACTGAGGCATTATATTTACGTAATCCATTACACCAACTTGTAACAATTTGGTTGGTATGCAGTTGTGTTTATTGGATATTTATAGGTACCTTATAGTATTTCAGATCATATCAACAATACCTAGTTAGTTTACGAGTATCTTACCGGAGTTTATGTCGTACGAGGTACTGGGTATCTGGGTAGACATTATTTGTACATGGTAGCAAATAAGTTATTTGTTTTGATTTGGTTTTTTCCGCCGAACCCGCGCTCTCACGATTTTAATTACTCCATTTGTTCTAGCCGAACGCGGCCGACCTGATCTCTTCCTATCTTCCAATGAGGAGGTCTCTTTATATCTTTTAATTGTTGTATAAATGAAATTGCGTTTAATTCCTAGAGGTTTCAACGTAAAGATTGCACCCGTATTGTCGCCATTTAGATATTTTGTAATAACTGCTTCCCGAAATTGCTTCATCGTGGATTGAAAGCGAACGGCAATCCTTTGAAACGATTGTATTTTATTCGTAACAAAATTTTTAACATTATTTTATTTTTGACGACGCGATGGCCTAGTTTCTAGCGACTCTGCTTACGAAGCTAGCGGTTCTGGGTTCAAATCCAAGTAAGGGCAGATTTGAGTGATGAGTGCGAATATTTGTTCCTGAGTCAAGGATGTTTTCCATGTACCTATTTAAGTATATATTTCTCTATATAAGTATTATATTTCGTTGTCTAGTACCCATAGTACAAGGCTAGAGCTTCGTTTGGGACTAGTTCAATTGGTGTGACATTGTCCCTTGATATTTATGTACGTTAAATTCTTTAAAAAAAACTCCAGAGATTCGCACATCTTTATAGCCGGGACAAGAAAGTGTGTATTTGACACTTATTGGACACGGTGTGTTTTGACAAACGGGGTGAAATGTTCATGATTAGAAATGATTATCCATTTTTCTTTATGTGATATAAAAAGCGCTTTCTTACCGGATCATCGCTCAAACTTTACTTGGAAAATTTGAACTAAATAAACTCAGTATCACAAACAAGCTAAATTATTATAATAATACCAAGGACCGGCCCGCTATACCATTCAAGGGATGTCGAATTGGTTTTTATAAGGATTTATTTTAAAAATCCGTATCGCTTGAAAGCCGTTCGATTTGCTTTTTAAAGCGCTACCTATTTATAAGGGTTACCCTATAAACCAATCCGTTTCTTATAAGTCTTGTTCGATTTTAAAGCGCTATATTTTGAGTGATACCAATATCCCTTTAACTTAAAAAAGTCGATTGGCTTTTTAAGCGCTATTTATACCTAAGGGTTACCCTTATAAAAAGCCGTTTGATTGGCTTTTTAAGCGCTATTTATAACGGTTTCCCTTATATTTGGTTATCAATTTACTGCTGATGATCTGAGATTTAGCTCTTAGGATTTCCCTTATGTGAATGGTTAGTAACGCCGCGGGAAGGTCATAGTCATCAATATAGTCATTAATTATTAATGTCGACTTTCACCAACCAATTTAACAGACGGTTAAATCTTAATCCGCCCTTAGTCATAGTCGCTCAACTATGTTAATCGAAATGTCTTATCTCCATCCTTGAAATAGTATCGTAATTGTATCGTAGAGGAGTTCCGGTGTCCGCCTGTGATCTTCATCATCAATTCCACATCACCAAATGGTGCTTTCCAACAGCAAACGCACGAGTTACTATGATAAATACCCAAATCGCTGTAATAATTCCCTCGATTTCTTCAAAATCCCATCAGATACTGACGTGTCGACAATGGGACCAACTAGGGACCACCATTTAAAACAAAAAATAAACAAACAAACCGGTCCAGCAGCGTCTTTGAGTCATCGCGGAACATTCACTAAAAAAAAAACGCTAAAATTCACAGCTGTGGATTCAACTGTTTAGATTGTATTAGCGACGTTTGATAGTAACAAAGGGCGTTATAATGCCAAAATAAATTAGATATTCAAGAACTACAAAGTTTATTCTTTATTATATTATTGCTATCAATTTTTTCGAAGTATTCACCACCGTGAGGACGAATACACTTTTTCTTCCGGCTAAACCACTTGGAAAATGTCAATGACCATTCTTCTTTGGGTACCTCAGAAATTTCATAACTATAGGCAGCGAGGGCATCTTCTTTGGTATCAAATCGCCTTCCTTTTAATTTTTCTTTAATTTTCGGAAACTTGTGAAAATCACAGGGTGCTAGGTCAGGAGAATATGGCGGGAGAGGGAGTATAGTGACATTTTTCGAACTACATTAGTCGAGTGTTCTGGCAGAAGTGTGCGGGGCGGCGTTGTCGTGGTGCCAGAGAAGGTGCTGGGCTCCTGACTTTGGCCGCTTGCCACACTAAGTTGACAACACTTGTGGAGCATACCATTCTGAGTTGACAGATTTTTGATCCTCTAGCACCACCGTCGCAATATGCCCAATGAGGCAACCATTTGTTTCTGTGTGCTTCGTGCTCGGCAACATTTTGTTGGAGTCGGTTCATCTTCAAAGCACCATACCGTTGACTGCCGCTTTGTTTCAAGATCGTAGTTATACAACCATGTTTCGTCATCTGTCAGTATATCGTTCACAGTTATCTTCTCGACAGCTATGAATTTATTTATCATAAATTAACACCAATCCACGCGGCGTTCTTACTGCAAATCGTTGAGTTTATGCGGCACCCATCTCGAACAACGCTTATGGAGGGACAATTGTGCATAAATTATGATTTGCAGTGCTGCTGATCGAATGCCTAGATCTCGCACAAGCTCTACGTATGTAATTCGTCGGTTCTCACGGATATTTTTTTCCACGGCTTGCACATTTTCTTGAGTAACTGCGGTTGGCGGTCGCCCCGACTTCGCCTCACCTTCAAAGCTGTCCCGCTCTCTTTTAAATTCAGCAAACCAATGGAAGACAGTTGCACGAGAACAAGCAGACTCACCAAAAGTCGTGGTTAAGAGTTCAAAACGTTCTTGGGTTTTAAACCTTTTTTAAAGTCATAATAAATCATAAATCGAAAATCTCGTCGACTAAGTTCCATTGTAATAGCAAATTCCCGCCAGGTTCAATCAGAAAAAAATATTTAAATAAATATTTCGCAGATTTCCAAAGTATTCCATTTTTAAAATTTATGGGCTAGCTATTTAATCAGCCTTCACGATGGTGTAGGTATAACCGGCCAGTATCAATCAAATGAGCATGGAGTATCTAATTTCTTTTGGCATGACCCTCGTAGTAAAATGTATCAAAAACTTTGTATCAGTAGAATAACGCTGAACATAAACGGGTAAAATCAATAGATCTTGACGTGTTCTATCGAACTGCGCCGTTTGATCCACTCCTCCTGTTACAGGTAGATGTCTATTTAATGTAACATCGTTAATGTAATGTACTTACGGTAATAATCGTCAAGTGCGATTCGGACTCGCGCGCCGAGGGGCCTCTGATCATTTTCTTATAATTGTTTATTCATAAAAATATATTGAAATAATGCGTTTAATAATATCGGAGCCGAGGTATATTTCTTTTTAGTTTTTTAGTTTTTGGTAAAGATCTTAGCCGAATTGTGCAAAATGTGTTTACAGAATTATCAACAAGTTTTTAGAGTTGTAGGTAATTCTGAAGCTCTGCCTACCCCACTCTGGGATTACAGGCGTGAAGGTATCGTCGTACATCGTAGTGCATCGGAGTCGAGGTACTTATGACAATATTGATTGATACCTGCGGGCCTAGCATGGTTGCGTTTATCACGTGAAAAAATGTTAAAGCATCCGTCACTCTCGTACTTATATATATACGTGTCAAAAAGTGACGGAAATTTTTATCCACATTTTTTTCCGTGATAAACGCAGCTATATTAGGGACATGGCTTTTACTTTAAGTACAGTCAAGGGTAAAAATATGGGAGAACACAACATCTATCAACATAAAAATAAGTCCCAATGAACCTTACTCCAGTGTAATAATAACTTCGTAATATATTTATGAGAGGACTCTTTCGATGCATATTTTTGCACTTGTCTGTACCAAAAACTACGTACCTACATATTACATACAACGAGTGTAGTTTTTGGTAAAGCCAACCATGCTAGGCCCGCAGGTATCAATCCATATTGATATCTTGGCTCCGATGCAATAACAATTTTACATGCTACAATTATGCTTATTTTGAAAGATCATAATGTACTTATACCATATAAACGAATGGCCGCTCACCTTAAAAAATATTTATACGACTAACAAAAAAAAACAACATTTCATATTCGCCCTATAATCACACCAGATTTGACGTATTACTGTTTATTTCGTTTTAGTATTTTCTCATTTTCTGAGAAAAATCATTACGGTTGAAAAGATGCAGCAATAAAAGGTAGGACATGCGAACGGACTGACATACAGTGTAGGTTAATACCCTTAATACCCTTTGGGTACGGCACCCAAATACTTGGTCTCATAGTAATCGTTAGAGATACTCGTATAATTGTAAAGACAAGTAATGACAACAACTGAGATAAGTGTGTCATAAAAGGCAGGCAGGCGGGTGTTACGGGTCGGCGTCGTGACGGCGGGAGCGGCGAGGCCGCGCGTCCGTTGTCGCATCCAATGTACCCAATAACCCGAGAGTCACGCGCGCCTTCAGTCCTACAATACGCACTGCTTTGTTGTCAACGTAGCGCGCAAATCCATTCCGCACGGACACGTTCCTTACAAGTGCTATTACTATTGCTCCGTAATGTTTCTTCTGCGGAGTTAGATGTTCACGGCTATTCTGTGTTAAAAAATAACGTTACATTACTGTACCAACCGGCGACCTTCCTTTATTCGGTACTGTAGTGATTTAATTTAACGAAAAAAACCCTCTCAAGAGAGAGTCAGACTAGCGCTTTTAAATATTTTGTGCTCGCGCTCTGAGACTTACGTATAGTACAGTAGAATTACAGAATATGAACAATAGATACCCTTTATCGTGTCGTAGATACCATCTATGATATCGTATGTCGATGTCACTCATTCATAAGTACTTAAATAAACTATGTCCAACCAGCAAAGTTAAGCAACAAGTACAGACCAGAACAAAATGAGTGACCGCTAAAATGATATCTAGTTGATTTGACTTGGGTCTATATTGTTTCGTTTATTGTTCCGCTTTTTACAGTCCATAACGATTTTCATCATAATTAGTGTGATTCATAAATAATGTTGAAAGTCATAATATTATAAAGTATTTGCAGTTCCGATTTTCGCGAGTCATATTTGTCAAAAGTCATAAAAATATATTCATAACTTTTAATGTCGTAATACGTATTACATTTCACATTGTTAAAGGTGTCATAGAAATAATAAGGAGTAAAGTTGTTAAACATAACATTTTAATACCCAACATTTGCTAGGATGTCATAGCAATAACATTGCAGTGGATGAATAAAAAAAACTAATATTGAAGACTAAGGCGGGAGATCCGCTACGCTACGCTCCCGCCTTAGCCTTCTGAAGCTAACCTAACAGAGTCGGTTTTGCATCAGGGACCCGACAACCAATTCCCAGAAAAAACCTTTCAAGAGGTTATCACTTCATATTGAAAACCCAAATAACTTGCTGACCCCATTCAATGGATAACCCTTTCGTTACCCTTATAGACTTACCGGTAACCATTAATGTTTCCATAAAAACTAGAAGCTAATATTCGGTTCACCAACAAACGTGCCAATGAGGAGAGAAATGATTTGATACGGTTTGGATATAAGTATAAATACACAAAATATTCTACGCAACTGATTATGAATCATTAAGTCACCCGTGTTCTGCTATTACGAAATAATGGTTTCAGAAATAGACTAGACCCAAAACTGGAAAACGCGCCTCTAAATAATGCAAGCGGAAAATCATGTACCAGTTGGGGTGACGACGTTATCTGTACATGTCGCCATTCCGAAGTTTGGATAGGTAGTACGGTATACAGGCAAAGGCGCAGCCCATACAAAAAAATTCGTCGTACATTTAGTAAATCGTTGTTCCGGCACCCTGAAAGAGGTTCGATTGTTATGGTTTTGTGATATCTTGTGTTGTAAAGGACAATATGGTCATGATACTTTCAGCACTATCTTTTCCCACCTTACAGAAAAAACTGTCACCTTTTTCTGTTTTTGTCTATACTGTCGTTAAAGTTCATTCTGGTGCTAATTATGGTTGTGTAATATTGTAGAATACACAATTCGCTAAAACTTGGGTTCAAAGATTTTTCCGCAATCCCTAGGGACGAAGGTATCGAATGGTCCATGGGGAGCTAGCGTTAAAAATTGCTACATTTTCTAGATTTCCTCCCATATTTAAGTTTTTGTGCATTTTAGCGCAAACTGTAGTTCGGCAATATTGTAAATCACAAAATTTGCGGTGAATTAAAATATTTTTTGCACGACTTCTAAGTAAAAAGATAAGGATTTTGAATTCCAAATACTTCATGACACGTGATACATTTTTTTTTTAATAAGATGACAAGATATTGGCAGGCGTTCGTACAGGAGAGCCAGGACCACCAAAGGGGCGAACATACCGAATTATATTGCCTTATTTTCTTAGGTACAAGAGCTAAGCCATTCTTGAGCGTTCCGAAACTTTCAATTTGCGGATAATTTAGTCCTCTGAAAGATTGCAGGCCTACAGTTTGGGATAAAATGCACTAAAACGTAAATATTCCCATAGAAAACTGGAAAAGGAAGCAACTTTAGACGGTAGCTAGCACTGCATACCTGCATGATTCCACACCTTCTTTCCTTGAGGTCGTGAAAAAATATTTCACTCCAAAAGTAAAAGCAAACTTTGTATCTACAATTTTGCCAAACTACAGTTTGCGTTAAAATTCATTAAAATGTAAATATGGGAGGAAAACTGGACAAAGGTACACTCAAAAGAATGAGAGCCAACAAAGATATTTTCACTTAGTTGACAAAAAATTATTAAAATAGTTAAGATATTAGTTATATCAACCAAAGCTGATAGTTAACTACAGTAATTTCTTTAGTGATTCAACTAACATCGTAGTTGATGTATCTAACGTCTTAGTTGGTGTATCTATCGTCTTGTCAGGCTCGTATGGGATCAAGACGCTTATGCACAACAATCACAATCTTGTTACAAGCGACCAATTTTTGTTTTCAGTGTAGCAATTTTCGACGGTAACTCTCCTTAGATGATGCCATATCTTCGTTCCTAGAGATCGAGGAAAAAATATTCAATCAATAAAGCTACAGCTAATTTTGTGATCTACAATATTGTCGAACCATAATTAGCATTCAACTGATCTCTAAGGACAGTAGAGACAAAATAACGAAAAAAAAAGACAGCTTTTCCAAGAGGGCGGAGAAAGATATCTCTAGCTGGGTTACTATGATTATATTGTCCTTTATAACATATCAAAAACCCACAACAATCGGACCTCTTTTAGGGTACCGGAACAACGATTACATTTAGTAAATGTATGAAGAAATTCTTTTCATGGGCAGCATCTATTCCGACATACCGTACTTCAAATAACGTTAATCATTAATTTTAGCGTAATTTCTTTCATGTGGTTTGACGCTGTCATTATGACAGGGTTCCATAGTGGCTTAACAATTAAAGTCCTTGACTGTACCTATTATACTTTTGTCAAATAAATGTATCTTTATCCTTATCTTTTTTAATTATAGGTATTATACACTTGTCAATTTAATAAATTTAATATTATGATTGTCAAATGACAGAAACTTTAAAAACTTGCCAATAATAATAATACAAAATGTGGACAGCAAAAGTAAAGTAGAGACGCACCAATAAAAC
Source organism: Acleris literana (assembly GCA_946894065.1). NCBI lineage: Eukaryota > Metazoa > Arthropoda > Insecta > Lepidoptera > Tortricidae > Acleris > Acleris literana. Next base: position 27,592,947 of record OX335668.1, on the reverse strand, counting down.
GATGACAACGTTAAAAAATAAAAATAAAATATATTTAACAAATAATCAATAAGTCAAGTAAAAATATTATTTAAGATCTAAAAATGCTAATAATTAAATGGTTTTGCAGGTGAAGTAACTTTTCACCTGAAAAATCATAAAAAGTATATGAATCAAGACGGCCTTGATTTACTTTTTTACAATGATTAGGTCTTGAGATACCGTATCTGTTATAGGACAGTACCTAGTTACGCCTAGTGTCCTAAAATCGGAACTCGTATCTTAAGAGCTTTCATTATGTTACAGTTGGATAATAGTTATTAATGAAACTGGTAGGTACACAATGAAGCTTGCACGCTCGCAAGCTCGTGCTCTAATCTCGGCACTCGCACCTTAAGAGCTAATTATGTACCGTTGCATACATAACTTTTTCTACAAGGTTAAAATGATAAAAATAAACAATCGCAATTTTTTTTTGTATACCTACTTGCCTCGATTTTTCTGCTGACAAATTACTTGTCAGAAAAGTCATTTTCACAACACTGCTCGGAAATATGGCCATAGATGGTCTTGTTTAGGGTCACAAAACGTCACTTATAAGGACAGACCAAGAATGTTTTTGTCGGCGTGTTTGCTGATTGGTCGAGAACATTGTTGTCCAACTTTAAGAACCAATGAAAATCAATCAATCAATTTTTGTGTCATAGCTCCTTAAAATGAAAAATTGAAATCGACCAATCAGAACACACCATTTTGTGTCGTAAAATATTACGTGTATTTTTGCTAAAAGATACACAGATTAAAAACTATGTCACTGCTTTTTTTTAAATGTAATTCAAACTTGGCCGCTAATCTCGAACCACTAGAGATGAAATTACATGGAAGATATGGCGAAACAAATACAATTTTATATGGAGTTGACATCTTCATCTCGCATGTTAGTTTATTAATCTCGAGTACCACGAGAATAGGGGTCCAGATTAAGAAAAAAAGTTATCTATGGTAAAATTGGCGGTGATGTCACATTAACATGAATTAAAATTTGAGTTTTGAATATGAATGTTTATTTTATTTCCTCTCAGTAGTTGTGAAAAGCACTCTGTCTGCCTCGGTAGAAAGTGCAATTTATGGACTCGTACACTAGATGGCCTCAACTACGTTTCGGCCCTCTATATGACTCTTCCAAAAATCGCGTACTTTCTGTCCTCTGCAACAATGTACTATTTCATTATTCCGATTGGCGTTAATAGTTTGTGAATTTTATTTTTATATATTTACAAATTTCAAGCCAATTTAAATAGTTAATAAAACAGTTCTGACAATTTATCATAAAAGTTGGAATGCCAAATGAAACGCCATTTTGTTGGTATCCATATTGAACGTAACCATGCTAACTAAATAACAAATTGATGGATATTAACCATCTATTTTTAGTTATTTGATTAAAATGAAATTTTAAAGTCATAATTAAAAAAAACAAATTTGTTTTTAGTATACGTAATTTCAATTGGTATGAAAATAATTTTAACGGTGTATTATACAAATTAGGATGTCAAGTCCTCACTAAACGCCAATACTGATAGCCGGAATGACCGTAACCATGGTAATAACAATGCTACACAGTGTTTGATCGGATGCACAAAAATCCCTCTGCTGTTTATAGTATTAATCGATCAAGGATGGATTTAAAATGCCCGAGTAAAACATTCAGGCGTCTATTTCAAACACTTTGTTAAAAAAATATAACTATAAACTTTACGTGAACTTATCATGAAATTTTTGTAATTAAATTCTGAAAACATAACTATGCAAGATATTTATTATAGATAAATATAGTTCGATAAAGCATCTTTAGGCGCATATTTTCCAGTTTTTATTTTAGGAAAAGCGCCTCTGGATTCCGAGTAATTATGTTTTTTCAGATTTTCGTTTTTATTTATTTTCTCCCCAATTCCTCAAAAGTGCGACTTGTGTCTAGCACAGAACGATTGCTCTTAACAAGGCCTATCACTGATAAAAAATTCACGTTCCACTATCGCGGCTTTTGGAAGGAATTAAATTTCAAAAAATAATGTCACTCTATTTGACCTTAATTAATTTCATAGTTATGAACTATGTTTTTTCTATATTACAAAAATTATCTTAATGACATATCATTTAGACAAAATCCGATTGCATGCTTGATAGACCTTTTGTTTTTTTTTCGATGAAGGGTCACATGTTACGTGGGAAGAGGTCCACCCTCGTTAGGGCTTATGCTAAAACTAGTGTTGGTAAAGACTCAAGTCCTTGGAGTCTTCAATTCTAAGACTCGACTTATTTTTTTAGACAATTCATTGAGTCGGAGCTCGAGTTCTTTTAAATAAATATTATGACTTGTGGGGTATCGTTGAATAGGTATTTAGAAATCATATTTAAATTTGTGTAGCAACAGTCGTTTTTTAAAGCTTGCTTTTTGTTATGTTCTTTATATTTACCCACTCTTACAACTTGTTTGACCTTTAGTGACAACCCTAAGTTGTATCACTTTACCTTAGGACGAAATGGTGTATTTCTCGTAAAAGCTGCGATAGTGGAACGTGGATTTTTTATGAGTGTTAGGTCTTGTTAAGAATCGTTCTGTGCTAGACACAAGTCGCACTTTTGAGGATTTAGGGAGAAAATAAATAAAAACGAAAATCTGAAATAACGTAATTACTCGGTATCCAGAGGCGCTTTTCCAAAAATAAAAACTGGAAAACATGCGCCCAAAGATGCTTTATCTAAAATAAATATCTTGGATAGTCACGTTTTCAGAATTTATTTACAAACATTTCATGACAAGGTAACGTAAAGTTTATAGTACGCGAGTAGAAAATAGTTATTTATTCAACTGGCATATAAATATCGCTAAGGTTGACACTTGTCACTATCATAATAATACTGCAATAAACTTCAACCGTAGGGTGGTAGACCACATTTTTGGCCAACTGTACAAGGATTTAAGTCAATTTTTTTTTATTGATCCTTATTGTAAGTCTGATCAAAAATAGTAATTAGCGTGATTTAACTTTTGCCGCAGTGTTGTATTGTTGCCGAAGTACAGTGGGCTTCATAAGTGCATGGCCACCTTAACGTCTATAATGCTGTGAACACGTGAGCCCGCCTTCGTAAGAAACAACCTAGATGGCGTTGTTAACTGATGCAGTTCGATTATTGTTTGCTACAAATATTTGACGTTTTAGTATTAGAATCGTTAATTTCGCCAGTTCACCAGAAGGGGCGCTCTGGCTTAGTTAGTTGATACCCTGCTTAAAGCCTTAAACACAGGGTCAGACCGTGGGTCGGGAGATCGATTCTATTATATTTTTTTTAACTTATGTTGTTTCACGAAATAAATGAATGTATTCTTTTTTTAATTATTATCGTTTTCAAAAAATGATACTTTTGTTATTCAAAATAAAAAATCTTATTTTCTTATAACTTATAAGTATAATATTTGTTTCTTAAAAATTTCAATTTAGTAAATTGTAAACTTGGATTGTTTATAATATTACATTTGCAACAATAAAACGACTACCTATTACCTACCATATTGAGGTAATAGCTTAAGTATTCGTTTCAGAAATTGTAAAGAGATTGAAGCTTAACCACAATAAAATAGTAATTTTTAACAAATATATTGTTAAACTAGAGACCGGGTTACCTTAACAGTCAAACGCATTATATTTAACTATGTTATACAGTTTTGACCACTTATAATATAATATATAATAATAATAACTGAAAAGTCGTGTATATATTAATGGTGTGATTTTTTGTTTGACCTTATATTTAAAATAAGATAATTATTTATTGTCACAAAATAGTATAAACACGAAAAAAAGGCGAAAACAATGTTTAATTTTGCATTCATTACTTACGTTAACCCGATCTTCAGTTATCCACTCACATCACTTATATACTAAACTTCAACACCTAGTGTAACTCTTACAGAGATTGGAACCACGAATACTACCACAAATGTTTGAACACTGATTTTCTAAGGCTTTCGGAGTTCGCTCATTCTGGTGATTATGTTGGACAATAATACCTCTTACAATTTATGCTTCATTATATGCTTTTTTATGGGTTTGGCAGCATGCCTACGATAATGCAGACCCTCACTGTAGAACATGACGAATAGCATCCAAACTTGTATTAAATAATCCAGCGTAGTGAGTTCTTGGTTTAAATCCATTCCTCATAATCCCTCACCGTGGCTTGACACGGGGTGTGCTGTTGCTGTGCTTATGAGTTGTGGTCTACAGACCCGTTCTTTGCCGGGGTAGCAAAGATCCCTCCTCTTCAAAGCGCCGTACCCATAAAACAACAGTTTTCATCTGTAAAAAAATAGAATTTGTAATAACAATTAAAGATATAAGTAGAATAAAATAAATAAATACAAAAAGAAATTATTTTTTATTAAAAGATGAGTAAAAAAATACTACTTACGTTCACACCGGTTTCTCTAGCAATATCTGACAAGTTCCTGCCTTCACACAAACCAACCAATAATTTGCTTTATTTTGACGAGGTCAATATTGCAACGAGAAGTCATATTTTCAACAAAAGTAAAATCTTAACATAAGGCAATCGATTAAGCAGCTAACGAACGAACGAGCGTAAGTCTTTGTAATAATCAGTCTGGCATTTATAAATCTTTATCAGTCTACCCTCTAGTAGTGATCTTACTAAACGTGTTTCTGTTTCTTGTAAAAATATGCAAATCTACATTTTTAAACTACTAATGAATTTCGTCTTTTTCAGTTAATGGCTCGATGGTCCAACGGCACAAATGGCCGCCTCGATACACGGTCCCGAATGAGTCCCGGGTTCGATTCCACTTCGTGGATGAAAAGTGTTTTTGATTTGGAATTGACTAATACTCAAAACTACTTCAATCATCTATTATCGGGTGTACCAGAAAGTATAAGCATAAGTTAAAATGTAATAAAACTGTAACTGGTATGTTTTCAAATATATTTAATCAAACGTATCCATAAGATGTTATTATTACTACAAGTTTAGGCAAGTTATACATCTTAACATTCAGTCATAAGCCAAAGACCGCACCTTGGACCTGACGCTTGCCATAAGCTTCAGCACAGATTTATTTCCAACGACTTTGGAGGCTTTTGTCCAGTTTTTTTTAAAAGCATCGATTGAATTTGCTGCCCTAGTATGTTTTCTAAGGTACGCCTTGGTGAGAGCCCAATAAGTCTCAATTGGCCGGGCCTGAGGACAGTTTGGTGGATTCATCTCCTTAGGCACGAATTGGACTTTGTTGTCTTTGTACCAAGCCATTGTGGCCTTTGAGTAATGTACCGACGCCAAATCCGGCCAAAACAGTACGGGGCCATCATGCTCGCGGATCATGGGCAATAGGCGACGATTCAAACACTCTGAGATGTAGGTATCAGACTTCATAGTTTGCGTTGTTACGTAAGGCTTTGATATTTTACCGCATTCACATATCGCTTGCCAAACCATTGCCTTTTTACTGAACTTCTCTGTAAAAATTGATTTTTCAGCATCACTGATGTCTTGACCTTTCCGGACAGTATAAAATTGGTCCCCTGGGAGCATTTTGTAGTCGAATTTTACGTATGACTCATCATCCATAATTACGCACACTTTATTTCGACACAACAGATGGTCATATAGCTTGCGAGCCCTCGGTTTGACGGATGCCGCTTGTTTGTCACTTCGCTTAGGCTTTTTCTGCTTCTTAAAAGTCTTAAGATCATTTCTTGCCTTGGCACGTTGAACGTTTCTTACTGATGTCCGCAGTTTTTTCGCCACGTCCCGTACAGATAGGTCCTTTTTCCTATTATATGCTTGTACAATTTTCTTATCCAAATTTCGGTTAACGGGACCCGGTTTCCGCCCACATTTAGGTTTGTCGTGAAAGGTTAAACTCTCGCCATAATTTCGTATGGCTGTACGAACAGCTCCGATGCTGACCCCTTCCATTTTTGCCAACTCTTTAAGGGTAATGTTAGCAATCGAGCACCAATTGTGCACGATCTGCTTACGTCTTTCGGGAGATATTCCTCGCATTTTGCGTTTTAAGAAAGTGACATGCTTTATGACATATAATTGTTATAAATAAAAGTATAGATTCTTAGTTTGAATGTTTTTTTTTAATAATATAGTCTTGTAAAAAAAAATGCCAGTACTTTAAATCTGTGCTTATACTTTTTGGTACACCCGATATACTAAAATACAAAAAAGCAATGTTTGGTTGTAGTACGCGGATAAAAATATTTTTATTATTTTAAGAGATTACCTGCAACAGCGCCGTCTAGTAAGATCTTGTTGAACCACTATGAGCAGATAAATGGCGTCAGTTTGCTTCAGAGCATTATCTTTCCGAGTTTTCATGCACTTATGAAGCCCACTGTACACAGTAAAATAAACTTTCGATTACCAAAACACTTTCATTATATCTTCGTTACTGAATTTCTCCAGCATGTGGTATTAAACCATCAATTGTGCTGATTATTTCTTGACATTTTGTCACAAAATGTTTCTTCACAATTTCGTGACGGGACAACTTTTTTAGAAACACTCTAAAACGATACATTTTACTTGATGGGTTTTATGCTCGAGTTTTACACTCTGCTTCTCACTTCGATTGCAAGGAAATAAAACAGTGATAATGTAAAACAACTTACATGAATGAGAATAAATTGACTTGTTTGCCGCTTCTCCAGACTTTGAAATTTTCATACGTTTTAAATTAATTTTCCTGGATTTAGGCGGCAATGTCTGTTCAATAAGTTCTTTTACATTTTTTTCTACTAGTGTGTTAGGTGTGAGCATTATTTCCGCCTGTATTTCATTTTATTTTAATTTTTAATTTTCTGCAATAGATTTTTAACTTAGGTCGAACGCAATACTGCCAAGTTATACGTTGATTTTTTAATGTTTTTGTTAATAATGCTTGTTTCTAATATATTTTTTTTGTTAGATTCAACATAGAAGGCAAAAAAATTAAGTAAATGTATTCAAATAACAAGTTTATTAAATGCAGTCACCTCGTCGGTCTGGCTGTAGGCTTAATTGTCTTAGTCTAGATAACGACATCACTTTATGCACTAGTCATTGGCACTAGTGCATAAAATGCGATTTTATGCAGCCCACCTATTTTACCCAGCATAAAGAAGGACTTTACGAGCATGAGAAGTGAAAAAATACTTATAATCTTGTATTTGTACCATTTCCTCGCATTGTTTGAGAAAAGCATTATGTGTGCCTCGGCGGAAACGAGCATTTCCTGACTCGTATTTTAGCAGGCCTCGCTATTGCTCGGCCTGCTAACAACCTCGCCAGGAAATCCCTTACTTTCCACGTCTAGGCAACAATGTACTATTTAAATTTTTCTGGTAAGGCTATAAGAACTTTTTTTTTAATTTTGCCTGTGCCTGTAACTCAGCACTTCGCGGGCTGGTTTTACAATAGTAAGGTTAAACCGAGCATGTGGGAGATAATAAAAATTACATGGTATTAGATATTTCTAGGAAGTACGAGTACATACGATTATAATATAACCTACAAAGTATTGGAGGCATAAAATCATATCTATAATGCGACCCCAACGCGCCTAAATAGGCCTTATTTACTCCTGTAGAAAGTACATTTACTTTTACAGCCTACGTTTGCAGTTTCACGCTCGAATGGCAGGATTGTCAGAAATTATGAAAATTTCAATTTAAAAAAAATTATAAGGGAAACGCTCAGGGGCTTGTGAGGTCATTCTTATTTTTAAGTTCCGTAGCTATTCTAGAGTACCTATTCCAGTTAAGATTTCTGATTAGCATACCCCGTTATCAGTGTTGCAGAATCATTGAAAACCCTAGGGTTGGCACTGCACATATTTTTTTAACTAACATATATAACCACCTTATTGATACACCTTTTTTAATGGATATATTTTAAGTTTTAAAACAAAATAAAACCTCTTTTCGGCCCGTAATTAAAAGAGGTTTTATTCTTTTTTCAAACTCCATATTAGGTGGTTGCGTCTAATATGGATTAATGTCGTATATAATTCGTTGGCTTAGTATTCAGTTAAAATCATGAATATCCTCAATGCCGATGGCTAAATTAGAAGTAATCCGAATGCGACGCGGAAATGGTTCATAAATTTAGTACATATAATCAGATTATATAAATTAGGTAAAGCATTATGTCAATCTGCAATAGACAGTAATATTTTTCAAATACATAAGCTTATTCGATAATAGTTTTCTTTTAAATTTATGTTTCAGTTTTTTTTCTGTTACAGATAAAAATACGATACATTTGTGCCCATGCACTATACATTTTTAAGTAAGATTCCTAAGATTCTTGTTAAAACATGTTGACATATATAAGTATGGCGATTGTTGGGATGAAGTCGTCGAAGTGTTTAGAAAATTTAAAGAATGTGAAAATGGGTGGTCAACAGAAGAATTAAATTGTACCTACATTGCAATAGCCAAACATCAGAATTAAGAAAAATGGTAATGATTATATCACCTCAACAAATGGAAACGTTTTGGATGGAAGTGGTTAATGGAATTGAAAAGTATCTTGTAGTGTAGTTTATCCCTAAATAAAGTGCTCTTGAGATAAACCTTATCCATCCAATAAATTACTACAATTCTGTTACTTTACCTGTAAAAACATTCTTCTAACAAAAAAAAATTATATACCAATATGTTACATGTCACATTGAAAATGAAATAAATATTGTGCGACAACTCTAAGACTAAGTTTCAATGGATCCGCAACACTGATAACGGGGTTTGCTGATCAGAAAAAAAGCTACACGTCTAATGTATACTATTGTATGTTCATATGTGACGGCTGGTTTTTTGATAGACGAACGCACATTTAACAAAAATATTTTATAATAAAGCGTTTAATCAAAATGTTTATCTTAACAGATTTGCAGGGCTTTTAATAATATTTTGTATTCTCTTGCTTACTTTAATAAATAAAAATACTTAACTTTTCTCGTTAACAGAGAAACTGACAATCCTAATATATTTTTTTTTCTATTTTCACACACCACAACTTTCAGTACTAACTAAACAGATTTGGTATTTTCTTATAATTCATGAATACAACACTGTATCTTTCTTCTTCTTCCCAACGCATCTAATTCAATCCAACCAAAGGTAAGATTGGACTGCACGGCGCCGCGGCACACGCATCTTTAACTAATGCATTGCATTACCTGTAGCGCCCGTAGCTGACGCGCTAGCACCGTCTCGCGCGCAGCCTTTATTTATAAGGAACTTACAAGAGACGCTGCGAAGAAGTGATTATTGCATGTATACTACGCTTAGTTAACGCTTGCTTAACAGACAAAAATGAATGGCCTAAACCGGAAACTTAGTCAATAAAAATTTGTTCAAATGCAAAAGCTTTATCTTGTCTAGTCTAGGGGACACCGTTGATGTAGGAAAACATATAGAAACTTTTATGTGATCGTTTGGCACCTAGGTATCACTCTCGTAAGATATTTGGCATGTTTTCCTGCTGAAATACGGATGTTATTTGATAATATACCTATTTAATTTAATATTTTTTGCTTTATATAATGCTAGACTAAGTAGTACAGTCAACAGCATAAATAAGTGATCATTTATGTACCTTGTCGCTTTCAATCGTTTCACAATTTATTTTGTATGACATTTCAAACATGACGTTAAAGTTACAAGGTACATAAATGATCATTTATTTATGATGTTGATTGTTCCCTTGTAATATGAAATAGGTATGTTTAAAAACTTACTGACTGCCAAGTTTTTTGCGGCGTATCTTCTCAGCAGTGGTCTCCTCTTGGGAAGCGCGGAAGATTCCTGACGTGTAAAAGTGCCCGTGCGGCCTACTTACTGAATAAATGTATTTTATCTTATCTTATCTTACATTACACCTGCTATTACGCTGGCGCAGGATTGTTAATACGGTCCCGTTATACTTTTGTACGGAACCCTAAAACTTTAGACAGTTTTTAACCGACTTCAAAAAAGGAGGAGGTTCTCAATTCGTCTGTTTTTTTTATTATTTTTAATGTTTGTGACCTCACGACTTTCGACTGGGTGAACCGATTTTGATGATTCTTTTTTTATTTGAAAGCTGGTGCTTCCCGATTGGTCCCATTCTTATCAAAATTAAGATCTGATGGTGGAATCCATGAGGAATCGACGGAACTCTTCAAAATTTAAAGGCATACCTATAGCGATTTTAGTATTTTTCATTGTAACTCGTGTATTTGGTCTTGGAAAGCACTATTTGGTGAAGTGGAACTGATGATGAAGACCACAGATGGCCACCGAAAATCCTAAACGGTATATATTTCGAGGGTGGCGACAAGATACTTCGATTAAGATAGTTGAGCGACTATGACGAAGTATATTTAGGTTTAAATATATGACTATGACTTTCCCACGGCGTTGCTTGCGGCGAGATTGAAATGTTCTATTGTTTCTTATTAATTGAGAAGTGGGAGAATAACAGCATAACTATGATCACTAAAAAGTATTAAATAAAAAAAAAGTTTAAAAAACAAAACCCCGCCTTCAAAAAACAAAAAATAACTTCATTAAAATGGTAGGTAAATAGGTCAGTCCAACTGAAGTCGGCGTCCAACAATATTTTAACCAAAAGCAGACTTCAGTTGGACTGACCTATTTACCTACCATTTTAAAGAGGTTATTTTTTGCTTTTTGAAGGCGAATTTTTGGATTTTTTAACTTTTTTGTCGATTTAGATTTCTGATGAGAGAACATGTAGCTGTTTAATGGGGTGGGACCCACTTTAAATATTCAGTTCGTGTATTATCATGAATTACTCTTATCTATGCGTAATCTACGAGAACATCTTATCAGGTAAGCGGACTGATATTTTAAAAGTATGTCATTTGCGTATTGCTTTAACATTTCCACCCTGTTAATTATTATTGGAAATAGTTTTTAATATTTGAGATCGTGCGTCGACGCTGCGACATTTTTGATTCCGATAAGGATAACTTTCTACTAAATATTAGAATAATGTGTTCAATCAAAACTTGGACCTTTTATTTTCCAGGACGACACATTGCCACAATTTTCTTACACACAAACGTCTGTCGTTTTTTGGGGAGATGAGGCAACACCTACATACATACACAATACTCAACACAGATGCACAGACACACCAAAAAACGAAAACATTCATACGAGGGCTGTTTGAATATCTACCCGTTTATGGAAAAAACCGTTATTTTTGCATGTGCATTTATTTTTCTACATAGTCACCTATTAACTCTATACATTTGTTCAACCGCTATTCAAGCTTCAATAAGCCACCAAAAAAATATGATTAATGAAAGTCATTAAAATAGGCCTCTGTGGCGGCAATGACTTCGTCATCGATCCAAATCGCACACCACCGAGCCATTTTTTTTAGGTGGGAAATAAAAAGAAATCGCTTAGGGCCAAATCTGGAAAATAGAAGTGTGAGGCTGTAGTTCGTAGCGTAACTGTGTTACTTTAGCCGCCACGTTGTCGTGATGAAAAAGTACTTTTCTCTTCTTTAAATTGGGTCGTTTGTCCTTCAACACAGCGTCAAATATATTTTATAATTTGGTATAGTACTATCCTGTTATCCTTATCGTATTCCAACATTATTAGTTTTAAAGAAAATCAAGATTATAGCTGAAAATCGGGCAAACTTACACGGTTTCACGGTACATACATCTAATTTGAAGCAATGATTAAAAGTGTTATAGCTATATGAAATAATTTCTTAAATAAAAGTAACCACGCCTACTTACTATGACAAAATAAATGTTTAAATAAGAAAAAACGGCCTGCGAAAACGCAGAAAATATCTTATTTTAAAATGATAGGTAATAGGTTAGTCCATCTGAAGTCGGCTTTAGGTTGAAAATATTGTGAGTCGCGGGCCTGACGACCTTTCATTTTAAAAGAAGTTATTTTTTGCGTTTTAAAAGGCGGTTTATTGTTTTTTTAAACGTATACTTTTTAGTGATAATAATAAGCTTATGTACTTAGTCCCACTACTTAGTTGATATGAAACTTTAAGAGATTTCCAGCGCCGCAAGCAACACCGCGGGAAAGTCATAGTCATATTTAAACAATTAAAAGCTCTTCGTTGTTGTCGCTCAACTATCTTAATCGATATATCTTATCGCCACCTTTGAGGAGTTCCGGTGGCCATCTGTGGTCTTCATCATCAGTTCCACTTCATCAAATGATACTTTCTAAATGCAAATGCTAGATTTGTTACTAAAAATACTAAAATCGCTATATGTTTACCTACAATATTTGAGGAGTTCCGTTGCTTCCTCACTGATCCCCACATCAGATTCAGAGTTGGTGATAATTGGACCACCTCGGAAGTATAGGTACTCTAACAAAGCATAAAAATTATTGATTTCGGTCCACAATTGACGGAGAAAACGGTAAAAATACATACATTGGAGCGTACAACCTCCTCCTTTTTCGAAGTTAGTTAAAAATGGCGGAGCTATTTAGAAAAATGGGTATACTTCGTCAAAAATTTAGAAAGAAGATTTTTTATTATCTCTGATCTGTTTTCAAAGTCATAATAGACAAATGTTTGAAACATAATGTAAACAAATAATCGCAATACGATATAACTTATTATTTCAGAATATTATAAGTATTCAACTATTTAGTTATTACCTAGACCTCACTTGGGTATGGCATCGTCCTAATCCTAATAGAACGCAATTGCGCGATCATCGCGCGAGTAAGCGATGCGACCATACTTGAACTTGGGATCGCGAGCTTGCGATGATCGCGCAATCGCGTTCTATTAGGACGACGCCTATGGATGAACTTCGCCAAAATGTCTGGATATGTTTTCGTTGGTATGATTGCCTTGTTGGGCTTTTTTTATAACGCACGCACCGCCTTCGCACCGCATATTGACGCACTACTCAGTTTACGTATTTCAAATATTCATGTTCGTAAGAAATATTATTTCATCCTTCGCACGCGTCAATATTCCTGGCAAGGAGCTCCGCCACTCCGGGAGCTTGAGAACAGTTCCCCGTAGGATGGCACTTGTGGACAAGAACCTGCGTGTCATTGGTCCCACATACTATGAGCGTCTACCCGCTAAACTTAAAAATGTACCAACCGACGAAGCATTTAAACATCAGCTGAGAAACTTTTTATTATATAATTCATTATACTCCGTGTTAATATATGAATAGAAAATATAATAGAATAGAATAGAAAGCATTTGTTCACAACAATAACACATAAATATAACATAAAAAATAAGGAAAAAAACGACAGATAGTGTAATTGTTGCGAAACGTTCCCAACTCAGCATGAGCTAGCTGTGAAGCCAACGCTGGTCTTCCGTTGGGACCGCTCGGTGAAAATACGGAAGGTGATACAGATATTACAAGTAATTTAATTTAAAACAAAAGCAAAATAAAAATAAAACCACTATAAAGAATACTAAGGCCTCACTCGCACGAGCGCCTCTCCAACGCGCGTTGAAAAAAACGTCCGTGCTAATGTGGGCTAACGTGTGTGTCAGTCGTTCATTATATATACTCGTAAATATGCAACTTAAACCGTAAAATTATTATTGTTTATTTGACCTTAATCACTTTTTGTATATTGACACCGAAAACTGACCATTTATTAGTTGTTTATTAATGTTGTCTTTGATTATTTGAGTGTTATTTTTGTATTATTATTTTGTACCTACTTAATGTTGACAATAGGTATCAATGTTATTTCGTATGTTTTGACATGCAATGCAATTTATAGTGTAATATTACATTGATAAATAAATAAACTAAACTAAACTAACCTAATAAGCGTGCTAAGTAATTAAAAAAATATCAGATTTTTTTGTTGCGTCATATTAAAAAGACTCGCGGAAGGGTCTGTTGTATGGGCCATATGAGCCCCCCTTAATAATTATTTTATTTTAATTTTATGATTTATTTTTAAAGTGAATTTATAACTAAATATTCTGTGAATATTTCAAGCGTCTACCTGTTGCCGTTATTAATATCGAGCAAAAAATGGCAACAAAAACACGTTTGTTGTATAACTTAAATATTTATTTTATTCTGTTTTTAGTATTTGTATGTTATAGCGGCAACAGAAATACATCATCTATAAAAATTTCAACTGATACAGCCTGGTGACAGACATACAGACGGACAGACGGACGGACGAACAGTCTTAGCAATAGGGTCCCGTTTTTACCCTTTGGGTACGGAACCCTATAAATAAAAACAGCTTATTAAATTTCGGACGGATTAAGATGGACATACAACTTTAGTCCGTTTCATATTGACAGCTACCTTGTCATAAAAATCTCATATACAAACATAACCTGTGATTTTGCGCCCTCTCCTTTCTCTAAGTTTTCGCTATTGTCTCTGGATTTCATTTAATTTTTCGACTGCTTACCCACACCGGACTTTTGATATTGCCTGCTTCGACGATAACTCTTGCTTTGTTCCCTGGACTGGACCTTTAGCTGCTAACACGACATGGAACCGATACTGGAATTTCTAGAATTCTGTTTTATTTATTCTCGTGGTAGGTATTTAATTTGGCTCTATCATGGACGCTAACGAAGACCAACGATGGAGAGAACCTAAAATGTGTTTTTTACCAAGATGCACTAATAATGACATTAAAAACTCTGAGAAGAGAATATTTTCTATTACGAAAGAACTAAAGGAAAAGTAGCTAGATTCTAGTAAAGACTGTATCGAAAAGTATAAGAACAACTGTAACGGGCCGCCTTTAATGACAAGCCGAAAAGTGGTCGACGAACTGGCTCACATAATTGCAAAATCGACTCTAAAAATATTGCGAACAATGAAAAAGTCGCACAGTGCTTCGATAAGAGATGTGGCTAAACAGTGCAGAACATCTGTACGAATTTGGATCAAAGTGGATAAAGCATCTGTCACTCTCGTACTTATTCACGTGTCAGAAGGTGACGGACGCTTTGTCCACAGTTTGTCACGCGATAAACGCAGCCATATTAACCCCCCTGGAACCAATCAAGTCTACTTAGTCGTGATAGTTTTCCTTTAACCCCGCATGAATTATTAAGGAGAAAGAATAAAAAAATTTTTTTTGCAAAAAACTATTTGCTTAATATAATAAATAGTAGGTAAGTACTTGTCAAAAAAAAAATTTTGGATATATTCAAGAAATTACAGTAGCTATATATGGCCTCGTATGCATTACGGTGAAAGAAAGTGACATCATATATGGCTCCATATGCGGTCAAGTACCAACGCGCGTTACCAACTATATTATTATTTAAAACTGTACTATTTTAAATCAAATCATTTCAAATATTATCCTATTTGTCTGATTTCCTAAGCATGTAAGCCACGTGTTGGCCCGGTCCTCACGCTATAAGTCAATGGGCCGACATGACTATCACTACAGAGTATAAAACAAAATCGCTTCCCGCTGCCTGTCTGTCCCTATGTACCCTTTGATCTTTAAAACTACGCAACGGATTTTATGCGGTTTTTTTTAACAGATAGAGTGATTCAAGAGGAATGTATAATAAGTTTTGGATTATGTACGGGTATAACCGAAAACTGGCATAAACCGAAGCGAAGCGATTTGTTAAAAACACCCTCGGTGCGCGACTCCGACTCGCAGTTGACCGGATTTTTTTTTTGGGTTTAGGTTTATAATCATACTAAATTTGACGCTTGCTTGCTTGCTTGATTTATAGCAAACTAACTAAAATATAACGCAATTTGATAATTACGTAGGTATGACTAAAAAAAAACAATTATTCTACGCGTCATCAATCTTTTTTTTTCGTAATCGTGTAAATATTGACAACCCTAGCCTTAGGCTAACTTGTGGCATGTATGTTCTAAGAAACACTTTGCAACATTACCCATCCTCGTATTAGCTTTAAATCGTTACATTTACAAGTAAAAGTACGTGAAGTAACAAAAAGACCATTATTATTTACCATATGAACACTCCCCAAGAAGCTATCTTATGTATTTACAGACTTATAATAAAAGTTTTTGAGACACCGAAAAATCACATGGCCGTTTTGCAAGCTTTGACAGCTTTGACAGCGACTGCTGCGTTTAAAACTATTAGTGTTGCCATATATATATATATTTTTTTGAAATGGGTTTCCAGGTAAATGATAGTATTTCTCCCATTAATAGTAGTAAAAAATATGTAACGGTTTGGTAGAAAATCATATTTTTACAAAACGGGTAATGTTGTAGCTAGTTGGCAAAGTTTCAGCAGTTGTCGGTAATTAAAAGCATAATAGACGAAAATGTTAGACACAAATATTTTTATTTTAAGTTATGTCGAAAATCTCTTTATAATTTTTTATAAATGTTTTAATGACCTAATCAAATAAAAGTATTACAAATATGTTTCTTTTTAAATAAAATATGTACATAATATGGCATATTATTTCACATGTCATGGAGCTTCCTTAGTGGATCTCTACATTGTATAAGGTTCTATGTGCAAAATTTCAAGTCTCTAGGTCCAGCGGTTTGGGCTACCTAACTATATCAACAATCAGTTTAGAATTTAATATACCTATACGACAACAAACATAATTGATTTCTCTTTCCGGTGCTTTGGAGGTTGGGGCATAAGAATAAATAATAACTAGGTACGTAGAAGCGAAACTCCCTGCTCCCGACGCGCGCTCGACGCGTTAGATATCTACTATAATGTCGTATATATTCCGGTATATTAATATATATTATAGCTCCGTTTGTGATAGGCTTTTAGGCCGTGCAGCGCGGCGCCGCGCGATCGTTGTATGTTTCACCGCGCGTGTCGCGATTTGATTTTTTTAAACGTCCCTATTATATTAGCTATGGGAAAACATTATTGCAGTCTATTTGGCTGTAAAAGTAAAAGTGACGAAAACCTAATTAGTAGATAAGAATAATATTTTGTAATAAAGCTTTTTGAACTTAATTAAAAATCACATGAATGGTCCGGAAAGGAACGTAAAAAGTAACTCCGGATCCCAGACTACAAAACTTATTACCTATAGATTCCGTTTCCTTGTTTCAAATATGATTAATAGCTACTTAAGCCATGTTATTTTCTGGAGTTAATCTTAATGTCATCAAAAAGTATTATTAGGTAATTTAACGTTGAAGATAAACATATATAACATTTCGTGATTAAACTTGTATAAAAAATCCATAAACCGATTAAAATATTTCGCAAGTGACAGCACTAACTTTGGGCGCGGAAGACAGAGGGCTGTAGCGGGCTGAAGGCGCAAGTAGTTATTATTTAATTAATTCTTATGGATTGGTGTTGGGGTATAAATTGTACAATTAATATTGTGACATCTTCAAATTGCATATTCAGGGGCAAATTATTACATATTCCTACGTCGTTTCCGTTATATTCTAATAATAATAATTTTCATCAAAATTCACTTCTGATAATGGAATCTATTGGAATTGAGGGACCTCGTCAAATATGATAGGCATACACATAGCGATTCTGGTATTTTCAGTAACTCGTCCAGTATTAGCATTCAGAAAGTATCATTTAGAATCATTGAAGACCACAGATGGCCATTGCCACTTCTCAATGATACCTCCTGTAAGGGTGATTACGACGAAGCAAATTTAGATTGTGACCAAAAACTAAAAGAACAATAAAAAAAATTAAGAACCGTCTTCAAAACCCACTAATAAGCATTTAATAATAAAGGGTTTCCTCGGAATAGGTACTATTGGGTGTGGGGTTTTGGAGACGGTCTTTTTTTGGTCTTTTTTTTCGGAGGTGTTTTTCAAGGTTCGTTTATCTTAAAAGTAGTTGTTGGTTTATTGATATTCGTGGGTAGCTTTTCATTTTTGTTTCCGTAATTTTGATGTCTCTTGTGACTCTGTAAGATTTATTTTCTTTTTATCTGTACTCTACTGATCCGCTTATGGTTTTCGGTTGTTTAGAATTACAACCTTATCTTATTTAATGATTAACCTTGATATTTCTTTATTATCTTCGATCTGAAGTTCCTTACGCGTTTTCTGTATTTTGGGAGGGGTAAATCTCCTTTAATATAATAGGCTGTTGTTTCTAGCTTTTTCTTGTTCCTTCCTAATTCCTAATTTTAGCCCCTTTTTGAGTAGCGCGTTGTAACGATGGAACTGACTATTTTGGGTTTGTTTTTTCTAGCGGATTAAATGCTTCTGCTATAACAGTTGATGTTTAGTACGTACGTAGAACTTTTATTTCTAGATCCCAATAACACCTTTCGTGTTCTTCGACTGCGAAAATAAGTAGAATTTTCCTTCTTATATATAGATCTCTCTAAATGTATTGATCAATATATTATTTATGAAATGTCAAAGAAACAGGTGTCTTTAGATTCGTCTTCGTTGTGGGAGTAACATACCTATACTAAAGTATTTTAATAAAAGTAATGAAACTCCTCTCATGAAATTTAATATTTTTTTCATATGTAGACGACTGTATCAAAAATGCAGACGGATTTTTAAAGCTAGCTTCTTACAGTATAAAAATGTACTTATTAGGGGTTTTGTTACCAATTGTAATAAATAGGCGCACTAGTAACAATATATAGGAGGTACTGCGCAGTTTCTGCAACATATCGGACAGATTCGTGTCTAAGATAAGACGTAGACGAGCCCCCTGCCTTTGTTTGTCTCTTTACCTACTCTCATTGTTTAATCAACAGAGAGAACTAAACGGATAAGATAAAAATGGCCTTTGCTAACAAACCGACTCTCTCTCTTCACGATACGACACATATATGTAAACATTCAACAATTTCATGTCAGGCTGACAGCCCTTTGGCTTATAGCAAATATTTTCTAACCAAGACTGATAAAGCGGGCGACAGACGATTGGGCAAGCACTTATATGCTTCCTTGAAGGCTTACGTAATTTATTTACTTGGGACAGCAAGGAAAAATACGTAGGTAATGCAAAATTTCCCGTCTAATTGCAAAATGCTACAATACGTAGGACAATCATTTTTAGTGGGGTAGCTTTTAAAAACTGGGGATTGTGATGTATGTCACTTAAAATACATGAAATCAATAATAGTTGTATAAAATATCATTTTCACTAAGTTTTGTCTTAAAGTAAATACAGGGTTCGGTAGATTAAGTGTCCTAGTTTAAAATAGCCATAAAATTATAAGAAAACTTCAAATTTCAATACTGAACATGTTTTTATTTTAAGCATACTCTATTATTTACAAAATCAATTCATTCGCTCAAATCGCTCTCCTTTAGCTAGTATAACTTTACGCATTCTACTATAAAATGAATTGCACGCGGCACGCACTACCTTATCGGGTATGTCATCCCATATCTTGACCAACCGATCCTTGAATGAATTTAAATTCATACCCAGTGCTTCCAATCTTGCTAAGCATATATCCCCATATCGAAAAGTCCAATGCATTCAAGTCTAGTGAAGGTGCCGGACAATCTTGCCAAGGTATAAAATCCGTCAAATTTGTTCGACACCAGTCTGGAGTACGTTTAGCCTTGTGAGATGGGGCACTGTCTTGTTGAAAGCAATAATGGTCGTTTCCATACAATTTTCGGTCATTTTCTAGCATATGACCCTGCAACACGTTCTGAATTTAGTAGCCTTGATTGATTTTGACTCCCTGATCAATGAGCAGTAGTAGCTTGCCTCTAGCTAGGCCATATCGCATCCCATACCATGACAGCTGACGCACTTTGAAACCGTTGTATGATTAATTTGTCCATTAGAATATCCCTCAATGAAGCACAATAAATACGATCGTTTTGTTGATTGTAAGTCACAATTTGTGACTGTCTTGCAATTGGAACATCTTTTCATCGGAAAAAGTAATTATAATATAATTTATAAATAATGCAAAGCTAGCAAGTCCCTAAATTTTTTTACTCTAGTTTTTTCTGGACATATGCTAATCCGTGATTTTTTTGTTTTCTCTAGGCCTTCAATCTAAGATCATATTGTAATATACGACTCATTGATCGTCGGGATATTTTCAAATCTTTAACGAGTTTACTTGCACATTGGGCTGGATTTCGCCTAATACGCTCACGAAAGTTTTTAATTATATTTTTGACGCGTACAGACGGTTTTTGACCAGGTTTAGGCCTAATTCCTGAAGATCCCGTTTCTTTGAATCGCTTAATGGTCCGCAATATGAACCTTACAATGATATCTAAATGTTTTAGCTTTTTAAATATCTCGCACGGTCGGAATTTTTGCTTGTATAAATTAACAACGAGCTGGCGTTGCGCGTCCATAGATGAAAACGATATAAAAACAAAAGATATCATGCTGACGTCTAGAAATCATAAAAACTAATAAATTCTCAATTAAAAATAACATAATAATGTGAAAAAAAGTTCCGTTACGTTGAAGTAAAATGCCAATACAAAACTAGGACACTGCCCTACCCTGTATACATACATCGTACATATATACTCGTAAATCGCCCGTAAATAAAATCAAATATAATGACAGATGCGGAATAGAGTGTGACAGCGATAGACAGCCGAGAAGATATGATATTTAGAACTGATGTCCCGCTTTTAGTCCCACTTTTGTAGGAATAAATGTCGCGATTAAGTTGCAGCAGATAGATGGCGTCTCTAGAGGTACTTTTTCTAGATATTGCTCTTCTGTAATTATATAAAAACTATTTTTGAAGAATTGAAGTAATTTAGAGGTTTTGTTTATTCCGCCATGCTGACAATTGTTTTCACATTATTCTGATATTGGGCAGGCCAAGGTCAGTATACTTCGTCGAATTAAAAATACGACTGTGTACCTAAAGTGCCACGTCATCTGCACAGTATATATATAGCTAAAGCAGTAAAGAAGCTCCGAACAAACGCTCGAAACGACGCACTCACACAGACGCACGCCTCTACAAGACCGCTAAGCGGACATGGCGGTGCTGTTAGACGCGAGTGTCGCGTCGAGACGTACGGTTTCCTTTGCATTTTATATTTTTTCTTCTTTCTTTAGTAATTCGACTTATTGTTTCCAAAGTCCATATCTGGGGATCTGTGTGGTCTCCGACAACGAATCCGTTG
This sequence comes from Acleris literana, assembly GCA_946894065.1. Classification (NCBI taxonomy): domain Eukaryota; kingdom Metazoa; phylum Arthropoda; class Insecta; order Lepidoptera; family Tortricidae; genus Acleris; species Acleris literana. The sequence continues at coordinate 27,571,826 of OX335668.1, read as the reverse complement.
ACAGATTGAGAAGAAGTAGCCGCCATTTTGAACTTTTTAGTTACTCGACTGATTGCTTCCGAAATCAATATCTGGGGATCTATGTGGTCTCCGACAACGAATCTGTTGACAGATTGAGAAAAAGTAGCCGCCATCTTGAACTTTTTATTTATTCAACTGTTTGCTTCCAAAATCGATATCTGGGGATGTATGTGGTCTCCGACAACGAATCCGTTGACAGAATGAGAAAAGGTAGCCGCCATCTTGAACTTTTTAGTTATTCGATCGATTGCTTCCAAAATCGATATCTGGGGATCTATGTGGTCTCCGACAATAAACCCATGGACAGAATGAGAAAAAATAGCCGCCATCTTGAACTTTTTAGTTATTCGACTGTTTGCTTCTAAAATCGATATCTGGGGATCTATGTGGTCTCCGACAACGAATCCGATGACAGAATGGGGAAAAGTAGGCGCCATCTTTAACTTTCCAGTTTTTGGGCCGAATTTTTTCAAAGTCGATATTCCTTGTCGGAGACCACACAGATCCCCAGATATTGATTTTGAAAGCAATCAGTCGAATAACTATAAAGTTCAAGATGGCGCCTACTTTTTCTCAATCTGTCAACCGATTCATTGTCGGAGACCACACAGATACCCAGATATCGATTTCGGAAGCAATCCGTCGAAAAACTTAAAAGTTCAAGATGGCGGCTACTTTTTCTCAATCTGTCAACGGATTAGTTGTCGGAGACCACACCGATCACTAGAAATCGATTTTGGACGCAATCAGTCGAATAATTAAAAAGTTCAAGATGGCGGCTACTTTAACACTATACTAAAAATATACAAAATAATTGATTATTTTCTTCAGTGAATTAAAATTCAATACTAAGCTGTCAAACTAATACTGCGTTAAATACTGCGCTCCAGGGCAGTGTAAATGCTGTTCTCCAGTTAGGTTGTGGCTACAACGATCCACTAAGGCGTATCAAAGAAAGAAAAGAAAAAGAAAGAAAGTAAAAACATTTGTTCGTGACAAACAGACAAACAAATCTCATAGACATAGACAAACTGTTGTCACGAAATTAATGGTTCCAACTCAGCGTTATGCTGCACGGCTAGCACATGTTGTCCGCGACTTGTTTGTCGCTCGGATCTCCCGTTCTGTCTAGTCTGCATCGATAGAGACGCCCTGAGCGACAAGCGAGAAAATACAACTTCTTGTGCTATCCGTGCTGGCGTTAAAACCAGCGCTGGTCTTCCGTTGGAATCACGCCCTTATGTCTCCGGTTGTGTTTTCGAAGGACCAGAAATCTCAGTTACCGGATTTTTACGGGTAAGTTTTTGGCCTTTCCCCCGCCCTATGCTTTTGTATCGTTTTCCCGTGTCTGACAACAATGTTCTTTCCAGTCCTCTGTTCCCCTACACATTTACTACGTAAGAGGATCGTTAAGCGCTGCTCGAGCGTGATCGGATCATGTCCCCGGTCACAGCAATATTACAAAATTATTTTTTTGACACTTTGATTTTATTTGATTTGATAAATAAATACCATTGCTGCTGTGAATCACGACTACGGAGTTTCGGTGGTAATCTCTGATTTTCATCATCAGTTCCTCTTCAGTAAGAGATGCTTTTAGAAAGCAAATTCTTAAGGTCTTACAGGTAACACCAATTTCGCTGTAGGTATGTGTGCCTGAAACTTTTGAGCAGTTCTCTCGATTTATCTAGGATCCCATCATCAGATCCTGAACTGATCATAAACACTTAAATGCAAAAAATACTTTTTCGATCAGTCCCGCCGTTTTTGAATAATCAGGTAACATACCTACGTTAACTTATGAAAGTTTTTCAGAGGTACAAAGTGAAAAGCAAACACTGGGACACTTAGTATGGAGAAACAAACTTTATGTAATTACTCAAAAAAACACTGGAAAAGAAACGGGCAAATAGGTTTAAAAACTTTGCTGATTCGTAATGATTCTAATTATGTAAGATACCACTGAAAAACTTGTGAAATAAAACATGAAATTAATGATATTTCGAGACTTGGACTTCCGATAAGGAAAAATTACAAAAATTCAGATTAAAATGATCAATACCTCCGAAACTAGCAAAAATCGCTGAATATACATAGGGGTTAAATCGATGGCTTATGAGCTGCTCTATCACCCTTTTCATTTTAACGTTGGTTTTAGGGACATCCTGTAGGTATATACTTATATTCTTATATACAGGGTGTAACAGGAGGGGTTGATCAAACGAAGCAGGTCGATAGAGGACGTCAAGACCTATTGATTTCACCCCCATGTATGCTCAGCGATTTTCTACTCTTCCAAATTTATTTAAGGCTTTGTAATTTTTTACTAGCACCCTATGTCACCACCTATTTTTGCTAATTTAATCCAAATAATTGAATTAACAGCTATGAGTTTTGTTTCGTAGGTAGTGGAATAGTTGATCTTGAGTATCCAATCAAAAACGTGATCTAAAATCTTTCCAATTTTTAGAAAATTTTACGTGTAGTTGGATTTCTCTGTAAACTTAAGTTAACTCGAACTTTCCAGGCTGTTAGTGTACAAAATTCACATAACATTTTTTTCTAGAAATTACTCTATTATCTGCGCTAATTAATGATAGATCTTCTGTACAAAATTTATTGTATTTGGTTTACAGGAAAATGTAACAAATTAAGTTATGTGTCACAAGAGCGACATTAACTTGGTTAAAATAACATCATTTACTGTAATCTCTGTTAATTTAAGTCGTATCTAATTAAAACTTCACACTTTTTTTGTTTGTTAACCTTGAGTCTTATAATTTTACTTGGATTGAGTTTCTTTTATTAGAATGAGTTGAAATTAGGTTATTATTAGATACTTGTAAACCCGGTAAAAAGGCAGTACTACGGGTGACTAAGAACTGATCTGATGATGGAATTTGAAGATGGGTCATAGGATTGCTGCTGTACTTAACGTTAACGTACAAAAGTTCTTAGAATAGTCTTGATAAACAGGTGATCGACTGCAGGAAAAAAGGATGGGTATCAGGTCTGTTAACTTAAGGGGACATATTAAAAGTTAACTGTAATGCAATCCCTTTTTTTTTAGATGTTTAACATCCTTAATATCAACATCTGATGATTTTGCCTGCCGTCTATGCTTTTTAAAAACACTTTCAAGTATGAAAATGACAGTTTAGAAATTAAATATTATGTGAACAATTTAAAAGAGCTAAGAATAGTTAATTCCTAGTAATCACTTGGATTTTTCGGGGTCAAAATATTCGTGATAGGATAAGGCTACCCAATTTAAGAGTAATTTTATTTATTTATTGATGCAATTACCTGCTTACCGGATCATCGCTTATAAACTTTACCTACTTGAAGATTGGAACAAAAAAATTAAGACGTTTAATTAAGACCGTCATTTGAAGATATTTCACTTACGATAATTGATGAAATTCAGGCTCAACAACATACTTTATTTTCGTTTTTCACGCAAGTTTATATTATTGGAAAAATTGATAATTTCAGACTTGTTGATGTAATTAGTTAAATTTTAATCGGCCCTATTATTTTAATGCCATAAAAATTATACAGAATATTTATCATTAACTAGCGCAGTTTTTGGAACAGTTTGTAAAAACAAAATGTTTTGTGAATTTTATTGGCTAATGGACCCGAAAGTTGGAGTTAAAGTTGGGTTTACGGCGATAGTTCAAGAACAAATTATTTTATTATTAATTGGTGATACGTTTGAACGTGACGTTCATTGGAGACTTTAAGACCAATTATTCGACTACCCATAAAACAAAAATCACAGTTCTGGATTCAACTGTTTAGATTGTATTCGTGTCTGTTTAGATTGTGTACGGTTACGACGCGCTGGCCTAGTTGGTAGTGACTCTGCCTACGAAGCTAGCGGTCCTGGGTTCAAATCCCGGTAAGGGCAGATAATTGTGAGATGAGCGCGAATATTTGTTCCTGAGTCATGGATGTTTTCTAACCCCCTTACTAATAAACGTTTAAATAGAGAAATATATACTTAAATACATACCCCCTTACTAATAAACGTTGAGTAACGGTGGCGTAGCTATACAATGTTTTGTCCTTATCTGTCAAATTTAAATGTCACCATGACAGATAAGGACAAAACATTGTATAGCTATACCACCGTTACTCAACGTTTATTAGTAAGGGGGTATGTATTTAAGTATATATTTCTCTATTTAAGTATTTATATCGTTGTCTAGTACCCATAGTACAAGCCTAGAGCTTAGTTTGGGACTAGATCAATTGGTGTGGAATTGTCCCTTTATATTATTTAAGATATTTATTTAATTTTCTGTAAATTAGGTTTTTTATAACAAATATTCAAATATAAAAGTAAAATAACAATACTAATACAAAAAATATACATTTAAAAAAACCTAACCTACGAGTACCGCCGGCAGTGGGGCAGGGCTCAAGCTACCGGTGGTTAGGGCTGCAGCGAGAGGAACCTCCTCACAATTCGTGCCATGTCGAGGAGTACTGCCTTCTATATCTGGCCCTTGATCCAGCCATCTAGCGAGTCTTGAGCTTGTCCTTCTCGGCCTTCACGAGGTTCTCGTCATGCGGGATGGTGACGTCGACGAGCCCTGCCCGGCGTTGAGATCGATCTGTCAACATGATATCAGGCTTATTGGCAACAATAGTCCTGTTCGTGATGACAGATCGATCCCAATAGAGCGTAGCACGAAATTTTCGAGAACTGGCACCGGTGCGTACTTATAGTACGGCACTTCAGACTCAACAAAACCATATTGAGGAGCAAGTTGCTGATGGATGATCCTGGCTACGAGGTTATGTCTGTGCAAGTACTCGCCGTTGGCCAAATACGAACAACCGGAAATTATATGTCTGAGGGACTCGCCGGGGCAACGGCATGCTCGACAAATGTCGACCGTGCCATCCCTCAGAATATATTTCGGGTAATTGTTCGCCTTCGAAAACAAGCTTTCAGTGATGTATTTTTTTTTTGATAAAAAACCAAACCGTAGATGGACATGGCGTTCTCTAGACGGAAAATATAAAAAATGAAATTGACTATATATTCTCCAACCAATCAAAAATATTTTTAAATATAGAAACATTGTACATAAATTTCTCTACAGACCATAGAATGGTCAGAGCGACGATAACTTTGAATTTAAAAAAGAGCCGAACCAGAATTACTAATATCGAAAATAGCTCGCTTAAAACGGAGGAAGAGATAAAATCATATAAAGAAAACCTTCAACTCTATCTACTAGACCTATTAGAATGCGAAACACTACAAACCTATTACAACATGCTACTAAATGCTATCAAACAGAGCCTGCAAAAGACAAGAGCAGCTGAAAACACTAGTACAAGCCACAAAATTCTGTCGCAACGTACTTTGACACTACATAAGAGAAGACGAGAACTCCAAAGAACCACAGGTAAATCCCGATCTGAAAAAAAATAACTAAGTGCCTTGTACAAACTTACAAATAAATATATAAAGGCTGACTAGAAAATCTACAGAATGACAACGATACAAACTTATCTAAATCAAAGCAGGAGCTACAAGAAGGCTAGCAAAGAACTCCAAACAAATATAACCTGGATCGAGAGCCTTAACAACTCAGGAAACGCAACGCACAGTCGCGTGGAAATTATCAATATTGCTACTGCCTTCTATAAGAATTTATACAATGCTGTACAACCGGAAGCAAACAGTGACATAGAGGACGAAAACTGGGAAGAGAACCCCATAAACAACATAAACCCAATTGATGGAGTAGAAATCATACAAGCAATTAAAAAACTTAAATCTGAAAAGAGCCCGGGCCCTGATAACATAACGAATGAAGCATTAAAAATCGGATGCGAAATACTAGCTACACCGCTAGCATTTTTATTTAATTTGGTGTTAAATAAGGACAGGACACCCTCACAATGGTCAGAATCTAACATAATACTGCTTTACAAAAAAGGTAACCCAAACGACATTGGTAACTGCAGACCTATAAGCCTCCTTTCATCTCTATACAAACTCTTCTCTTCCATAATAGACCAGAGAATATGCAAAACAATAGAGAATAAACAACCCATAGAGCAAGCAGGCTTCCGAAAAGGTTTTTCAACCGTAGACCACATCCACACTTTGGAGATGGTCATCGAAAAATACCGGGAAAATCGGAGACCGCTCTACATAGTTTTCATCGATTATCAGAAAGCTTTTGACACAACCTCATACACAAGCATCTGGGAAGCATTAAAATCGCAAGGAGTGGAGCAAGTGTACATACAAGCTATAAAAAACATATATAGCAAAAATATAACCCTAAACCCTCTGTTGGTCCGTTTGGCGCGCACTTAAATGCGTCGCGTGCGGTAGGTGTTCGTATTTATAATAAATTGAGCCTGGACATTAAGAATGCACCTTCTTATGATTTGTATGTCAGTAGGTTAAAAGTGTTTCTAACTGAAAAAGCGTTTTATAGTGTTAAGGACTTTTATGGGTGATTGATAATTTTATTTTTGATTAAGTGTTTTTTAATGTGATCTTTTTGTTATAATAATTATAATAATGACTTGTGTTTTTTGTCATTAAAGGATTTGACTTTGACTTTGACTTTGACTTATAAGCAGAATAAAATAAGAATCTATTGGCCAAAGCTTCCCCATCAAGAGAGGAGTGACACAGGGTGACCGACTGTCCCCAAAAATGTTTATTGCAGTACTGGAATTGGTCATAAGCAAGCTGGATTGGAAAACATATGGTCTAGGAATCAGGGGAAAATGCCTAACTCATTTAAGATTCGCTGATGACATTGTCCTTTTATCAGAAACCAGTTGCGGCCTGCAATACATGATGGAATCTCTCAACACAGCCAGCAAAGAAGTAGGCCTAGAAATAAATCTATTAAAAACCAAAATAATGTCAAATAGCTGTAAAAAAACAATCACAATAGAAAACGAACCAGTACTGTAGGTGGAACAGTATATACTCATATATCTCGGAAAACAGATCGGATTCGACAACAATAGCAATGAGCTGGAGGTGGAGCGAAGATCAAAGAACACATGGAACAACTTCTGGAGATACAAGGAAATAATGAAGAGCAACATGCCTCTGCATAAAAACATAACCCTCCTGACGCAGTCGGGTAAAAAAGAAAATAATGGATTCCTGCATTCCTCCATGCTTAACATACGCCTGCCAGACGTGGAAATTCACTAACAAAACAAAGAATAGGATAGACAAAAATAATCACGTGTCAGAGAGGCATGGAACGCAGTATGCTCAAAATAAAAAAAATACACAAGATCTGGCATGCAAAAATAAGAAGCGTCACTAAAACTATAGATGCACTGAACTATGCCCAAAAGCTAAAGCTTAGATGGGCCGGACATGTAGCAAGACTTAAAGATAACAGATGGACATATGAAGCTACTACATGGCACGGTCCCCCCGGCAAACGTCGGGTTGGCAGACCATACACACGATGGGAAGATGACCTTAAAATATCGCTGGCATACACTGGATAATGGTAGCTAAGGATAGAGACAAATGGAAATCATTGGACGAGGCCTTTACCTGAGAGGGGTCCATGCATAGAAAAATTGAATATATTTAATAGTATAGATAAAGATTAATATCAATAAATAAATAAACTAATTATGGATTGTGCAATTTAACAAAATGTTATCAAATAGAATTGTTATTAATAAATAAACAAACTTGATATTTTTTTTAACATTACATAGAATTAACAAAATTATGATTTGTGCAATTTAACAATGGAATGTGTAAATTATGCATGGAATAAAAGGCTTTTTTATTTTATTTTATTTATTTTCATTGTTTTTCATTATGACCTCATCAGCAATTGCACAGACAAAACCTTCGGTTTCCCCAAAGAGGTCACCAAATCGCAGCCAGTTCACGGACGCTAAAAAGTCTACGTCGGGCCTTTTTAGGGCCCGGTAGAAGCGTCCGTGTAGCTTCTTGCTCTTCCATACGTTCTTGCGGTCTTCAGTGCTCAACACCGTTGGTTTGGGCCAGTTCTCGTTTGCCAAGGAGAGAGGCGCGAGGTTCTTGTCTACTGCAACCACATCACGATGTCATCATCATCATCATCATCATGTCAGCCGAAAGACGTCCACTGCTGGACATAGGCCTCCCCCAAGGCTCTCCACTCAGACCGATCTTGTGCTTTTCGCATCCACCGCTTTCCCGCGATCTTTACAAGGTCGTCACTCCATCTTGTTGGAGGCCTACCAATACCAATACCAATACCAATACTAATTAGTGTGGGATACATCACGATGTATCCCACACTAATTGCTAAGGAAATAATCCCTGAGATTGCACACCTCGCGGTTGTGGAGATTCTTAGCATTTAAAATGCCTCGACCTCCACATTTCCTCGGGATGTACAATCTCATAACAGATGAGCGTGGGTGCACGGACCCTCCTATCCAGGGCGTCCAGCTCAGTCTGAGTCCACCTTAGTATGCCAAAGGAGTATGTGAGCAGCGGCATCACCCAGCCATTGAAGGCGTGCACCTTATTGCCACCCGAAAAAAGACTGTTAAGAACTTTTGTCAAGCGACAGAAGAAGCGCTCCTTCACTGACTGCTTGATATTGCAATACCCAAAGACTGTGACATACCAATATATTTGTAGGTTTCAACTTCGGAGAGAGATCTGAGAGTCGTTGTCTCAGAAAGCTGCAAATTCGATGAATTTACAACTTTCCCTCGTTGCACATGCATGACCGCACACTTATCTACACCGAATTCCATCTTGATCGCATTACTGAACTCTTGTGTGATTTTCAATAAAGCGATAAGATCTTGGCGCTTGGATGCAAACAGTTTGAGGTCATCCATGAAAAATAAGTGAGAAATGACTTCTGCTTCTCTACGAAGTCGATAGCCATGCCCAGAATTCATCAGTAAGGAGCTGAGAGGATTCAAGGCTAGGCAAAACCACAAAGGAAGGACTGTGACCCACTGCCTCATACACACACCTAAGAAGGACCTCAAAGTTGCATCAAGTTTATAAGCCTTCTTGTAGTCAATCCAAGCAGCCGAAAGGGCCGCCTTGTTTCGCCTGACTTGCTGGCAAATGGTCATGTGTATGAGGAGGAGCTCCTTAGTCATTTTAGTTATTTATAGACTATGTAGGTACGTACATTATAACTTATCTTATTTATGTTTATATGGACACATAATGCTATTTATCACATCAAAGATCAAAAATAACTAAAAACGAAAATAAAGGTGTAAAAAGCGTGTGACAGCGTCAGCGTTTTTTTTATTCTCATCATTAGATGGTAATAGAGGGTGATAGTAAAATTGAACAAAAACTTAAATAACTTTGAAACAGTAGAAAATCGCTGAACATACATGGGGGTGAAATCGATAGGTCGTGACGTCCTTTAGGGCCGGTACAGACGGACTGCATTTGAACTGCAACCCAGCTGCAAAATGGCAGTTTGAGGGCAGTTCTGATGCAGTTGATGTAACTGCATCGAAACTGCAAACCAACTGAGCAGTCCGCTTGCAGTTGGTGTGCAGTGAACCTAAGCGGTTACATCAACTGTATCAGAACTGGCCTCGAACTGCCAATTTGCAGCTGGGTTGCATTTCAAATTCATTCGATCCAGCCCTCTTATTACACCATGAATAAGAATAAAATTATTCGAAATACCGCTCACACTAACTCTATATCGAAAATACGACCCTTATAAATATATAACAACCACTAAACACAATAGAAAAAAATACTGTTCTGGTACTCCACCGGCTCTATATTTCTCCTCTCCTCAGGATCAGCTCCATTATTTAATCTTTCCCTCACCCCGTGGTCCACGTCGACGTCATGCATTCGTTACATTTCTTGACACCTTTTCACGTTCTATCTTTGAACGCGAGCGCCTGTGCTCTACATTTATTTATTTGTAAGGGTGCTGACCATGCAGCGAATTTTTTTTTGTTATTAGGTAACTTCATTTGTACGGGAATCGTCAGGTACCACCGCACCTCCACCAAATGTTAACGGGGAGCGGTGGGGTGCTACTCAATGAAACTTTTAAGACATTAATACATTGACGACGGCCTAGTTGGTAGTGACCCTGCCTACGAAGCTAGCGGTCCTGGGTTCTAATCCCGGTAAGGGTAGATATTTGAGTGATGAGCGCGAATATTTGTTCGTGAGTCATGGATGTTTTCTATGTATTTACGTATATATTTCTCTATGTAAGTATTTATATCGTTGTCTAGTACTCATAGTACAAGGCTAGAGCTTAGTTGGGGTCAATTGGTGTGACATTGTCCCCTGATATTTATTATTTACTAGAGGACGCCCGCGACTTCGTACGCGTAGAATTAGTTTCCCGCTACTCCCCCTATTTTAACCCCTTAGGGGATGAATTCTCGAAACGCCTTTCTTAGTGCTCACTTTCCGAAAAATCTCACGAGGTTCTGTCGTACCTACTTCTCTCCATGATAGCTCTCTGTTACCTTCAGGTGTTCCTATTTCGAATATCGGGCCATAGAGGCGACGACGTGGAGGTCTTCAACCTTCACAGTATTCATATAAATATTAGTTTTTAGGGTTCCGTACCCAAAGGGTAAAAACGGGACCCTATTACTAAGACTGTACTGTCCGTCCGTCTGTCTGTCTATCACCAGGCTGTATCTCATGGACCGTGGTAGCTAGACAGTTGAAATTTTAGCAGATGATGTATTTCTGTTGCCGCTATAACAAAAAAACTAAAAACGGAATAAAATAAATATTTAAGGGGGGCTCCCATACAAAAAACGTGTGTTTTTTTCTGTTGTTTGCTCGATATTAATAACGGCAACAGATAGAAGTATGAAATATTTCCAGAATATTTATTATATTCACTTTAAAATAAGTAATTAAATTAAAATAAAATAAATATTTAAGCCCATACAACAAACGTGTTTTTTTTTATAGATAATGGTACGGAACCCTCTGTGCGCGTTTCCGACTCACTTTTGGCCGGTTTTTTTGAAACACGGAGTTCGTGTTAGTGTTAATGAAGACAGCGACGAAGATAAAAATTATCCTATTTTTAACAAAAATAAGGGAAACTAACGCGAAATATTTTACTACTAATAAACGGGAACGATAACACAACAACCGAATAGTGTTTCCATTTTAAAATGAGCTCATTTTTGTAGAAGCTATGTTTGCTAGCTCACATCAGGTAGTCATGTACACATATTATGAAGTAAACCTGTCAAGATAACAGTTGAGTGTTTGTATAGTTCGCGCAGCCATTGTTCGATACGGAGACGAGAATGGTTCACCATCTATGTTTTGTTGTAATATACTAATGCGGTACCAGAAAAATGTCGCTACTTAATTTACTTGTTTTCCGGTTAGGTATTTTAATTATCGTTCCTGACGAAGAGACCTCGTCATGTTGTTCTCCTAGTCACTATTTTGAATTTAATTTAGCTTTCATTTGTAATGATGATTTTATTTGTGTTAGTTTTAAAATATTTTTTTATTACTTTACCTTGTAATGTTACTTTTAAGTATTATTGTATTTTATGATTGGAAAATAGTACATTACTGCACAGACCGGGAAATAGGCCGTTGCGGGACGAGTAGAGTTAGCGTGGCCGAGACGCAGTCGAGGCCGCGCTATATACGAGTCCAGCAACCGCCCTTTCCGGTCTAGGCTTGTATAGTGCTTTTCTCCAACAATGTGAGGAAATTTAACACAATTGTTAGTAATATTATCAGAGGTCGGAATAGGTAGTGCTTATTAACCTAAACTTGATGCATCTTCATTCAGTAATGTATTCCCACCTCACTCACGCATGAATGAACATGCGTCAAGTTTAGGTTAATAAGCACTACCTATTCCGACCTCTGAATATTAAACACAGTCCCGACATTTCCTTGAAAAAAAGAACAGAAACGTACGATATCGTATGACACTGAAATAAAGCATTAAAATAAAATCACAAATTTAAAAGAAATAAATTCAATTTGAATAAAATATACTTTAAACTATAACATTTATTACGCGTTTATGTTATTTCGGCAATTTATTTTGTTTATGAACGCAATTTCTATTTAAAAAAAGTCAAACTATTTGACACACTTTTAAATACGTTGTAAACGCTGTTTGAAAAGGCTTAACTTTTTAGTCTATGACATTTAAAAAGTAAAATATACAAGTAAGAATTTTGATTGCACGAGTGTTTCGCTGTTTGGAGATAGTTATCCTAGTACAAACATGGTTTTAAAAAGTAAAACACCCGGTATGTAATGAAATTTCATACATTTTCGCGGCTGCTGCCGTTGGTAAATAATAACTTTGTTTTCTTTAATTTTGCCTGAACCTGGAACTCAGAAGACGCGAAGTGTCGCCTTAGGCTTCCTGCAGACGAGCGGAATTTTGCCAACGGCGGAGGTTACGCAGCCGTCGCCACCTGACGGCCAAAATGCCGCTCGTCTGAATGAAGCCTTACACAAACCTTCCCCTGTGCCGAAGTATAAGATCAAAATTTAATTATCTTACACGTTTACAAATAAAATCCTCATAAGTCAATAAATAGCCTGACATTATCTTACTCGTTTTCGCAATATAAGAAGCTTCAAGAAAATGCCTTGCTATAGAAACAGCCGTGTAAGAGTGTTAAAAGATCCAACAAAATTTTGCGAATTTGATGTGTTGTGTTTATGATATCAAAGACTCCCATTGATAAACACTGCTTTTCTGACAGACTTAAATCAACGTGGAAGGTACCTCTACAGTCAACGGCACCGATATGTATACAATACAAAGTCTCAAAAATATGTAAACAGACCTTATTACTATGGCACGGGTCTATGTGTACGTGTTTTTGCACCTTTGTGTGAATATTTATTTTTACCCTTGACTGTACATAACCCATAGAATTAGTATCTACTAACATAGAACCCGGACTATAAGTTAAACTTCGCATCAGGTCTCCTTCTCTACGTTAGGTACGTATTTCTTAAGAGGAAATGAACCAAAAACTAGGCTGTTTTTTCACCTTCAAATGTCACGGTCACAACGTCAAATGTAAAGTCTACTCTGAGAATGGATCTCTTGGACGTTGGGGGTCCAGACGTCAATACCTACCTCGGAGAGCATCGTCAGGAAAGGCGATGATAAATCAGTCTGTAACTCAGTCAAATATTAACTTAATAAAAGTTACCAATATAGGGATGATCCAAATCATCCACCCTATCTACTGTTAAAAAATCTCAAAAGGTATATTTAAACAAAATATTTAACACTAATGAAATAAAGCGTTATGATAACGATATTTTTATAACGTTCTGAAGGTCTGATTTCAATATATTCAAATAATAAATGTTTTTCTCCAGTGAAATTGGGGATTCAAAGTATGGCGTAGGGTAAGCGTACCAGGGAATGAACCCTTAAGGAGATTTTCGTCTTTAAATATTTTTTAATAAAATTTAAGCAGTTACCGACAAATATTATTGTCCTTATCAATCAAGAAATTGTTCTAGTTTGCTTATATAACGTTTGTTTTATAATGATATTGCGAAATTCCCAAAACAAAAACATCCCAAAAGACCAGTGAATGAACATGAAAACACCAGTAAATGAACAAATGAAACCAGTGAATGAACTATGTTTAATTCTTTACTATGATTTTTTCTTCTTTTTAATTTATTTACAAAAATGTTATTTTACTACTTAATATCCATTGACGTGCCACTTTCTCGCCTGTAAACGCTATAGGTATAATAGGTTCTTGTAAAATAACGATTGTTCATTAACTGGCTCTTAAATTTTACGCGAAACCAATGAATGAACAAGTCGTATTGATGGTAGTTAATTTACTGGAAATTATAAACTAGTGAATGAACGATCATTTTTAGCATTTATGAGTTTGTTCGAATACTGGCCATATTATGACGGACAATCAATTAACAGCTATGTTTCTGAAAAATAAACATTAATACAACAACGAAAACGCACAATATTGTAAAATAAGTAATTCACACGGTTCTAGTGAATGAACACCGCAGTTCATTCATTGGTTTTAGCGGTTTCTATGATCCAGTTATAGAACATTTGCTTAAAAATTACAATTTGAAAGAAAAACACATGTTATGGTACGTAAATAGAAAAAATATATCCTTAAGACTTAAAATAAACACATACTACGGATCGTTGTTGTTTGGAATAAGTACAGTATCACATCAAACACAAGGTAACTTACCGTCCGCTAACTACTGCTCCATACAACGAAAACACGTCTGCGAAACGTCCACTTTGTGTATCTGTTATTTTGCAACTAATGCATCTAAGTTGAATTCAATGTTACCATGATGTTACTAGTAATATTGCTAATCTAAAAAAAAATACTTTGTTGTGTAAAAACTTACAGTATTCTTATTTTGCGAAAATATGCTCACTTTGTTCATTCACTAGCACTGTTCATTCGCTGGTACGTTTACCCTAGTTTGCGTCAAATCCGGTAGTTCTGATTTTTTTCAGACTTAACGACACCTCCTAAGTATACTGGGGCAATTGATCTATTGCGATTTTCGTTTTTTTGCATTTTTATGATTATAATACTTCTATTTACCATCCACAAAAAAAAAGTGCTGAAATTCCTACTACTTTCTGAAATAAATTGACATATACAAATGCAACGAAAACTATTTTGTAAATCGACACGTTGTATACTGAGTCAAGTCGCTTGCACCACAGTACGCGGGACCGATTCCGTCGAGGAGCTGCGTGTGAGTGGGATATTTGACAGTTGGCTCAGTGTGCTCGTGAACCATTAATGCGAGCGGACGTTGGCTCAGTATGCTCGCGTCTGTGTCGACGAGATATACGTGTAATGTAATGTACCTACTACGTTCGATTTTTATTATATTTATTAGGGTGTTTCATTTTTCAAACTTTACAATTTTTTATGAATTAGCTCACATTCATCCTCCATTTTTAGATAAAAGACCAGTAATCAAAATTATAATAAAATTAATTGGTATTTAGGAGTTGCACTTTGACCACTTTTTTTAATAAATTTTCAGCTGGAAAAAATGGTAATAGTTAATGGTCGATATCATTAGTGCTTGTCATAAGTTTAACTACTCGAAAGCTAGTTATTGTGTGTTATTTTTGGAATCTGCTACTTATAGCATAACTGGTCAATTTGTGCAATCTCTAAATATTGTCCTTTCAACTTGAAACTGGACATTTTTTTTATTTATTATAAAGAGTTAAGGAGTAAGAGAAGTCTGCAAAAAATATGACATTTCTTTCCGTACCGTACAAATATGAAGCAGCCTAATATTTATCTTAATATTCAACACTAGTATTGTCTCCAATCAGTAATTTGTTCATATTTAATCATAATAAAACACATAAAAATGAAGCGGACGAAAAGAAACAATGTTTTGTTTTTAAACGAACCACTGGACAGAGAATCTAGGGTATCCCCCTATAAAATCTATGGCTATAATTAAACTTTCTCTAAGTTCATTTGCTACTATAATCAATCACATTCAAATGCTATAACTATATCAGTTCGTATTCTATAATCTACACTTACTATAAGTTTTAAATGCTCTAAAATTATTTGCTATACTTTCAAATTCTATAATATTAATTTACTTTAATAATTATTATAGCTTTAAATGACGAATCAGGGCAGGACCGACTCGGATAGGTTACGTTAGTTACCTATAAAAATAATTGCAACAAACTATGTATACTGGATCAAGTGTTAGTTAGCTCAGTATACTGTAAATTGAAACACACGTAATAGGCGTATACTAGTTTATCTGCGCTTTTCTCAAAAACGACCATAGAAAAAAAGGTAGTGCTTTCATTAGGATAAATATAAAATTTCATTACATTACCTTTAAAGAAAAAAAGTCATGCATATACTCGTATTTACCTTTGCACAGCTCTCCTGTAAAATCGTAATTTTGCACTTGCCTCAGTATACTTTGGAGGTGTCGTATGATGTTGGCCCAATGAATAAATAATCCAAGTTAGTGACCTCTAGCGCCGAACGCAATTCTGTCAAAGTAAAAAAAAAAACGCGAAAATTTTGGACTTTTTTTTACGACGATCTTAACCCTAAAGGACTAGTTATTCATTGTACCTTCTCAGGACTTGTTTAAGGCACACTAGATTTGCTACGATATGAGACTAAAATTGTCTCTGTAGACCCAATAGATTTTAAGATAAAGCTTTTCAAAATTCATCATCCTTTCGAACTTCGTAATTTTTTGCAATTAGTGCGTTCTGTCAGGCGTAACATAGTTCACTTTGTGATATCAGCACCAAATTTTAGTATGTTGTTAAACATATTAGTCTACCGTAACCGTCGGGACCCCACCTGTAAAGTACCTGGATCCGGAGATATGACGTCAAAAAATGGCGTCCGCTGTATTTTAAAAATTGCGAATAATTCTGATTCTATGAACGCATATATACATGTGTGGGGTATTAAATAAACGGGAATTGAATGTTCTATAGGGTGCATTGGGGTAAATACGATAGAAATTTTGACGAGTTGAGTAAACGACGTTTGGCAAAAGCGGTTTTTACTTGAGGGCAGCATATGACCAGGTGTTTAAGACGTTTCTGACGTCGTTTGTCATGGTCAGTGGAAGCATCGGCCTTTCGGTGAGAATTTACCACAGCGTTCACGATGAAAAGCTGGCGAACTCTTAAGTACCGACGCCTTCTTATATAAATCATCAGTCGGGAAACGGAAAGGTTTTCTCAGCATGACCTTTAACACGGCACGCTGCGCCCGCTCTGCCTTAATCATTATACTCTTACCGGCACCACGATAGGCCGCAATGCACTATCTTCTACTGGAGTAAGGATTATTAGAGTGCAAAATAAACTAACTGTAGAATTTCTCTGGATATTCCGTTTCTCAGGAGCTTCATAACATAAATGACCTTTCTGACCCTACCCGACAGAGTTTCAATGTGTTGCCTGATGGACAATCTCTGATTGATAGTAAAGCCGAGGTACCTAACAGTCTCTGCACACTCAATTTTTTCCTGTATAACAAAACTAGAGTTCATCTTCAAGTTCAGCGAACTACACAATCGTGGTCCAGAAGAAAAAGATTTGTAAAAATGTAGAAACTTTGTTTTGTGATATTTAGTTTGAGTAAATTCTTGTCCAACCAATCAGCTATACGCGACGTTCCAGATTCCGCCGAATGAGTCACCTCAGCCGAGGACTTTTCCACTGAAGAGGGCCACTGTATCATCCGCGTAACAAACTAGATCAGAATTGTGCGGAGCAAGGGCAAGAATATCGTTCATGTAGACTAAGAATAGGGTTGGACCTAGTATGTTTCCCTGCGGAACACCGAAGTCAATAGGCAATTCTCTGCTGATACTATCACCGACGCTGCGGTTTGTGAGATTGTGAGATAGCATTTGAACCATCCAGCGCCGAACCTCGTACTCCCAAAAGCTCTGCTGATAGAAATTTAAGTACCTTGTATAACTAGCTTTTAGGATTTTATTGTTAGGTTTGGCCCTTACCTGCAAGTGGAGACTGTCTCGATGTTTTGTACATCTTATTAAGCCAGGTGTCACCCATGGCTTTTAATTGAAGCGACTGCGAAAAATTACTAGTACTATAAAGACGTGCAGCGTAAAAGAACCCTGTTTTGTTATAATAATACACAATTTTAAGAAATATCACTGTTTACAACTACAAACTACTAGTACTATAAAGAACGTGTCCAGCAAAACTGTGCGTGACAGCTAAGCGGTGCGCGAGGATAATTTCCACCAATTTAACCAATTTATACTACTTCATTTTCCTAACGTCGCACGACGCAGCTAACATACTTGTATTAGTGATATTTCCTGGGGCACAGCTTAGCTGCCTCGCACAGCTTTGGTAGAAATGCAGCCGTAAAGGATTTTTTATTTCTTGTAATTTTAGAAGTGAGAGAGAGAATTATGAAATTTTCACCAAACATAGAATGTCCTAAAACGATCATTTAGCCTAAGCAACGAAGGCAAATCAGTGGGAATAACTCGTGTATAAGCGAATTTTGGCACAGTTGTAGGGAATGGTGTTTTAAACCACATACTAAAAGTACTGATGGGTGTTGAAATGATGTTCTTTTTATAGATTTGCATCGCGTCCCAAAAAACAAATACTAGTGGTCATATAAACCTTGCGACACCTCTTTCCTATCTATCTATTCCTATCAAAAATCAGCAATATGTGTGGCCAAGTCTGTATTCAATCGGTTCTGTTTTTTTATATGATAACTAGTATTTGTTTTTTGGGAGGCGATGCAAATCTATGAAAAGAACATCATTTCAAATTTTGAAGCAAATCGCTTAAATACATCCCGAAAAACAGTACATCAAAAAAAAAACAAAAAAATCATAAGTCGAGAACTGTCACAATTAAGATGTTAATACTCAGCATAAATATTCTTCAGTACCTATAAGAGGTACTCACAAAAAAACCCGAGCCCATTTGATGTAAGGGCCGACTTACTTTGCAAACCCGACTATGGCCTTTCGGGAATCATTTTTCCCTCCATATCTCAATAAATACGAGGGATGCCTTTTAAGTTCTGTCGTTTGCAAAACTCCCGTGATTATTAAAAAAAAAACTAGTATCATCTTAAAATATTTGAATTTAGAATTCAAAAACAAAACAATGTCTCGAGATCGGCCGATTCGTTTTAGTACAGCGTCGGTTCAAAGTTGACAAGTCGGTGGTGGGGTGGTGAAAATGGAAATTTCGAAGGAAAATTTACGTGCGATAATATTTTACAACTTTAAAAGGGGTTTAACGCGTCTTCAGTGCTTTGAAGAGCTGACTACGGTTTTTAAAAATGAAGCACCATGCATCCGGACTGTGGAACGTTGGTATTTGGAATTTCAACGTGGTTGCTCTAGTCTTAGTGATAGGCATCGTGAAGGCCGACCAAAAACAGCTGTAACCCAGGAAAACATTGATGCTGTACGGCAACTGATCGTCGAAGATCGCCATGCGACATACCGCGATTCAAAATATATTGCATGATCACTTAGGTGTAAAAAAATTGATCTCACGCTGGACACCACATTTACTTAGTGAAGACCAAAAAACGGCTCGCGTTAGATGGTGCCGAAAAACTCTGCGGCAATTCAACCGAGGAGACTCTAAACACGTTTATGACATTATCAGTGGTGACGAATCTTGGATATATGCCTACGATCCGGATTCTAAACAGCAGTCGACTGTTTGGGTGTTTCAAGATGAGCCAAAACCGACCAAAGTAATACGCTCACGGAGCACTTCGAAAAAAATGGTCGCCACGTTTGTAGCGAAAAGTGGCCACGTTGCGACCATCGTGGTCGAAGATCGTAAAACAGTTAATGCTGACTGGTGTACCACTGTTTGTTTACCAGAAGTTATCGGCGAGTTCCGAAAAAATAACCCAAGACGTCGTATAGTACTGCACCACGATAATGCTAGCTCGCACACCGCCCGGCAGACAATTGCGTTTTTAAAAGAACAAAACGTCGAAAATTTGGATCACCCGCCGTACAGTCCAGACTTAAGCCCTAATGACTTCTTCACTTTTCCAAAAATCAAGCAACGACTTCGTGGTCAACGGTACCGGACGCCTGAAGAAGCGGTTGAGGCATACATAACGGCCATTTTGGAGACCCCGACTTCGGAATGGAATAAGTGTTTCGAAAACTGGTTCGATCGAATGAAAAAGTGTATTACATATCACGGTGATTACTTTGAAAAACAATAAATACCATTTAACACTTAAATTGTCTTTAGTTTTTTCAAACGACAGAACTTAAAAGGCACCCCTTGTATTGATGCACAAAAGTGTATTGAATCTTTTTTGTAGACAATTTTAGGTATGTAGATTAATTATGTAATGGAACATGTTTTTCTATGGGCCACCGTTTACGAGTTTTTGACGAAAATCTAAAAAAAGGTACCTAAGACACCCCCTACTCTTCCACATTTTTTTGCTGATCAGTAAATGCTACTAGAGCATGTGTGATGTCGTTTTCGCATCCAGTACTAGGTATTCATTTTTGTTATTTAATGGGTATGTTTTCATACAAATAAAACTGTTTTTAACAAAAAGGAAAAAATATATCTTTTGCGTATTTTTCAATGAAAGTTCATATCTTTCTAAAATCATAATTAATTGAAATAAAAAAATACAATATGAAAGCATAATCGTTTCTAAAAATATACACTTTTTGGATACTTGTCTTACAACAACTTAAAAAAAAACTCGTTGTGCTATAGCAGCGCAACAAACATTATATTTACATTATATTAAACATACATATACACACACACGCACACACGCACACACACAAAACACACACACACACACACTAAACTACACTAAACTACTAAACCGCAATAAAAGTGAACAAGTAACAAGTGGTCTCTGCCTACCCCTCTGGGCTCCGGGAAACAGGCGTGAGTTAATGTATGTATGTAAAGTGAAAAAGTAACAAAATGTAATAGAGGAAACATTATATGAAACATTAAACATTATATGAAAGAGGTTTTTATAAATAAATAGTGTAATGATAACAATGATACTAATGGCAGTTAGTGGGGAGCGGTTGGTGACTGGCGACACCACCGACCTGAGTGCTCCCGAGGGTAGATCCTGTTCCTCACCTCATGCTTGCCTTCACCTGCCGTCTGCGGTGTACAATGACGAGGAACAGACGCTCACCATTGGCTTGCTTTTATTCAGTCAAGAGTGGATTCGCAAGAAGAGTTGTATGCTCGAGGAGCGGATGTGTTGCATAAGTGGCGAGTGAACACCTTATGGTCGTTTGAAGTCCAGATACTCCAGATGCACCTCTCCACCCTTAGCACCTCTGGAACTGTTGCCTCCCCCTTGTTGCTATGTATATGCGGCTAGTTCGGGAGGCCCATTCTATTGAGTTGACGAGTCACCGCCCGCTATTTCAACCAAAGTAATTAATTAGCAATGGCCAGGCATAGGTGCCGTTGTTTCATCAATAGCCTAGTTTACCAATCCATATCAGTTCATTATTATTATTCCCATCCTTCTTAAATAGTCTTATACTAACTGGTGGGAGCATACTTCTATACTTTGAATCCATTACCCATTGCGATGGGTCTGGCAAATTTACAGCCTTTACTATTGCTTCAGAATAAGTAAATGCTTGATAGCAGGCGCGCTTTACATGTTCAAGCAGTGCTGGTTTTGTCGGCGATATATTTTCAATTGCACTGGACTTGTGTAAAGAGCTGTTTTCTTGCTTCATTGACTAGGATCTCAGCCTCACATAAGTGCGGTCATATATTAAAACTACAACTATTAAAAGCAGTCATTCTTGGCTTACATCACTTGGCTTTGACATAAGATCTTCAAATGCACCGTTTACTTCAGGGAAAGATTTCCATGTATCTCAGGCAGTTTTTTCCCCTGCCTGCAAATTGGATACCGTATCACACCATGAATAGCTGTTTTGGAAGCTTGAACAGACACAAAAAGCACCCATAATTCGGTGAGATTTAATTTACTGATAAAAGCCAGTACCAATACATCAGTGTCCACGGTGCGTATGATCTCTCTTCTATACAACCGCACTGAATCTGCCAAATGTAAAAAAACCGGTCAAGAGCATGTCGGACCATGCTCAGTGTAGGGTTCTGTTGCCGTTACTATAAAGATATGCGCTAATAATATATACCAGGTTGAACCTTTTTTAATCAGGTAACGAATTGAATCATAGCAATACAATTGATCAACTAGTTCTTGATTGGTTGTCAATTTTGGTAAGTCATATTTGTATATCTTAGAGATACCTATAAGTACAAAGGTGATATATTAGTAACCGATACTGTAGCTATAGCTTGAATACCGTCGAGGCTATAAAAATATATATAACTTTTACTTTTAAGGAAATTAATAAGGATCATTTTTGTCCTTGACACTGATTCGTATCTATTATATAGTTGTCCCAAGAAAGTTAGGGGTGCCCCAGCTCAGAGATGAGAACGTACTCCATATGCGGCCGGACCTGAGCCTTATAGAGTTGGAGGCAGTGGTCAGCTGTGAAATACCGTCTCGACTGTACATGTAGAATATATTATATTTAAAACTTTACATTAACAATTAATGTCATATTTCCAATAAAATAACAATATTTAAACCTCAGCTATGAATGCTTGGCCAAGGTCGGCCAATAGACGCCCAAACATTTGTGTAACTTTAACGGAACATTAGGTGCATGGAGTCGATTTTAATTTCTTATTGTACCACTATTGCGCCTCTATTCTAGGCAGTAAAATCCAAATCGTATTTGACTGTTTATGGTTTATTATTGTTTTCAATTCGGCCGCCATTACTGTCAAGTAAATAAGAGCTATCAAAACGTTGACAATACCATAACAGGTCAAAGATGAGTTTGGTTTTTGTGTTGAATAGAGGACCTGGTTGGTATTTTGTTCCTAGAACAGCGACCGTTTTCCGTCTGATGCCTATTTCCGAAGTCAAACTAGAAACCCTTATAGTTCCGCCATGTCCGTTTGTCTGTCTGGTTGTAGGTCACACTCACTTTATCTCAGAAACTATCTAAGTTACAAAACTGTAATTCTGTATACATATAGATATGTATTTATACGGCGCACTAAGATCAATTATGGAATAAATATAAAAAACGGTCCTCCCGTACATGTAAAGCAAGTTTATAAGTATTTTTTTTTACTTAACAGCAGTATATTTTTATTTATGACATCCGGTGATAGACAACCTGGCCATTTTACTAACCTTATTTTTAGTATAGTTTTGTGTTTGTTTGTTTTCCAATTATTTCGATTATTTTTTAATTTAGCATAATGTAATAAAATAAATAAACATATTATATCTACCTATACACAAAAATATAAAAACAGAGAACGTGTATAAATTAATAAATAACTTTGTACTATACAGAGTTTACAAACAGACAAATATGTATAAATACTGATTAGCATACTTAAACGAAACATAAGTAATCTTAAATAAACAACAAAACTTTTACGTACCTATTTACATTAATTTTAAATTTAATACGATTCCATACCTTACCTCCGTTAGTATGAATCGATAAAAACGATGTAACTCACATGGCAACAACGGGGAAAAGTACTTTAATTTTTGCACTATAAGATTGATTTTACAATAGGTATTATTATTTTTAACATACGTTTTTTCGTTTGTAAGTAGCAGATGTAATTTATTGACGTGTTCATGTTATGAGACGAATGGTCGTAGGTAGGAGATCAAATCTTGGAGATTTGTATTTTTATTACTAAGTACCATTATTGTTATTTGGTTGAACTTAAAACTGTTTTAAAACGTTTGTATAGGTTCGTTAGTAAACAAATGCAACTGACGTAGATATTCACGCGGACAAAATTTGGCTTTGATTTTGTATGGGACTAGTTATCTAGTTGGTATTGTTGATCGAAGAGCAAAAGACAAATTTATTAAATAGCTCAAAATAGGTGCTAAGACGTCTGCTTCGATCGATTTAAGATTTTCGTTCTGATACCATCGAAACCTACTGATAACGTATTATTTAGGTAAATTGTAATTTTTAAGATCTCCAACTAGGAAAAAGGATCACATTACACGCTTATTGGTTGATCTTTTGTTTGTAAATATTTGTCGTAATATTTCTCTGACTGTCATTTCTCATTTGTCAATCTTATAAAATGTTCATTGCACATGTCTGCAATTTGTTTTGGATCAATCAATCAATCAATCATTTCTCCCTCGATCTTAATTTTGCTGTTATCTTTGCGCTTAGTAGGTTTATTACTTTTTCCACGTTGCTTTACAATAGTACATTGTTGCAGAGGATAGAAAGTACGCGATTTTTGGACGAGGCATATAGAGGGCCGAAACGTAGTTGAGGCCCTCTAGTGTACGAGTCCATACATTGCACTTTCTACCGAGGCAGACATAGTGCTTTTCACAACTACCGAGAGGAAATAAAATAAAAATTCATATTCAAAACTCAAATTTTATTTCATGTTAATATGACATCACCGCCAATTTTACCATAAATAACTTTTTCTTAAATCTGGACCCCTATTCTCGTGGCACTCGAGATTAATAAACTAACATGCGGGATAAAGATGTCAACTCCATATAAAATTGTATTTGTTTCACCATATCTCCAATGTAATTTCATTTCCAGTGGTTCGAGATTAGGGGCCAAGTTTGAATTACATTTTAAAAAAAAAGCAGTGACATAGTTTTTTGTCTGTGTATCTTTTAGCAAAAATACACCCAATATTTTACGACACAAAATGATGTGTTCTGATTGGTCGATTTCAATTTTTCATTTTAAGGAGCTATGACACAAAAATTGATTGATTTTCATTGGTTCTTAAAGTTGGTCAACAATGTTCTCGGCCAATCAGCAAACACGCCGACAAAAACATTCTTGGTCTGTCCTTATAAGTGACGTTTTGTGACCCCAAATAAGACCATCTGTGGCCATATTTCCGAGCAGTGTTGTGAACATGTTTTTTGACGAATTGATGTATTTGGTGTTAGATATTCTTTGAGCAGAGTGAATACACTTTTTATACATTTTAAGGTGATTAAGATAATTACTTTTGTTTAACTTACTGCGGCATGTATAATATTTGAATCGTAGGTGACGTTAAAAGTTACTTTGGTTTATTTTAATTTTTATGCGCTGAACGGG
Source organism: Acleris literana (assembly GCA_946894065.1). Taxonomy (NCBI): domain Eukaryota; kingdom Metazoa; phylum Arthropoda; class Insecta; order Lepidoptera; family Tortricidae; genus Acleris; species Acleris literana. The sequence continues at coordinate 27,547,045 of OX335668.1, read as the reverse complement.
GGGAAGCAAAGATCAGATCAGAACGTAGACATTTATATTTATTGACATTTTCATTACTGTACTCACATTTTGTAACATGCTTATAAGAATTAGTAGGTATCACTTTTACGAACACCAGGGACAATCACTATTATGATCAGATAGTCTTAGTGCATAAAGCACACCCCTTGCTTCTGGTATGTTACTTATATTCTGATCTAAACAGGCGTTGCTTCTCGTCGGTTTGGTTATATGTATGAGGTAATTAAAGTTTTGCAGTATTCTTCGATATTTTAGCGCTGCGCTAGAGTTTTAAGTATATCGAAATTAAAGTCGACCGTCAATATGATTTTTTTTTGTTCTTGGTCGCAATTTGTAAAATAATGTCTAATCTACTTGAGAAAGCTTTAGGGTATGAAGTCGGAGTTCTATACAAGCAGACAATTATAATGTTTAAGTGTGTTATTTCAATGCCACAACCCTCAAAGGTGTAGTCAGTAACTCTTTTAGACAGTGAATGTGATGGGACACCAACCGGCGATATTGTCCCGGAGTTCAAACTATAGAAGTATGCTCCCACGGACAACCACCGGCTGCGCAAGACTATTGATCAAGGATGGGAACATTAATACGGGGACCTATGAATAAATTGATATGTATTGGCGAACTGGGCCATTGATGAAACTACTACGGTGCCTGCCTGGCTAATGATACTTTGGTTGAAATGGCAGGCGGTGACTCGCCAACTCAATTGCTCTGGAATTATGGGCCTTCCGAAATAGCTGCATATGTACATAGCAGCAGAGAGGCAACAGTTCCAGAGGGACTACGGGTGGAGAGGTTCTTCTGGACTTCAAACGACCATAAGGTGGCCGTTCGCCACTTATGCAACACATCCGCCCATCGAGCATATAGTATTATTGATATCATCACGGTATTTATTTATGAAAGAAATATAACTAAATAAACAGACAAACAAACATTAGATACAATAAACAAATCTTCATCATTGTCTTGCCTTTATCTTAATATTTACGGTTGCCGGTTCGCGCAGTACTTTTTTCACTTTCATTGTTCTCTAAATACCTATAATGTTTGGTGCGCTGCTATATCACAACGTGTAATACTAGATTGTTGAACAAGGGACTAAAACAAGCCATAATGACATGAGATGTTTAGCCGCGCGAGCTGGGGGAGGGTGGTTGTTCGAGTTTCATTAGGGTTGTTTAGTCTCGCGTTGTTGTACTCTACTTTTCACTTTGAATGCGAGGAGAAAAAAACGAGACCATCTAGCCGCGATTAGAAAGGGATTAGTGGTGACAGTTTTACCATACACTTAACCCCTTGTGCCCCACCGGCAAGCATAGCTGCCGGCCCCAAAAAGCGTAACCCACCGGCAAGCATAGCTACCGGGTGGTTTCCGGTACACCATGATTCGATTTTCTGTCTCACATTAATACATAAATTCCCATGAATTGTATGTTAATGAATTCAGTGTGAAATTAGCTATAAACCAACATCAACCAATCAGGTCAGGTGAACTACTTTATCCAATCGTTGCGTGAGTGCATATGCAGTGCTATATCTTTTTAATGTATGTGATCTACTGTATGTTTTCATAATTTTTTTATAGAATATAACATAGAGAAACAGAAAATTACAAAAATATATACGTTTGTGTGGTATTTTTTTAGATATGAGTGTTTTTGGGAAACTGTCTCAGTTTAACTTCTCTCTGAAATCAATTGGCTGCATACACTGGATTATGCATTATTCCGTTTAATTTTGGACATAATTGGGTAAGTTATATTTTCACCTTTCTAAAAATGTACATTTCTATGTATAAAAAGTGTACGAGTAAGTTGATATTTAGTACGTGGAAGGCAAATCAAGTCGTTAACGCGGTGGGTGTCTTTAAAACCCGTGGGTTACGCTGCTTTTTGAGCTCATCAATACAATACATACATATGAATTGACAGCTATCCCAATCCCAAACTAATCTCGGTTTCATAATACAAAATTAAAATATTTAATTTAACAAAGTTTCTTAAAAAAATGTTTTTTGATTGAAATTGCTTACGATTATAATTTTAACCATGGAAAATTATTTTCAGTCAATTCGAAAGTAAAACTGATGAGTTATTAATATTTTTCTGAAATATTTGTATGTAGCCGGTAAAATGATTTTTTTTTTCTAATTAAGGCTTGACCACGTCAGCAATTCAAAAATAATTGGTACCATAACTGCATGAATGGATATAACGGTATTTTAAGTAGTTTACGAGAAATATTGTTTTTTCATATTGGCTCCATACAAAGATTTCAGAAAAATATTAACTAAAAAATAATAACTCAGCAGTTTTTCTTTCGAATTGACTGAAAATAATTTTCCGTGGTTAAAATTGCAAGCGTAAGCAATTTCAATAAAAAAAAGTTTTATTTAAGGATAAAATATCAGTGATTTAAAAAAAAAGTGCACCTGGTGGAGCAATTTCGAATATGTCAAAAAATCTGAAAAAATACTAACTATACCATCTGCGAGGATATTACGGTTTGACGAATATTTTCAGAGAAATACCCGTTTGTCTTATATTCTCCAAAGAAGTTTTTGTAAATATATTAATTATTAATTATTTACTGATCCAAATTATCTCAGGCTCATTTTATAATATGAGGATTGCAAACACAAGCTTTTTCAAGACAGAAAAACAAACATTTACGACTTCGGTTTCTATTTTTATGAAAGCCGATTTTCAGCCTGTGTGGCATCACGTTTTTAGTAGCGCTTATTATTGTCCCTGCTAAATGTACCTACGGATGGTTAAATCTAAATCGTAGTTACTTATACCGAATTCGAATTAGATAGTTGCTTCTAAAATAAAAACTGTATATCTTAACAAGATCCTAGTAAGTTGTTATTTTCTAATAAAAGGGATCAGTATAAAATAATTAGGATTTATTAAATATTTATAGTAAAAGATAAACAAATGCAGTGCGGACGCGCAGATGACTCGCACCTGTTTTATAAACAACCCTGATCTAGTCATTCTAGTCGATGTCGGCACTTGCTAGCAATGTGGACAACATGGTTCGGATGAATGATGTTTTGATCATCGTGGCGTACAGCTGTACTGTATCTAGTCTTTCAATTTGTTCTAAATAAGTTTTGTGTTAGTACTATAATTAGCGTAGCCATGGTAATATCAGGTACTATGCTGAAATGTAATACTAATGACACTTAGGCCTGTTGTTTGATCAGTAGTTAAACAAATTGTTAAAATTCGAAAAAGAAATGGAAAATTTGACACATTTCCTTGAGATTTTAACCATTAGTAACGTTTTTTGACCATTCGTTAGTTTAACTACCGATCAAACAAAAGTCCATTAGTATCAATTTGACCAAACGATGTTAACCACTTAACAGAAGATTAGAGCGTTAACAGCTGTGAAAATATATGAACTAACAGTTGATTAACATTGATTAAATTTAACATCGTTTGATTTGGTAGTCTTGGACATTAGCGGTCATCTTGAATTCAACGTTCCAATATCGCTGCAGTTTGAAATAATTCCTCAACAATTGACTTTACGACAAGACGAGAAGTGTCTATAAAAAGTAATAAACAGGACATATTTTCGCACGGTTTGTGCACACACATGTTTATTTTGTATGTCCTCCCGATAAAAAGTTACGAGCGGATGAAGTAATAGTTATTTATGTAACTGGTACATAATGAAGCTTCTTAACGTACGGGTGCTGATCCGAGCGCTCTAATTACAGGCACGAGTACCTTAAGAGCTGATTATGAACCGTTGCATACATAACTAACTTTTCTACAAGCTTAAAATGATAATGACAAAAATCAACAATCGCTAACTTTTCTCGTAGGTATACTTTACTCGATTTTTCTGCTAGAATAAATTACTTGTCAGCAATTTTATTGTTAAGTAAATGCTAACAAATTTAATGCAAATGTTAATAGTTACTAAAAAGTTACTTCTGACAATTTATCACAAAAGTTGGAATGCCAAACAAAACGCCATATTGTTGATATCCATATTGAACGTAACCATGGTAACCAAATAACAAATCGATGTATATTAGCCATCTATTTTTAGTAATAAATATATACATATAGTTAGTCTCAAAATAAACGTAATTGTAATTGGTATTAAAATATTTTTAACGGTTTATCATACAAATGGATCTCAAGTGATCACTGAACGCAAAGTCTGATATCCAGAATGACCGTAACCATAACAATGCTATAATAATTATTATAGAACTGTTATTACCGTGGCAACGCTCATTATAGAATTGTTTTCCCGCTTCGGGTACCATCGCCGGTAGACCTTATGCCTTTTGTAATAAGGTCCACCGAGCAGTCAAGTACTACGATTGTCATGGATACAGCGAAATTGTTGGCCAAACATTATTTCCCGGTCAATCCATTGAGGAAGAAATATTTATTAAAGCATATATTTAAAGTCTGTCACAACAATAATAGACTTGTTAGAGAAATAGCTATAAGTGTACATAATTTTATTAAATAATAACATGAAATTGTCTTTTTTGATTTTTCGATAATATATTTACTTTTATTATAAATAATCGTAATTACGATAGCAAATTTCGTAACATTTATTTTATTCACGACATTCACGATTATTTTGTTATTCCTGCGATATGTCACACCGAAGTTTAAATACAAACATCACCTGTGTGCAAAATTACGTCATTCGCATGATTTGTTCGAACCCTGATTATGAACTTTATTTTCTATGCAATAAGGTCAATATTGAGTAACCTAAATTTAAATAAAACAAATTTTGGGGGTTCCCCGTACTTAGAACTGAAACTCATTTTTTTTTTTCATAAAACCCATATGTTTGGGGTATCTATGGATAGGTCTTCAAAAATGATATTGAGGTTTCTAATACCTTTTTTTTCTAAACTGAATAGTTTGCGCGAGAGACACTTCCAAATTGGTAAAATGCGTGTCCCCCCCTCCGGTAACTTCTAAAATAAGAGAATGATAAAACCAAAAAAAATATATGATGTACCATGCAAACTTCCACCGAAAATTGGTTTGAACGAGATCTAGTAAGTAGTTTTTTTAATACGTCATAAATCCGCCCGTGTCCAGTGACGTTATGATTCAAGTCGTAAGAAGTGTCAAATAAATTGTTTTATGTCACTGTGACACCGTTCTGTAGTGGGTCAGGGTTCCATTCCAATTTTATTTCACCTCAATTTAATCAGTCGAGATGACATTTTATTCGAAATGAAATGTTAATTGCATACAATTTTGACAAATCTCGCACGTTACTTGATATCGGACGATTCGATTGTAGAGACCGACTGTAATTTGTCGCTGAAATAAAAAAAAAACTACGTTTGCGTGCGTGAGTTTTTTTTTTCATTTACCCTCATTTTTGATGTTCTGTTGGTCTTGTCGCAAAAATTGGTATTTATTATCGCACCACTTTCGTGAAAAATTAGTGATCAAGATAGTGATCAAGTTATGTCGGAGACGCTACATGACCATGATATTCGCGACGGAGCGACGAATGTTATAACTTTTTCGATCCTTAAAACGCCTGAAACCTCCTCTACTTCTGACGACGTGCCGGCCTAGCTGGTAGTGACCCTGCTACGAAGCTAGCGGCCCTGTTTTGAAATCCCGGTAAAGGCAGATATTTGTGTGATGAGCACGAATATTCGTTCCTGAGTCATGGATGGTTTCTATGTATTTAAGTAAATATTTCTCTATTTCTAAGTATTTATACTGTTGTCTAGTAGTGCAGTCTTAAATTATGTAATATTTCTTTATCTAAACATATGTCATAAGTCCTCTATTATGCGTTCAAAACCCGTAGGCAATGACCAGCATTACCTGTGGTAGTAGGTGACAGCGATGACAGCTATTAATTTTTGATGATGTTCTAAATATTGTAAGGTAATCACCTTACAATATTCGATAACGTAATTTCAAAATTACGTTACAGCTGTCATCGCTGTCACCTACTACCACAGGTAAGGTAATGCTAGCCATTTGCCTTTCGGCCTCTGAACCCATCTTAGAGTACTTATAATATGTGTTTAGATAAAGAATTGTACGCGGCTCTGCGTAATTAGCATTACGCAACCGTCACGTAAACTACTATTGCTTCGTATTAGTTCTTTTGCTCGTGAAGTTACGAAAAGTATATTTTTTTATCATTCCCGTCTCATCGTACAACAAAAAATCAGATACGAGGCTGTCGGGCAATTAAAGATCTTTATTTTATTATGATTATGTACGATCCACAATGAAATACTTTTTGCTAGCTCTATTATACAATGCTATATTTCATGTAAAAGGATGGCCTTTCATGTTAGCTTGATGCAAACTTGGCTGTGTTATTCTCGGAACAGTTTTCATAAAATTTACGTACCGTGGCAAGATTTTCACAAACTTTTTTCTTGCTTTCACTCATTGTCGCACTTACTGTTTCGTACTCTGTGTGTCTCCTTTCTTTTAATACCAATATATTTATTTATGTCCAATGTAATGGACTTATTGCAATTACAGTTTTTGTTGGGGATCGCCAATTTGTGGATACTCATTTTTTTATAAAATCATTACGATAACCCTTATTTAAAACAACGGGTGTTCTTTTATGTCTTTCTATAAAAAAACATTTTATTATTCATATATGTAAGATGTCCATAACATGGTCCAAGGTACATGAGTACATAACACAAATTCGCTATTTAATGCCACTGTCAACTATTATTTTCTTCGTAACAAGCCACTCCAAACATAAGTGACAATGATAAAGGTACCTAGTCAAAGCGAGCAAGCCATGTGAATAGGCTATTTGACTAATTTTATAAAACCTTTTTAAGATTCTTTATAACATAACAAGCACACTATATTGATATTTCCTTGAGATTCTACTGTATTCTCAGTTAAAATCTACGTTAAAGTTAAAATTGTCATTACTCCGCTAAAACGCCGTTTCTATCATGGCGCTGGCTATATGACAAGTGTTACGTCACACGCAATAAACAATAATTTGAAGAGATATACCTGTGGTTACTTGCATGTGACGTCACCAGCAAATAACCACAGCTGCAAACCAATCACATAGCGTTTGTCAAAGATAAAATTTAAAAAAATATTACAATTCTTTTCGTGTAATTTCCAAAAAAATATACATAATTTAGTTTAAAATAAAGTGAAATATGTTGTTTTACGTTATTATCTGATAGGATGACTACAATTTGTAAAATATTTTGAACTAGCTTTTTTAATTAAAAATCAAAACCATAATTTTCTTTAATTATTTAAAAGTAAGCAATGATAAAAAATCAGCTTGGATAAAAAATAAGCTACCCAAATTACTAATTCTACGCAGACGAAGCCGCGATTTTTTCGTTTTACATTACAATGTGGAATTACAACAAGATACTACAGGCATCACCGGATTCAACAGATCAAACTGGCCGGTTACAAATTTGTCAACTTGATGTATCCCGTCATACTATTCGAACCTATGGGAATATCATCCGCTCTCGCTCGGTATCATGACGCTAATGACTCGCCAATGATTTTCAAACTATCGCGGTAAAAGTATTCGATGACTTTTTTTTGTAAAATGCAAAATGGTTAAATGCTCTATTAAAAGCTGTAAGAGCAGAAAGGGTAGGACACAGTCGGTTTCTATACTTTTCCACCAAAATAATCGCTTGCCGAGGAGTGGTTGCAATATTCCGGGCCTAAAACCACGGTTAAATATGGTGAGCAGTATTTTATGTCCTATTCTACCTAAATGAGAGGAAGCGCCTAATAAAAAAGCGCTTATCAATATTCAAGTTCTCATAATCCATAGCCCTATAATATTTAGAACTTATTTTTTATTTTGTTATGAGTATAATCGTATATACCATTAAATGTTCAACATTTAAGTGCCGGCGGTCACAGCACATTGCTCGTAGAACTTATACCCGTTCCTACCTACGTCAAAATGCAGCAACACGTCTATATGTTATTTTTTATAGAGAACAGTAAATGGTCAAAACGTAAAACCTATATACAATGATAGTCTTAAGTTAATATATACAAGCTTATATTTTAAAATTACCCCGATTTTAAAGTTTGGAAATCTTCGGTTGACGGATATGACGTAGTACGTGTCCACTCACGTGACCAAGGTTTCTCGGAAGAGAATACCAGGCGAAGTATATTATTGTACCATGGTCACATCAATATTTTCCATATCGATTTAATAACTTTATAGGTTCGTCACCTCTTTTACTGCCCTTAATTTCGCTGGTCCGTATAATACGTCGGTGGCCTTCATTGCCGCCCATCTAATGTGCATAATTTTTAGATGCGTATTTTTTTATTTGTAGTAGGTTTTCTACCGGTAGTTGTTAGCTAAGTTTCATGAACAGCAGTTGGGCCGTTTAATAGATACCAGCTGTAAAGGGAGGGTGCACCATTGTATCGGTGGTTTTTTATCTAATAGTTATTTCCTTGATCGCTTCTCTTAGCCATCTTAATATATTTGCAATTTGCATAGTACCCTCTTGTAATATTTACACACCGATCTTTAGCGTAAAATAACAAGACCACTTTGCAATCCCAAAAAATAGTGATCATAACCTCTCCAAACGAAGGCTTTTTTGGAAAAAAGCCCTTGAGTTGTTTGGGAAAAGCTGTGGCTCTTACATGCCACTGCATTGACTCTTTCTGGTTTTCTGGGTTCGGGGTCATAGTAATGAACCCATGTTTCATGCCTTGTGACTATTCTGTTGATTACGTCATCAGCAGTGATCGGATCTAGGATGCAATTTAAGTCCGTTATTTTAACATGGATATGAATATGACTTACAATCCCGCGGGTCTTTTTGTTATCTACCTTTATAAAAAGGTAAATAACTCGTAATTTTCAGTAGTTTACACTATAAAATTAACAAAACATGTAATAACAAAAAAAAAACAGTACTACAAAGAAGAACTGAACGTAACTTGCATGTCTTATCTTTTATGGTATTTTAATTATTTTTATCTGTTTATTAGTTTAACCCTCGACAAAAATTATTAATTATTAAATTTATTAACAATAACCTTTTTCCCAAAATCCCGGGAAATCTAGAGTCACATCCATGGTAAGCATACCGTTTGAGGTCGTTCACCCCAAATTGCATCCTAGATCCGATCACTGGTCATCAGGATTTTTGCACAAATCGGTACAACGTTCAACACGCGTTCGCCACCTTAGCGGCGGGTGCGGCGTCAGCGTTCTTGGTACCCATCTCGCAGTTTTTTTGATATATTAATGTGGTCGTCAATTATTAAGGGTAGTAGTATCAACGAAAAGTTTTAAGGTTTCTTGAGCTTTAGATATGATTTACTCTCGTGTAAGATTACTGCAGCGGCAGGGTGAAGCAAACACTTTCAAACAAATAACTAAACATTTACTCTAGAACTAATAAGTAAACAGCTCTCTAAGTATTAATAAAAAGGCCCGCATCAACCACAGCCAACGAACGACAACCGCCATTATCTTTTGTTTTTTCCAAGCGTCTCCCCCGCGCAGCCCTTCCGCCTGTCAGCCAGTACGTTTGTTTCCGTCGTTTCCGGCGTGGATGGAAGCACTGGCTGAACTCATACAGCCTATTGCTCGACTCCGTGACACGTTGCTTTATTTTTGGTCACCATCAATAGCGGTGCCAACACTCGAGTATGTTCCGATATAATTTTCTCCACTTATGCAACATTTTTCTGTGTAGCGTGGACAGGTCGGCCAGGGTGAGGGTCGTCTTCCTTCTATGCTCTCTGTCTCTTTTGGATTGTGGACAAGGAAGAAGCACATCCGCTACCGTAAACAACCTCCATTTCTTGATTTATACACTATTGACTTTTTCCTTGCTTAGTTAAGAATTTAATACTCTATTTTACCAACATCGTAAAATCTCCTTGAGTAAATTTATTCTTTCGTTTATTCGTTAGTCGCAGGAATAACAAAAGAAAATATTTCTGATTCTTTCTTTTACTGACACTAACCTGCCCGTATAAAAAGTTTACTAAAAGAGGTTAGAATATTTCGATACCGAGAATATGTTAAATTAAACGTCGTCTGTCGTATGGTTTTATTACAGAAAAAACGCATACCTATCGGGTGTACCAGAAAGTATAAGCACAGATTTGACGTGCTACTATTTCTTCATAATAATGATTTAAAAAAAGTTTGAATATAGGTTTTCTGCAAAATACGCAAAATACCAGGCATTTCTCCAGAAAACGTAATATGATTATGCACAAATTGGTAGACCGGGGACATTAGAACCATTTTAGAAATAATGACCTGTAACTCAGAATCTAAAGCTACCTCGTAAAAATCGCTTACGATATAACATTCTAGTCTAATTGGCTATCCGAATCTAGAAAATAATTTTCATTTGATTGCATCAGAATGGTGCAAATTGAGTTTTTGTTCATGAAGTCCTTGTGTTACAATTGACCCCCAGCACGGGTCAATTAACTGTACCAGAAAAACACATGTAAATAAAACCCAAAATAATGGACTAATTAATCAGTATTTATTGTTAAATTTTTAAGACGAATCAGTCTGTTACGTTACATCAATCTTAAACATAGAGACTCGTTTTTAGACTAGACAAAGCGAGCATTTCAGTTGAACTATATGAAAAATAACATTCTCCAAGTTTTTAAAACATATTGTGACGAGTTATTATAAAAATCACTTAACGGTGCTCAAAGCACAACTCTCAAGCAATAACAACACCTCAATACAACAAAAATATCGAATAATTATCATTTGCGAATCCCATACAGTTACAATTGACCCCTGGTACAATCAACCCCATCCTTCACAGCAAATTATTTTTGAATACCTAGTCGGGTCATAAGTTCTGTTACTGAGATTAATTATAATTTAAAAAGTAAATTAAAGGAGGTTTTTATAAATCTGTATATTAATCAAAACATTTATTTATATAGGATAAAAATAAAAATAATGTATTCTAAACTATTGCAATTATTTGATGTACTTACTAGCTTGCAATATTTCCAATTCGGGCTAGAAAATCATAGTTCAATTTACGCACGACGATTATACTGATAATGGCCACAATTTTTGTAAGAGTTCTTGTAGAGAGTTAAAACTTGCTGGAAATATTGATCAGACTTTTAGCTTTAAATTCTGATACAAATGTATTTCAAGTAACTAAAGATCCGCTGTACACCGGTCAATCTTGATGTCTCATTAAGTCGACATAACGATTTCACATGAATTTGCAGCAATACGAAAACACACCAAATCTCTTGCTTCATAAGTTGGAATTTAGTCTTGTTGAAAAATATTATTTTGGTCTCTAAACATACCCAAAGGTGGGAAATTTTATAATATTGAACAAAAAAGTTCTTTGGTAAACAAAAACTAACTTTTAAGCGTTTCAAAAAGTGAAATTTACATAAAAGTCATGCGTAATTTCATCGTTGCCGGCTGTGAATGTTAGATCGTTTAGAAAATTGCGGCAACTATTTAAAATGATAATTTGTTCTTCAAAATGTACATTATTGCCAGAATGCCAAAATTCACTGGTCCGCACTATGTTCAAAACTCAAAACATATGTTTCCCAAAATGCCTGATTTTCTAAGTCTTTGTTTTTGAATGTCGGAAATTCGTAATGTCTAACACAAAAGGTACATTCATATACATGAATGATGAAACCATATCGAAAACCCTACGTTTAATTAATTTGAAATAAGAGTTTCGACGGAGCTCCTATTTCCGGGTGGTTTGGCCCTCCGGGCCTGCTGCAAAACTAACACCTACTACCACCACCTACCTCTTTTCAATATTTACATGTTTAAATTTACATAGGAGTATGAATTCTGAAAAAGTGGGAAATGACATTTTAACGTTTTCTACGTAGTGTAATTTATTTTAAGGTTTTCAAATAATATCATACTGACTGTACATCAATTTGACAGTTTTATTTCCGACTTTCCATGGTCTAATAAAACATGGTCTTCTCTTCCGAAAAGGGACACTTTCTACGTCATCACAAAGTTGCCACTTGATTAACCACTACCCTAAAATAAGGAAAAAAATGATAGGTTGTGTACGATTTTATTTCAAAAATATATATATCACGAATAATATAAGTCACGAGCATAATTTACATATTTACTTTCATTATTTTTTTAATTCTAATATTGTATATACATTTATGCATGAAATTAAAAGCTGTAAGAGCAGAAAGGGTAGGACACAGTCGGTTTCTATACTTTTCCACCAAAATAATCGCTTGCCGAGGAGTGATTGTGATATTGCGGGCCTAAAACCACGGTTAAATATGTGTAACTTATTTTTTATTTTGTTATGAGTATAATCGTATATTTACCATTAAATGTTCAACATTTAAGTGCCGGTGGTCACAGCACATTGCTCGAAGGTCATACAAAGATTTAGGTTACCGTCTTTCCTGCGGACATACCCGAAGTTAACGTTTTTAAAGCCTAATTTGCTGGCTGAACTCACATGCTTATAAGCGACATCAGATCTACTTTAGGTTTACTTTATTTATCAAATGAAAACAAAACTTATATGCCCACAAGCTTTTAACTGACCACAGGAGAGACAACTTTTGTTTTTGCGAATGTGTATGACCCTCGTAGAAGTTATACCCTTACCTACGTCAAAATGTAGCAACACGTCTATACGTTTTTATTTTTATAGAGAACAGTAAATGGTCAAAACCTAAAACCTATATGGGAGCGCCAAAGTTCAACTAAAATTGCAACTCCTATTATCGGAACTCCGAAAATGAATTTTTTATACCGCTGGAACAGTAAACTGTTCAGAAGTTCTGAAATATTCAATGTGTAGATAAGACTAGGTTAGGTTAGGTTTTATTGATAAAAATCCTGAAAAAGTAACAGTTGCTGAAAAAAATACGTTAGGAGTTGCGATGATTAGGACTTATGAGTCGTTATGAGTAAAAATAATTAGGTGAGCCAATATGGACCCAACCTATATACAATGATAGTCTTAAGTTAATATATACGAGCTTATATTATTATTTTAAAATTACCCCGATTTTAAAGTTTGGAAATCTTCGGTTGACGGATATGACGTAGTCACTCACGTGACCAAGGTTTCTCGTTATGTTGTACCATGCGACATCCAAAAACAAAGACTTCTAGAAAATCAGTCACTTTGGGAAAAATATTTTTTGAGTTTAGAACATAGTGAGGACCAGTGCATTTTGGAATTCAGACCTACCCGACTGACATTCCATCACCATTACCACCATACCATTCCATTCTATTCCATTCCATTCCATGGTTACAATTGCATGATCACTTGAAAAAAATAACGGACAGTCATTTAATTTTTCCGCGGTTGGTTATTAAGTGTACGAGGGCTGCCTCTTAAGTTCTGTCGTTTGCAAAACTCCCGTGACTATTAAAAAAAAAACTAGTATCATCTTAAAATATTTGAATTTAAAATTAAAAAAAAACCGCCTTCAAAAAGCAAAAAATAACTTCTTTAAAATGGTAGGTAATTAGGTCAGTCCAACTGAAGTCTGCTTTTGATTAAAATATTGTTGGACGCCGACTTCAGTTGGACTGACCTATTTACCTACCATTTTAAAGAAGTTATTTTTTGCTTTTTGAAGGCGGTTTTTTGTTTTTTTAAACATTTATTTTATTTTATACTTTTTAGTGATCCTATTTATGCTGTTACGTAGCTCCACTTCTAAATATTAATAAGAAACTATAGAACATTTCAAGCTCGCCGCAGACAACGCCGCGGGAATTTCATAGTCATATTTAAACCTAAATGTGCTTCGTCATAGTCGCTCAACTTCCTTTATCGAAATATCTTATCGCCACCCTTGAAATAGTTACCGTTAAGGAGTTCCGGTGGCCATCTGTGGTCTTCATCATCAGTTCCACTTCACCATATAGTACTTTTCAAAAGCAAATGCATGAGTTACAGTGAAAAATACCAAAATCGCTATAGTTGTGCCTATAATATTTGAGGAGTTCTCTTGATTTCTCCATGATCCCATCATCAGATCCTGACGTGGTGACAATGGGACCAACTAGAAAGTATACCCATTCGAACAACGAAAAAATTTTTCAAATCGGTCCAGTGGTCTTCGAGTAATCGGAAACATACATAAAAAAAAAAAAAAGTTTCGCTTGAAAAATAGTGGGCAATATTATCTAGGCATTTTTGCTCATTTCCATACAAGTCACCAAAATCGATGTCAAAATGTTAGGGTTGTCACATTAGGCTTAAATATTGAAATGAACTTATTTTGATTAATTTAATTTATTTATTTTTCATTTTCGGGTTTTAGGACACAATATTGAGAATTAACAAAATATAACACGGTATTTTAAAAGTTTAACTTTTATTATAATAAAAAAATTAAAAAAGAATTAATAAACTCCAAAAAACTTCTTATAGGTTACTTGTACCTCTTCACTTCACTTATTCTCCATAATATAGGTAATTGCGATCAATCAATTCTTTTAAGATATAATGTATCTAATAGAAAAAATACATAAGGAAAAGCTTCCGTTACTTGGACATTATACAAACTCACGAAAAAAGATTCGATACTTACTTATATGCTTACAATCTATTTTGATAAATGGGTAAGGCCGCGAATTTTGACCAATGTGACATAGAACTAACATAAACAAAATACATGACGTTACCATAAAACGTAACATAAGTTGTTATTAAGCTTAGATCACACTGGTAAATATTCGCAAAAAAATACATGTTTTAAAAAAATAAGTTTTTATTGACTAAATACAAATAAAGTATTTTCACGTAATCAACATTTTTATTAATTACTTAAATGAATATTTTTTTAACTTTTTAAATGAAATAGTAATCAATAGGTACTTTTCATAATAAAACCAGGACACATGAGCATTTCTCAAAAAAAATGCCACTGAGTGACATCTCCAAATTTAAAAAGCATTCTTTCGCTTCGCTCGCTCGATCGGTTAATAACTAGCTTCTGCCCGCGACTCCGTCCGCGTGGAACTCGTTTAAATCGTAGCTCCATGCAAACTTTCACCCTCTATTTCACCTCCTTAGGGATGATTTTTGGGATAAAAACTATTTTATGTCCTTCTCCGGGACTAAAACTTTCTCTATTCCAAATTTCATTCAGCGGTTTAAGCGTAAAGAGGTAACATACAGACAGACACACTTTCGCATTTATAATATTAGTATGGATATGCATAGTATGGATTTAATTCTCTCGTGCTGATCCCTGTACCTACTGTATGTACCTACAATTTCAAATTGATTCATCTTAATAACTTATTGTATTTGTCGTTGGAAATCTAGTAAAAACTCATTTAAGTTCGTATTTTTCTATGTGCACTTCCCTTTACCTCATGTTTTTGTCACTTTACGTTAAAATGTAACGTATTCGTAAAGAAAGTGTAACTTTTTTTTTTTTTTATTGATTATCATGATGAAATAACGATATTTTCAATATAATAATACATGTCACGTGCGTGAATAACATTAACCCATCGTATGAAAAAACAACCGCTTAAAAACAATCACTACTTAAAAAAAATTAAAATCACACTGGCACTTTAGAAGATATTTAGAAAAACTTTGTCCGCGTCACCTTTGACCACAATTTAATCAACAAACTGACGAGGTTGGTTTCCTCTCTGATGTTGCCCTACTAGAATATGAGTTGCCAGTGCACAAAAACTAATTTATACCACAGTTGGCTTTAAATCTATTTTTATAAAGCGTCACGAAAGTATTCGTAACGAAAACGTGGAATTGTGGCCCAATAAAAGAATGCAAGATAAAACAAGTAAATTATTTGAATATATTTTTTTCGCACTCGGTAGAACTATATCATAAAATTTTGTTTAAATAAAAGCATGATCATGAGAAGTTGAAAATTGTGAAAATAACAGGGCTTTAAGTACACGTTGTCGAAAAAATTTGACAACTTTCGTTACGTTTTGGACGGAAATTTATTTTTATTTTTAATTATGTCACTTGCGACCTTGACAGTTTTTATCGCGTAATATAATGCAATTGTTTTGAAACCTCTCGGGATTACCAATTTTTTTTTATGAGCATGTTAAATTTGAATCGCCCAAATTGGTCAAAATTCGCGGCCTTACCCAAATAATAACCCACAACCGGTAGGCACTCCATAATACTTAAAGATCCTTTCAAAAGAAAATATAGTTAAGCAAGTTTCCCGCTCCAATGGAGCCTGCTTTAATTTACCATTTGATAATTATGAAAAGTGACATCCCTGACGCTCTTTCGACATCGGGCAAAGTTGTCAGTGACACATTCAAAAATTAACGGATAACATTACCCATGATCATAACTTTATTTATATACAACCTATAATGTTAAATCCTAAGCTTAAATACTCTGCAAGGTGTATTTTATTACATATAATTGGATACACTCAGCTGCGTCTTCGCCATGATGAATAGTAGACATGCACTTTTGACCAGATTTTTGCCCGCAAAAACATACATCGCCTTCAACGAGTCGTGACATGTATCTCACTTGTGGACCTTATATTTAATGTGGAAGTTCATTGTCGCACCAGAGTCGCAGACATTGGTAGGCGGGTCACAATATTGAAGTGGAAATGGGCAGGAAACTTGGCTAGGGAAGATGGTTGTGGACACAGGCAATTTCAGAGTGGTGGCCTAGACAAGGGAAGCGGTCAGTTGGCAGACTAACAGCTCTTTTACCACCTGCCTGTCTGGTATGTATATTGTGGGCTGATAGGGTAGGTAGGATAGGAAAACTTAATTCGCGTAAAGCACAGATGATTGCGCGATTATCGCGAATTGAAATTTTAGGTATCGACCTTATCTTATATTTCAATTTGTGTAAAGCATTATTTTTGAATCCACCAAAATATCACACGGAAGTTGGTTGAAAAAGTTGTGCCCAAATTTTTTTACAGCTTAAGTGTATGGTGAAAATTTATTCCTTATTTTAAAGTTGGTTTAAAATGATCACTGGTTAAAAATGGTCTGCTTATACATGGCGTTATGGGTTGTTTTAGAACATGAAAAGTAAGAATATATTTTTGTATGTTTGCGAAATAATGATTCAACGTACACTACCTACTTATTGTACATCGTATTTTTGATTGCTGAATAGCACTTTTCTTACACCGGTTATCTTTTAAGGTTTGTTTCAAAAATATACGTTGGGCAGCGTTGCATAAGTAGACCTGAATTTGATGATAAGTAAATAGAGGACATCATTGATTAAGTAGGCAAGTTATGAATAGTGATAATGATAAGGCGCGTACGTGTATACCTAAGTATGGAGGGTTGATTTTCAGAACGTTTGTTAGTCACATGCTGACAGAGGTTGCCCCACCACCGGCGGCTGCGGCTGCTGTCAACCCACCCAGTAGCATTCGCAACGCCGCGCGCGACGCACGCCGTCTTTGCGCAAGCGCCCCGTCCGCATAGTGAAAGTTGCGCGTGATTGTACGTTCCGACGTCTTCGATTAGTTATTGTTTGTTCGTTGCGCCAGTACGGTGAGGAAAGGAGGTCGGTGCTCGGCCACAACCCGTAAGAATATTTATGATCCCGGCATCCGTGTGACAACAATAGCCTAATATCTATTCGCAGTTTTAGTGCGGGTTTTGTTTACTTAAATAAGAAACCTATATCTTGGAAATTATTGGTGATTGAGACAAAATATGAAACATAAATTATTATTTTCCGCGAATAATTTGCCCATGGTATATTTAGCCTGTACCTACCAGTGCAAGGAAAAGGCCTTCCCTCTCGCGTTTCGTCCCAAGTGCAAGTTCCCGCCCATCACTTTGATCAATTTTAAAATTAAGAAATTCAGTTACTCTTCCTATAATATAAGAAAGATACTAGCTGTTTCCGTGCCCATTTCGTTGGACAATAAACATTTTTTTTTGTTTAATATATAGCCTATGACACTCACAAATAACGTGGTTTTCTATTGGTTAAAGAATTTTCAAAATCGGTTCAGTAGATCCAGAGATTACCTTTTAAAACGTCACAAACTTTACCTCTTTATAATATTATTTAGTATAGAAGTAGGTATAGATAAATATTAAATAAATAAATATCAGGCAACGATATCATACAGATTCACCCAAACTAATCTTTAGACAACAAATAACGAATATTCGCACTCACCACACAAGTTTTTGCTCTACTTACCGATGATGGAACCCGAGACCGCCAGGTTTGTCAGCCCGAAGGAAGGTTCGAAACCCCCTGTTTCGTATAATCCCTACAAATTGTCTAGTTGACATCCTCGGGAAAACTCGTTTTAATCTGAGCTAAGTATAATCGGGCTCTCAGTTATTGGTATTATCTGTCCGACCCTAAAATTTTGTTAATTTGTTAGCAATGTTATCATATAAGTATACTTCGATTGTTAAAGTATTAACTTTTCGTGAATAATTTTGGACCTTCTTTAACAGACTTAAAAATAGGAGGAGGATTTCAATTCGTTGGGATCCTTCTTTATTATTATTATAACTTATGATGATTGTAAAATCGTTTTTAAGGTTCCGTACCAAAATGTTAAAAACCAGTCAAGTGCGAGTCAGACTCGCGCACCGAGGGTTCAGTACCGCCGCACAGTAGGTAGGTATTACTATAGCCTAAGCAACGAAGACAAATCACTGGAAAAAAACTCGTGTATAAGTGAATTTTGGCATAGTTGTAGGGAATGGTGTTTTAAACCACATACTAAAAGTACTGATGGATGGTAGTGGAGCTAACGGGTGGAGGGGGATGTAAAGTTCCCTTTTTTAATTTTTCGTAAATAACTCGTAAACGATGGTCCATAGCAAAAAATGTTCCATTACATAATTAATCTACATAAAATTCTCTACAAAAAAGATTCAATACACTTTTTTGCATCAATATTTAATGAGATATGGAGGAAAAATTATTCCCGAAAGGCCATAGTCGGGTTTGCATAGTAAGTCGGCCCTTACATCAAATGGGCTCGGGTGTTTTTTTTGTGAGTACCTCTTATAGTGAAGAATATTCTGCTGCTATTTATGCTGAGTATCAACATCTTAATTGTGACAGTTCTCGACTTATGATAACTTTTTTTTTTGATGTACTGTTTTTCGAGATGTATTCAAGCGATTTGCTTTAAATTTTGAAATAATGTTCTTTTCATAGATTTGCATCGCCTCACATACATACATACATACATACATACATACGTACAAACATGAACCCTGAAAACATTACACTCCTTTTTTGGTGCCGCCGTGTAAAAAGAAAGAAAACAGAACCGATTGAATACAGAACTGAATACACATTGCTTATTGTTGATAGGAAGTGCGGCCTGCAAAATTTTGATATTTTGGCAAGTAGTAGACCATTTTATGGACTATTCTGAAAAAAAACTAGAGGTGTCACAACCATATAAAAGAAAAGGTATTTATTTTCTTTTTTTATATGATAACTAGTATTTGTTTTTTTGGGAGGCGATGCAAATCTATGAAAAGAACATTATTTCAAAATTTGAAGCAATTCGCTTGAATACATACCGAAAAACAGTACATCAAAAAAACAAAAAGTTATCATAAGTCGAGAACTGTCACAATTAAGATGTTGATACTCAGCATAAATATTCTTCACTATAAGAGGTACTCACAAAAAAAACGCCCGAGCCCATTTGATGTAACGACTTACTATGCAAACCCGACTATTGCCTTCCGCGAATTATTTTTCCCTCCATATCTCATTAAATATTCATCCCAGCAAAAAAAAAAAATTGTGCCTTTTTTGTAGAAAATTTTATGTAGATTAATTATGTAGCGGATCATTTTTTGCTATGGGCCACCGTTTACGAGTTATTTACGAAAAACGAAAAAAAGGACCTTTACACCCTCCTTTACCCGTTAGCTCCACCCCCACCCATCAGTACTTTCAGTATGTGGTTTAAAACACCATTCCCTACAACTATGCCAAAATGCGCTAATACATGAGCGTTACCGCGCGTTCACGTGAACTTAACCTAACGAGCACTACTAAAAATCGAATACCTACTTCAAAACGCCAATCGGTCATCAGTACCTACTTAGTTACTCGCATTGTATTATGTCTATTTTAGAACTGTCTTGATAGTATTTTGCTATTCTGTCGAATACTTTGTGCGCTAGAACTACCTTTTTAATGTTCCGTATCACATAGGTACAAAGATGTCGCTACCCGCGCAACGCCGTTGTTCGTCCGTCCGTATGTCCTTATGACACAGCATCTACTATTGATATCAATTAGTTTTTTTTGGATATTACTTACATTCAACCATATAGCAAAATAATAATAAAAAGAATATATTCCTTGTAATGCTTTCCATTTAAGTCTTCAAAGTTGCAATCTTAGGATTGGTAAAATGAGGGCTGTTCGAAGTAATTGGGTACTTGCAACATGATACATGATCCAAGTCATATCAAAAATACCTAGTAACTGCTACTTATTGGCGAGGTTGCCACTTGTGAATAATTTAGTGCCATAAAAAAAAACCGAGCATGAAACGGATTATGCGGATACGGATTATGCTCAGTGTAGGATACCGCCCGTCGCTGTTACCACAAAAACAAAGAACGTCATTTTAGTCTTTCTATTTAAAAAACAACTTATGTAAGTACATTTTAATCACCCACTTAAAAAAGTACTGTTATAAGTTTAAAGTGCGTAGACGCGGATTTTTTAAATAAAACTTGTTAAATCGGGATGGTCTAGACACAAAGTCTGAAAGTGTAGGGTGGCCGTTGTAACCGGCGGTTTCTACTTATTTAATAATAATAAACGTGGTTGGACTATTGCTGGCTAACTTGTAAATACTAATTACTCTACTTAGCTGTGATCGTTTTTATTTTAACATCTTTAGTATATAACTACTACAACCGTGTGTTTTTTCATATAGCCAAAAACAACGGTTTTGCTTGTTATATAACTTGTGACTGACTGACTGTGACAAAAATTACTAATTTAAAAGCGCTTGAATCAAAAACAGTTTTTTACATGTCCCAAATATTTATGATAAATCTCTCTAACGACACCTACAAAATTAAATAGAGCAAGTTAAAAAATAAAATTCTCTCTGTACATGCATGGGAGTTACCCGAAAAAAAAACATTTCTCAAGAAATTACGTTACAAGTTTGTCGGCGTGATTGAATTATGTATATCCATATGCTAAATTGCAGGTTTTAGGTTTCTTTGTAAACATGTTTAAACATGACATTAAATAGACAAGGTACTTCTTATCTTATCTTGTAGGCGGGGTCCTGACGGATACCCTTCGACCCTGTGGGATCTTTTGTGTAATTACCCCTTTTTTTAGCGCTTAATCAAATGCAGCCTCCACCCCTTCCAGAAAGCGGATAGTGAAGTGCAATGGCAGTGCCTTGAAATCACAAGATAGACAAGGTACTAAAGTGTACACCTATTTATGAACTCGACTGTACCAAGAGTAAAGCGCAGGTTAAACCGCGGACAGACGGACAGACGGACAGACGAACAGACGGACACGGCGAAACTATAAGTTCCTTCTCATCTAACTTTCTTTTAATTAGTATATTTCAAAAGAGTTTTTTAAGTACCTATGCTTTGTAGATGCCTTTTTGTTATAAGTACCATAGTTTGATGACGAACAGAAGTGATAATCCATATTAAAAATTGAGTTCATTCCAGAAGGGTCCTGGTAATGATATCATCTAGTTATTCGTAGTGCTTGGACGTATTCCAGCGAAATCTGCGAGTTTGCTTTTGCCGTTGTACTAGCTCATATCAACGTGACCGTGCGAGCCACTGCGATTCGACCTGATTGATAAAACGTTGTATTTCGATAAGTCGCTAAGTGATAAAATCAGAACGGGATTGAACGCTTTATCTTATCACCAGGTAATCGACAGTAAATAATAATTACGCTGTGCATGAAACTGTCGATCACGTGTTATTTATTACCCTTCGTACTTATTATACCCATCTTTTCCGGTTGACAAGATTGATGCCAGAATTCCTTAAAATGTAATGAAGTTGAATCTGTTTTTATTTATTTATGTAGTAGACTTTCCATCTGTTTAGATTCGTAATGAATACTGTTCACTTTGATCTTAATAGCCTCTTACTGTGCATCTAACCTTGAGACCTTGCTTAATTTCATTATGGCATTGACAAACTGATTGTGATTTAGATTTTTATATTGTTTTATACATGTACATGTACATTATATTTTTCATGTTATTCGGTACAAATAAATGCACCAATTACTCTTCTGTGATTTGCAAAGTTAGTCGCATCAGAGGACAGGAAGAAAACTGTAATTTTAGTTCAAATTTCGTACATATTAGTATGGTAGCGGTTAATATGCCATCTCTTTTATAAAGTAAACAGACACCGTAGTTGAAGTTTCTGTACTTTTTTCTTCTTTACCGATACACTATTTTATCAACCGCAATACAAAGTTGAGTAGCAGCAACTTTTACCTCAGGGTGTTTTGTTTTCATTACTGTTTAATTAACTCAAAAGTATTTTTTACATGTTGCTCAATTTCATATCGTCCCTTTACTTTCTCAACCTCGTATCTGATGGAATAGTTGGATAGGAAAAGCACTCATGTTCCTCAAAGAATAAAGACTACTTTCCTATCTAACTATTCGATTAGATACGAGGTTGAGAAAGTAAAGCGACGATATGATGAGACATTGTGTGAACCACTAAGGCCCGGTTTTATTAAATATAAATATACAGTAAATTTAATTTTAACGAATGGTTTGTCAAATTTCAGTAACTTATACCACCCAGTGTTTCATAAAGTAAAGAATCGTAAAAATTGACATTAGTTATGAAATCATAACGGGTAGCACAAGTTGTATTTTCTCGCTCGTCGCTCAGTGCGTCTCTATCGTTACAGACTAGGAAGAAAGGGAGATCCGAGAGACAAACAAGTCGCGGACAACATGTGCTCGACGTGCATAGGGCTGCCGCAAATGAGACTTGTTACTTAAAAATACTATCCTTTTTCGCTTGATCTGCGGCTACCCTAAATTGTCTATAGACTTACTTTTTATTCGGTCTGTCATATTGATAGTCCGTTGACCTCTTCACATTTCAATAAAATTTTAAAATAAATACGGTCGTGATAAATAAGACGTTCAAAGAAATTAAATTAGTAGGCATTTGAACTCCATGGCATTTAATATACTACTATAATCGGCCTCGACTTGAATGTTCTTCGTCGGCGATCAATCTGATCAATATCACTTGAATCAGACGTATCCAAGTTGTTTTGCAAAAATTCTAAATCATTACTTTCCGGAGAAACAGTCATTATGAATTATAATTGTTGAAAATAAACTACATTAGCAATTGTAGGTTATCGACATGTCAGGACAAACGGTTTGTAAGTTTAATCCATGACGCCGGTCTCGGTAACCGTAAAATGTTACTGAAAAATTACTAAAGGACCGTTATAAAACGCAAATTATGACAGGCAGACTAAATATACGCCAAAAAGATACGAATATAAACAAACGGATAGTTATAAAACCGGCCCTAAATACTACGCCTATTCCAAATTTGAGCCATGTCAGAGAAAAAAGTTCCCTAACAGAAAGACGGACACACGGACAACAAAGTAGTAAGGAAGACTAAAAATTAACAAGATAGAATTAAATAGTCCATAGGTATTCCAAATTGTTTAATAGCTTCCGAGTGTCCCTTTCTCAAATCGTAGAGAAGCAAAATTAGATTTGAAATGTCATTATTGTTTTTTCGCGTGCTTATAAATTTATGAACCTTGTATTAAACAAGCAACCTAAACTAGCCCTTGTATCCACGAATCATTCTTGTTTTGTACATAAGGCGTCACATAGTTTAAGTCACACTTGTAAACCTGAGGGAGGCTCGCTACGAAGTGGCTCAATCAATAGTATACTTACCGCCTGTTTCACAATCGACAAGTAAAGCATATTTGACAATAAATTTAGCCCTTTCTCTTTTTTACACTTGAAAATAGACAAGCCAACTTTAAATGGCACATAAATTTACTTGTCGATTGTGAAACCGGCCCTTAATGTAATTAAGTATTAAGTATCATGTAAAAACATTCTCGTATTGTGTCAAAATCTTTAGCTTCCTACTTATTGTTTGTTCAGTTAGCCAGTATTTAGTCGAAAGGATGTGGAGAATGTCGGTTAAATACAAATTTGCTCAAAACCTACTGTCGGGCATGTTAAACTCAGGAAAAGGTAAATATTTTTTTTCTACTCGCGTACTATAAACCGCTAATATTGATATCGTTAACGGTATCAGAAGACCATGTATAGCGTAACAGAAGCGTGAAACAATTATATAATGAGCTTTGCCATGGTAATAACAGTTCTGTAATGATTGTTATAGCATTGTAATATTACACTTATTACTTATTAATGGTTGCGCGCATGAACAATATCAGTGACGGTGTTTGGTGAGCAACTAACATCTGAATTCTTTTATTTCCTTGTCAAGAACTGTTTTAACAACAATTTAAATGTGTACAAATACGATTTTCTTAAATTTCATTTAAATTTCATAACAGTAGATTTATAAGAAATAATAATTCATAGGTTCGACTGTTTTGCAAAATAGCAATATGGAGGCACCACAAGACTACTACATACTATGGCGGTACTACATTAATGACGTTTGATAAATAAAATTGACATTCAAATTCTTATAGGTACTTAATCCTCCCAACTATTAAAAAAAGTAATGTGTCAATATCACCAAAATATTAAATTAATAAGCTTAACAAAGAGCATTATATTTAATAATTACAAAGGAATATAAATCATCTAGGTTGTATGGCGTATGGCGCTATAGTTCTTCTCTGTGGTCTACGGGTCGCTGTCAATTTAGAAACCACCTGTTAGAACTAAACTAATTAGGTACGAAAGGCTTTCTAGTTTCTTGTTTAAGCTTGTAGAAAAAGGTACGTATGCAACGGTAGGTACATAATTAGCTCTTAATGTATGAGTGCCGAGGTTAAAGCGCGAGCTTGCAAGCTTCAGTCATTGCATTATGCACCAGTTACATAAATAACTGTTTTAATACTTAACCCTAAAACCACCTGATAAAAGCGCTCGCGCTTGGTTGCGGTGTATATGTCTTCGGTATGTATGTACCCAAGTCAGTTTCTTTGGGACCTTAGACTAAACGGTTTGACTGAATTTGAAATACGAGATACCGTTGGAGGTAGAGTCACATAGGCTACCCATTAATCTCTGATCCTCAAAGTGTGATGCTGCAGAAGTACTGTGTCTGAGGGTTGGTATGTTTTAGTTTATACACATACATAAACTCACGCCTTCGTTCCCAGAGTGGGGTCGGCAGAGCTACAGAATTACCTACAACTCTAAAAACTTGTTGATTAATTTTATTCTATTTCGTGTGTTACTGATAGCATTTATATAAAGCGGGCGCTCAGTGGAGTTCTGTTTGCAAAAATTGCGGGCCGCATTCTGACTTCTGATATATATTGTATAGATCCCAGACACCCAATAAACAGATGTT
This sequence comes from Acleris literana, assembly GCA_946894065.1. Classification (NCBI taxonomy): domain Eukaryota; kingdom Metazoa; phylum Arthropoda; class Insecta; order Lepidoptera; family Tortricidae; genus Acleris; species Acleris literana. Next base: position 27,521,422 of record OX335668.1, on the reverse strand, counting down.
GCCAATCAGTTTTGTGGTTCCTCTCCCCCTTGACTTGAGCTGATGCTCTTAAACAGTGTAAATGCAATGCATCAGAGGTACATACTATTCTTGTCAAGTTTAAGGCAAAGCCTATGTTTTCGCAAATCAATTTATGTCGAAGATCATCTGCTGTTGTTTGTTGTTTAGAAAGTAAGTAAGGGCAAACTTTTTCGAGATCTTTAAATTGCTGACTAATCAAAAGCCCATTACCCGACTCAAGAAGTGCATCCTGAACAGAATCCAGATTCGCGGCGTTCAACATTTGTTTTTTTGTACCTATGCGACTTGTCGTGTCACTTACCATGCATTTCAAGGAAAACACGTAGATTTAGCCACTCAAAACCGATTAAAATAACTTAAGTTTAAATTGTTGAAAAAAACAAAGAAAATTAGCTTTTTTATACACATGGCTAATGGCACAACAGGCGTGACATCATTTTCTATGGCGTTATGCACGCCAGTTGTTTTATGAAATAATTGTTCACCGCCACGGCAAGAAAAGCGCGCGTAGCGAGACTAGAGCAACGGTAATGGGTCGGAGGGGGGGACGGAATGACAAAGGACCATGCGCGCGCGCGGCAACATGGCTTTTTATAAGGTCGAGGGTCTCAGGTAGACAAATCACCAAACATTTCGCAGTCCGCGATTTTTGCAAACAATCATCCCTTTGGCGCCTGCTCTAATAGCATTAAATAAACAAAAAAGTCCTACTTTTAGAATGGTAGTCGGGCTTTCAAAACTTCTTTTTTAGGGTTAAACTAGAAACCCGCCCGTCCGTCAGTGCGTCCGCAGTTTAACTCAGAGACTTAATTCTAGAAAGCTGTTATTTGGTATGAATATACATATTAGTCACGCCGAAAAAGTGATAAAATAAAATCTAAACAAATATATTTTAGTTTACCTCCCCCACATGTATCGTGGGGATGTTATATATTTTTTCGACTACCACATGGTAACGAATTTTAAAGGAAAGCTATCACGAATAACAATAAGTAGACTTGATTGGTTCCTGAGATACAGGCGACTAAAGTGTTTATACGTACTAAAATAATCTAAGACGGCACCAAACAACTGTACATAGAGAATTAGTTCATACTTGTTGTTTTTTGAGTTAGTTTTTGTGTAGTAATTGTTTCGAAACCCTACACTGAGCATGGTCAGACATGATCTTGCCCGGCTTTTACTGTATTACTTGTTTACATTTTGTTTTTCGGGCATGACCCAAGAAGTTACGAATTTTAGTTCATTTCATGTTTAACGCAAGATTTATGGTACTCTATCTATATTTAGTACCCATCTAACTGTTGGTTTTGTTTCGTATAGGATGTTATTGTACACCGCTTTGAATGTAACTACAATAACCTTTAAAGTAAGCCGTTGTTATGGATTCTTTGTTCTGTGCAATTGATTTAATGAGCTTGTCATCCTCTTTGTCCTGCGTACGTAAGCCTATTTGTCGTTAACACAATTAATCGGTATTCTGCTCGCGATTCCTCGCCACCGCCACCGGGTAGTTAACTATGCGCGCTAATATAAAACACTTAACCATTGTGTGTTGCTGTGCTCTCGTTGAAGCGTTCCGGGGAATGACGCGAAAACGCGAAATGATGGCCTACTTATTCAAATGTCAAAGCCGATTACCTTTAAACTTAACATCAATTACTTTGAATTTGTGAAGCTTCATTATTGTAGAATGCCATAGATACATTTATTGTTTGTCACACATTAATCATACATTGAACGACTCAGTTCAGCATTTTAAAGTGAGTATCGCATTTTAGAAAATAACAGGGAATTTATTTAAAATGTAAAAAAACATAAATAAAAATATTTTCAACTAATTAGTTTAGTCCTAGACTTCTACAATATATAGTCCGGGAGCCCACTGCAAGAAACATTACCAGATAAAAAATAGAAAATACCTTCCCTGTAGGCGTAGCTGACCTTTAGTAACTTCAACTGCTTCGCTACTTAACTTGGGAAATTTTGCGCAATTGGTATAAAAGTGGTGCGTAAAATCATCAAAAAAAACATTGAAGTATTTAACGAAACTGGTATGGTAGGATAGAGGCCTTCGCGGACAGTTAAGGTTGAAGCACACATAACCGCTCGGCACCGGATCGGCCCCACCTCAACTCGAGCCGTTCAGTATTCTTTGTATGAAACTCCGTACTGTAACTTACACTTATCAACGCAACGGCAACGCCTCGCCTTGGCACAAGCTAGAAGTCGTCCACTGAAAAATGTATCGTACTATCACAGATCAAAGCTCACTTTTCAATGTCTCACTTTGAGCTGATCCGGTGTCGAACAGTTATGTCTGCGCAACCTTTATGATGAATTAGCGAGAGCGTGGAATTGCATGTGTAGTGGTTGTACCGTTCGCATGAAAAGGAAAACCATTTAGGTTTTTTTCTAATTAATGAGATTAACCTAAACGAGTGGAATAAGTATGTCCTAATTCTTTTAGTCGCTATCATTTAATTAAATTCTAAAAAATATTCGGTAGAGAAACACCTGTAGCTTTTTCAACTGATCGGGCAGCGGTGTAAGGTGAATTAAAAATTTTCAATAGTTCGAGTTCAAAGTATTTATGGCAGTTAAAATTATTTGTTTACTTTGACTCTCAATCGGACCAAAATTACTGCTAGTTCCTGCCATATTTTTTGCAAACTGTGTAACTTCTGAAAATTGCGAGAATACAATAAAATAGGACGTATATTTTAGTGCATTGTAAAAAGTGTTTAGAATTCGACGCTTACATTATTTCTGTACTTACTTATTTAATATATAACAATACTCTTTTTATGCTGATGGTATGAGAAGTAGAGGAAATTTAAATATAGAATGCCTGTAAACACATATTACCACTACATATGCAATTCCACGCTCTCGGTAATTCATCTATAAATAACAATGGTCGGCCATATCCTGTGTTGGCAGGTTCCGGTGTCCGACCGAATTTGTGGTACCACCTGGCCGCTTCATTTTACCTCATCGATTTTTTCTCCTCAGCCTCACCTTAGCCTGGCAGTTTTTGCAGTTTGACCACATTTATACTCGTACTTTTCATAATAAAATAAAACTATATTGAAAATGTGTTTTTTTAATTTCCTAAAATGAACTAAAAATGCTAACTTGAATAAGTTTAGAGTATCGTAATATAACCATAAATAATCATACTTACCCACAAAATCCTTTAAAATCTTTTTTTTACTTTTAGCGCATTGGAATAATAAAACCCGGGACCAGTCCGCTATCCCCTTCAAGGGGTCTTGAACGGGTTTTGCGAAAGGCTTTGGTTACCAAACCCGTTAATTGCTCGTCAAAAGTGCGTTTCTAGGGGTAGGTTTTAAAACCGTTTACCGGGTTACCCGTTCAATCTTTTAACGATATTTTGTTCTGTTACTTATAGCATAAAAGATAAATATTGCACAGTGTAATTGTACGTTTGTCTACAAGCTGAAAGGGCCTTGCTTCTGAAATCAACGTCCAAGGACAAAATGAGGGAATATTTTTTCACTTCTCATGCTCAAAAAGTGTGTCATATTAGACTTATCAGGCGAGACCAAAGTAGTACAAGTAAACCCTAGAGAATACATGATATTCATAAATATTTTCCCTAGGGAAAATATGAAATGGAAAATAGAATGATTTACATTTACAAAACATTTTAATTTGACCAATCAAAATACTTCACCAAATTAAATCCACCAATCACAATACACATTGACTGTCAATCGGAACATTAGGTTCGTTTTTGGTACATACACTCTTTAACTAATTTAACTCTTTACAAATAAAATAGGGGTATCATTTAATCGATCAGCAAAATATTCTTATTTTGGTGAACAGAAATATGTATTTGGTCAGCCAAAATAGCTAGTTGGTAAGCAACTTATGGTTAGCAAACATTTATAAATCTGTCTGCAATTAATAATATACTGAACTGCTCTAAATCATTTTGGTCAGCAAATTAAATATTTGAGCTGCATGGAGCGATCCACAGTTAATCAAATTTTGGTAAGCAAAATATTTCATTTTGTCCATCAAAAAAAAGGTGGCAAATTTACTGCCGTGCCGGCAACGCACATATGCCAAACCCACCATCAAATTAACAAATTTAACAAAGTCGACGGAGCTCCGCTAACGCGGAGCTCCTGTTTCTGGGTTGTTCTGGCCCTCCGGGCCTGATATAAAAACGAACCTAACCTAACCTACCTCATATTTATGATACAAATTTTGGTTAATTTAGGGTGTGATTGTGATTCCTAAATTTGTGTGACAAAACGTAACTTGTAATTACTACTAGCCTCAAAAATACCAACGCTTGGGTGCTCGCATCACGTGGTCTGAGTTCGCTCCGCCCGCAAATAACGAACACTGCTGATTTTTCAAACCAAACGCAATCCACTTATTTATATAGATAACCATTATTTTAATATGCACACCTCTCAATTAAACTGCTTACAGACATGTTTTCTCTGCTGACCAATTGTAAAATCTTGCTGCCCAAGTAATTATTTTGCAGCTCGACTGTTTATTAGGCAGACAAATGACCAAAGAAGCAGATTGATATTGTTTAAAATGTTAACCGTTTGTAAATTGTTTGCTGAACAAGAGTTGCAGCCCGATTTTTATTTATTGCCTGCCAAATCTTTGTATGCTGCCCAAATGAGTAAATTGCTTCTTTTTTTTTGCGAATCAATTTGAATAACGGCTGACCATTTAATTACTTCCCAAAAAACACTGTATTTGGTATGAACCAACCAGAATACAGCTATATTAAAATCTACCAATCAGGTAACAGGATACATTTCTCAAAACATTAGGTGTTTTTTAGTCCCTATTTTACAATCGTTAAAATATGTTTTGAAACGCCAAGTACTCACACGGTCAGTGGCGTTTATTCGCGGTGTCTATATATTGTATCGGTGTCAAAGTAGTTTAAAAAAACAATACCGCCAAATTAAAAAAATATTTTTTGCCGTGGAAATTGTGGTGGATAATCTTTGCTATTTTTTTACCTTTGTTTTTATAATGTTTTTATTTTCTCGCAATCGAAGTGTAAAGTAGAGTGTATAACTTGGATCTAAAAGCCATATTAGTTAGGTACCCCTCGAACAATTTTCCCTCGCTTTGCTCGGGAAAATAACCATCTCGTGGTACTAGGTATAGCTTATTTTAGACCCTAGTTATACAATCTACTATTGAATGGGGAATTTGATAGTTTAAATAAAGAGAAAATGCAAAAAAAAGTTTTTTTTTGTGTGCATATTTAGTAGTAGTGGTAAAATCGTAATAAAACAATGACGTTTCGAAAAACATTTTTAATGATAAGCTGTCAGAACCAGAACTTTGTTAGTAAGTAGACATTATAACTATTGTGCAACTGTCACATAATAAAGGCTCCTAAAAGGCGCTTATACAGCGATGGCCAATTTAATTTAATTAGGGTCGCTTGCGTTTTTCCCATACAATATATATGACTTGTCAATTTTGACAACCGATCGAAAAGTTCTTAACCAATTAAATTTTTGTTAGACTTATCGTTAATCAATAAACTAAGGTTTAAATGTACGTACAATTTATCGCTGTTGAAAACGAATCTTTTATTTTATAAGGATTCAAGAAAATATTTTTCGTCTTTAAAACTTTGTATAGACGTGTCAGCACTAAGTTTTTAAATCGCTATAAAATATAAGGTCCGTTTTTAACAGTAGTTCACTGTACATCAGTTTAAACCTTAGTTGACGATCTAAAGTAAATTGTATTAAGCAATAAAATTGGTGAGAATACAAAAGTAAAAAACAGCAAACTTTCCTATATCCTTTTTTCTTTTTCTGATAATGACAGGCACGAAGACCTTAATGGCTAATTATGTGCTGTTGCATGCATAACTTTTTCTAGAAGCTTCAAACGGAAACTTCAAAGGTTTTCGTAATTAGTTTAGTTATTTCTGGCAGTTTCTAAATTGACAGCGACTACAGAGTGAAACTATGGCAACATACGTCATACAGCCTAGTTGGTTTATATTATTTATCGTTTCTTTATGATTACTTATTATTTTATTTCGACACATTTCTTTTTTTCTAATACTTCGAACAATTAAGCTTAAAAATTTGAATGTCAATTTTATTCATCAAAAGCTATTTCTGGTGCTGCCATATTGCCGTAATGAAAAACAGCTTAACCAATTACTTTTAATGATCTTTTCTTAAATAGTGTTTCTTTTAAAGCTCCTGCTATAGTAATTAATTAAATATTGTTCGTATTTTTACATATTTAAATTGTTGTGAAAACAGTTTTTGAGAATTATAATATAAATAAATCGTATTATACTTGTCAAAAACTAATGTAATATAAAATAATACAACAAAAGTTAGTTTAAATTAGTTTTAGAAATGAAAAGAACATATTTTTAATATTGTTTTATTTTTGATGAAGCGTATAAATGTGGTCGTACTGCAAAAACTGCCAGGCGTGAGGCCGAACAAGATATACGTGAACAGCTTTAAAAAGCTATTAAAATCCGCTCTTTTGATTAAATTTTTCGATATAATATAGCGGTCAGTTGGTCAGTTGGTTTGCCGCGGCCGAACAAGAGCAGTTGAAACTGCTAAAGGTCAGCTACGACTACAGGGTAGGCATTTTCTATTTTTTTATCAGGTAGTGTTTCTTACAGTGGGCTCCCGGACACACCCAAGAGAGAGGATTGTGAAGCTCGGCTAAAATCGCGCAGGTGTCAAAAAAATCCATACAAATTTATATAAATGCTCGAGTGATAACGTTTCTCACCCCCTAAATCAAGTCCGATTTCCACGATTTTTGAATATGTTGTAGTTATTATAAAGAACTAGGTCTGTACGTTTCTGTTTTTTGATTTTTAAGTTGTTTAATTCTAAGAAATATTATTGTGTAAGGGAAAACGTACATAGTTTTTCATTAGGTTTAAGTGGAGAAAAACGTTATCGCATATTTTACGGAATTTTTTAGCTTCAAAATCCTCTTAAAATATAAGGTTGAGAATCCACCAGAGCAGTGCGGGGAAAATCCGCCAATAGGAAAGCTGCGCTGAGCGAGGTTAGGAAAATTAAGTAATTCTATTGGTTGATTTTATCCTCGCGCACAGCTCCTGTGTTTAATTTGTGAAACATTCGTTACGGGTTTCTGAAATCTCAAGTTCTGAAAGTATCAATTTGTAAATCAATTTTACACCTAAAAACATTTTGAAAATACTACTAAATACATGACATGGACAATGTATGTGGAAGTATAGATTGGGTTTGATTATCGAATAGTTAAAGCATCTATCGCTCTTCGCAAAATAAAACTTTCAGGCGTGCGAATCTACGGAACCATTGCAATACCTACGTAGGAACACTCTGAAATTATCATAGGTATGTATTATGTTATAATAGTGATGGTTCTCGAATCTTCAAAGGTTTGCTGAAAATAATTTGCATGTCACGTAATTCGTGTTGGCGTGATTTGCGTCTGGTACAGACCACACTCGCGTGCGAAAGTTTTGTACAAGATCCTCTGTTAAATCGTAAGTTCTTACCGAATCGTATTCCATCACTCATAGGACAGGTAACGCGTGCGAACTTTACAGTCATAGTCATAAATATAGAAATGTTCCCTAGACGTCGTATCTCCACGCCAATAGATCGCAGACAATAAGGTCTATGTAAACTTATACTTGACGCAATAACTGTTTAGATATTAATGCTTTTTATGAAAATGTAATTAAAAAATTCCATGCCCAAGATTGAAATGTACTCCAAACTGGCTCCTAATGTATTCTTGATGGTTATTTAAATACAAAATTGGCTGCACAATTTGGTGTTTAAAATCCTACTAAGCCCAGTCGTTATGAAAATCTTTACATCTGAAAGTGGTTTCGAACTGTTGTCGTTTGTGTAATTGATTAAGAATCTCTTCTTTGCGTTCCCTGTTACAAAGTCAACTAATAAAGTTGGATTGGTTGGAAGTCAATAAGTCGTGGTTCAAAATATTATAATAAGTAATAATCTCCCGTTATTTTTTCTCAATAAAAAAATACAAGACTTGATGCCAAAGCCCAAATTTTAATTTTTTAATATTTTGAATGTAGAATTAGATTACTAAGATTTCAATTCTCAAACTGATACGTATTTCAAAGGTCTTATTACTAATGAACTGTAGTAGTCTGTTTTGGCTGTGAGATTAATTTTAATTACTTTACTGTGAAGTACCTAAGTAAGTAATCTGAATTAGATAATACACTATGTACGACAGGAGCCCGACCGGTAAAATTTTATGAAAAAATAAGAATTATTATGCGAAATACTAATTTTAAATAGCTTTCTAATTATACATTAATGCTTTATGTTTATTAATCCAGTGTCTCGAATTATTTATAATCTCTTCGCAACTTCGAAGCATACTCATAAGAATAAACAATAACTACACGTAGAAGCGAATCTCCTTTACCAAGGCCCCAAATGCCGCGCTTTAAATACCTACTTCCCCCTTCACCCCGCTACGCCCCTCTGTCTTCCGCGCCCAAAGTTAGGGCTGTCACTTGCAAAATATTTTAATCGGTTTATGGATGTGTTACACAAGCTTAGTCACGAAATGTTATTTATCTTTTTCTTCAAATTGTTTCAAAATGTGTTTTTTACATTTACATTAAATTAGGTAATAATAGTTTTTGATGATATTAAGATTATCTCCAGAAAATTACATGGCTTAAGTGGCTATTAATCGTGTATAAAATACGGAAACGAGTCTTTAAACAACCTTTTAAGCACGATAAGTTTAAAAGTCTGGGATCCGGAGTTACGAGGGGCGGCTGATAAGTAATCTCCTTGGTCAGAAATATATACAAAAATAATGCTGGCTGGTATGGATTTATATTCGTTTGTTATTCTATTTTCAAAATGTATTACATTCATTTGTTTATTGCATCACGTTTATTTGTCTCCTACAATTGTTTCAAACATGTCGGTAGAAAAAGTGAAAATGGATAAAATCGAGCAGCGTGCGGTGATTAAGTTTTTGACTAAAGAAGGGAATACGCCTTCGGAGATCAGACAGCGTATGTTACGTGTGTTTGGCAGTTTGTGTTCTTCCGAATTTGTTATAAAGTTTTGGTCAAAGCAGTTTAAGTTAGGTCGTGAGAGTCTGGAAGATGATCCTCGTAGCGGAAGACCAGTTTCGGCCGTCACCGATGAAAATGTAGCCAGGGTGAAAAAAATTATATTAGAGGACCGACGAGTGAAGCAGTGGGAGATAGCTAGAGATGTGGGCGTCAGTAAAGAGCGAGTCAATGAAATAATTCATGAGCATTTGAACATGTCCAAGGTTAGTGCACGTTGGGTCCCCAGAATGTTGACTGCATTTGACATGGAGAGGCGTGTCAAATGTTGCGAAGAGTTTTTGGAGATGAGTCGAGGGAAAGAGGAAGAAATAATTTCTAGAATTGTAACATGTGATGAGACTTGGATTCGACAATGGGACCCGGAAAGTAAGCAAGAGTCGTTACAGTGGAAATTTAAGGATGAGAAGCCGCCTCGGAAATTCAAGGTCTGTCCATCGGCAGGTAAACTTATGGCTACAATCTTTTGGGACACAGAAGGGATTTTGCTCATAGATTATTTACCGAAGAAAACTACAATGAATGCTGATTATTACTCAAACTTACTATACCAACTAAGAGAGACAATAAAAGAAAAACGGCGAGGTAAACTAAACAAAGGTATTCTGATTTTGCACGATAACGCACCAGTGCATACCGCCCGCACAACGAAGCTAGCAATTAAAGACAATGGCTTCGAAACCATTGACCACCCCCCTTATAGTCCAGATTTAGCCCCCTGTGACTATTTTCTGTTTAGACTTCTCAAGAAAGACCTCAGGGGACGAAGGTTTATGACCGATGACGAAATGAAGGCTGCGGTTACTGACTTTTTTGACGACAAACCGAAAGATTTTTTTTTTAATGGTTTAAATTCAATATTTGAAAAATTTAATAAGTGCATTTTACTAGCAGGGGACTATATAGAAAAATAAAAAAAAATTAGCCACGACAGTCTTTTGTTTCATTGTTAGGTAGATTACTTTTCAGCCGCCCCTCGTACCTTTTACGTTCCTTTCCGGACCATTACTATAATATTATTTAATAGGTACGTTTAAAAAATCAAATCGCGACATGCGCGGTGAAACACATACGAATACAACGACCGCGCCGCACCGCGCTGCACGGCCTAAATCCCATCACAAACAGAGCTATAATATATATTAATATACCGGAATATACTACTTACTTATATAATACTTTATAGCAACGAACCACACATTACTAAGATATGAAAATATATATCCTTCCCATTCATTATAGTGGCGAGAGAAAGAGATAAATATATCTTATAGCAAGGTCTATTAAGGTATCTTAAGATACCTTGCTATAATATACATATATTATAGCTGCGTGTTTGGAACTGTCTACTAGTACGGAAATATATCGTAAGATGCATTGCTATAATGTATATTTTGGGATATTAATTTATATTCCGTGTGTGACGCCCCTGACTGACTAGACACCTCAGGTGTCGCCAGGCGGTAGGTATCTAACGCGCCGAGCGCGCGACGGGAGCCGGGAGTTTCGCTTCTACGTGTAGTTATTGTTTTTTCTTATGGCATACTTTTTACCAAATTTTTAGCAAAACTGCGGGGTAAAGAGCTCCACACTGACTTCAGTTCTCAAGTAAAGTCAGCAACGCCAACAGTAATTTTTCCTAGTGATTTGAGCTTCATTTAAGCCTAAACATTTTCAATTGGATTGGCATCGGGTGATTGTAAAGGGCAATCCAAAACATCGATGCCATTCTCAGCTTTCCACGCAGTACAGTGCCGACTTCGGTGTTAAGGGTCATTATTCTCATGCAAGACCAAAGAAGCGTTATGCCTTGGGAACATCTTTACAGCGGAAAGAAACAATGCTTTTTATAAATTTTGATATTTTTTTCGGATTCGATTGTGTCAGTTATCAACTGCAAATGGCCGAAACTTTGGTATGAGAAGCATCTCCAAACATGCGCCTGTACTGGGTGTTTTATGGGCCCCATGAGCACTCAAATAATCCGCCGTAGAATTGCCCTAAATAGTCGAGTAATTAGCTGCCCAAAAAAAGATCCACCGGAAAAAAAAATTGTTCCAACTCCGGTTTTTGTTTTCACTAGCCCACGACTACCTTTTTTCCATATGTTTTTCAGTAAGAAGCGGTTTCTTCCCCGTACTCCGATATTTCAAGCTGTTTTTAATCAAACGCCTTCTTATTGTATCTAGAAACATATTTAAACCTTTTTTCTTCCGGTTTTCCACCCTGAACGCAAAAAGCCGTTTATCTCTCTGCGGAGAAGGTCACCCATGTTTTCCCGCGTTCTGGTAAGTCATCGATTTTTTTTCTACTTATATTGCTTTACCCTCTTAGTAACAAAACCTATCAATTTATTCATGTAGGTACCTACTTGGCGGCTTGATCGCGTGACATTTTGGGTCCTTTCGGATGTGTACAAAGGAACACCTTACCTTACCGAACCTTATAACGTGAAACATAAGCACTACTCATTCTGGAAAACATGCTGTTGGCGGGAAAGTGTCAAACTTTTTTTATATTTTTTTACAAAGCATTGTAAGCAGAAAACTATGCTATTCGGCCAGTACATTTCTTTCCTGTGTCACATTTTTAAAATATAAACTATACCGATCACGTTCTTGTCGAACAGACTGTAATATCCTAACTAAGCAATTTTTGGATAAACTTTGCCTTTGGATAAAATATTATTGTCTTTGAAGAGTGATTTCGGGAAATAAATTCCACTTTAATTGTTTACGGCATTGTAAAAACGTCGACCTTCACACTGGTCTCATGGTAAACATCACAAGATCAATCAAATGTCTGGGAAAAGAAGCTGATTACGATGTTTCCTGAGCTCGTAAAACAAACGATAAACAGGGGTTTTATCCGTTTCAGTAAAACCATAATGCTTTTGACATGTTATCGCATTGTCTTTAGCTCGGCCGCCATTACTGTCGAGTAATTAAGAGATATCGTAAGTAGTTCTTATCGTTGACAATACGATGACATGTCAAAAGCAATATAGTTTTACCGAGTAGAATAACAACACAACAACGACATATCATATCAAAAGCAAAATGATGGAATTTGGTATTTTTCGGGGACAATGTTTTGTCATTGCCCAGATTAGGAATACGATGTCAAATAATACCTTTGTTCACTAAACTGCTTTGTAAGGGCGTCTAGCCTTGCAGTTCCCTCCGTTTGTTACGTTCAACGGAACAATCAGTGCCCGGTAGCGACAGAGGCAGAGATCTCGTCTCCGCGCGGCAGCGGGCCTCGAGTGCCTTGATACGGGAGGGTCGGATGTCAGCCCTCCCGTTAGGTTAATCTCTCCGATGACATTGAGCGGGCAACTCGTGCGTTTGCGCGCCGTCTGCTCGACATATGTAAGGTTAACCTACGAGTTTCTGTACCTTGAATTACCGGTACTAGGCACTTAGACCTAACCTGATGATTAAATGTTAAACAGTTTTATAAATGTACTAGCTTTTGCTTGCGGCTTCGCTCGCGTCTAATTTAAAATGTTCTCTGGGTAATTTTAAATTAAAAAACACCGGACATGAGTATGTCAGTCCATGCTCAGTGTAGGATTCCGAAGCCGTTCTACAAACAAATTAGACCTCGCAACAAATTTAACTTTGCCGTTGGAAAACTGTTATCCCCATATATCGACATAGGTCGTGGTCAGTTTACCAACACCGCAAATAAGTTTTCGGAAGGGATAAACATTTATACCGTTTGTAACTCAAGAACCAATGAAATCTACTTATTCGTGATAGTTTCCTATTAAATTCATTATATGTGCTTTCATTTTAGATATTTTTCAGATTTTTAGTATTTGTAGTAGGCTGTAGGGGACGGGGACACTTGATCTAACAAAAATTAGCGCTTCAAAGCTTAATATTTAATAAACGGACTCCTTAATCGAAAAATTGTTTCCACAAACCCGCAATGTTTTTGAAAGACCTATCAAACGACACCCAACACTATGGGGTAGACGTGAAAAAAAAAACATCCCCACGTTAAGTGAAGGGGAGATACACTAAAAAAAAATATTTCTAGATTTTATATTACCACTTTGTTGGCGTGACTAATATGTATATTCATGCTAAATTACAGCTTTCTAGTACTAAGAGTCTGAGCTAGACTGCGGACGGACAGACGGACGGACATGGCGAAACTATAAGGGTTCCTAGTTTGACTACGTAACCCTAAAAAGCGGGACGTTCCCTGCGCAAAACAATGAGTACAATTCAAGATCCAGCTAAATTTTAAAGATATACATATCCAGACGTTGCTTATAAATTGGCAGGTTTCAGAGGAGAACAGAGGAATTTTGCAGAAGTATTATGTAAAACCTAAAATGATTGTCTGGGATGGAAGTACTATGGCCGGAAAAAGATGCTTAACTTACTTAACGATGTGATAGCTTTAGAGAGGGTGGTCAGTATTAGTAGTGATAATTATTGTTATTCATTAACAGATGAGGAAAATAGAGTATACATTTTGAAAACCATCAACACTGTTGAATTTCATTTGATTATGGCTAAAATAAGGATCGAAGACTTTCATGATACTTGGGTTAAGATTTACAGCCTTTTAAATTGCTTGGTAAAATCTGTCTTTAGGTAAATTATACAAAATCAATACAAAATCATATAACCCTACAATACAATCGTAGCATAACAAGTGCAGCAAAACGGAAGTTTTAATTAGGTTACCTAAATGACTACTTGTGTAGGATATGGATTTTAGCTTCTGTAGTATCAGGCCTAAAAAGTTGGAACTTGAGAAAAAAAACCTCTTTGCTTGATATTTTTCATACGAAATTAAAGTTGATTAACCCCCTCACCTCACGGTTTACGGACGAAGTACCTCTACAACATCAGATTGTTAAGGATTATAGCCCAGACAGTCACTCCTTAAATAAGGGCCAATCTAACAATAACTAGCACTTCAAAATCCGTCCAGACCTTTTGTCTACGGGAGGTCACATATAGGTAGATAGTGATACTTTTATCACATGGAAACATACTTACATATACCTATAATATCTTTTTCACATCCCCTATTCGGAAAGAGACTTTTCTTCAAGGACATTTTGTTGCCAGTTTATAATATACCTAAACGCAATACTTCCACTTTTGGTTTAATAGATAATTGTTGTTTAATTATTTAAAGAATATGTTTGATCTTAAGACAGTTTTGTGAATTTGGCGTTTTAAGGTTATTAATTGTATGTTAGTGACATCTGTCACCGTCACAGTGTCGGTACGGTTTGAAAACAAATTTTCTTGTTAAATTTGATAATTTCAGCACTTTTAGAGAGTGTAAATAATTAAATTTGTTTCATCACTAAGATTTTTATTTTCCTCATATTTGATGTGAAAAGCAGTATGTGTCACACGGTAGCAAAGTTATTTCCACCTTGGGCGTTAACACTTGAATCCCTCTCTACGCTCAGGATTCAATTTTAGAATCCTTTGCTTCGTTCAGGATTCAATGTACGCCCTCGCCGAAAATATGTCATTTTGCTCCCTTGTGACACAATCTACTATTTCCCCTATTTAAGGGATCTTACTTGGCTGTCTATCGCTTTCACATTCTCTATACTGTAGCAATTATTTACTGAGCCTCTAGTCTGTTTTATGGATTAGTTCGTAAACGTGACTAGGACGATTTGTGTGAGAATGTCCACCGTGATATTGTTGTATTTTAGTTTTAGATAAGTCTAGATTAGCGGTTTTAGAATGGCAGCTGAATAAGGTTATTTTAGTCTGTTTATTTACTGCTTTGGGTATTGAAAAACTGATTCAACGCCCTAGTTACACGTTACATCGACCACTCGGTACTTACTATATAATATGTAGGCATACTATTACCTATTACCAAATTTTTATTTTTATTTTTCTTTACTTTTTACTTGATCTGGTGGTCAGTTGAACAAAGCTATGGGAAGTACTGGATGGGTTTGTTTGCGGTTTTCCTTATTATTCGTTGACATACTATTCATTATTACCTTACATGTTTTGTAATAAAAACTACAGGAAAGAAAATACTAAAGGGGATTACTACAAGGTTTTTTTTATTTAGGCTAATAATTATTTTAATCCATCGTCAACATAAAAACTGAACAGAAACGCTGCGTAAAAAAGGCCAAAACTGACACAAGCTGTTTTTTTTTAATTGTTTAATAACAGGTGTGTGAGGTTTGTCCTCTTGTCTTATTTGCACATTCCTGGTGCCTAGAATGCATACTCTCGATCAAATTTGTGACGTTTTCAGCTGGTTTTTCTTCCCACGCGCGTTTCGAAGCATCGATAAGCTGCTACTAGTTGAGAACCTCTCGCTCATGCTCCATAACCCTTCGTTTTAATAGGTCCCACAGATACTTAATCGGATTTAAATCCGGACTATACGCTGGCCATGGTAGGACACGAATATGGGAGTTATTCCGTACAATCGGAATTGCCCGAGCTATGTGTGTGCAGGCACTGTCATGTATAAACCAAAACTCAGAACCTATCACATGAGGCCTGATGACTTCATCGATGTACCGTTGTGTAGTTACTGTGCCCTGATTTAAGAAAACAAGCTTAGTTTAGCCGTGTAAGCTTATTGCAGCCCAAATCATTATACTAGGACCACCAAAGAGGTCAATTTCCTTGATGCAGGTATCAGAAAATCTCTCACCGCATCGTCTCTATACTCTAATCCGCCAATTGTCACTATAAAACTTCACTTTACACTCATCTGTGAAAAGCCCCATTGATTTATGCCCTAATCCAAATGTTGACGGCAGAAACTTAAACGATTACCAAGTTGAACCCTCGATAGAGGAATTCGTACTACTTATCGTTTGGACCGTTGCTGGTCTTCATGCAGTCGTTTGGTCACTAACACGAGTCCCCGTTGTCAGCCGTAGGCGATTTTGTAACTTACGAGCCGTCATAGAGCGCTCTTTTCGGGCACTTGACCGGATGTACAGATCTAGTGAATAATCCTTTCACATCGTGAAAACTCGGATCTCACATCTACTTCCGAATGATGCCGACGTGTCTATGAATATGTACTTTACCTAGCGTGGCGTTTATCCTACGGTAATCGACGGATTTTCGGTCTATCTTGAAAAATAATGATGTATCATCAGCAAATAGCATAATTTCACAAAGGTTATCTAACGTGGGTGGTAAGTGATTTATATAAATCAAAAATAAGAAAGGACCTTTAATAGAGCCCTGAGACACACCTAATTTAACTGCTGCTTCAATAGACTTTGTTTGGTTTACAACAACCGTTCGTCTTCTATCACTTAGATATGAGGACTTAGACTTAGAGAATTATTTGACCGACGCAATCGAAAGCTTTGGAAAAGTCACAATAAATTCCTATTGCATTACAAAATTTCTCCCAAAATTTATATATATATTTAATGAGTATTGATGTTGCATCAGTTGTGGATCATCCTCTGGTAAAGCCGAACTGCTTACATACATTTGATTGTACACTTGTACTCTTTCATAAGAGTTGCAACGTTGTTCATTAGAATTTGACTTGGGTTGTCTTTGATAATATTACCTAAGGCCGTATTAAGAAACTGATCTCGACTAATGCCCTGTTATATGCGTCAAAAATGATAGGCTTGACGGTTACTTTGACGTATCTTGTGACAGGCATCTCAAACAAGATTAGGTTTATATATACGGCCGTAAAGAATAAACACAGCATTTTCTAGTCTAAAAATTCGAGAATTTATACTTTGACGTCATGCTCTATTTCGGTTTAGTAGGTACATAATGTTAAAAGGGATACGAATTCAGGATAGGGACGTAACGTAAGTTTCGTCGGATTGTGCTACTCGCCAGAATTCATAGAGTTATATTATTTACCTCGGAGATTTGCAATTTTTTTTTCGCGCGCACGGGAAGGTGCATTTGGTACAAACAAAGTGCGAAGAATCTTCTTATCACTTGTAAACATTTTGAGACGTTAATATAAGGCGGCGACTTTAAAGGACAGTTTTGTTTTATAAACTGAATTTAATATCAAACACATAAGAATAACACAATCTTTTAGAAAATTACCAATAGCCAGTGATATTATTGAAACAGGCGACTGAACTGGTGTATCGGGCCCCTACGAAACCCGCATACGGCTGCACCGACCGCGCACATACATGAAGGTAGTGTTTTATGTTCTGTCCAACGACACCTGCAGTGTTCATGCGTTAAGGCCCTAGCAAACACCTATTAAAATGCGTAGTTGGATCTTAAACTTACCTAGGTACGATACATGATGAATTTTAAAATATTTTTTATTGGATTTGTTCTAATTGCTATACGAGTATAGCAGCCGATTATAAGGTACTAGTGACCCGCCCTCGCTTCGCTTCGGTTGATGCCAGTTTTTTGTAATACCCATACATAATCCTTCCTCTTGAATCACTCTATCTATTAAAAAAAACTCATCAAAATCCGTTGCGTAGTTTAAAAGATCTAATCAGACATAAGGACAGAAAGACAGCGGGAAGCGACTTTGTTACCCGACTGCGTCAGAAGGAGGGTTATGTCTTTCGAGCGTATGTATGTATGTATGTATGTATGTTTGTGTGTCTATTTCTAGGCACGCTCTGCAGCCTAAACGGCTTGACGGATTTTAACATACGAGGTGTCATTCGATTCGTCTTAATTGCCGAAGTGACATAGGGTATATAATATTACAATATGGCATCCGCGGAAAAAAATATGGAGGGGAATAAAAAAAAAAAGTAGTATAACAATATGGGTGTCAAATGAAAGCTATTAAATAGCCCATTCCAAATATATATACATTATAATCAGAGGTCGGAATAGGTAGTGCTTATTAACCTAAACTTGTTGCATCTTCATTCAATAACGTATTCCCATCTCACTCGCGCATGAATGAACATGAGTCAAGTTTAGGTTAATAAGCACTACCTATTCCGACCTCTGATTATAATACTTTTATGCTACTATTTTGACAGGAAAGTCAAAAAAAATCGTAAATGTTAAGTAATAAACTCCTTTCGCTAGAAAGAGAGTTTCGCTTGTAATTTGTCACTTGTAGCTTCGCGACATTAAAAATTTAAGCTCCAGAGCTCAT
Source organism: Acleris literana (assembly GCA_946894065.1). Taxonomy (NCBI): domain Eukaryota; kingdom Metazoa; phylum Arthropoda; class Insecta; order Lepidoptera; family Tortricidae; genus Acleris; species Acleris literana. The sequence continues at coordinate 27,503,151 of OX335668.1, read as the reverse complement.
ATATTGCTTAGTAATAATTAATTAAACCACTATTTTATTAATAAAAACTAAAAAGAGTTAAATAAATTAAATTATTAAAAATAAACAAAAAACCCGACTGCAATAAAAAAAATAACTGAAAAGCGGAAAACAAGCTCTATAATCTATAGAAAATTGTAAGAGCATGTACTTATTAATATCTATAACAATTTAAATTTAACTTGAATATTGGAAAAGGTGTTCCAGGCGGGGACAAGCTAGTCCAAATGTAATTTTTTTTCAAGAAATAGCTTTTGAAATTCATTGCTTATCCCCGCCTGCAATACCTTTTCCAATGTTCAAGTTAAATTTAAATTGTTATAAATATTAATAAGTACATGCTCTTACAATTTTCTATAGATTATAGAGCTTGTTTTCCGCTTTTCAGTTATTTTTTTTATTGCAGTCGGGTTTTTTGTTTATTTTTAATAATTTAATTTATTTTATACTATGTAGTGAAGTATTAGTGTCTGCTCATAACTTGATCCGTGTGGAACTTGTTAATCTGCTTACCCTCGCGACGCGAACTATACAATTTTCCGGGGTGAATAAAAAGTATTCTTCATAGTTATGTTTTTCCGCGAGACTACATAATGCCATATCTATACAGTTGTTTTATCTCTCAAAACCGGGTTTCCATACTTGTATTGTATGTGTAGATGCACATGCACGTTGTGTCTGGGTGCGTAGCTAAGCGACGCCGCAGTGTGGGTGTCTATACGTGTTACAACTACAAGTATGGTAAACCCGCTTTTATTAAAATCGGTTTAGCGGCTTAATGCCGCACTCAGAGACGTCAATTAAATTTAATGCTTGATTAAAGATGCTGTTGTCTCTTTCTTTGCTATAGCGATAGAATAAGACAACACGTCACTAAACAAGCATTAAATTTAATTGAAATATTTTGAGATTTTGCTGTATAGGTAAATCTTTATTCACAGAGTAACGAATATCAAAACATGTTTACGATTGTACCGATTAATACCTATATATTTTAATAAGTTGATGAGAAGCCATTAAACAAGGTTGAAACCCTTCGCGTAGCTCGGGGAAGCTACGTGATTGAGATTGGCTGGAGTGGGCCTACAACGAAAGGCCATTCGCGCTCTACATACAACTTGAACACCCGTGATTCCTTGTGAAGTAATTTGTAGGTCAATGCATTCATTTCAAGAATAAATTGCCTGACGAAGGTTTAATGTTACCAACACTTAAAATTAGTTGAAAAAGTTGTTGTCATCTAAAGGGTAATCGGGACGAGGACTACGTAACAGACAAAAATGCTTGGCCTAAAAAGAGTAAAACCATCTTTGTATATTGTCTAGGACACGGTTTATGTAGGAAAACGTATCGACTCTTTTTTATGTGACTGTCTTGCTCAGTCATATTTACAGGTACGAGTATGTAGGTAAGTAATGTATCTACTTTTAATTCATTATTTATTGGTCTGGTAAAATAAAGTAAAATTCTGAGTTTTGACACTTATCTATGCTATTTAATTTTATATATTTATGGTTTTTTATAATGGTAGGTTACATATTATCATTGACATCCATACTAATATTGAAGATGCGAAAACATATAAACATATATTAATAGCTCGAACCAAGAGGAAGGATAAAGGTACTTTCTGCTCGCGATAATCGACTTCTACGCAGACGGAGTCGCGGGCAGCAGCAGCGGTAAAAGTACCCGTGTAACTAATGACTGAATAAACATCTTTTATCTTTTATCATTCAAAACTAATCATTACCTTGCTACCAGTTGTTTTCTTTTTATATCTATGCGTCCAGACAAGACGTTAATGTGATTTAATAGTACCTCATTATAAATTGTTGTTAAATTCCATTTCCTGATGGGAAATAGGTTAAAATTTATGATTATGCCCCCAAACATAATAAGCAATTCGTTTACAAATGCTTCTCTTGAAAGAAAAATGTAAAAACAACTGATCCAGCGATTATGGATGGTTGGTCCCGCCGCCGCAGCGCCGCGCCCGCGACGCTCTGTGGCTAATTAACATTTGAGGAATGTTTAGGACGGTCTTTTTAAATCCCTTAGTAAATTGTTTTTAGCATAAGAAAACTGAACTTACCTATATATAAGTATTTTTATTTTAGTTGTGTTTGATGTAGGTACTTACTTATGTTTAGATTCGTAATTATTTGAATTGGTTGTTTTTATGCGTGACCATTATAATTGTGAAGCACGTGTCAATGCTACCTGTCACTAATAAACGGATAAACATCTTAGGCCCCCTTGCACCAAAAATTCAACACTGGGTTAAGACACTAACTCGAGTTAGTAAACGTCAGATTCATACAAAGACTGTCATTTTAACTCGAGACTGAATCTGACATTTACTAACTCAAGTTAGTGTCTTAACCCAGTGTTAAATTTTTGGTGCAAGTGACCCTTAGCCTAATTGTGAAAAATGTAGTTACAGAATAATCGACAAGTTTGTAGAGTTGTTGGTAAAGCTATGCCTACCCCACTCTGGGAATGAGGGCGTGAGTTTAAGTGTGGGTATGTATATGGGTCAATGCTATAGTTGTTACTGCGACGTCCACTGAGATTTGTGGCGATCTAATTGGATGTTGATGCCCGTTCTTACTGCAAGTCGAACCGTTAAAGTGACATGCATTAACGTGGCCGAACTGTACAATTTAGAATCTTGTAATTATTATATGTGACGCGAATCATAAATAATCGTGGATATTCCCGCAGATAAAGCTGCTCTCCGCTTTGTTTTTTGATGCGCCCGCTCGGCATGACTTTTAATGATCATTGGCTCCACAGTGTTAATGTCGGATTGTTTACTAGTGTATAGCTTCAGTTACAATGATTAATCTAAATTGTGTTGCGACCTTGATAGGATATGGTGAACAACACAGTGATGTGATTGTATTGGTCTTGCTTTTTTTTAACATACAAAATCCTAATGTGTTTACATAATAAATAATAAAAAAAAAATTGTTAACATTTCTGTTGCTGCATTACTTCTAACACTGATAATAAACTAGTTAGTAAAATAGTTCCTGTAATTAATTTAATTTTTGGGACAAACTTTGTTGCAGACTGTACTTTTATCACAAAGTCATCAACTTTTCGTCCATACGATTCTAACGAGCCCTAACACGATGGGTTTATCATTGTGCAATTTAGCAGTTCCATTGGCCACCCTATTTTCATCAGCAGACCAGCTCGATGGTGCCATATTATTGCATTGTCATCGAAGTTACATACACGACACATCTCGAAGAAATAGCGACAACGCCAATGACCTCTGTGCTGTAGGAGTCGCGGACAAAGCTAGTACCTAATAGTAAATAACAAGTCCAACAACAGGCAAGCTTTAAAACCCGACTGTTACTAACCAACTTTAAATTATAAATCCTAAATGATCATTCAAAATGCAAAATGATGAAAGAAACCTAAAAACAAAAACAAAGGCTTTTTCAATGATACCCCACTTGACACAGTCCGTCGACTTTTCTTTTGTACAAGTTTTTACTTAATTTGCAATGTATGTACGTATGTACAAATCATGTATGTGTCAAATTTTGCAAGTTTAATTTGACCCACTACCCATTTTCCGATGAAGCTGAAAATTTTCGTACACCTTTAGTTCTCATGACAATACAATAATATAGAACCATCGAGCTGGTCTGATGATGGAGACGTAGATAAGAACTCCTAATTACACATGATAAACCCGCCGTGTTAGGGCTCGTTAAGTATTGCCTTGACAAGTAGATGACGACTGTGCAAAAAAATACATAGAATTTTGATTACTGTCATATATTATATTATATTTAATCACAAGATTAAGACAAATCGATTGATTTAATAAGAATGATCAAAGTCGGCCCACGCGTTTACTTTCTAGAGCACCACAAAGAAACAAACATACATACATACATATAAAGGCTGATAAACACATAACCCTCCTCCTTCGAGCTCCTGCCTAGGGTTAAAGTCTTTCTTTAAACGTATATACGCGATCATATACCTATAATCATAACAAATTAACATTAATACTCCGTAATCACGTACCAACCTACTACCTATACTTATATGCTTTTGAAGATGCAGCAAGCTATATTAAAGATTTATACAATTAACCATTTTAAGTTGAAATGACTACTAATTAATGAGTTTATTGAGAAAGTGTAACATAATTGTTGTATAAGGCATAATTTAAAAAAACCTGTTCTAAATGATGAATACACTGGTAGATAGTGCTCCCGCCAAGTGGAACATACCTGACATATTTAATCCACACCTATTAAGAAAATTTATTTGAGGGCAAGTTGCACAAAAACACTCATCAGCATTGGGCGCGAAGGGCTGTTACTAGATGTGTACCTACATGAAAACTCGTTAATCGTCTTAAAACTGCTTTCCGAGTCCGACCTGTCCGACCTGGAGTGCGACCGTGTGGTTACACTTCATAAACCATTGATCAACTCAATCAACTCAATTACTGTAGGTAGTCGTCAATATTAAGTAGGTATTATGTAACTATGCTATTCGCGATTATTGTTTTTATCATTATCAAATACTTAAATAAGAATAATGTAAGTATATTCATTTTAATATATTTTTTATTATTTTTATTTAAGATTGTTTTCATAAATATTTTATTCTTCTTCTAAAGATAAATAATCGGATATATTTCGATATTTTTATTTTATTATTATTTGTTAAAAATCATATTTTTAGTAATTGAATTAAAATGTAATTTTTAACATATTACTTCATGAAAATTTATTTTGTTTTTAATCTACTTCATTTCAATTGTTATTAAAACATTTATAACGATTTTATATACAAATTAGGACGTCAAGTGTCCACTAGACGCCAAGACTGATATCCGGAACGGCCGTAACCATGGTAATAACAATGCTATAATAATTATTATAGAACTGTTATTACCATGGCTACACTTATTATAGAATTGTTTTCACGCCTCGGTTATGCTATCGGTGGAATTCTAATAACGTTAACCATATCAATAATATCTGTTTATAGTACCTACGCGAGTTGAAAAATGAACTTATTTATGCAAGGAGGTAGCAACTTTCCCCGCATGGCAGTGTCGAGTTGCGCGCGCCCCAACTCGGGCGCTTGCTAGGTATGCAATTATGAAAGCTAACTCTAGCTCGAGGCAAAGCGCCGACGACACCTTCACTATGCCACTGCACTACTTGCGGCCGCGGAACTGTGACCGCTATAAAGGACAATAAGGCTGGAAACATTCATAAAGCTTACTACAATATCTATTAAAATGTGTGACGAATCCCAGCAAATAATTAGCTGATTATTTTAAAAATGGTAATATTAAGAATAAATTTTACCTTACAAATATTGCTTAAAATAAAAGAAGACAAACGAAAATGTAAAATCAAAACCCAATTTCGAGTATCTTATTTAACTGTATATGACATCATTTTATGTGTAGTGTTAAATGTTGAAAATTATAGGCCTCTATTCTAGGTGGTAAAGCATATCGTCTTTGACCTGTTATAGTATTGTTTTTAACTCAGCCCTGCTGATTGGTTTATATGTTCGTTAAGGCTCAGTTTCATTGCCCGATAGCCCGCATGCTTTTCGTGATTCATTGCGTAGCTGCAATAGCTCTCGGCACAAAAATGTTAATACAATCCGTCAATGGATTGCTACAAGCATGGGGCTAACGACCAATGAAACTGACTAATTAAAAACCGGCCAAGTGCGAGTCGGACTCGCACACGAAGGGTTCCGTACCACCTTACCATTACGATCGAGCTAAAAACACTTTTTACCGCTTTAATTTTTTACTATATTTTATCATTATATGTATATTATTTGTTGCTATAGCGGCTAAGTAATATACACTTTAAATAGAAGTGTCTGCCTATTACGATTCAAGAGAACAGCGATTTTCATAACAATGAAATCATAATGTTTTTGTCCTTACTAGGACGGCCCCACTTTAAATTATAACTTAATTTTAATTTTATTAGGTGTTATTATAGTAATTAAAATTACAACTGTCTACCTATAACGATGCATGAGATACAGCCCACTGGCAGGTGGATGGACGAACAATGAAGGCTTAGTGATATGTTCCGTTAACACCATTTGGGTACTGACTCTAAACACGTTGACTTCGTACATTTGTGTTTAAGAAATTAATAATACTGATAGTAAATTCTTAGCTACGAGAGTATAAATACGGTTTAACCCCGTTTTCTAATATATTATTTAAGGCTACCAAATTAAAAACGTGTAAATGCCACCTGACTTTACAGTTATCGTGTAGGTACCGTTGTGGTATAGGTATTATTCCCGTTCATTCAGAGCTATTATAAATAAATAAATAAATAAATAAATATCAGGGGACAATATCACACCAATTGAACTAGTCCCAAACTAAGCTCTAGGCTTGTACTCTGGGTACTAGACAATGATATAAATACTTACATAGAGAAATATATACTTAAATACATAGAAAACATCCATGACTCAGGAACAAATATTCGCGCTCATCACACAAATATCTGCCTTTACCGGGATTTGAACCCAGGACCACGAGCTTCGTAGGCAGGGACACTACCAACTAGGCCAGCGCGTCGTCATTAGCGCTACCTAGTTGGCGTGCTGTAGGGTGCAGTGAGCTAATTTGTCAATGGGCCGAACAAAGCGGTGGAATGAGGTAGGGTTAGGCTAGCAGATTTCCGTAAAAATAAAACCGTCATATAATGTCATACCCAAACCGGTCGTTTGGACTCAACCAGGGCCTCTATTCTACTGGGTAAAAACATATTCCATTGGACATTTTGTAGTATTGCTTTTAACTCGGCAGCCATTACTGTCATGTAAATAATAGCCATATATAGTAAACGTTCACAATACGATAACGTGTCAAAGGCAATATGGATTTAAGCAGTGGAAAGGCCCAGATATAATTTGATTACCAAATTGCAGTGACAGTGTTATCAAAATATTCTTAAATGTTACATTAGGTTTTTTGTTATACGGGTGCCAGGATTTAGGCATTCTCTTATAGAGTATCTGAGAAAAGAAATAAATAATTATTGGAGACTCAATACGAATACAAAATACAAATAAAAATCCTAAGAATGGCGCAGTGACAATATAATTCAATTTCAATGAAAGTGTGATATTGTAACGGTTATCAGTGCAAAGAGCAAGCGCGATGAGCGCTAGTGAGCCGACGCTCGCAGAGCCACCGGTGCCGCTGGCGCTGGCGCGGCTGCAGGGGCGCTCGGGGCGGGCGCCGCGCGGGCTGCGCACGCACCGGCCCAGCCTGCCGCTCGCCAGCCTGCAGGAGTCCATCGACGAGACCCCTCGCCGCTTCAGTGACGAGCCTATCACTCCCGACACGGACGAAGAAGACGTTTTTTCTGGCATAGTTCTAGACTCCCCTAGAATTGCGCCTAATGGTCGGCGAGCTTCAGATGCAGCTTTTGCTGAACGATATAGGCAATTGACCGACTTCGACGGGCCGCCGCCCGAAGCTCCCCGTCGTGCGTCCTTATCGGTGACCGTCGGCGCAGAGGGACTGGGCCCCGCTGATAAAGGTCGGCGCCGCTCCTGGGCGGCCCGGTTACAGTTAGAGCGCAAGAAAAGACGAAAATCGGGAGGTGGGAACGATACCGACGAGGAAAGCGATACCCCAGTCTACGTAAGACAAAAACGGCCCTCATGGTGGAATGTTTTCGTCCCCGAAAACATCAAGAACAGGTCGGTATTTAAATTAAACTAAGACCCTTCTAACTTGTAATAATTAATACGTTATTAATTTTTAAAACAATGGTTTGTTCAGCACACGTCATATCAATGTACATTTTGACTAATAAAAAGTGCAAGTCCATGACATAGCTTGAATGTACAGTGGGCTTCATAAGTGCATGGACACCTTAACGTCTATAATGCTGTGAACACGTGAGCCCGCTTTCGTAAGAAACAACCTAGATGGCGTTGTCGTTGTTAACTAAGGCAGTTCGATTATTGTTTGCTACAACTATTTGACGTTTTAGTATAAGAATCGATAATTTCGCCAGTTCACCAGAAGGGCCGCTGGCTTAGTTAGTTGATACCCTTCCTAAAGCCTTAATCACAGGGTCAGACCGTGGGTCGGGAGAGCGATTCTGTCTATTATATTTTTTTAACTAATGTTGTTTCACGAAATAACTGAATGTACTCTTTTTTTAATCATTATCGTTTTCAAAAAATGATACTTTTGTTATTCAAAATAAAAAAATCTTTATTTCTTATGAATATATATATTTACTTCTTAAAATTTTAAATTTAGTAAACTGTAAACTTAGATTGTTTATAATATTACATTTGTGACAATATAACGACTACCTATTACCTACCATATTGAGGTAATAGCTTAAATTTTCGTTTTCGAAATTGGAAAGAGATTGAAGCTTAACCACAATAAAGTAGTAATTATTAACAAATATATTGTTAGAGACCGGGTTACCTTAACAGTCAAACGCATTATATTTAACTATGTTATACAGTTTTGACCACTTATTTTATATTATTTATATTATACTAATAATAACTGAAAAGTCGTGTACAAATTAATGGTGTGATTTGTTTCACCTTATATTTAAAATAAGATAATTATTTTTTGTCACAAAATAGTAAAAACATGTAAAAAAGGCGAAAACAATGTTTAATTTTGCATAAATTACTTACGTTAACCCGATCTCCAGTTATCCACTCGCATAACTTATATACTAAACTTCAACACCTAGTGTAACTCCCACTCTGTTCGATTACACCTTGCATTCGGGAACGGATTGAATCGATAGGATTCTTACAGAGATTGGAACCACGAATACTACCCCAAATGTTTGAACACTGATCTTCTAAGTCTTTCGAAGTTCGCTCATTCTGGTGATTATGTTGGACAATAATACCCCATACATTTTCAATTGTATTTAAATCGACGAATAGTATCCAGAATTGTATTAAATAATCCAGCGTAGTGAGTTGTTGGTTTAAATCCATTCCTCATAATCCCTCCCCGTGGCTTGACACGGGGTGTGCTGTTGCTGTGCATATGAGTTGTGGTCTACAGACCCGTTCTTTGCCGGGGTAGCAAATATCCCTCCTCTTCAAAGCGCCGTACCCATAAAAAAAACAGTTTTCATCTCTAAAAAATATAGAATTTGTAATAATAATTAAAGATATAAGTAAAATAAAATAAATAAATACAAAAAGAAATTATTTTATGAAAGTATGAATAAAAACATACTACTTACGTTCACAGCGGTTTCTTTAGCTTCTGACAAATTTCTGCCTTCACTGTACAAACCAATTATTTGCTGACCAGGTCAATATTGCAACGAGAAGTCATATTTTCAACAAAAGTAAAATCTTAACATAAGGCAATCGATTAAGCAGCTAACGAACGAACAAGCGTAAGTCTTTGTAATAATCAGTCTGGTATTTATAATTCTTTTATAGTCTACCCTCTAGTAGTGTTTCTGTTTCTTGTAAAAATATGCAAATCATAATAAACTACTAATGAATTTCGTCTTATTTGTTAATAGCTCGATGGTCCAACGACATAAATGGCCGCCTATTATCACGGTCCCGAGCGAGTCCCGGGTTCGATTCCGCTTTGTGGATGAAAAGTGTTTTTGATAATTGAACCTCTTAATTTAGAATTGACTAAAAATCAAAACTACTTCAATCATCTATTATACTAAAATATAAAATCTACAAAAAAAGAAAAAATGTTAGGTTGTAGTACGCGAATAAAAATATTTTTGTCATATTTTTAGAGATTACCTGCAACAACGCCATCTAGTAAGATCTTGTTGAACCACTAAGAGCAGATAGATGGCGCCAGTTTGCCTCAGAGCATTATCTTTCCGAGTTGTCCATGCACTTTTGAAGCCCACTGTACACTTATTCATTTTATTTCTTTTTTCACGATCAGCCTGTAGTGTAAATGTATTAAAGTACTCTAATAATAATAATATTTGGATTGAAGTTTATGATATCATAGGTTCTTACTGTTCGTGTGTCAAAGTTATTACCTATTAATCACTAGTGAGTTAATAACATACCTCATTTATATGCGCCCACGGCTGCTTGCGCTTCTTTGACTACCGCAACAAAACCGCCAATTTGGCGAGTAGCAGCGGCAGGAGCAGGAGAAGTGGCCCATTTACATATATTCCACTGCCCACTGCCATGCCCACTCCCTGCTTACCACAGCTGCTTGTGAACGTGCTAATAAGCACGAGTATTGTCATTTGTTCGTCACGTCATGGCAGCCAAAAGGAGTCTACAGCTTATGTACATAGGCGTTTCCCAGAGAAGCGAGAGCGAAGTCCGGTTTCAAAGAAGCTTATTATTTTCTACCGTTTAATACATTCACTACTACAAATATTTCTGTAGGCATCTTCTGGGTAAGCTAGCTTCATCATTGTCGACAAAATCTTCGTCCTCCAAGGGTAAGAGTTAGTCAAGAGCAAGCCCATTATCAATAAAAAATATTTATAAAAATATTACAATTGTAAAAAACAAAGTGTATAAAAACCTTGCACTATGCTGGTACTGATGGCTTTGTTAAAGTGGCATTTTGTAAAGAGTACCTTTCACCTTTTTTTTCATGATGATGTTTTAGAAAATTTATATCGTTCGTACTCACAAAAAAATTGGTAAAAGAGCTCAAATTAAGACATTTCAAGCTCGCCGCAAGCAACGCCGCGGGAAAGTCATAGTAATATTTAAACTGTTAAGTGTTCTTCATTATAGTCGCTCAACTATATTAATCGAGATATCTTATCGCCATCCCTGAAATAGGTACCGTTGACGAGTTCCGGTGGCTATCTGTCGTTTTCATCATCAGTTCCACTTCACCAAATGATACTTTCTGAATGCAAATGCTAGACTTGTTACTACATACATACATTAAATCACGCCTGTTTCCCGGACGGGTAGTCAGAGACCACTTCTTTCCACCTGCTATAATCCTGACAAATCATGCATGCACGTGGGTTTCGGGTACTTGAGGTTCGGCCCTTTCCCGGTATTTCTCCGATTTGATTCGAAAAAGTACGACTAGGGCGGCCCCTTCCGACCCTTCCATTCACTTTATGTATATCTCATTCGTCAATCTTTTTTTATACATTCTTTTCAAATGACCGAACCGTTGAAGCATACCCTTTTCAATCTTAGACATTACATCTTCTTTTAGTCCACATTTCTCTCTGATCTTTTCATTGCTTACTCTATCAATTAGTTTCGCACCACACATACTACGCGAAGAACGCTTTTTCTGCTTCATTTATACGACTGGCATGCTTGTCCTGCCACACACAACATTCACTACCATACATCAGAGTAGTAGCCAACACTTTACTGTGAAAAGCCAGTCGGGCTTTTTGTGAAACGCCCCTTCTGCTCACAAAGGTCTACAGGGCCCCATTAATCTGATTGCCCGCATTCACCCTCCTCTCAACATCCGTCTCACACTTACCATCTCTTGTAAACAATTTTCCCACGTACACAAATTCACTCACTTGCTCTACTTATTCACCATTTACATTTATCACGTACTCATTCAACTCCTAGTCCTTCTCTATCACCATGACCTTGGTCTTGGCATTTGATAAACAACTCTTGCATACGCAAACCCTTTATCATATTCTTTCAAATCTCGCATACAGCTGCCTATGAATAGATTGAACAGCCATGGTGAGGCAACACAGCCCTGCCTAACACCTCTAGAGATATTAAACCAGACGTAGTATGCCCCATTGATCCTGACTTGTTACTATAAATACTAAAATCGCTGTATGTATGCCTATAATCTTTGAGGAGTTTCCTCAATTCCCCACGGATCCCCTCATCAGATTCAGATTGGTGACAATGGGACCACCTCGGAACTATAATCTATCAAACCAAAAAGATTTTTTAAAATCTGTCTACAACTGACAGAGAAATCGGTCAACATAAGTTAAAAAAAATACGTATACAGTGGAACATAAAACTTCCATCGTTTTTGAAGTGGGTTAAATAATAATGCGAGCCCCCGTTTGGAGTCGGTCAACTCGAAGGTCGAAGGTCGTGGTCGGTCTTGTAACTCATATAGTACCTAATATGATTTGTCTGAGCAAGTACTTGATTGAAAGAATATTTTCTTTTAGCATTTATATACCGTTTCGATCTTGATGTTTACCGACGATGGCTCTCGGTATTGATTCACTGACGTCCACAACATGCACGGCTTAAAATGGTTAAACTGTCAATGTGGCGTTTTACGGATGCATCGCGACGGTCGAAGTCTACCTCCCGTCATCGATGTCACGCCGTCCTGGGGACGATGACGGGGTGATATTTTTTACTTAAAATGTTTTAAATGCGCAAACCAAGTTAATTTTCGTATGTTGGTAGGTAAAAATATGTTTGCTCGTGTATATGTACGGTGTTGCGTACCTACGTGACAAATTTATGATTTTAGTCATCTTGATAAATTAGTAACAGACGCTATCTAGATTTACGTGGGCATTAATGTTATCTTACTATATGTATGTATGTATAATGATTTTGTTTGTGATATATGACTCAAATATTTATGCAAGCAATGTCTTAAAGGTTCTTAGTTGTCCTCTTTATTATGTGTTACAAATAATGTAGAATTTTACCTACTGCTACGACAGGTGGCAGGATTGACATTTTGTCAGCGTTTCATTATACTTATGTAAGGGTACCTGTATTCTGGTCTATTGATGCCACTTTGAAATGTTTATTGTGTTACACCAGTAACACAACAAGTCTGGTCAATTAGTAAGGTCTTCTCCTGCCAAACGCCTAAAGCAATTTGTTATGATTTTTTGTGCTATCTCAAATACCTACAATATCTAAGCGGATTTGATTTGTTTAGCAAAGTAAGCACGAAATATAACAAATGTTTCGCAGGAGATGCCGCTATTTGCTTTAGCAGGTAGGTAATTCCCTTATCCAATTCGACGAATGCATTATTTTAAGTTCTACCGCATTAAGCATTATTTTACGGCGTGCATTCTCGATTTAGTCCTAGTTGTGACGGTTCAAAAGCTGTATTTTGTGATGGAAGCAAGGCGCTTTGCACAGTGTTAGTAGGGATCAAAATTAGTGATTTTACCCGCTGCGTCAAAACTTTCACCCCTTAGGAATACAGATGGCGCCACTACAATTTTTATTTAAAAAAAATGTACAATTTAATCGGCTGCACCGATTTCAATAATTAGGATGTCAATCGAAAGAAAATTAAACAATGTATTATAAAACAATATACCATATAAAAAAACATAATTCCTACCAAAACCTCAACTTTTTTGTTACTTATTTGAAACTATTCACCAGTTTTTTATTTAATTACTTACATTAAAAAATGCTAGAAAAGGGTATTTTGTCATTTAATTAGAAGTTTCTTGACTAATAAACAATGCTTTTGTAATGGAATGGGAATGATGAAATAGGTATCTTTGTTTGAAAAATTAAGCGGCGGCAGGTACCTCCGACCTCGGCGGTGATAAGAGAAACGCATAACACCGTGGAGTGCACGGCACGTACGTGACCGAGCACCGGTTCGCACCGCACCGCGCCGCGCGCCGCTCGCGCTCGCGGGCTGCCCGCACGCTGCCCGCTACCCCGCGACCGTGACGTCGCGCGCTGCGTCACGGCCCGAAGTTTCATCACACGCTCTCTGGCCTCCATGTAACTATGATTCCGCAATCGTGCGTTCACCTTTACAACGGTGTTTTTTTAACTAGTCCACAAACGTGTACTTACTTTCGAAAATTGACAGCCATTTACCATGCCTTTGGCGCTAATCAAGCACATACCTACTCTTAAGTGTAGGCGTACCATAAACTATACATACTCGTAGGTCCATTAAAATGATGATGGGTAGGAAATAAAAGTGATAGGTAGTGATGATGAGGGAATAACGTAAGCAAATTTGTTGAAAAGCTGTGCCGCCTCCCTCTCTACAAACGAAACATTGAACATTTTACATCTTCATCTTCTTTACATAAGTAGTATAAAACAAAGTCGCTCCCGCTGTCTGTACGCTTAAATCTTTCAAACTACGCAACGGATTTTAATGCTGTTGTATCATCAATAGAGTGATTCAAGAGGATGGTTTTTATGTATAATATTTTCTGGTAATTATGTACGGGTGTTACAGAAAACTCACATAAATCGAAGCTAAGCGAGGGCGGGTTGCTAGTTTAAGATATAATAAAAATAATGGCGTTGGACAAATAGTATCGCGCTGACTTTTATTACGACTTCTCTACACCCACGAATGAGTATTATGGGAATTTTGTGTTGAATTTTGCATTTCAGTAATGTCTGTCCTGACGGAGATCTCGGAATATTGCCAACGCAGCCCACATTCGTTTTCGTTAGGTGACAATAATTCCTACTACGTATGTAGTAGGTACACTATATACATAATTACGTAGAACGTATCCAAAAGGGCGGTAATAGTTATTTATTTATTTATGTAACTGGTATTGATTTTTTGCATTTTTGTACATGCTATGTTTTTGACGGGATCATACTTTTTTAGTGATTAAATAAAAATGTAATTTTAAACACATTTTTGATCGCAAGTTTTTTTAATAAACGTCATTGTAATTATTATTAAAACATTTTCAACAATCTATTATACAAAATAGGATGTCAAGTGTTTACTACACGCCAAGACTGACATCCGGAATGACCGTAACCATGGTAATAACCATGTTATAGTAATTATTATAGAACTATTATTACCATAGCGAGTCTCATTATATAGAACGGTTTTCACGTTAGGGTTATGCTATAGGTGGAAATCTGATACCGTTGACGATATCACTAGTACGCGAGTTGAAAAAATGAATAATTTTACTGTAGGTAAATTTTATGTCCATCTTTTACTTTTCGAATAGTAAGGGGGTAATTATTCAAGAAATGTTTCTGTTTTTTACATTTGGGCAGTATGTCTAGACACCCTGTATTTTAACCAGCCGATGAACCGATTTCGATTTAGTTTTCAACTCGAATAATACTTATACATATACGTTGGGTTATGTTCTGAGTTATGATTATGACATTACATCAGCTCTGAAAGTAGGTGACGCTAATACGCCGGAGATTTTAACTACATATATTATTAAGGATAGTAAACATACAGAAGTAATTGGTGAATAAAGAGACAGAAACATGGACAAACAAAGGACGAACAAATTCTTGTTAGTTGCCGCAATTTCCGACACGATCTTAACATTCACTGCCGGCATCGATGAAATTAAGAATAACTTTTTTTCTGTAAATTTCACATTTTGAAAACGCTTAAAAGTTAGTCTTTTAACAAAGAACTTTATTTGTATAATATTATAAAACTTCCTATCTCTGTATATGTTAAGATACCAAAAGTTTCTCAACATGACTTAATTCCAACTTATGAAGCAAGAGATTTGGTGTGTTTTCGTATTTCTGCAAAATCATGTAAAATCGTAAAGTCGATTTAATGAGACATCAAGATTGACCGGCGTACAAGCGGATTTTTAGTTGCTTGGAATACATTTGTATCAGAATTCAAAGCTACAAGTCTGTTCAATATGTCACGCAAATTTGAACTCTCTACAAGAACTCTTAGGAAAGTTGTGGCCGTTATCAGTATCATCGTCGTGCGTGATTTGAACTATGATTTTCTCGTCCGAAATGGGAATACTTCAAGCTCGTACAGCAAATATTGAAATAGTTTAGAATACATTATTTTTATTTTTATTCTAATTTAATCAAAGTTTTGATTAATATATAGGTTTATGCAAAACTCCATTAAAATATTTTTTAAATTGTGTAACAAATCTCAGAAACAGAACTTAGTAACCGACTAGGTAAGTACTTACATGTTACTCGAAGTAAAAAAATATTATTATTTGTAAACAGTGCTCATTGTAAGTTTTCGGTAGAAAATGAAATAAAATCATTGGTTTTTGACAAGAATATGTAGCAGTTAATAAAGTTTATAAATAAAGTATAGCTCAGTTAACCTGGGGTGTGATTCTCTCAACAACGACGGACGGACGGACGAACGAGTGATTTTCCAAGCGGCCACTTTAAGTAGTCCCGACAGAGTGAACAAAACACATTTTAGCGCTTGTATTCAATTTGGCAGCATGACTTCTCGAATGTATAAAGCTGCCTAATTGACAATGCACGCGCTAAAATGTGTTTTGTTCGCTCGGACGGGACTACTTAAATTCGCCGCTTGGATTCGCTAGTTCGTCCGACCAACCGCCGTTTTTTGAGAGAATAACACCCCTGGCCGGCGCAGCGCCTAATGGTGGTGAGCTGCAATTTTTGTGAGAACAGGACTTATTTTTCTTTGTGCGAATGTAAAACCAGAACCTATATCTTGGCTTTAATATACTTGTAGACTTTTATAGAAAATAGCAGATTGATTGATTGACAAAATTAAAATATTCAAATGAAATTTGATTTTCGGGTCAAATTTTATGTCCACTAACGTATTTCGATAAGTATGATTTTTTCAAAATCTGACCTATTACAGAGAAAAGAGGAATCATACAATTTTGATTGATTTTTCCGGACCATATATAAACCGCGGTTAGATAAGTATTGCTTCAAATTAAAATTTGACACATTTTGTAAGTGCTAACTTACAAAATGTGTCAAATTTTAATTTGAAGTAACATTATCGGCTTGCTCTTCGAGCTTGTCCGGACACACTACCGTTAAGACTAGCAATAAGTAAACATTGCAGAAACCGACTGCTGTCGTACTCTTAGTTTTAAGTTAGAAAATTACAGAAAAATGGTGCTTCTTGCTCGAGAACTGAAGTTAAAGTAAGACAGCAATCAACTTCTGCATTCTTTATTACCAGTCTAATTCGCGCTTTGGGAGTGGGCAGTAACGGTCCCTTCGCTCAAAAATTGCGTTAACGTTCTTCCAAATTTGTACCCACTTTATTTTAAAATAAGAAACATACTTAGGGCCTGTTTCAAAATCGACAAGTAAATTTATCTGTCATTTAAAGTTGGCTCTCTCCTTGTCTATTTTTAAGTTTAAGACAGAGAAAGGGCTAAATTTTCATCGATTGTGAAACATGCGGTTAATATTTTAGGTATATTAACAGCTGCATGAAATAATGATGTTTCATTTGTTATTTTTCGTCTTTCAACGTACAGTCAACCGCATAAATAAGTGATCATTTATGTACCTTGTCACTTTAACGTCGTGTTTGAAATATCATACAAAATTGTGAAACGATTGAAAGCGACAAGGTACATAAATGATCACTTATTTATGCTGTTGACTGTACCTAAATGTCGAAGACACATTAAATTTTCAAAAACTGGGGCAAGAGCTTTTTCGGATCATGCCCACAAGGAAAGGTACCCAACTGTCCGACTCCGATTTGGTTTATTTTGATATAATTATGCTAGAGAGTAGGCTAAAATAACAGACGCGTATATTTTTTTAGCTGCCCAATCTCAACCTGTTGGAAGAAATTGTCCTCCAAAGTACTGAAAAGTGACTAAAACCTCTAACTACTTTAGAGTTATTTTTTTTAAATTGCTAGTTACCTACTGGTTTGATTATATGTTTAAGAACATGAAAAAATAATGAGCACGAGTTTTGTTATATCGGCTCACTCTCATATTTAAAAAAAAACCAATGAAAGTGTATTTTCAATGAGAAATATATAACTTTGATGCTATCTTTTTCTAGCCGATATAACAAAAACGGAACCCTATAAAGTTCAGAAGCCGAAAGGTAAATGACCAGCATTACCTTACCTGTGGTAGTAGGTGACAGCGATGAGATGATAATAAGGTAATGAGATCCAAATTTGGAACATCTTCCAAAATTAACAGCTGTCATCGCTGTCACCTACTACCACAGGTAATGCTGGTCATTGCCTACGGGTTTTGAAAGCATAAATTGAATAAAAACCGCGGCGGCGCGGCATGCGAGCATTGCCGGCCGGCTATGTTGTGTCGGTCGTATGCGCAAGGACGGTCGCATTCATGCGCTGGTTACGAGATACATGTGTCACACATTCGTATTTAGTTTATTGCAGATTTATACGCCCTGAGCGCTGATCGGCGTCGGCCACCGTAGATATGCTCTTTTAGTTTCGCCGAAGTACTTGTTCCATGTCATAGGTTTATAATTGACAACAATTCATATGAGCTGAGGCAGTCAAATAAAATACCGTTTGTAGATTTTACACTGCTGATTACAGTAAAAATATTTTTGGATTTTATTATGCTGTAGTTTTTTTTATTTTCGAGAAAAACAGTAAAAAAAGTTGGATTGTGAATGTTAGGAATACACTTATAGTGCCCTTAGTCCATTTATTACCATAGGAATTGAAAAAAATATACATCTGTCATGTCCATTTTTCATCAGTCTGATGGCTTACTTGATTCTCTTAGAATCAAGTAATCCAGACACGCTTTCGATTCTCGTAATACTTATAGTTTTGATATACGCTATTTCAAATGAAAGTGACTAAAGGATTTGTAAAAGCGGATAGCCGCAATCTGCCCAGTTCTTATGATTGACAAGTGACATGACATGACAGTCAGTTCTGTTTCTGTTTAAAGTTACTTTTTTCATTTTATATCATGCTAAGATCACGACATCAGTATTCCTAACTTTGTATATACGGTCTTTTTAATGACTATTTCTTTAATAAATTATTAACGACGAATTTAAGTTAAATACAGAAAAACCGAGAAACACGAGTAGCCTAATTTTTAACCAGCTATTATAAACGCAAAAAAACAAAAATGCTTTTTTTTGTAATGTTGCCAATTTACTACCTGTTGCTCGCGACTCCGTCCGCGCAGAAAATATGAAACAGTCTATGGCACTTGTCCTACCGCCGGCGAGGAAGCGATCAGTTATCGACTATTTTCGCGCTCAAGAAACGAACAAAAGATATAGAGATCGTGTCGTGTGTGTTGAAAGAGACACGTATATCAATACATAGTTGATCGCTGGCTGTTCAAACTGCCGAAATAAGAATAAATAATAACTACACATAGAAGCGAAACTCCAGGCCCCCGACGCGCGCTCGGCGCGTTAGATACCTACCGCCTGGTGACACCTGAGGTGTCTAGTCGGTCAGGGGCGTCACACACGGAATATATATTAACCAAGAGATTGATATTGTGTCTTGAATTGGTTTTCGTATTTGTGTTGTTTTTTCGTGTCTATGGTTGAACTAAGATAGTGTTTTAAAAAGAGAACGACTATTTACGGCAAAATAATTAGAAATAATTGATTGAATGAATACGTTTTATTTGTTAATAAGTACATCCCCTAGACGTAAAAAGCACTTTCAGATTTTTTCGAAAATTTCAGCTTTACAGGTATCTTTTCGTTTAATATTGAATTATTTATCAATTTAGTTTAAAACATACAGGTTACTTCCAAAATTGACCTGACCCCATTCAGCAAAAAAAGTGTTTCCAAACCAGTGGTCCGAAAAGGGTTTGTTTTAAGAAAAAGAAACGGAAACCTTAAAAGCCAATTAATAGATAGGAATAGTATTTTGTAACAAAGATTTTTCGACTTAATAAAAAATCAAATTAATAATTTGGTAAGGAAAGTAAAAAGTAACTCCGGATCCCTGACTATAAAACTTATTGAGCTTAATTATTATTTTAAACGTTGTTTATAGACTCGTTTCCGTGTTTTATAGATGAGTAATAGCCACATAAGCCATGTAATTTTCTGGTGATAATCTTAATATCATCAAAAAGTATTATTACCTAAGTAATTTAACGTAAATGTAAAAAACTCATATTGCAACAATTACCACATCCATAAACCGATTAAAATATTTCGCAAGTGACAGCCCTAACTTTAGGCGCGGAAGACAGAGGGGCGTTGCAGGGTGAAGGGGGAAGTAGGTATTTAAAGCGCGACATTTCGGGCCTGGTCCGAGGAGATTCGCTTCTATGTGTAGTTATTATTTCTTCTTATGCTGCCGGTAAGAACTCTTTCTACTATGTAGTTTGTCGAAACAAAAAATGCAGATTCCGTGTCAATAAAAGAGACACATACCTATATGAATGGTTGATCGCTGGCTCTACTCGTTCCCCGCTCATCGTGGGAGGTGGGACAAGTGCCTAAGTTACTCAGGATAATGTAGCATTCTAACGGTGAAAGATTTTTTTTAATCAGTCCGTTTTTGAGGTTATTCATTACAAATATACAAAAATACAATATAATATTAGTGTAGATAAGCCATTTTTGTGATTGCTTTCATAGCTTTATAATGTTTCAATAGTCCATGTTTCTTACTAAGGTTTAATATTTTATATGTATATAGATAAATATGGCACACCTACTACATATTTAGAATGATTAATAGTTATGTTGTTTTTAAGGGTCAGAGGTCGGAATAGGTAGTGCATATTAACCTAAACTTGTTGCATCTCCATTCAACAGCGTATTCCCATCTCACTCACGCATGAATGAACATGAGTCAAGTTTAGGTTAATAAGCACTACCCATTCCGACCTCTGTTAATAGTGCATGGCTTCATTTGAAACAGTTTTTTTGTCGATTATCGTTGGATATGTTATGGACCAAATGATAAATCGCACTTTTTTTCATAATAACCGGGCACTATGAAAAATGACCAATATGAGAGGGCAATTTGATAACAATTATTCTAATAATCAAATTGACTGGGCATTATACATAATGCCCATTACCTTTTTGGCAGAGTAATACAAACATATTTACATTGTTCATAATGAACGGGCACTATGAAAAATGCCCAATATGAGAGGGCGGGTAGTATGAAAAATGCCCAATATGAGAGGGCAATTTGACCATCGATTTATGGGGTTTTATTACCCCTCTATGGTTAAGAAGATGCGGGGCCCCTACTTCTGGGCGGTATGCCCTTCGGGCGTATATAAAATATACCTTAGTTATCAAATTGCCCATTTGTCACGTAACAATATAATAATGACCAGGCAATATGATAAATAATGAAGTTTAGATAGTAATTAATAATTATGCCCGATAGAGCTAGACATTATTAATAATGCCCGGGCATTATCAATAATGCCCGCATTAATCACTTGGTCCATGACACATATACTAATTGCATAAAGTTGATATTTGCTTACCTAAAGACAATCCAACCACAAGAATCCAAAATAGAGTTGCTAGCTTTGTCTCCGGTATCAAAATAACTAACACTTGCCAAGTTGAACTTGCTTGTAAATACAAAAGTGTAAATCATTCGTTAAGTATAATAGTAACGGGATCCGAATAGGAGACGACCTTCACCGGGCTGTTTATTCGATAAAAAGTATTATATATCAAATTTAATATGCTAAGTAATGTACGGCGAATAGGTCGACTGAAACATTTCAGCCCAGTCCTTATAGGTATGATAAAAAAACTGAAAACGAACTTTTTTTTTTAAATTGCTTTTGCTTGTTAAGTATACCAATTACATACTAATCGAAAGCATGAAGCCTATAGAATATGCAAACGTTAAATCGACGACTAGAATTACATGGCTTGCGCGTCAATTTCACATATGGACAATTTTATGCCAATTTCGGTGGCGAGATAAAACCATCTATAAAGAGGAAGTGTTTAAGAGTATATTTAAACGATAAAATCACGATACTTTTTGGAAAATAAAAACTAATAGAGTAAATATATTGGCAAAATTGTGTTTCCATGCCAGCGGACACAAAAACACACAGAAGTGTGTCCGGCTAAGTTCGAGGAAAAAGCCGAGCGATACTGCGTGTGTATATTAAACACGAACCCTTTCAGCCCTTTTTTCCCACCCTCGTAACTTTTTTCCCAGCCAGCAACCTGATAGTTTACAGATTACTTAAGTGAATAATCTCACGCCTAATATGAAAATGAACCTTCTATCGTTAAAGTATTCGATGGGTTGCTACGTCCAGTTTAAGTACCAGGAGATCATAAACCTGTAAGGAATAGCACATCTAAATTTTTGTCAAAGACCAAGTCTGTGAACCGTAGGTGAGGATCAGTAAAACCCGGCGATGTAACCAATACTCGTTTATGAACTCATGTTGGAGAACATTTCTAAAGATGTCCGCCCTTAAGGTTTTGGCAGAGAGCCATGAGACTTAGTACCTATTCTGAGCGTTAAGCTCCGAAATACAATACTACGCTCCAAAACCCAAAGTGCTCAAGTGGGACTAGGCCGGACATATTTGTCGCATGCCGGATACCAATTGGGCAAAACAACCACTAACTGGATCCAACACGACAGAATTCGGCATCGCGGCAGACCTAGACGCAGATGACGAGTTAAGCTTGACGCTTTCAGATGGGACTGGCAGGAGGCGGCACAAGACAGGAATGCGTGGAAGGACGAGAGGGAGGCCTTTGCCCAGCAATGGGAGACTTTGGCTAACAAATAAAAAATAAGTTATTACTGACTAGAGGACGCCCGCGACTTCGGTCGCGTAGAATTAGTTTCCACCTATTTCTTCTCGTTGGGGGTTGATTTTCGGAAAATCCTTTCTTAGTGCTCACTTACATCATAAAAGGAACCCCTGAACCAAATTTCAAGTTTCTAGGTACAGTAGTTTCCGCTGTGCGTTGATATATAAGTCAGTGAGTCAGGTTTGCTTTTTATATAGGTATATAGAAGTAGATAGATAAATAATAAATAATTATCGGGGACTATTTATGTCTGAATCACGTCTACGACTAAACGAATTTGGCTGAGATTTGGCACTCATCCTCATCCTGGATTCACAGGATACTTTTATACTGGAAAATTTGACAATTACCGTAGGAAAAACGATAAACGACTTCTATGGAGGACGAAGTCGCGGGCGGTTTTCGTTTCAAGGTACGGAACCTTAAAAATAGGACTATGGCTGTTTGAGTAATGGTGACTGAACTTGACTTGTTCTTACTTGATTTTGACCGATTCTTAGAATGCTGTATTTACAAAACAAAACCCGATTTTTATGGGACTCGGACTTTTATTTGGGACTGAAAGTACCTACTCTAAGTCCGTAAACCACACGGACAAAGACGCCTGCTAAATCAGATCGTCACTTTAATTTACAGTGTTGAATAAAAACGAGGCTTTAAACTCAACTGCATTTTTTATATTGTAGTCAATGTATTTAAAAAAACCGGTCAAGTGCGAACTCGCGTGGAGAGGGTTCCGTACATACGTAATTTTATTCGTTTTTTTTCCTAGAATTCTTATAGGTTTTCCTGTAATCTACAACCAATGAACTATATTTTGTATTTTTTTTTTCAAAATTTTAGGCTCAGTATTTTCGGAGATCATGGGGGGATGGTCAATTTTCGTCTTCTTCCATGAATAATATCAAAACATTTTATTTTACAATAATAACAAAATTATATTCCAGATCCACATAGACATGACATGACACTATGACACAGTAAGGTTGGCAAAACTTTTTTTTAATTTCCTTATTTGTCCCCAGAAAAAGACCCTTATTTAAAAAAAATATTTACTTTGCACATTTGTGTTTGGATCATCAATTTACATATATGTGTACCAAATTTCAACTCAATCGGTCCAGTAGTTTTGGAGCAAATTGGCTGTGGCAGACGGACAGACAGACAGACGCACGAGTGATCCTATAAGGTTTCCGTTTTTTTTTTCGTTTTTTTGGTTCGGCACCCTAAAAATTACTATTCTCTCCTCCCTGTCTCTCATTACTTTGATAAAAATATAGCCTATGACACCCACAACCAAGACGAATCTAAAAACACGGCATCCATTAAGCGCGAGCGTGCCAAAGAAATAGACACTCGAGAAACATAAACCGCCCTTCTGAACCTATCGGGTAAAACTGTTTTAAAAAACAAAAAAAACCGCCTTCAATTAGCAAAAAATAGCTTCTTTTAAAATGGTATGTCGGGACCTATAGGCCAGTCCAACTGAAGTCGGCTTTTGGTTTAAAAATATTGCGAGTCGCCGACTTCAGTTTGACTGACCTATAGGTACCTACCATTTTAAAAGAAGTTATTTTATGCTTTTTGAAGGCGGTTTTTTGTTTTTTAAAACATTTATTTTATTTTATACTGTGTAGTGACCATAATTAATGCTTATGTAGTCCCACTTCTTAGTTGATATGTAACTTTAAGACATTTTAAGTTCACCGCAAGGAACGCCGCGGGAAAGTCATAGTCATATTTAAACAATTAAATGTTCTACGTTATAGTCGCCCAACTATCTTAATCGAGATATCTTATCGCCGCCCTTGAAATAGGTAACGTTGAGGAGTTCCGTTGGCCATCTGTGGTCCTACATCATTAGTGCCACTTCACCAAATGATACTTACTGAAGGCAAATGCTGGACTTGTTACTAAAAAAATACTGAAATTGCTATATGTATGCCTATAATATTTGAGGAGTGCATCAGATTACAATTTGGTGACAATGGGACCACCTCGGAAGTATACTCTATAAAACAAAAAAGAATTTAGGAAATCGGACCATAATTGACGGAGAAATCAAATCAAAATAGTCAAACTGAGAACCTCCTTTTTTTAAACCGTTTAAAATACCAAAACCTTCTCCTAAGTGTAACAAATACTTTTCTGAAAACCGCATCAAAATCGGTTCAGCCAAACACGAGATAATCGCGGACATACATACATACATACAGGTCAAACAGAGAACGGTGAAACCTTATTGCTTTGGACATGCAACCGTATTGTTTTAACCCGATTGCCATCTGTACTGTGAAGTAGATAAGAGCTATCGTAACGTTGAATTTGTAGCCCTTTCCTTATTGTTGACTTCGTTATAGTCTGGTAAAGTGATGCTATCTGAGCGTATTTACCTATTTGTTTTGTACTGTCGCAGCTGTACTCCTCTGGAGAACTCTATCGCAAGGCAAAGGGATTATCTGATAAATTTGACAAACACATCCGCTTCTACATGTCATGATTTGCTCAGCGATAAAACTATACATGTTCTCGGTATATAGCAAATACTGCGTTTATAGGCTACGTGTATTTGAGGATGGATGTCCATTTCCTCCCTATTGCGCCAATTACGCTCGTTTGCAGACAGCGTTGGACTAATTGTCGAGCTGCGTAATTAGTAAACGAGCAACATGGATGAGCGCACTTCACGGCATTCAAATACGTCGCGTCCGCGTCGCGCTTGTCTCTTTACCTACAAAATACCTGCGTCCGGAGCAAAAGGAAGAGCAATTACATTCTGTTACTTTCCATTCTCTGGGTTTAAGCTCGTCGGATTGGTCTACAAAAACCTTCGAAGATGTATCAACATCATCAAACTATTGAGTGTACGGTACTAAATATACGAGTGTGATTTATGACGGCACCACAACGTTAAATCACATTTGTTTATATAATTTTTTTAAGAAATACTTACCTTTTTGTTGACTGTACTGTACTTAATGTATATTAAATCAATACATTTTAAAGAACCATCTTCGACTTGTTACATGTTCACTCAATAGGTCACGTAGTACCAATGTCAAACGATCTACACTACAGGATGAAAGAAAACTAAGTCGTGAATCAAAGTTGAGCTTTCCGACACAGCGGCCTATGGTAAATGTCAAACACTAGCATTCACAGATCATAAACTATCTACTTGAATTTTTTCTTTAACCAAAACAAGAATGCTAGTTGCGAGTCGGCTTGTTTGGTACATACCTACGCGGGTCAAACTGAAAGTTCTTATAAAGTCAAAAGCTGAGCAAACTAGCAAGTTATTCTTTTTATTATATACTAGTGACCCGCCCTCGCTTCGCTTCGGTTTATATTAGTTTTTTGAAAAACCCTTACATAATCCAGAATTTATTATACATAAAAGCCTTCCTCTTGAATCACTTTATCTATTTAAAAAAACCGCGTCAAAATCCGTTGCGTAGTTTTAAGCATCTAAGCATACATAGGGACAGACAGCAGCGTGAAGCGACTTTGTTTTAGACTATGCAGTGATTTTCAAAATAGTGTCTATTCACATCAATACAGCACTTTGCCCACTCGTCCTTAGGGGTCTCTTCAACGGCCTTTTGAAACGCAGCCACTCCTCGGCGTCCACAAAACATTTTCCTCGAAGTTTTTCTTTTATTTTCGAGAATAAATAACAATAGCAAGATGTCATGTCGGGGCTATACGGCCGGTGAGCCTGTAAGTCCACGTCTGCCGTCGCCAAATAGTCGATCGTTCGCCTGGCGGTGTGCGACGAGGAAGTGTTGTAGAAGTGTCCTTCACGGATCCTATTGCGAGTAGTTTCTCCCGATCTTTTTCCAAGACAAGTGGCAAACAATTATTAGTGTACCACTCTGCAGTAACTGTTTTTCGATCCTCTATAACAATTGTCACGTAATGACCTGTCCTTCAGAAGAACTAGGCCACCATCTTTTTCCCACGCTTCGACCTCTCTTCACTTTAGTCTACAACTGATCGGAATGAAACACCCACTGAGCAGACTGTTTTTTGGTTTCCGGATCAAAACAGTAAATCCAGCTTTCGTCACGCGTAAATATGGCGAACACAGCATTTGAGTCACCTCCGTTAAATCTTTGAACCATTTCGCAAGGCACCAATCAACCGACGAAGTTTTTGGGACTCGGTCAAAGATGAAGTATAATAAAAAGATAAAAGAAATTTATTCAGTAAGTAGGCCGCACGGGCACTTTTACACGTCAAGAATCTACCAGCGCTTCCCAAGAGGAGACCACTGCTGATAAGAAACTCCGCAAGAAACTCAGCAGTCAGACATTTTTTAAACATATGTCATATTGGATGGTACTACTTAGTCTAGCATTATATAAAGCTATAAATATTAAATTAAATATAATATCAAATACCATGCGTAGTTCAGCAGGAAAACATGGCAATAATCTTATGTGAGATATAGAGAGGAAAAAAAACACCTACTTAAATGTGTATATAAGATGGTGCAAGACGACCACATAAAAGTTTCGATATGTTTTCCTACGAGTACATCAACGGTGTCCCCTATAAGATAAAGCTTTTGTATTTGAACAAATTATTATTGACTCAGTTTAGGGTTTAGGCCATGCATTTTGGTCTGTTAGATAGTCCTTGACCCTATAGTACGCTTTAGACATTAACGACTTTTTCAAGTAATTTTAAGTGCTGGAAAGGGTGACTTTAAAACTCCATCAGGTAATTTATTAAAGAAATTAATGCATTTTGGTCATTGCATTAATTTCAAATGATTTATTTACTTTACGGACGCGGAATTTTCGAATAGCGATTTTATTTTTATTTCTGGTATTTAAATTATGCATATCAGAATTTTTGGTGAAAGAATCTAAATTCTTAATACCATAAATAATATTCTCGTAAATAAATTGAGATGCTACAGTCAAGATATTAATTTCTTTAAAAAGTTCTCTTAAAGAGTCACGGGAGTTTAAGTTGTAAATAGAACGAATCGCCCTTTTTATGTAATGAAAATCAAATCAAATTATGTGGTATCCACAGGGGACAAAGCTTCCTGACCGCTAAATGTTCATGGAGGATATTGTGGACTTGACTCATACTGATGCCGAAGCTTGTCCGAATCTACTGATAGGTCAATATTTTGTCAGTCTCTGTCATACGCCGCACAAACACTGTTATCTTGACATCGCCGCCGTAGAAGGCTGTCCCTCACGCAGATCATCGGTGAGATTAGTGCGACTACGTTTAAACTCATTAAACCAGTTGTAAACAGTGGCACGGGATGGGGCTTCATCGTGAAAGGCCAATCGAAGTCTTATCATGTTTCTTGTTGACTTAAATGATACAAAAGTAATAAAAAAAAATGCGCAAATAGTTTCTCGCGTTAAATTCTTGCTAACAGACAATTTTCAATAATAATGGCAGAGTTCCATTTTCAAAAATGCGTAATTTCATAGATGCCGGCTTTGAATGTTAAAAGGTCGTGTCGGAAATTGCGACAACTAACAAGAATGATTATTTGTTCTTCAAAATGTACATTAATTAAGCTTTAAATTTGTATACTTATTGGAATTAAAAAATAAACATACTTAAGTAAGTTTTATTTGCCTCAACCTTAGTACCAGAACTTAGTAACAGACTAGGTAGAATATGTACCTACATCCAAGACTCAAAAACAAATACTCGCGCTCATCACACAAATATTTGCTCATCATGGGAATCGAATCCGGGAACGCTAGCTTCGTAGACAAGGTCACACTAGGTCAACTTGTCATCGTCTACATAGTCGGCTTTAGTGCACTTTGTTATACTTAATGAATAGATTAAGAATGCTGGTTCCGGTTTACGACTAAGGTTTCACCCTGTATATAGGTATCTTGTGTTGCGGTAATGTGGAAGGATATTTTAGTCATTAGGGTCACTGCGGTCGACACCGCGCCATTACAATAACTGGTAACGTGCCTTGTTGTAATGCTGAGCCTACCTAAACAAACCTGTACCTCTACTTAGTTGCAATCAGTATGTAAATAATGTACCATAATTTAAATAAAAACATATTTACTAACAATCGAATTCAAAAACCAGGCAAGAGCATGTCTGACCATGCTCAGTGTAGGGTTCCGAAGCCTTTATTCACAAAAACTAACTCCAAAAACAACAAGTATGAACTAATTCTCTATTTAAAGTTATTTAGTGCTGTCTTAGATAATTTTAGTAGGTATAAAACTATATCATATCATATCATATCATATTATATTTATTTATTTCTCAATAGTCATACAGTATAAAATTACTTTAGCACAAAACAAATAAATATGCAAACATACTGAGATCATCAAATTACATTTTGTTATACTCGTAATGTAATAATAATATACTACCTAAATACAATAATAATTCATAAATCTGGTTGGTTTTGATTATGATGTCACTAGCTTATACCTATTCTAATATTCATTTCCTAGGTACTCTGACGCTGTACAGTGTCTTTCCAAGGAGTAGTTCTGTAACTTGCTGGCGAAATGCACTTATATTGGCCACAGGTTTGATCGTTTGCGCCAGTTTTTTATCTTTCTGCGCCATTACTCTAGGGCTTTTCTTGCCTATGTTCAATCTACACTGGATAGGTATGAGGTTATCGGGATATCTACTCGGACGCTTACCGTCATCACCAATCTTTTTAAATTCACTAGGATTATTTCTTACGTACATGAGTAATTCTAGAATATAAGTTGATACAGCGGTTAATATCTGAAGGCTTTTAAAGTATTATCTGCAGCTCTCATTGTACCTATTTAGCTTTGACAAGAACTCGAATTACACGCTTTTGCATTTTAAGGATACGTTCAAAGTCGGTTGAATTTCCCCATAGTATAATGCCATAAGACAGGATTGAGTGATAATAAGCATAGTACGCTTCTTTGAGACTCTCGTCGGAAATAAATGACCTTAGGTTTGCGGGCATAGACCCCGCCAGTTTCCCACATACTGAGTCAACTTGTTTTTTCCACGAGAATTTTGTATCCAGGTGGAATCCTAGCAGTTTTACCTACGTGTTGTACACTTTGCAGTATCGTGCCATTGGGTAAAGCAATTTTTAGCGTATCTGCATTTCTATGCTGCGCGCTAAATTGCATGATTGTGTTTTTACTAAAAACACACAGCTAGGCTGCGGACGGACGGACGGCCATGGCGAAACTATAAGGGTTCCTAGTTTGACTACGGAACCCTAAAAACGAACCAGTATTCAATTTGTCTGTATTTATTGTCAACCGATTTAAAATATTATTTTTTCATTAGTAGGGGTGGTCCTATTTGGCAAGGTCAGATAATGGGATGCGTGGAAACACAACGGAACTAATTAATAAAATAAAAAAGATTTTTAAACGTGTATTTACCTACCAATTTATATTAATCTGATTTATTACTTAAATAAAAAAATACCATATGATAGCATTGTCTCTTACTAAACCACTTCGCGAAATATTAAGGTTAAAACTCCACAAAAATGCAGATATCACCAATTATGGGAAACATGAGCAAAATCTAGCATTCTGTGATTTAAAGAAAGTTCAGGAAACATTACCTCTCTGGGATTTTTTGACCCTTCTGATAAATAATGGCTGATACAAGCCCGCAGTTGGTCTAGGCGCGGTTCTTATTCATTGGGACGGTAAAGGCTCCAAAGTCATTGCTTATGTTAATAAAACTCAGATTGACGTCGACCAGCTTTACTGTCAGACTGAAAAGGAAGCGCTTGCCATAGTCGAGGCAGTTAAACATTTCCGGATGTACTTATACGGTCTGAAGGAGTTTGATCTGATAACTGATCACAAACCTTTGGAGGTCATATTTGGCACAAGACAAAGCCTTTTTCTCAAATAGAACGGTGGTTTTGCGTTCACAATCTTATAACTATAAAGTAATATTTCAGCCAGGAAACATATCTGATCCTTTTTCACGGTTATATCCATCCGTAAATTCAAAACCTTTCGATGTAAAACAAATTGTACAGTTTGCACGACAAGTAGCTGTCTCTTTTCAGGAAATAAAGATGCTTTTCGAGTTGATAGTGAACTTTAATTAGTAAAACAAGGTATCTTACATAATGAGTGGAACAGTAATTTCAATGACTAAAAATTATTTGAATCTTCGCTACGGCTACACGATGAAACGCTTTGCGGGGAAACAAACTTATAATACCGTTTAACTAAATTACGGGGTCAGATTTTAGAAGCAGCCCATTAAGACCACCCTGTGTAGTAACCACGAAGGGTATGTTGCGGACCAAGGTTTGGTGGCACAAGATAGACAAGGATGCTTAAACCATGGTCAAAAGTTGTCAAGGGTGTACCTTGGTTTAAGGACCTAGTCCACCTGTACCAATGAAGAGACGTCTGGTACCATCACAGGCTTGGGTCAATATAGCGGTGGATTTCTTAGGACCATTACCAAGTGGGGACTATCTGTTTGTAGTTATCGACTACTACAATCGGTACAAAGAAATTAAACCTATGAAATTTATAAAATCACAAAATACAATTATTTTAACAATTATTTAAAGGATAATATTGTGCTAGCTTCAAAAATTTACCTATACTTGTTTACTTAGTTATAACTCCACTTGTATTTTTCTTGTATTTCTTGTGGTGATCTGTTATTGGCTTACTCAAATGTATCCATATCTTAAGTATCTGATTCAATGTATCGCTGTTGATGTCCCAAATAAAATAAATAAATAAATTTACTGTTTTAAAAGATATTTTCTCAAGATTAGGCATTCCTGTTAGCCTGACCGCAGAGCATGGAAGACAATTTACTGGCGCAGCACATAAAGCTAGAATTAGGTATTCGTAAATATCAAACTATCCTATACTGGCCCCAACAAAACGGAGAGGTTGAGCGGCTAAACCGTGACATAGTCAAACATCTCAAAATTAGTCAGTCTCAAAACAAATGGGAAAGCGGACCTACTCTATTATTTAATGATGTATAATAGCACTCCCGACAGGACAACAGGGAAAACTCCTTCTGAACTTTTTTACAACAGACAATTCAGAGATAATCCCCATGTTTTAGACACTGAAAACAGACAAAATGATTTAGAAGCCTTTGATTTGATTTGATTTTGAGTTTAGGACTCGGAAATGAAGGAAAAAGGATAAATAGGAGATCGTAGAAGAAAAGCTAAAGAACACTATTTTGGATGTAGGAGAAAAAGTATATGTAAAAAACCGATCAACTGCGAGTCGGACTCGCGCACCGAGGGTTCCGTATTTAAGATAATATGGTTGAAAAACACAAAAGAAAATACTTGTTTGGTTATGAACTTTATTTTCTATGCAATAAGGTCCATTTTGACTAGCCTATATTTCAATACAGATTTTTAAAGTTTTTTGATAATTTTTCCAAAACTGTAAAGTTCGACAACTTCATTTTATTTTTCCCCTAAAATATAAGTTTAAATCAGGAATGTTTCAGATTTTTTGGTCCATAAACTTCGGAGATAAAGCGGGAAACGGTCGTTTTTTTGTACATTTTTGGCTATAAATCAAAAAGTATAGTTTCGAAATGTGCAGACTGAGTCCTTTCATGTGACATCCCGTTTACTATAATCAAATAACTTTCATTTTTCAACCCCCCATTCTAGAACCTTAACAAATATTTAGAAACACAATTTCATACTTTTTTTACCAAAAACAGATGCGGGCAAGCAAGTTATACAACTATGCCAAATTTCAAGTTGAAAGCTTCTATAGTTTCTGAGAAAAACTGCTGTGACATACAGACAGACAGACAACGAAGTCTCACCATAAGGGTTCCTTTTTTAACATTTTGGTACGGAGCCCTAAAAATATGGTCAAGGAAAACAAATTGACTTTAGAATTCAATTCTACACCATTTACCGTCAATAGCGCAAATAGCAGTGATATTAATGTAAAAAATTACCGTACAGGACATGAATATAAAAGGTAAAGGGCATTGGGTACATTTGTATAATAAATTTGATTAATATCGGAGCGGAGATTTTAAAGATTTAAGTATTCAGTTTTTCGTACAAAAGTACGCCCAAGTATGAATATTTAAATATCTCGGCTCCGATGCACTTAAGAGTATTACTTTACATAACAAAATATGTTTATTTTTAATCATTCTATCATAATTTACCACTTTTACGAATGGCCGCTCACCTTGAAAATGTATGAATTTTACAAGTGACAACACTTTTACCCAAGCCCCTTTGTAATTTAAAGAAGGTGGAAGGAGAATTGAAAATATATAGCAAAGAAAGGAAACATGATGAAAATGGAAAAGAAAATGTGGGTGAGGATTCAGAATAATAAATATTTATTATTGGTAACTATCCAAAATAGTTTAGCATAGTTAAGAAATCCAAAGACTGTTATTAAAAAAGTCGGATTGTTGATAATACTTACCTATAGTTGAGTGTTATGTAGCATATTTGGAGATTGAAAGACTGCATTTAAATGTAATGATAATTTGATATAAGTACACTAAGGGCCGTATTAATAAATTAATCTTGGGTGAGATGCCCGTCACAAGATACGTCAAAGTAAACGTCAAACCATAGAACACTGTCATTTTTGACGCATCTCGAGACGAGCATTAGAGTTGAGATTAGTTTATTAATACGGCCCTAAATGTTGTTTAACTATTGTGTATTAAATAGTTTGTTACAATGGAAGTTATAATATAACCTTATAACACATATTTATAGAAATGTTAAACTATGAAAATTTTAGTCTAGATTGTTCCAAGTAGGATATTATAGGATTAGAGGGATATATCATTCAATTTTCATTTTTCATTTTCATCAGATTCTCATTTAAAATTAGTTCCTATGGTGGTCCTCAAGTTATTTGTTCAATGGTGATATTGAATCTTAAATGTTCTTTAAATTGTCAAAAGAGTAGAGATGTGTCGTTTTATAAATGTGCGACGGTATCATTGGCAACACTGGAGTGTATCATATTGGAAAATACATTATTATATGTCGCATATTTAGTTATAATGAATTCACAGGCGCATAACTGGAAAAGGCCTCTCTAAACCGATGCAAGCGGCAAATCATGTAATATTTGGGGTGACAACGTTATACGAGGGTTTTGAACCTGCAGAATACGGATCTGCCTTTTGCCATTCCGAAATTTGAACCGGAAGTATGCAATACCGGAAAAGGTGCAGCCCATATAAAAGAATCGTCCTAAATTTAGTAAATTGTTGTACCAGTACCCTAATATCTTTTTTCCCACAGGTCGTGGAAAAAATGTTTCAAGCCAAAAGTTAAAGCAAATTTTGTCATCTACAATATTGCCGAAGTACAGTTTGCGCTAAAATGCACAAAAACGTAAATATGGAAGGACAACTAGAAAAAACGCTATCTTTTTACGCTAGTCCCCATAGACGAATCCATATCTTCGTCCCTAGGGGTTTTGCCACAAGTCTTTGAACCCAAAAGTCTTAGCAAATTTTACATTCTGCAATATTGCAGAACTATGATTAGCACTAAAATGAACTTTAACGACAGTATAGGATAAAAAACAGAAATTAGTGACAGTTTTTACAAGATGGCGGAGAAAGACATAGAGCGGAAAGGACGAAAAATGTGGGTTACCATGACTATATTGTCCTTTACAACATATCAAAAAACTATAACAATCGGACCTTTTTTTAGGGTACCTACTGAAACAACAATTTACTAAATTTAGGACGATTTTTGGTATGGGCTGCACCTGTTTCGGTATATCGTACTTCCGGTTCAAATTTCGGAATGGCGACAGGCAGATACGTATTCTGCAGGGTCAAATCCCTCGGATTACATTGTCACCCAACTGTTACATGATTTGCCGCTTGCATTCTAATTCTTCAAAAATGGTTCTAGACTATAAGATCGTCAGTGTAAAAAATAAAAATAAAATATGGCAATGTGTACAAAAGTAATAATACTTATGAAACAAAATGAAAATAGTAAAAAACCAAAATAAATATAGCTCAAATGCTACAGTCATAAAATCTCAGGAATACAATAATATTTGGAAATATTAAAATGCGGAATTTAAATAAAAGTAGTTAAAAGAATAACTCAATATAGGTAAGTACATTGCTTCGGGTGAACCTTTGCCGAAAAAGGCCAACGCTGTTGTATCGGCCAACAAAGTGATGGTTACTGTGTTGTGGGACGCTCGTGAGGTAATCTAAATTGATTACATCCAAAAAGGCAGCACAATAAACGGTGAGTAGTATGCGAAAAACGGCGTCATTTGGGGTTTCCGAATATGAAAAATGGCTGGGTGGAAAAAGATTTCGATCGAACGAAGATATAATCAAAGAAACCTACGCGTATTTTGAAGGTTTGGGGCAATCTTATTGGAAATTGGAAATTGAAAAACTAGAAAAACGGTGGAATAAGTGCAACGATTTAGATAGAGATTACGCCGAAAATAAACATTTACTTACTCTGGTTAAAAACATTTTTTGTTCTATTTTTATCAAACTTATCACTCTGCTCTCGTAATATGATGACCAATGTCACATTATCCGATACTATCTCATTACTAACGTAAATGCGGTTGATACAATACGATCAAACCAGTAGGTGTATTGTGGGAGTAGCGAGCCCGCGACCCGGCCGCAGCTTTGTCTGCTGTTCATTTAAACTACCTGTACCGGGTAATATACTAGCGACCTGCCCTCGCTTCACTTCGGTCTACCCGAGTTGTCTGTAACACCCGTACATAATCCAGAACGTATTATACATAAAACCTTCCTCTTGAATCGCTTTATCTACTGATGAAAACTGCATTGTAATCCTGCATCGGGCGGTTTGAAACATCCCAGCGCACTTACATACAGTCTCTACAGACGGCGAAAAGAGACTCTCTTTTATATAGGTACTGTGTAATCTTTAATTAAGATAGATATTTTTTTATAAGTTAGTTCTTCACGGCAAAACGTTTCCACTTACTAACGTCATACGGAGAAATGGAACCTTAAACAGAACTAAACAAGCGGAACTGGGATAAAAAGTATAAATAATATAAACTTGTATAGTACAGTCAACAGCATAAATAAGTGATCATTTATGTACCTTGTCACTTTAACGTCATGTTTGAAATGTCATACAAAATTGTGAAATGATCGAAAGCGACAATGTACATAAATGATCACTTATTTATGCTGTTGACTGTACTATACAAGTTTATATTATTTATACCTTTTATCCCAGTTCCGATTGTTTAGTTCTGTTTAAGGTTCCGTTTCTCCGTATGACAAAACGGAACCCTTAGAGAATCACTCGTGTATCTGTCTGTCCGTCTGACAATTTGCTCAGAATCTACTGGACCGATAAATTTGAATTTGGTACTTATATGTAGGTCATGTTTGTGACCCAAACACGAAGGAAGTGTAAATAAAGAATTTTAAAAGGGGAGAAAATAAAAAATGGGTCTTGCAAACTGTACCGTGCTTTAATTGAAAGGTTTTGTTTTGAGGGTTTAATTTTTTTATAATTTGAGAGTAAATGGTTTAGTACTTATTTAAGAAAATATATGAAAATTTACCGCTTCTTGCCGAAATACCATTTGTTTTAAATACCGGATTTTCAATATACTGATATCCCTAAACTTTTCATGTAATTTATAGTATCGACGATTATCTTTACCTATTATATCGAAATTAGTGTTTTGGAAATCGAATGCAATATGCTGAGCCAGTGTCCGATTCACTGCCGCGAAGACACTCACTACTTGTTTATTGCTGAGGGCCCTGCAAAGATGCACTACGCTAACTAACGTTTCTATTCGATTCGTTTTAAAAACAATCTGAGTCGCACTTTGTACTTGACCGGAATTTTTATTAAGCGCATGGATTTTCTAAAAAAAATACGTATGAAATGTAGCTTGCATCTGCATATTAATGAAATAACATATTTGGTTTACCGATGCCGAATAAGATTATTTTTTTAGATCACGACTTGATTTAAAAATATTATAGCACAAGTCAGTGTTTGAAACAGATACTGGCCGTGTAGGTATATCGCGAGTGGGTATCGACGCCCGCCCGGTGTCAAGGGCGCGGCCCAGGCCTCCCTCCCACTCAGCGGATAGGCGTCGGGCGGCAGCACCACCGAGCGGCGAGCGGCGAGCCTAGGTTCCCCGTACACGGTCGATCGATAGTTCCTAGTAGAGAGGTACAATCGTACCTACATATATGAAACTGAGACAAATGTCCATATTTTTGATTATATTATGCATATTGCTGCGTCTCGATCGAAATAGGGAGCATATATATGGAGTACGTTGGGTTGTTAAGTAGGTAATTGTGGTTCGATATTGGTCAAAACATACCTATCTTAAACATAACTGGCGCCCAAGACTAACAGTTCGCTGGCCGATTTTGGCCGGCCAGTTTTTTGTATTAGAACAGAGACGTATATAATTTTCTCATTGTAACAAATCGCTGCGTCAGTTCGACTGAATTGTTCGTCTGGGACGCCCCAGACAGCCCCAGACGAACAGGCCGAAGTCAGTCCAGGGTTGAAAGACAAAAAAGATAAAGTTATTGATATAATATAGGTATATTGATTATTCTCTTAGAAACCCATCGATACGAAGTGATTCTTTTTAACTTTATTCATTTAGTGTAATGAAAATGTACAACATATACGAGTATATGGGTACAGATCTAGTGAATAATCCTTTCACATCGTGAAAACTCGGAACTCACGTCTACTTCCGAATGATGCCGACGTGTCTATGAATTATTAAGTGACATGTTTGTATTAAATAAATAGAGTACGTTAGTTATCAGTGTCGAATGTCAAACCACGAGTTTGAAGTATAACACACCGAGATGATAAAACCACCACGATCAAATATATAGAAATTAGGTGTGGGTAAACAAGAAGAAATATAAATAAATATTGAAAATAATTTCACAGGCTTGTCGATCTAAACGTTTCCCAGGTCTTAATGCTTTCGGCATGACTATTAAAAAGAACTGAAAACAAACTTAATCTTAATTAACAAAAAAAATACTCTGGTATTAACCACTCTATATCGATTATCACTCTCGCGATGCGACGTTCCCCCACGTTGTCTTGATGGGTAACATTTCCGAGGAAATACGATGTGAAAGGATATTTCACTACATCTGTAACGTATCTCCTGATGTTCGAAAAGTAGGTTCAAACAACCAATTTGAATCCTAGGCCACTATGGAACTATGTCATAGTGCAGTAATCATTCAAATCGTAATAGACTTCTTAAGAATTGAATTAAAACGTCACTTTTACATAGTTCCATAGTGGCCTACTATGAATCAAATTGGTCGAGTGTAGCTACAATGAAATGCTATTTTTAACAAACACTTTTGATAAGAGTATTTTCCTCTATTTTCTTGTGTACGTGTTGTCGTGCGTCAGTACGAGAATATTATTCATAAACGACTGAAAACATTTCCATGGAATTTTGCACACATTGACTTAGGTGATGGTATTGTTGGATACGAGATCGTATAGATATTTACCTTTTATATTTTAACATTAGATAATGCCTGCATAGTATGATATTCTTGAGCGATAATTTAAGCTGCGAGTAGCAAAATAGAATCGTTTGTACTTTACCTATTGGCAAGTTGTTTACGTTTTGAAAAATTTGTTGAATCCTAATCCGGTTATTATCATTTTGTAGGGATATTACTTTTAGACCGGTGTTAAACTGACTATGTACCTAATCAGTAAGGCAAAGCTGAAGAAACAGTGGTTGTGTAAAATTAATATAAGATAAGATATTATAGGGTTCTGTGGTTTTTAGGGTTCTGTAGTCAACAAGGAACCCTTATAGTTTCGCCATGTGCGTTTGTCCGTCTGCCTGTGTTTTAAATCAGACTCTTGGTACTACAGAGTTGTAATTTGGCATCGTTGACTGTGCTTAATGGCAGAATAATTTGAGTGTTAATTTTAATAACGGCACGAAGTGACTTTTGCTCCAGAAGACCGCGTTCGTGTAATGTTAGCGCTGCACGCGATGTAGTGCTGCATGATTTACTCGGTAAATGCTTGGCGATAGATCTGCCTATTTAGGGCACCGATCTGTCGTTACCAGATAATAGTAGTTTACGTGACGGTTGCGTAATGACAGGCATTACAACAGGAGTATGGTTTATAAAATGAGCCGCAAGGCGAGTTTCATAATAGATCACACGAGTGTTGTAATGCTAATTACGCAGAGTACAATACTTTATCTACACACATATTATAAGTACTCTATGATAGGTTCAGAACCCGAAAGGCAAGTGACCAGCATTACCTTACCTGTGGTAGTAGGTGACAGCGATGACAGCTAATGCTGGTTATTGCCTACGGGTTTTGAACGCATAATAGAGGACTTATGATATGAGTGTAGATAAACATATAACTGCACCGAAGTTCCTTTGACAGCAAAATATCCCTGTGCCACATACCTAAAGTTTTGTCTAGGCATGCATATTGTTACGTACGTGGGGGTAGGTAACTGATAGAAATGCACGAATACACCGATAATCAAAAGTAGACTTTAATAACGCACTCACTTAAATTGTTATAAAACAACTATCGCACAAAAACTTCGAATACTTAGATGATCGCTCGGGTCGCTCTTCTTCGCACTGTTCGCTTTCTAAGTGAAGACTGAATCTCTCCGCAACCGCGGTCCACCTTTTATAGTTCCTGTGTCCGAGCATTCCAGAACGCCTTCCGGATTCGATGTACTTCGCCCCACCGAGGACGATCGAGACTATTCGTTGCTGGAATGTTCTACGCCTTGCAACCTTGTTTTTGTTTACAATCGCGACGTCCATGGCTCACGGGTCTGGAATGTTCTGCGTACCTATTGCTGTCTCACTTCGAATCGTGTTATCTCTTTCACACGCTTCTCGAAGGTTCTCAGTAGGTATCACTGTCTCTTTCTAGGCGTGTTATCTCTTTCACACGCTTCTCGAAACTTTTCAGTATCGCTGTCTCTTTCTAATCGTGTTATCCCTTTCACACGCTTCTCGAAGGTTTTCAGTATCGCTGTCTCTTTCTAATCATGCTATCTCTTTCACTCTTATTGGAAAATTGCCATATACTGAAATGTGGTTCAAAGGCCAATAAAGGGTCCTGAAAACGCCTGTAAATGGGTTTTCAGGTTATGGCGTAATCTGATAGAGGATGGCCTGAAACGGACTGAAAACATGTTTACCACAGGTACCGGAAAACAACGGCAAGTTGGTCAAAATTTTAATAAACTGGTAGGTATGTGATGGAGCTACCTCCGAAACGGACTGAAACGATAATTCAGCCTGCCGAAAACGCTTGTAAAGCACCAAAATCCTCGATTTAAAATTAGACGCCTTATCCTATCGGCGTAACACTATATTTAACGCGATGGCTGTATTGTTACTATCGGCATCAACTGGGCAGTCGGTCAAATAAGTGGTTTTTCAACTTAACACAACTTTTTCATTAAATGAAATGGCAGATATGGGCATTATTAGAATATATTTTTATTCGAATAATCGTTTGAATAAACAATAATTCGTTATAAAATTATTCGCGAATAATTCACTCAAGCAGCTTTTCGAATAATGAATCATTTATTCGTTATTTTATTCGAACAAATAACACAAATTTTATTTCAATAATCATTTTCAAGTCCAGCTAGTTGTATGGTTTAGGGATTATATCGTAAATAGTCAACTAGAAAAAGACTCAAACATGAAAGAGCTAACTTTATTATTAAAAAGTTCTATTTTGGATTGCATGGCTATAAGTTCACAAGGGTATCTTGATTTCGAGAGTGATATCAAACTTTTCTAATAAATATTTTTTCCAAACAACTTAATCAACAAAATTATTCGCGAATAAATGATTCGGCGAATAAATCATCCGCGAATAAATTGTTCGCCCGTTGTGCGAATAAGAATAATCACTCGAGATTTTTATTCGTTACTCCCGAAAAAAATTGGTATTCTTATTTGTTATTCGTCATTCGAATAAATTTTGCCCATCTCTGTCTAGAGGGCGGACCTTTCGAAATTATAGAAAGATCTTAATGAGATTATTGTTTTATGACGTTCAAACGAAACTCAACAAAATCAAAAAAAACAAATCAAATAAATTTATTGGCTCTATAAACTAATGGTGGCATACCCCATATTTGGCCAACTGTTCATACTACATAGCATTTTTTATTTTGTATACTCATTTTATTAAGTACGTTTATATTAGTCGTAAATGTTTAGCAATAGCGATTCGTGCGCAGACTTCATACATTTACGTACTTATATGAATTTACTATGAAATACAACATTGCCATTGATTGTTTTTTGTTCTTTATGTGTGTTGCTATATTTTAAGTACACTGATTTCTTGCCTAGCGTTTAATTGGTAGATGTTGTATTGCATGCAGTGCCTGTGTGTAGCCCGTGGTCTCTATTGCATGCAGGTCTAGACGAGCGTCCCAGCAGTTGTCCCGGAGCGCCGAGAGTATCGACCAGTCCTTTAAGAGGTATGTCACCACCTGTTTTACACATACATACAAGTAGGTATTGCAACATCTAACGCCTATAGCTTTGCTTCACTTCATAGCGTCGTTTATTAATATTACCTTGCTGCCTGTTCACGGGATATTAGAATATATTGCTAGAGGGAGAAACTTCAGCCGTGAATAGCGTGCCTTCTAAGCGGACGTTAAGATAAAACCTCATTTTTACTGTAATCTTTTACGTAAGAGCTTTTCTTTAATAGTAAAGTCATAATTATGGTGCTCAAAATCTGCGGGATTTTTGAAAATTGGTGATATTACACATATGTGTTCGCGCTAACATATAGGAAAAATGGCGTGGACAATACCTCCTTTCCGAATCCGAACTATGCGAACAAATGTGTAAAAAATTAAACAAAATAAACCTTAGTGTAATTTATTTCCTAACCTTTTTTTTTTGTTCAGTCGA
Organism: Acleris literana; assembly: GCA_946894065.1. NCBI lineage: Eukaryota > Metazoa > Arthropoda > Insecta > Lepidoptera > Tortricidae > Acleris > Acleris literana. The sequence continues at coordinate 27,461,622 of OX335668.1, read as the reverse complement.
CGTCAATAATATGTTTACATTTTTGCACCTTATTTCAATGGAATAAGGCAAAAAATGTAAACATATCTTTCATTCAAGTCGACTGTAGGTACAATGAATAGTTTCAGTGTACGAGTGCCGCAATCCAACATACATCTACGCTCGTTTTTCGTATATCAACGCAAAACATTTCACTGCATGTTGAAAAACCGGCCTTCTTCGGTCTATAAGTTCCATCACAGGTATAAAGAAACGCTCCCCCGTCTTGGCGTTGCCCCCCCCCCCCCTCCCTTTCCCCTTTACGAAACATCTGCCGACTCAGCTCAAACATTCTGCCTGAATAATAATAAGTACAGGTCCATTCTACAGGATTGTTTGCATTTTTAGAGCCACTTGGTCTCGGATTTTTCGTCGCACGGTAAGATGAAAGAAAAGTATGGGGTCGATATTAAAATTAAAACTTTAGTCTTAGTAGTGGCAGACTATAAAATTCGGACTTAGCATCACTCTTATGGGAAACCATTGTGCATTTCATCGCGGTATCAAGTCGGTACGAAATTTTGCAGTCGGCTCTCCTATTATGCTGGGGACACTACAAAAATAAACACACCACTATTCATGTATTGATCGTAGCAGGTGGGAAGAAGTGGTATCTATGTTACTTCTATCTCAAGGTAGTGTAAACTTTATTTTTTTTGATCAAAACACGGTTTGGACTAGACTTTGCGAAGCTCGCACGGTAAAACTATTCATTTAACAAAAAAAGCTCAGAACATTAACAAGTTTTTAGAGTTGTTGGTTGGTGGGAGCTACAGAATTAGCTCTGCCTACCCCACCCTTGGAATGAAGGCGTGTGTTAATGTATGTAGGTATGTATGTAATTAAGAACATAAAAGATAGAATATTTCTAGTTTAGTTAATTACACTACTATATTCATCTTAACATGAGTCGGAAAGTGAGAAGATATGGTAAAAAAATGTTTTTCGGACGCTATTGTTCCGATATTGTTGCACGAGCGTCAAATACCTACCTACCTACGAGGTGGCAAAGTGAAAATTCGAAAAAGCACGTCGAAAAATATATCGTCATCAATTTTCGAAATCCCCGGGTAGCTTTCCAGATACAACTAATAACTGACGGAACTATAAGCGATTCATCTTTTTATTTAATTTTGATTGAATGAGGGCTTTCCTTAAACAATGCTGCTTAGACTGAACCGTGCCGATCGTATCGTAGGTATATCCCAATCGTTAACCTTTTCAACGCCACAGTCGACTCTGGCCGTCAACTAAAAGTCGTGCCACTGACGCCACGTCGGCTACAGCCGACAAGAGTTCAAGATTAAAAGAGACTTTGTTTGGTAGCAATAAGGTGTACTTTGCATAGCATAGCAAACATGTTTGGCGTGTGGGTGGCACATTTTGTATTCGACGTATGGCGTTCAAAAGGTTAAAAGCGTCCCTATTTTACAAATACGAATCAATGTTAGAAAAGTTATTTTATATTTTCTTCGTATTAACCATGACTATTCAAGCTCTCTATTATCAGACAAGGCTTTTTATGAATGTGGATGACATCAGCGCAAAGATGCTACTGCAGCTTTGTTGCCAGATCCACATAGTACCTACCGACTTATCTTACACACGGCGAACATCCGGTTATCATCAGTCATTTAAACGTGGTTAAAGCATAGAATTCCATCAATTATAGGAATTTGATTAATATATTTTTTAATTTATATGTCTCTCTATATATATTTATCACCATAATGTATTGAAGAGGTAGCACGGTGACTGACAATTTGATTATTATTTTGACTATTAGGTATTATAATTTAAAAACATAAACAAGTGTCGTCTGTGTTTGCAGGTCAAAAAGTCGGTCAGTAGATCATGGGTTCGCAGCTGCATTCGAGCTGGACTCCCTCCGCTCTAAGGTGGAGGGCCGGTTCAACGCTGTGCACAGAGGTGAGTCAATACACGTGGTCGAGCGCGCTTCCTATTCTACATTCATAAAATACTCATTACTTAATAATATAAATATCTACAAAATTTGTGAAGATTCAAAAACCGAAAGAAAACCTATCTACCAAATGCAGCTAACTATCTTGCTGATAATCTATATTTTGTTGTAATGATAATTCCTAGTACATAAACATGCTCCTTCTCGCTCGGCTTGAGTCAGGCGCCGGCGCCGCCGTTTCTAGTGATCGTTGTTACTGTTGAACGGCAAGGTTAGGGTAGGGTCCTATACAAAACAAAACAGGGGCTCTATTCTACTCGGTAAAACGACACGTTAGCCTCGATGGTAGTGACCCTGCCTACGAAGCTAGCGGTCCCGGTAAGGCCAGATATTTCTTTGATGAGTGTGAGTATTCAAGCTCATTGGTGGCAACGTAACTAGTTTCTCCCACTAACGAGGCGACTATTTTTTTTGATATGTGCCCCTGGTGCGGATAACTTTGGTCGGATTTGGCTTGCCATGGAAGACCGAGAAGGTCGACTGCTGTTTGGAATCTGAATACGTGATGTTACGAATGTCTTATTTTTCACATGTTTTTCACATTGCGAATGTGTAGAATGCGAATGTGCGAATGCGAATGCAAATTTTAAGGAATAACTTAAAAAAAAACTTTAGTCAACCTAAGTTAACGCTTGAATTTATATTATGAGTACAACATATATACATATTTACCTGTGTTTTTTTTTTGGTAATCGCCTGAAGGGCCGAAGACAAAAGTCCTTGCTTTTGTTTGCTTTTTACTTGAATTACTTTAATAAAAAGGGGCAGAGGTGAAAATCCCTTCCGGAGACCTGGGAATGGAGGGCCCAGGTACTGCCGGGCTCGCACCGCCTATAATTTAGACTCCCGCGGATACTATCCCAGCCAGTGCTGAAAGGCCGGAGGAGAAACTTATATACCAGTGTTATATAGGGTGTCCTTTATTTAGAGGTCCAAGATCAACCTGAATACACATAGAATTTGCTCTATCTTGACAACCTAACATGGGTCTAGTAAAAGTACAACAGGTTTTGAGACATACGCTACTAACAACAATTTTGATATTTCGCATCTAGTTTCAGTATTTTTGATGCTATTTCCACTATTTAAGTTTTTTATTTTTTTATTTATCGATTACTAATTGTGCAGCTAATCAGTATATTAATGCAACTTTAATATTGGTTTAAGAGAAAATTACAAATGTTTGTTAATAATTGTGATAATACATATATAGCATTGTATAGCGCATCTAATGGACAAAATTAGTGTTAAGTAAAATAAGGTTAATTTTTAAATTGTGGAAATGGCATTAATAAATATGCGAAATATCGAAAGTTTAGTAAGATTCGATATTCTCGAAAACCGCAAGACTTTTAATGGACCCGCATGCTTGGCTGTTTAGATACCTAGTGCAAAGGCTCGTCTAACGAGTAGGTATAAACAGGTCAATCTTGGACCTCTAAATACTGGACACCTCGTATATCACACAGTAAATGTATTATTATACTCGCAGTCGTAGTTACTTAATAGTCGAAATTCAATACACGTGTTGCCTGCTTGCGCGAAAAGCAAAAGACGCGTGACCGGAGGGCAAGTCTCGACAGGACCTGTGGTGTTATCCTCTTAACTACGGCGTTTGTTCGGTCGAACGAGGGAACGAGGCGCAGCTTAGGTTTATAAACAGGCGAGTTTATGTACTCCGTCATAGTATACAAAACGCATTTTAGCGCGTGAATTCTCAATTAGGCAGCCTTATACGTTCGATCGTCCTACAGATGCCCTGCTACCTAATTGAGAATGCACGCGCTAATATGTGTTTTGTACGGGTACGTATTATAATGTATAAATTTAAAACACATAAAGGTTGAAACCCATAAAGTTAAAATGCCGAAAATCATATAATATAATGTATCAAAATATATAAAGTTATTTGGTATAAGTTCTAAACGCATAAGCTTCAAATGCATTATGGTCAAAATATATAACAGTTAAAATGCATAATGGTTCATACATAGTAATATTAGACAAAAGGCATATGATTACAATATATACGTTCCAAAGCCATAATGGTTGAAATACATATTCGACACTGTAAATAAAAGCCAGCCAGGGTCAGGGTGTACCACAGCGCAACCACTGAAAAAATACAGTTTTTTTTGACCTGAAGGGCCAAAAACCGAATCTTCCCACCACGACTCCACGTGGTCTTGTCAGCCCTACCCCTAGAGTGTATATAAAAAGCCGGAGGCGCGGAGGGAGAGCAGCTCTCACCCGCGGTAGCAAATCAGAGGCACCGAGTGAGCCGTAGCGGTTGACGCTGACCAACAAGCCGAAACTGCGAAGGTGATCATTGGTGCTTCTGATGTGATACGCAAGGGCGATGGGGCTGCTCTTCCCGCAGAGCCGGAGCAGTTGCGGAGCCCGAACAATGGTCTCATGCGATCTCGGCCATTTTTGATTTCAGAGAAAAGATTTTCAAATAAAACACGCTTATTTTAGCGTAATCTATACGATAAAATCCCCCCCCCCCCGCCCACTACCCATTTATTGATTCAAATGCATGTCTACTAACGTCTCTCTCGAAAATATATATTGTGAACTTAGCCATTTTGATTGTATGTATTTCGACCATTATGAAAAACGTACTTTATGAATTTTGATTGTTGTTTCTTTTGACTATTATGTTTTTTTATTTAATATATCTTGAACGTATACATTGTAAACGTATAGATTTTGATTTTATACATTATAATACGTACCCGTTTTGTACGCTCTAACGGGACTACTTAAACTCACCGGTTTATACACCGTGTCCGGGACGTACCCGAAGGATTTTAACAGCGTGTTCCTGAGTTAATTTGCAGTTAAAAATGTCCTATAAAGTAAGTAGGCTCGATTCGGTCTAGTTTTTGAGATATATCCATTTTTGTGAAAAAATCTTGTTACAAAAAAAATGGTGCAACAGACCCTTATACTTGCGACGTTGCCACTTATAAGGCAAGTAGTCATCTTGTTATATATCCCAAGCAACTAAATCAAATGAAACTCGCACGCAAAACTCATCCATAACTTCTAAAGTTATGGTTTATAGTCGGCTGCAATGTGGCCTCAACTTGTTGCTTATTAATATGACCCTCATAGGAATGAATGAATATGACAAGTATGCTAGTAAGTGTCATTGTCATTGTTTACATATCGGTTGACATTGTCAAATAATTTCTTGCATAACACAAAAAATATGAGAATTATGGAGAATAAAAATCAGTAACTTTCCCTTTTAACCCTCATTCAACATTAGTTTTAGTTACGGCCATGTGTGTACCTACGAATGGGTCCCATACACGTACAATAGAATAGAATCCAGCATCGCGACAGACTAAATAACCGACCGAGGATGTAACCGGGATGAACACCTATGTTCAAGACTGGAGAGAGAGTCCAAGATAATTATGACCAGAAATAGAAACGGAGAGACGCCTAATTTTTTGCTTAGCAGTGACATAACAAGCACATTGCGGACCACGAATATGCAAAACTCCTTTAACCATGTAAATTCGATACGCTAGATTTTTACCAACGTGAGATACAGCCGGACGATTAAAATTCGAACCTGTAATGATTTCTAAAGCTACAATTTATTGGAACATTGTAGTGACAGAAACAATACTAATCGTTTCGTAGACAAAATCGTATTAGGTACTTTAATCGGTGAGTGCATTATTTATTCGGTTTCAGCCTACCAATGAGGATCGGTGTTAAATGATAGGTACAGTCAACAGCATAAATAAGTGATCATTTATGTACCTTGTCGCTATCAATCGTTTCACAATTTTGTATGACATTTCAAACACGACGTTAAAGTGACAAGGTACATAAATGATCACTTATTTATGCTGTTGACTGTACTAGCTGTCGTTTCAAATGTTATTTAGTAATTATTGCGTATATGTGATTTCCATAAAATTCCATTCACGAATCTTAGTTTTCATCGAACTTGGGCGTGTAGCTCAGAAGAATAATATGTTACAGGACAAACTTACTTGCAAAAAATGGGAAATCATTACCTTAGCCGGAACTTAACTGCAGCGAATGGTCGAGTCGCTTTATTCGAATCAACGTGTACTTAGGTACTTAGATTCTCCTTCAGTGCCACCCGAAGACGCACGAAAGTAGCACGAAATTATGCCAAAGATACATTCCCATACCAGCCGTATTGAACCCAGAGCAGCGCACTGGCATGCCACACAGGTAGATACGAGTTAGTACTTAGTCTTGTTCATTGCGGCGCATGGTAAAGTGTGTCGCGTGGGATGAAGCAGCTATCAATTACTTCTAGTGGTTTTAGCTTTTTAACTGAGTTTCCGTTCATATTGTAAGTGCTGTTTTGGCTTTAACAGGACAGGGAAAAAGGCAAAAACAAAACTCCGTTACACAGAAAACAATCGGAAACGATGTTGTTGGAGCAATGTCCAAACGTAGTACCCAAATAAGTTAGTCACCCGGTGGACTCATTTGAAGACTCTGCTAACCCATTCGTCCACTTCGGTAGCGAAGTCGCTGCAGGTGCCCTGAATATGGCAGAGGCCTTACAACTGAAAGTGTGGCCCACTCGTAGTTATACTAAGCTCTGCTAGTCCTAACATGTATTTTGTGGCTACTGAAACCAGATCACTCTCGCCACTACTGCAAAAGAAGTGAAGTAGGTAGGTAATACCACCACTGATACCAACGACGGTTACCATTGTTTGTTTGGCGCCACCGGCATCGGTCATATCGGTATTACATTTATCATGCGAATAAATACATGGGTCATCAACGAATTCGAAACTCGCCACAATTAAAGTTCACCATTACTTTTTAAGTTGCTATTTATTTTATTGATCTATAATGTACAAAATTAATTGGAGCGTATGTTATGCGCCGATTTGTGTAAAGACACATGCACCCGAAATACGGTGCTTGTGAGACAAGCCTTTAAATATTCAGCATTTAAAAAGGATTAATGAATGACACTTCTACTAAATCCTGTTTTAAAATAATCTATGCTTATTACGCTTACTATACGTTAACATCTTCTTATTCATGTCACAGTTTAGTCTCTTTCTTCAATTAACTCTTCCAACATCACAAGTAAGAAAGGGACGAATTACTCACATATATAGGGGAGATGTGTACATAATGATCCCCCTAAGGGAAAATCTTTATTGTGGTCAGAGTTTAAGACATAATCACAAGATTTAAATTGTTAAGGATAGTGAATTTAAATATCTAGGGAACAGCATACTTATTTTTTATGATTTGTATGTGTTTTTTTAATTACGTCATGTTTTCTAAAAGTTTACTAAGGGATCATTTTAAACACATGCATGTATAAAATTATCCCCTGGATACCGTGATATTTAACATTAATAAAAAATAACATCCAGGCGTTTACTTTAATCATATGATTGCTCAAGACTACGACAATATGTATATGTACACATAAAATTTTGAGTCGTGAGCGACAAGGAGATATTTTTAAAAATTAAATAATACATAATAAACAAAATTAAACTTTAAATAGTTGTACCTACATAAACGTTTTAAAGTGATTTTTCGATTCTAAACTCGCGGCAGGATCTGCAAAAACTAAAAATATTTATTTTATGTTTAGGAGAAGGCAAACGAGCACATATGCCACCTGATGGTAACTGGGACTTCTGACCAATAGACATTTCCTAATGGGGTAATTTGATCCCAGGGATCATTTTATACTCACGAAAAGGGATAATTTTACCTCAATCATCAAATTTCAAGGCATCGATCAAAATATGAGTTTCAAGTTCAACGTGAGGTACTATAACATCGCTTAATTATAGATGAACGTCAATGGAATATGCCAATAAACCAAATTTTAATAAAAATCAACATGCAGAAAGTAAAGAAACTTTAAAAATAGGCGTACCATAGATTAGACACTCACTTTTTCATTTTTTTTAATAAATTCCCTCTCTGTGCTTCCACCTGCATGACACTTGGAGAGACAACTGGCTGGGTCGCGGGGAATGCGGTTAATGAGTATTTGGATAGATATCGCTAACAGTAACTCGGATATGATGGGGAATCATTTTACCTTGAGGGATCATATTGTACACATCTCCCCTAACTTTCAAGGGGATTTCCAGTAAACAAGTGCTAATTACAAGTAAAGCGTTGCCAGCTCGTCCTTAGGCTGTGTTTCCTGGAGAAGTGAAAATATTTCATTTAACTTGTATGAAAAAAACAAAAATTTATAAAAGCCGAATTGGACCTATGTTAATATAACATTTTTAACTACAAATTAACCAGGAACACGCTGTTAAAATCCTTCGGGTACGTCCCGGGCACGGTTTAAAAGCTGCGCCGCGATTACTCGTTCACTCGTTGGACCGACCGAACACCGTTTTTAATAGAATAACACCCCTGCACTCATTCACATTCGCCAAACATTCTTATGGATTGATGTGAATACGAATGTCGATGCGAATGTTTAAAATCATTCGCTAAAGCGAATTAAAATACGGATGTTCATAACATCCCCAATCTAGAGTCTAATCATACATCCAAGATTCATCACCACTAATGATATCCTAAGCATGGTTGAATCTCCTCGGTTAAATCACGCGGTGTCCACATTACAATTGTAAAGCCAGCATTCAATAGTTCTTAGCCACAGTGCTTTGTTTCTAATAACAGAAGTCAGCTCTTCAGAGCACTTAAGTAAGTCTTGTTAAACCTCTATGGAAGTCATAGAAAATTATCGGACGTAGATATTCCTTGGAAATTTCCATTTTAACTACAGACTTTGTCAATTTTGAGCAGACGGTGTGACGAAACGGTCCCATCAATCAGCCCGTTCTTAAGTTTTGCAAACGACACTTGCAAGGCTGCCCTCGTAGACAAGGCTCAAAACTGGAAAACGCGTCTCCGAAACGATGCAAACGGCAGTCATGTAACAGTTGGGTGACAACGTTATCAGAGGGTTTTGACCCTGCAGAATACGGATCTGCATGTCGCCATTCCGAAAATTGAACCGGACGGATATATATATATATATACAGTGGTGGTCACATAATTAGGGCTACTTGTTTTTTTCCCATACAATTGCCTACAAATATGACTTATAAATTTTGACCATCAATCAAAAAGTTCTTGACCAATTTTATTGCTAAATACAATTTACTTTATATTATTAACTAAGGTTTAAATTAATGTACAATGAACTACTGTTAAAAACGATCCTTATATTTTACAGGGATTTAAAAACTTAATGCTGACGCGTCCATACAAAGTTTTACTATTTGTATGAACGCGAATAATTTATTTTTACAAATCCTTATAAAATGAAAGATCCGTTTTCATACAGAGATGAATTGTACATACATTTAAACCTTAGTTTATTAATGAACGATATATTAAATTAGTTTACAACTTTTTGAATGGTGGTCAACATTGAAAAGTCATATTTGTAGGTTATTGTATGGAAAAAAACAAGTGTCCCTAATTATGTGACCACCACTATAATAACTATAATCTGAATCTCGGAAACGGCTCCAACTTTTTTCATCTTTAGTATGCAGTGGGCTTTTTCGGGGGCGATAAATCGATCTAGATAGGTTTGAATGGGCGGTAAGAATGATGGTATGGACGGTAGGTAAAAATTATGAAATGGGCGGTTAGGAAATCAGTTTGGCAGTTCACGGCGAGCTGTACAATTCAAACGTTACTTTCCAAGGGAACAACGATAAACAACTTGTACGCGGACGGAGTCACGGACAACAGCGCTAACTGCTAGTTTTTATGGTTCCGTGCCCGAACGGTGTCAAACTACACCCTGACCCTATTACGAGCGGTGATCAATAAGTTTTTAGAATCGGTATGAACCATCCTCATTATCTTATTATTTTAATGTGGACTATACCATGGCACTAATCAACGTTAAATTAGAGTTTTTTTTTAAAACAATATTCATTGGTTTTTCTGTGATAGCTAAACAAAAAACATCTGTATGAACAATTTTACAAGACGGCAAAAATAAGAGTTAGTATTGTAATTATTTGGAGCGGTGTGGAGAAAGTCCTGATGCCCTAATAAAAAAAAATGTTATTGAAAATGAAACTTTGGTTTATCATTATGATTTTAAGGATAAACAAGTTATCTTCGCAGTAGACTTTTTTATTTCCAGCTCGGTCACCAACAATTAGGGTGGCTTTTTCGGCCTTTTCCGGGATTATTGAGGCCTACAAATAAATACTGTGATATTAGTTTTTCGCAATTATCAAATAACCTAAGAGAGTTATATAACATTATTCTGCCGTATAGTTTAGGAAAAAAAAAGTGTTTAATTTTTTTTACGTATTTTCGGCAGGAATTATGCTTTAGAGCCATCTAATTCACAAGGATGCTGCTCTCCGACCTAAGTTCAGAACTGATAACCGCTCCCTCTGTTATTGAGCCCTTATAACTTTTGACTACTACTTCTCACTCACCAATTTTCAAAAACAACTACGTAAAAATCACAAGCTGATGATGACTTAGTGAAGGTACAAAATTTGACCTCCAAAAGTAAATATATTTTTATAGGGGTAAAATAAAACATTTCAATGACGTTAATAAATGTTTCTAAATATAGAAAGTGTTCATATTCCAATTAAAATATAACGATTTACATATCTCCTATTTTTTATACCGATTCTAAAAACTTATTGATCAACCCTCGTACTAAGCCTCCGCGGTCCGTCCGCTCGTCCGTTCGTCTCTCCTAACTGAAAAGAGCTGCGTCTTTTAAGCCGTAAGAGATAGCACTCTGTTTTTATTTTCTTCAGAATATGTGGTATTTATTACGGCGAAAGTCTTACCAAATAAAGAAAAAAAAAATGAAAATAAATGCCCGCCCATAAAAGAAACGTTTATATACCAACTTATTTCTCTTTTCGTTGTAATATACATACATACATTAAATCACGCCTGTTTCCCAGAGGGGTAATAAAATATTTTTTTACGTTGTAATATAATAAGTCTAAAAGCGGTAAAATATACAGACATCATATTCGGTATAATTATTGTACCTTAAAAAAACAACAAATACTAAAGACCGGTGAAGTCTGAGTCGGGCTTGCGCTAATTCGATTCGAAGTCGAACTCAAATCGGATAACACCTACTGCCGGGGCACGAAACCCTCGGTGAGCGAGTCCCACTCGCACTTGCCCGGTTTTTTTAGGGTTGTTTATTTTAATATGTAGGTACAAACCTTTAAGCATCTAAGACTAAAAGTACCTATCTTATTTGTATAAAAAAATGCTAGGAGAGAATTGTGTTGTTTTGTCTTGTCATGTTGAGAACGTGCTCGTTGTTATTTTATTTATACCAGTAGAGCTGTGCTGCGCAGTGGCAGAGCTCTCGGAACACGAGAGCAATAAAACTTGCGTTAGTCAGTCAAGCCGGGTGCCGGGACTGCCGGGTGTAGTGTGCGAGCGCGCCGGTGAGCAGCCAACTAGCGCTTATTGACGCCTGTCGCGCCGCTCGGGGCAATCGCAGCGCTCGTAAATTATGATTAGGCGCGCTCAGGCTTCTGAATAATGACCTCATTTTACACGTCGTGTTACAATTATTGCCGATCACAATTATATCGTGTTGGTATCTACTACTTGTTCTAATTGTTAAATGTTACTTTAGAAAATCAGTCACTTATTCAATATGCTTCACGTTTTAAGTATAAGTAAGTTAATTGTAAATAATAAATGTATTTTTTCACGAAACCTATGGCTTAGAGTTCGCTTATGTTAATCGATTATTAATATAATATGAAAGTTTATAAAGGTGCGAGAAAACCTTAGTATGCTAATTTAAAAAGCTACTATTCTCGTCCGAGTAGGTACCTACATGCGTGTGATGTGTGGCGTGTGGCGGTGTGCGGCCCCTGAAACATGGCCGGACGCGCTGGGACCGGGATCGATAGAGCTGACCCGCTTGTGCATAGCGCGATGACGCACCCAGCACAGCGTCGCTCTGGCATCTCGCTCAATATACCTATCTTTATTTTTTATTTAACCTGGTTAAGTTATAACTGTTTCATTAAATTTAAATAAAACTGAATAGTCCTTTATTTTCAGATGAAGATGAACAGGCTAAGCGACTGCCGCCTCCTGCACCAATTAAGACCACAACATACACGGTAAGTTTAAACGTCTGACACAGTACGTACCTACCAGATAGTGTCATGTTTTCAATCCACGAAGAACCTTCATTCACTACTTAAATTGTACGTAAAAAGATGCAACCGCTCACTGCCATTTGAGGGCGAGCTCGTTGCGCCTTTAAGAGGCCGTATGCGGAATTTTGCCGGTTTTGCTTATTTTTGTCATTTTACAGTTAAAATAATGCTTTTCTATAAGTTTTAATGCTCAACATTAAATGTAATTTTAGTTATGATCGAATAAATGAGCTACGAATAAATGAGCCACTTTTTTATTGTTGTCGAGTATTATAATGCGAGATTTAGGTTGTTTTAAAACATTATTTACTGCCAATTTTTTTGAACTTTTTGGATATTTTTTTTAGGTAATGGATTGATTTTGATCTATAGTTTATTTCTGTTGTTTTAATTTTATAAACGAGAGTTCTGAGTAGCCGTAATCAAAAATAATTTTTGCCTGTTTTCTATAAAAAAAATACCAAGTTTATTATGTTATTTACTCGAAAAATTTATATGAAAGTGGTAAAAAGTAATTCATACATTTTTTTGACGACGTTCACAGCAATACATTGTAAATTTTTCACATTCTAAACCTCTTGCTGCAAAATTCACATAACAGTCGCCGATATCAGGTCGATTAATCAAAATAAAATAATAAAAACAATAAAAGTAGCTTATACATTCGTTAAAATCAGAAATTATCTTTCGTGTTGTGCATTAAAACTTGTGGAAATACAGTATTTCAACTGTAAAATCACGTCTTTAAAATCACGTAAATCAGCGAAATCGGCAAAATTTCGTATACGACCTCTTAAAACACTCTTCGAATTATACAGCCCAGTAGAATTATCCTCAAAAATACTAACTGTTATTTGCAAGGATATTAAAGTAGGGACTAAGTAAATTAGATGAAATTCACCCAAAGATTTTTACGATTACGACGCATTAATGTTCTCAGTTCTATGTCTGCCAATCAATCAATCAAAAGTCAAATGCGTCGTCGAATGAAGCGATGAGTGTTAGGCTAAACTTTAAATTAATTGAAAAATAAAAATTGTTAATTCAGTAACTAAAAATTACATAGTTGTACAGGTTGGTGCCTCTTTTTAAGGAAATTAATACCTGTGCTAAGAGAACACCGCTCTTCCGTAGATGGTAACTAAGCTACTCGAATACAGATAAGGTTTGAGACTATGTTTGGAAATTAGAAGTTACGTTAGTTAAACAAAAGGTGAGTTGAGAAGATACAATAAAACTTATCAGCTAGTGTGTGTGTGAGTGAGGTAAGTCGATGTAATTATTATTATTTTCTTTTATTCTGTTTTACCTAGGTTTTGTATAGTAGTAATTTTTCTGTGTCTTTATTGTTTAAGATTTTCAACCACTTTGTTAACATTGATTTACATTCCCGGTAAGAGTGGGGGTAGATATCAATGTCTTTGTTAGTTAGGTTATAGGTAAAGCCTGGCAGATTGCGCGATAGATATACTGTCTTCTCGCATAGGCTGTCTTTGTCGTCGGGGTGGGGATAATGATAGGCTTTTTAGGTTTCCGTATCCCAAGGGTAAAAATGGGACCCTATTACTAACAAGGAAAGGTACCCAACTGTCCGGCTCCGATTTAGTTTATTTTGATGTATGTTAGAGAGTAGTTTAAAATAACAGACACGTATTTTTTTTGGCTGCCCATACTCAACCTGTTGTTAGAATTGACCTCCAAAGTACTGAAAAGTGACTAAACCCTCTAACTTCTATAGAGAATTAAAAATAAAATTGCATATTTCCTACTGGTTTGACCATATATATGTTAAAGAACATGAAAAAATAATGAGCACGTGTTTTATTATATCGGCTAAAACTCATATTATAAAAAAATACCAAAAAAAGTGTATCTTCCATGAGAAATATATAACTTTGAAGGGTAGCCGTTCCCCTGACTGGTGGACAGTATGTAAGAACCGATTGAGCCAGCGATCACAACGGATTAGTCACGTAAATAATGTCGAAAAACGCTCGACATGTTTCGGGATCGTCCGGAGTCCCTATTCATGAGCTGACAGAGCATTCGATGTATGAATGTGGAATTAGCGAAAGAGTGTCAGGATCGTAGCAGGTGGAAAGAAGTGGTATCTGCCTACCCCTCCTGGGAACAGGCGTAAATTAATGTATATATGTATGATTATATAAAACAAATGTAATTCGTTTTGCTGATGTTTAATGTAAATAGGTTATGCTATGGCAACCTAGAGACTTTCAAGGCGCAGCCACACCGCTTGCGTGACGTGCGCGTTCGCTTTCCACTGCGTTGTATAGTATGAATTCTCATTACGACATGTCAATATACAACGCAGTGGAAAGCGAACGCGCACGTGCAAGTGCACAACACGCAATCGGTGTGGCTCGGCCTTAATTAAATCACGTTCCGCTATTTTCCGAACCTCCTCCTAATTGTCTCCCGAGAAAACAATAGCAGTATCATCAGTGTACAAGCGAAAACAGTTCTATTTTCAAATTGCATATTATTTTGAAGATAACTGCTGATTAATAAAATTGGAGTCCCTTTAATGCATATGCCTTCCAAAGTATTCGGAAGGGTGGGAACAGACAGATATCCTAATAAGTATCTCGCCTCATTCGTTTTTCGTTTAATTCTTATTTCGTCTCATTCTGTATTCGCCACTCATTCTTTATTCGTCTTGTTCGCTATCCGTCATCACCACAGACCTTAATCTAACTAGATAACGTAAACACCTCAATTTGTATGAAAACCAACCGTGTCACTTTTTTTCTACCTGCTGTGACGTCACAAGAACGAATTAGTGATGTGAATTCCCCGTTGTCCGCGCGAAATCGATTCAAAGGCGCCGCCGCCCGCGCCGAGCGGCTCGTATCAATCAGTCAGTATGAGGTCAGTCTTTGTAGTAAGAGGTCGCGAGCGTGTTGCGCCTTGTCGCCGTGTCTGCGTGGCTTGGAAGTTGATAATTTCACCGCTCTTCAGGTAAGTTATAATGTCACATATAGGTACGTAAAAAAAGATGTGTATAGTTACTACATCTTTTCGATTACAAGAAAGTGACCGTAAGTACGTAATTGTTTGACAACAAAGAGATAGATAGATATACACACTATTGCCATAGAAATATTTACTAGAACACTTACAAAATTGTCGCAAGCGATCGAGGCAATTACAAGCGCGAATTTATGTGCCCGTGAATTTCACATATCGATTTTTCAATCGATTTGCCAGAGGAATGATAAAAGGACAGAAAAATGATAAATCTTATCTTACTCTTAGGTAATGGAAGTCATTTTCAGTTGGATTTAATCAGAATGTTTTCTTATGGTTTGTAGTGATTCTCGTTACTTTGTTGTAGGTAAATTATGTCTAGAAGCCAAATAAAAAAACCAGAGAAGAAATTTTATCTGCGAAAAGAAAAGCTAGTAAATTACGTTATGATAAAATAAAAGCAGATCCAGAACTCAGTCAACTTAGAAAAGAAAAAGATAAGGAGAATTACTTAAAGAAAAAGAAAAATAAGCAGGTGACGGATATAAGGATGAAAAGCGTTATAGAACAGCAAAATTTACCTACGTGACACAAAATACCTAAGCGTATTATCATTCCTGTTTCAAGAATCGGTTAGAATCGTAAACAATCGGAAGGTGTACATCACTATTTGCTTAATTTGACAGAAAAATTATAATAGTACTCGTACCAAGAAGCCAAGCGACACAAGCTAAAGATAGACCGCTAAATTTCCATTGCGCGTTAATATAGACAGGGCCTACAACTTTGCAAGTAAAGCAGGCAATGTATCATGAACATGAAGTAATCCCACACAGTATTATTTTTCATAGTAAAACCACGACAAACCTAAAATAAATTATCGTTAAATAGATAAACGTAATTTTAGAAGAAATTTACTTACTTATGGAAGGAAACATGTCCATTATTTGGGTCAGCTTTTCCTGTACAGTTTTTACAACTTAATACGGAACAACCAGTCATTTTTCTAGATATCGGTGACGTCTGGAGGCGGTAACGGTCGAACACGTACTAAACGAAGCCGCGCAGAAAGCAGACATTTAGACTGCTTTTTGACACGCGAAGTACGTATACTCGCGGCATCTAGTTAGATTAAGGTCTGTGGTCATCACCTTATTTGGTCAAATTCTGTAACTTGTCTCTCTCTCAATAAGTCTTATTCGTTTTTCGTCGCGGTCTTCCTTGGACTTATTCTTTGTTTTGTCTCCCTCGTATTTAGTATCATTCACAGTCTATCTTTAATCACATTCGTTATTGGTCTCTTTCTTTTTTGGGATCATTGGCAATGCGTCTCGTTCTTTTTTGGGCACATTCGCTATTCGTCCCGTTCGTTGTTCGCCTCATTCGCTATTCAAGTAGATATAGACGAAGGATAGGAATAAGGCCGGCAATCCCTTTTCACGCCGACGTACCGTTCGAATTTCTCAGTTCAATTGAGTTCAATATTATTATTATTTTATAAGAGAGGAGGCAAACGAGGATGCGGGTTACCTGATGAGAAGCAATCTCCACCGCCCATAAACACCAGCAAGTCTTGAAGAGTTGTCGGTCCGTTGCCGGGCAAATTAGGGAAATGAAAGCTCTTTTCTTAAATGCATCCAAGTAATAACTGGTTGGAAACACCGCCACGCAATATAATAATATCAAGCATTTTACATGTAAATCTGAATACCTCATGGTTTTTTTTACATTTTTTATGTAAGGTTTGGTTCACATCACATCATGCCAGCAAATTTTCAGCGACTGAAAATTTGGGTCCTCATGCAAGGACATCCTCTATCCGCCATCTTGACTAGACTATCCGCCATCGCAGTCTGTAACTATTAGGACAAGCTCTGTCAAGTGACTGGGAACCTTGTTAAATACTTGCAAGCATATATAATATTACTTCCTTTTATAATATTTTTTTTTTTATAAAGTAAAGGCCGCTTTATAAAGAAGATAGAGACAGAAGTGGGTCAATGTGTATTTTAAATCATACATTTTAGTAATTGCGTAATACCTAGTTACCCTTGATAATTAAATTTCAATGTAAGTAAATATTTAGTTAGAACGTAAATATGTATATGTTCTAATTGTTAGCCTTCTAGCCTTCTATATACAAATTTAAAAATCAAACTTACAACATTTATTTGATAAAAACACACTGCAGCATAACAAACTTAATCAATCATTTGTCAAAAAAACATTATTTTTGTGGATGGATTTGATTTTAGATCGCGTTCACGATAATTTATGAGCTCTTTGAATATAATAATCTGTAAATACTTTTTAAATGTACCTAATTACAATGAGCTCGCTTACGCTGGAGTAGGCACGAGCCGACAGTATCCTGTCCACGGAGCGCCGGAGGTTTTTACCCACGCGCGTGCCGCAGGTCGCTGATACATCTTTAAGCGATGACAAGCCGTGGTCACGGCCACTCCCGTTTTAAGCGGCCTGCTAAAATCGAGGAAGAGTGACCTAATAACGACTATTGGAGCTTAAAATAAAGTGTAACCAACAGATGTTTGTTTACTGGATTTCTCAATTTTAATGATATTACGTACCTTCAGAGGTTATTTTATAAAATAAGCGGAATTGTGCTACAAGTATTATTGCTCCAATATTTATCTGCTAAAACTTCTTTGTAGTATTTTTGTATCAATTGAGTGCTTTGTGTGTAGCCTCCTTTCAGCACTAGGTCAGGGCCCCGTCACTCCATTAAATAGTACGACAGAGTACTTCTCGGTTGTTATTGTTACTTACGTCCTTCTTTACTTCCCCCACCACAACTGTAACCCGCATGCTATGCGCCAAAATGTGCCTATTGATTCGCGCATTAAGTACACAATTGTTTGTTTGTGTGTCGCATGTTTCATGACGTCATTATTATATATATGAATGAATGATGAAAGTAACTGATATTTCAGACAAAGTGTGAAATAGTGTTAATAGAGGAGAATAATTCTTCCGAAGAGTAAAAATTCACGCGTAAGGGAGAGACATTCAAGTGAGAAAGCGGTTTCTTTAAAGTAATGTACATACGTTACGTACACTCAAAATTAGGATTAAAATAATAATTATTGTATAAATTGTTCCAAAGACCATGCTTGCTCTTAATAAAAATGTGATTTGATTTATGATATTTGCGTACCGTAAACCTTACTATACTTACTTACTTCACTTGTGGGCTACTTTGATCAAATTCAAAGTTTAACACGAGTTTTTATAGAAACTAAAAGACAAAATAATAAAATAAAAATACGCAATAATCGGCTTTTCTTGTTTTTATGACCTGATTAATTAGAAAAAATTGGGACCTTTACTTTCCCGTAAACAAAATAAAAACACTATGATCAAAGTTGAACTACGAATGGGGTTACTTTGAAACCACGAAATATTTGAATGAATGTCTCAAGTAAACCTGCTGAAAAGCACGTAAAACCTGAAGAAATATAGAATTAGATTTGCGTAACTTATGACAACATTCAAATAATATGCGTTTTTGCATAGCATAGGTAAATTTGAAGTTTTTTTCCATCAAAAATCAAGAAAAAAAGCACACTAACCATTCATTTTTTTATATACGAAAAAAGACAGTAACTCGTGCACTACTTTAACTTTCCTAAGGAGGAACTATCGCCGTTACCAGTGGCGAAAAAAAAATGGAGGCGTATTGCAACTCCTCAATAAACACATATTTGTGTGGAGGGTAGTTGCTATCGAAGTCACCCCGTAAATCAAAGTTTACTAAGTTAACCCCGGTTTATGGTACTCGCTTCAATTTCCACCGCGTAAATCATCGCGTCTCGATCGGGACCGATTATAACGGTAGACGGCGGCGAGTGATGTGTCTGTTACGAAGTAACTTGTAATACAAAGAAAACGGGTTCTTTTGATTTTTTTCAGGTAATTTAGGCAAACCTGACTCACTGACTTGTAAGTATATCAACGCACAGCCCAAACTTGGTGACATTAGGGATAATCGCCCAAACATTGTCATCGTGATCTTGCAGGGCGCGGCGGTGGGCCAAAATAATAAAAAAAAACCGGACAAGTGCGAGTCGGACTCGCCCACCGAGGGTTCCGCACATGACACGGTTAACTTAATTCAAAATTGGCACCGCCGCCGTCCCTTGCA
The DNA here is from genome assembly GCA_946894065.1 of Acleris literana. Classification (NCBI taxonomy): domain Eukaryota; kingdom Metazoa; phylum Arthropoda; class Insecta; order Lepidoptera; family Tortricidae; genus Acleris; species Acleris literana. The sequence continues at coordinate 27,442,259 of OX335668.1, read as the reverse complement.
TAAAGACCCTGTTTTTTTGTGATTTAATTAAAAACGTTGGGTTAACAGATTTTTCCTTATACTTATTACTTGTAGTATACGGTATTACTTGCCAAATTTCATAGTTCTAGGTCAACGTAAAATACCCTATAAATTTTGATTCCCTTGAGAGTGTCGAAATATACGTTTTTTGCGGCATAAACGGTCGTATCTTTTTTTAGGTTAACTTAGAAATTTAATTTTTTCTCAGCTTCAAGGGACTGTAGACTTGAGTATATGGTTTAAATTTCAACTCGTTACCACGGGTTCCCGAGATAAAGAACAGACAGACAGACCGACAGACGGACATCAAAGTGATCCTATAAGGGTTCCGTTTTTTCTTTTGAGGTACGGAACCCTAATCTTTGCTTTTTATTTTAGATTACCACACCAGTGTTTTAGATATCGCGTTTTTTTATTAATTTGTTAAATTCTAAATAAGTCGTAGACTAAAATGGAAAATTTCCTAAGACCAGCTGAAACAGATGTTGAAAAAAATAGAATGCGACACAGGGCCTCTATTCTAGACGGTAAAAACCATTTCGTCTTTGACCTGTTATGGTAACTGGGCGGTTGTCAAAAAAAAAACACATAGTTAAGGACTAAAATTAAGGGACCGTTAATTTTGGTCATTTGAGTCACGAAAATTAGGTAACTATACTGTTATAAAACAAATGGTGGTATCTCTGGCTAAACTCCTGTAGCAAGTGCGGCCATATTACTACCGGGTGAAGCTTGAATCTTGTTTCGTTTATTGAATTTGTGATACCTCCTATTGGCTTATGAGGGCAGTATATAAATGAATAATTAAGTATTTTTCGTGACTCACCTGTCTAAAATTAGTTTCTTAATTGTAGTCCCTTAATAATGTACCTACACTTTTTTTGAAAACCGCACACCTATTGTTTTTATCTCGGCCGCCATTACTATCAAGTAAATAAGAGCTATCAAAACGTTGACATTAAGTACTGTAACAGGTCAAAGACGATATGGTTTTTACCGCCCAGAATCTCGGCCCAGTTCGCATACCAAGCAAGCCATTTTAACGAAATAAAACTGTAAATTTCAAATGAAAAAATAATGATATTTTTGGTAGATATCAATATATATTAGTATAACAAAATTAAAAACCTATCTTCAGCTAACTTAATTGTAAGTTTCTTTTTTAATTTGAATACTTTTTGCACTCGTGGTACAGCTTCTTTCGAACGCCTTCCATATCAGCCTTTACGGAGCATTTTGTAACTTTTCTGGCTGCAGCACTCCACTTTACCCGTCTTTCTTAAAATTCCCTTAATTTGAGCCCAATAATGCTTGATTGGGCGGCACTGTGGGACGTTTGGTGGGTTCAGTTCCTTGGGTACAAAAGGGATATGATTTTCCTTGAGGAAATTTATCGTGTCCTTAGCGTAGTGGGCTGGGGCTAGATCAGGCCAGAATAACGTAGGGACGTTATGCTTTCTTACAAATGGCAGCAACCGCTTTTTAAGGCATTCTTTTATGTATATTTCTCTGTTGACGGTACCTTTTGTGACAAAAATGGAGCTTTTGTCGCCACATTCACAGATAGCTTGCCATACGAGAAATTTTTCGTCGAATTTCCCAATCTTAACAGTTATTTCAGACTCGAGAAGAGTTTCTCCTTTACCCGCCGTGTAGTATTGTGGACCAGGAAGCGTTGTAAAGTCAGTTTTGGTATAAGTTTCGTCATCAATTATTAAATGTGATTTTGTTGTGCCAAGGAAATCGTATAGTTTTCGAGCTCGGCTTTTTATTACAGAACGCTGCTTTTCGGTCACTTTTGCCGTCTTAACTTTCTTCCGGGTCTGCATACCTGCTCTTTTCTTAGCTCGTTGCACCATAGATGCATTTGTGCCACATTTTTTGGCAATATCTCTGACGGACATACTTCGATTCCGCTTTATGCAATTGATTACCTTTTTGTCAAGCCTAGGGTCACTTGGCCCTTGAAGTCTACCACTTCCGGGCTTCTGTTCAAGAGACAATGTATTAAAATAGTTCTTCAATATAAAATCCACAGAACTTCGCGGTAACTTTAGGTCTTTGGCGATAAGACTCGTAGGACGTTGCGGATTTTTACGCCATTTGGAAACGACCATTTCGCGGCGTTGTTTTCTATTCATTGTCGAAAGTAAGTTTTTCCAGATATCCGAATAATTTATATAGCAATGGCTAAGGTAAGAATGACACTTATTTATGACAGCAAGAAAATAATAGCTATCTTGTTTGGAATAAAAATGACAGTTATTTGAAATTAACAGTTTTTTTTCGGTACAGGCTTTAAACTACCCTAAATAATATTTGCCTAATGTCCCAGAATGGTGACAGACTGCAGAACAAAATAAACAAACAAATTCTTAAACATTAACTACGTTTAGGACAGTTTATTGATTCGCAATAAGTTCTTTATATTTAAGGTTTCTCTCATAAGATGACTGTTGGCTGTTTATAAGTCGGTCTGTCAAAACCCATTTCTCTGAAACGGCTCAAGCTATCGGGCTGAAATTTGGAACATCGGTAGGTAACTATTTATTGATCTAATCTAAACCAGAGGTGGGAAAACTACGGCCCGCCCCCTTTTAAAGTTAATGTTCCTTTAATTTTGGTGTTCAACAGGTGTCAAAAAAGATACGTAGATAACTACTACGTATAGTAACCATAGTAGTTAGCTTTAACGAGAAAATAAAAATAACACGTATGCGGAGTGAAATTTGGACAAAGTTCAAAACAATATTTTATGTAATAAAAAATCAGTTTTTTTTACATATTTATAATTAATAATAGGTATTATTAATAATGTTTACTGTACAAAATGATTTAACTCCTTTGCGAGCTGCTTTGCGACAGTTCCGTCTTGTACTATTACTCATTCTGTGGTTCCGTGGAACTTTGTCCATGGCTGACGTCAATACAGCAGATGTCGGCATTCTATTTAATTCTAATTTAATATTTCGAATTAAACTTTGTACATTGAATCGGCGAAAATTATTCTGTGGATTTGCTAATTTGGGGACGTACCAGATTTTTAGCTCGTCCATTTTGCTTAACTTTTTTTGAGTAGTGACTAGAGTCAAATCTGGCCAAAACACCACATTACAGATGTAGTGAAATATCCTTTCACGTCGTATTTTCACGGAATACGTAGTATTTGTCATGCTACTTCAGTCTGACTCAGTACCCATCAAGACAGCGTGGGGGAACGTCGCATCGCGAGAGAGATAATCGATATAGAGTCGTTAATACCAGTTTTTTTTTTTGTTAATTAAGATTAAGTGTATTTTCAGTTCTTTTTAATAGTCATGCCGAAAGCATTAAGACCTGGGAAACGTTTAGATCGACAATCCCGTGAAATTATTTTCAACATTTCGTCACATCCATGGCAACGTTGCGAATCTGGATTTCGATTCAACATTAGAATGGCAGATTCGCTACTTTACCATGAGGCGTTTCCGTCATTGTCTTTTGAAATAAAAGTGCAGATTCGCAACTTTGCCATGGATGTGACGATTTATTTATATTTCTTCTTGTTTACCTACACCTAATTTCTATATATTTAACCGTGGTGGTTTTAACATCTCGGTGTGATATACTTCAAACTCGTGGGTTGACATTTGACACTGATAACTAAAGTACTCTATTTATTTCATACAAACATGTCACTTAATAATTCAATAATTCATAGAAACGTCGGCATCATTCGGAAGTAGACGTGAGTTCCGAGTTTTCACGATGTGAAAGGATTATTCACTAGATCTGTAGCTCCGCTATGTTCCGATTTTATAAAATCCCGCACTATTGACAAACATCGCATCATGTATCGATCGGCATTAACGGCTAACCCAGATTCAAAAAAACTGCCAGACATACCGCGAGCGAGGGCTGATCGCAAGACACAGTAAAACTTTTTTGGGAACCTTCGTAGGCTCCACATATTTCACGTTTTTTAAAGTTGGGCCATTTGTGTGTTTGAAATAATAATTCCCTTGCCGCCGGATTTTTTGAGTAAATTTTTGATTTTCAGACACAGTCATCTTGACTTTTCTTAATTGTTTTTCAATACCCATGTCGTTAAAATACTTTCTAATGAATTTGCCGTCGCATTTGAATTTTCTTCCGAGGTCTCAATATGATTTTGCGATAGTGCGGCGGTCATTTTCTTTAAACGACTCCTTTCATTAGACTGGCCTTAACTGGATAGTCTTCCAGAACCGGGCTTTCTTGTATTCGTTTTTCTGAGTGAGTAGGACGCTTAAATACTATAAACTGTGCTTTGACTCTAAACCTTTTTTGTAAAATGCTCCACGACCTTCGCATTCGACCAGAGGGGATATGTATCGAAGAAATTACAAACACTTTCGACGACTTTTTTCTCGATTTGCCATAATTATTGGTCAAAAAATCCTACGTCTGCCCAAAAAAAAAAAATTTTGCCCATCCCTGGTCTTAACAAAGCGTTAAGTATAATTCGGAATTTGAAATAAAATATATCATTAGCGAAATATCATATATCATTGGAAAGCTTTACAATGAATTAGGTAATCACATTATTTTAGATTTTTTAAGTTTACAATGTGGGAGATATTTGGTTTATAAATTTAAAACACAAAAAAGCACCACAGTTGCCTTGCATCATTACTGGTAATTATTTTTTTGGTGCCTGTATTGGGTGTGTTAACGTGTTGGCAGTTGGTGACAAAAACCCTAAGTTGTAACGTAAGTTACTTAACGGCTTGCTATTTCATACTATCTCCTAGTAGCTATTATTTAGAGACTTCGTAAAAAGTAACTAATTTAGCCTGTCAGACTTTAAGCCCGTGAGTGTTGGTGTGGAACTGTAGCATTGAGTGAGGGTGGATGATGGACGATGATGTGCAGGTGCGGGACCGCGACACGCTGACGTCGCTGGCGGCGCGCTTCGACACCACGCCCTCCGAGCTGGCCAAGCTGAACCGGCTCGCCACGCAGTTCGTCTTCCCCGGCCAGCGTCTTCTCGTTCCCGACAAGAACAAAGGTTGCCACTCCATTTTATTATTCTAAGTTACCACCATATTTTGTATAGGTACACTGCAATCTTATAGGAGACGCTGTTTGTATAATTACATGAACGGCATACTGAAATAAAACAAAAGCTAAAATTGAAAACCCGTCTCGCAACTTCCCTGATGCACACTATTGTAATACAATTATTATTATCAACCTAGCATAATAGGGCTGCTCGTGTCCTGGACATATTATTGATATTATTAAAATCCTTATTTAAAAAGTGTTGATTACCTAGAGTGAAACATCCGTGTTTTGATCTCGTCCATGTAGATAATGCTGTGAGAGTCATTACCCTTTTGTGAAAATAGTTAATTAAACTGCATGTGCTCAAGTTTGCCAATTATTCAAGTAGGATTAACACCACGAATAACTATGCCGGAATGATTTAGATAACGGTTTCGCAAGCGTATTAAAAGATGTTTTATAAACAACTAGCTGTAGGTATTTTTTTCATATAAACCTCGTCCACATAATTACGAACACAGAAAAAAAAATCAATTTGGCCGAGCCATTCTGGAGTTATGGCATGACCAAGGGAAACAAGGACTCATTTATATATATACATATATATATATACCGAAACTTCGGTCGGACACTATATATATAATATATATATATATATATATATATATATATATATAGTGTCCGACCGAAGTTTCGGTTTCGGTTACGGTAGGTTTCGGCATAAAAAACATGTTTCGGTCAAAGGTTCGGTTTCGGTTAAAAAATTGCCGAACCTGTCGGTCGTGCCGAAACTTACCTACCCGTACTTCCGGATTCCGATCGGCTCACCGATATCGTTCCTATTTATCGTTCCTATTTTTCCGTTCATATGCACAAATAATAGTCGTATTTTATAGACTGTTTTGATAGCCCAATTATTTATTATAATTAAAACTCTTAAAGGTAGCATCTCGATAAGTGCGATCTCTGAAATATAATTTATTTTGCGGTATTTATAATAAAAGAGATGACTTCCGATAATTAAAATAAAAAAGCGTTTGGAACGTAAGGTCCCTTTCCATTGTTGATTAATCTTAAAAAAATGTTACCTACAACCTACAATAGCCTAAGCAACGAAGACCAAAAACTGCCCTCAGGGGAAAAAACTCGTGTATAAGCAAATTTTGGCATAGTTGTAGGGAATGGTGTTTTAAACGAAATACTGCAAGTACTGAGGAAGTACTGACTGTGGGTAGGAGCTAACGGGTGGAGGGGGGTGTAAAGGTCCCTTTTTTTTTGTTTTTCATAAATAGCTCGTAAACGGCGGCCCAGAGCAAAAAAAAAATCCAAATTCTCTACTAAAAAGATTTAATACACTTTTTGCTGGGATTAATATTTAATGAGATATGGAGGGAAAAATGATTCCCGTTAGGCCATAGTCGGGTTTGCATAGTAAGTCGGCCCTTACATAAATGAGCTCGGGTTTTTTTTGTGAGTACCTCTTATAGTGAAGAATATATTTTATGCTGAGTATCAACATCTTAATTGTGACAGTTCTCGACTTATGATTTTTTAATGTACTGATTTTCGGGATGTATTCAAGCGATTTGCTTCAAATTTTGAAATAATTTTCTTTTCATAGATTGGGATCGCCTCCCAAAAAACAAATACTTCATATTTAAAAAAAAAACAAATAAAAAATATAATTTCATTAAATATTGATCCCAGCAAAAGAGTGTATTGAATCTTTTTTGTAGAGAATTTTATGTAGATTAATTATGTAATGGAACATTTTTTGCTATGGACGACCGTTTACGAGTTATTTGCGAAAAACTAAAACAGGGGACCTTTACACCCCCCTCCACCCGTTTGCTCCACCCCACTCATCAGTACTTTTACTGTGTGGTTTAAAACACCATTCCCTACAACTATGCCAAAATTCGCTTATACACGAGATTTTTCCACTAATTTGTCTTCGTTGCTTAGGCTACTACACAACAAATAAATAAAAGAAGGACGATTTAGGCTGGCTGATTGTCATTTGTTAAAATTAAAACTCGGAATACATCGTTTTTATTTTTTTTATAACTGAACTTGTTTCATTTTACAACCTACAGAACCTACAACTAGTTTATTGTTATATTAACGGTCCACTGATATTTTTATTCATAATAGTCAACGATTTTTAAACATTTGTAACAGTTTCGGTTCTCTTTCGGTTTCAGTTTCGGCCGAAACTAAAAACGACAGAAAAACATGTTTCGGTCGGATAATAATTTAAATAAAATTGTGGCTTATAATGTCATTTAGTAACTGGATATTGAAAGTAAGAAGGTACGTACTTGAAAAATAAATGTGCCCATTTTCTTTGCAATGTATGTATTTACAGTGTGTCCCTGGATAAAGTGCAAACAAAAACGAAACGAAAAGGAACGAAACGAAAAGAGACGAAACTAGATGCAATTTCAGTAACAAAAAAATATAAAAAACTTATGGTGCCATTATTTTATTTTTTAAGAAATACAAAGTGAAATATCTCTCCTTATATGAGGTCTATTGAGTTATAATCAGAGGTCGGAATAGGTAGTGCTTATTAACCTAAACTTGACTCATATTCATTCATGCGTGAGTGAGATGGCAATACGTTATTGAATGAAGATGCAACAAGTTTAGGTTAATAAGCACTACCTATTCCGACCTCTGGTTATAATAAACGGTTTTTGAATCCCAGACCATTTCCTGTGTTGTACAAATAAAACAAAAATCGAAAAAATACGCAAATCACAAAAAAAAATCAATTTTCTTCAAAATAATGTTTATTTTTTGTAAATTCCTGATAATTCCTCAAATTACTTAAAATGTGTCCATATTACCTTATTTTATTATTAGATATAATTATTTTTAAACTTATAGTCTTTATATAAAAAAAGAATTACATATCTTATGCAAACAGGATCTTTTTGAGTGTTGCTAATAAACCTGTATCTTTTCGTGTTTGCGGTATTTTTCGATTTTTGACTATTTCACTTTGTTACGATAGGATTCAGACAAAGCAATCAACGATTTTTTTTGATATTGCGTCTAGTTTCATCCCTATTCGTTTGTGCACTTTATCGAGGGACACACTATAATTGGGGCTAGGTTGAATTAAGCCTACAAATATTACAAATAGACCATGATCTGGACTGGAAACAAACAATATACAGGGTGGAAAAAACGAACGCCACTTGGACGGCAACAACCTTAAATATTGGAAATAGCAAATTCTACGCAAAGGAGACTTTCTTTTATTTTTGAAAACAATTATTACTGCATTTATGAATTTTGAAAATTTGCCTGCCTTAACCGGGAATCGAACTGGTCAAATGTGACAAAATAATAAAAACCGGACAAGAGCATGTCTGACCATGCTCAGTGTAGGGTTCCAAAGCCGTTATTCACAAAAACTTATTTAAAAAACAACAAGTATCAACTAATTCTCTATTTAAAGTAACTTTGTGCTGTCTTAGATAATTTTAGTACGTATAAAACTATAAACACTTAAGTCGCTTGTATCTCAGGAACCAATAAAGTCTACTTAGTCGGGATAGTTTTACTTTTAAATTCGTTATATATTATGCGCGTTCATTGAAGATATTTTTCAGATTATAAGTATTTCTAGTTTTGGCTGTGGCTTTTACTTGACTCTAACAAAAATTTGCGCTTTAAAGCTTAATATTTCATAAACGGATCCCTTAGGTAATCGAAAAATTGTTTGCAAGCCCGCAATATTTTTGAAAGACCTATCCAACTTATCCCCACACTATGCGGAAAGCGAGAAAAAAAATATATCCTCACCTTACGTGTAGAGGAGGAAGGTAAATAAAAAATATTTTTTTTTCAAGGTTTTATTTTGGCACTTTGTTGGCTTGACTATATTTCTAACGCATAACTGAGTCTGTTCAGACTAATCTTTGGTAGCAAAGCCCGTGTGTGTTTACGGAACGTCAAACGACGTCATAACTTCAGTCGGGCGTCAGCCTTGCTGTCGTCAATACGTGTTAATTGAACAGGTCCCTTCAAGTACGGGATTTGCTACCAAAGATTAGTCTAAACAGACTCAGTTAAGCGTTAGACCTGTAATATGTATATTCATGCCAAATTACCGTAATATCTAGTACCGTAAACCGTGGTTACTTTGATCAAATTCCAAGTTTAACACGAGTTTTTATGGAAACTAAAAGACAAGATAATAAAATAAAAATATGTAATAATGCTTTTTTTTTGTTATTTTGACTTGATTAATTATAAAAAATTAGACAAAAAGCACACTAACAATTCATATTTTTTTCTATTAGAAGTAAGACAGTAACACGCGCACTACTTTAACTTTCTTAAGGAGCAAATATCCCCGTTACAGGTGACGAAAATAAATTATGTAGGCGTATTCCAACTCCTTAAAAAATACACATTTGTGTGGAATGGTAGTTGCTATCAAAGTTACCCCGCAAATCAAAGTAACCCCGGTTTACGGTACTAAGAGCTAGTAGTAGAGCGAGTCTCTGAGCTAGGCTGCGGACGGACGGACGGACGGACATGGCGAAACTATAAGGGTTCCTAGTTTGACTACGGAACCCTAAAAAGGGTTTTTTCACTGTCTTTATTTAATTTACAGGTGTATGTGACATAAACATAAATGATCACTATCAATTACCCTTTCGATCTGTATCATAAAACACGACTTTATTGTTTTGACATATTGTTCAGTTCGATTCCCGATTTCCGATTTCTTAAGGAAGACGTTTTTTTTTTCTCAAAAATCCAATAAAGTAGTATTTTTTGTTTTCAAACATAAAGGTGAGTCTCTTTTGCGTAGAACTTGTTATTTCCAATATTTAAGGTAGTTGCCGTCCATGTGGCGTTCGTTTTTTCCATCCTGTATATTTCGCTATACAAATGTACAATATGTGTATAGTCATTACATCTGAATAAAATAATTGCGGTCGCGAATTAAATGCGGAAAACTAAGCAACAACTCGTTGAGTGATTTTTTCCATTCTTTGTGAAACATGGCCTTCATTATCGTCAACGTTACGCGCTTACAACATTGTTCATTTGATGCCATGAGTTCGCAACTCGTTAAAATAAAGGTTACTTAATTACTTACTGAGTATTCTTAAACAGAATTAATAAAACGTTTAAGTTTTGAATATATTGTATAACAGTCAGTAATGGCTACGTGAAGTGAAAGAATGCCCGTCGCGTACCGCCATGCCGGCATGCCGCCATGCCGCCGTACCTCCCTTCAGGGACGTCTCGGATGGTTCAGGCAACGAACAATCGTTTCGGATTCCGAAAATTAATCATAAAATGATGCCAACCATAATCGATGAATGTTTGGACTGTAATCTGTTATGAATTCTATCGATGTGAACTAGAAATGCCTTGGGACGGTGATATCGACCGCCGTATCAATAATATTGATTGTAGAGCCGTAATTCAGTCCAGTCTGGCTGGCGTGAAACAAAACAATAACATTCAGCCTTGGTGTTATTCATTCATGTGTGACGTAGACATGAAACAAATATTTCTCCTATTTGCACAGTAAACAAGAGTTCCTCCGTCACCGCCGGCCGCCTGCAGTCGCGGCCGCGCCGGTGAGCGGTTATCACGTGCTACAACAGTTCCTATTTTAAATTCATAGTTCGGGTGACGTCTATAATTACTCCGAACTCAAATCAATTGCAAATCGTGCTCGCGGCGCCGGCACCGCGACGGTGCTGATCGTAATGTACCTACTTATCTAATTCCCCGCGTTATCAGGCCTGATAAGTGTCGACGAATAATGAAATTCGTTTAGAACGCGTACAAAATGTTCAGTGTTGATTTTCTGAAGCGATGGTACCATGGTACGTTACAGGATCGTTTCGATTAAAATTACATACTAAATCGAAAAAAGTTTCAATTTAAGGCGTTACGAAGCAATCGTTTTTCAGGCGGTGATAAGGAGTCGGATGGACCGTCGGAGAGTGGCGACAACACATCTGAGTCAACACAGGGCCCGCCTAGTGAGCCGGCGCAAGAAAAAGGTATTATCATCACCGTTTACTCTCTGACAGCGGCAGCGCGACGTGACGGCGGGCGGCTGGCGGCGGGCGCGGCGGACGCGGCGATCGCGGCGATCGCGTAGCGGCGCATTACGTTTGTCAACACAACAGCACACAAGTGCAACACCGGTAATCAATATCAGTAATCGCAAAGGTGGAGGTAAGCAGTTGGCGATCATTCAAGTTAGCATTTCATATTAACGTGGGGTTGCTTTCAGGGTCGTCATTTACCTATGGTAGGCTGGGCACTTTAGGATAATGGGACCCCTTATGACTTATAACTATAAAGAGGGCCATATTTTTATTCGTTATCTGTTGTGATCTGCCAAGAACACTGGTGCCCTATTGATCGCAGAGCCCAGGGCACTTGCCCAGATTTACCAATAGAAAAGACGAGCCTGATTGCTTTACTTTATTTACCACGTTAATATGTAAATATGTAATTTATATTTACTTTAAGTAAAATTATCGTGTTTAATATGTATAATACTTTTAACATAACAACAACACGTAAAATAAATAGTAGGTATAAGTAGGTGCCGGATTGAGGGATACTTGAAACTGTGTTTATGGTCATAATAGAAAACAATTTGATAATTTAAATATGTTGTTGTTAAGTAGGTGACTACTTTTTCTTCCGCGGATACAAGAAAAAGTACCTACCTAAAATTATGATTAGAATACAGTTCTTTCAGAATCCTCCCTAATCCTTAAAACCAACTGCAGACGGCTCGAGTCTTTTAATGATGTATGGTCCGAGTTGTCAGTTAGCTTGGAGGATACCATACGGGCATTGGATTCAGCAACATTGAGTAAAATGCAATTAGTTCAAAGCGATTACACCTTAGGCCAGTCTATAACGACATCATAGATCGCAAACGCGCATGTAACTACGATTTTTTTATATGTTGTTAGGTCCCTTGAGAGTAGTTAACACCCAAGTTTGCAACCCTGAAAACCCTGGGCTACCCCCATTGTGGTCGAAAAACTGCGAAATTTTGGCACTTGTTTCAGTTTTATCGAAAGAATTACCCTAAACATGCGTTTTTCAAATATAAACACTTTAATAAAGATAACTAAATTTGCTACAATTTGAGCGTAACCTGATCTCACTATGTCCATTGGTTGCGGAGATACAGCAAGTCAAAGATGGTCAATGTGCGCAGAGCCCGCTCCTCAGACCCTGCTTAAAATGGTGACTTGCATATGCAAAAAGAGGTTGCTTAGGGTCGTGCACTTGCAGAAAGGCTGGGCTGAGGTGCTCTATCCTATGTTCCATTGCCATTGGTGAAATTGCAACAACGCCATCCCTATCGTCCATGACGAGGAGGACGAGGATGTGGACGACTCAACACCATGAGCCGGCCCGCCTCCACTCCAGAAAACATTATCCATCTTCCCCCACTCCTCCCCACTGATCTAGACTGGATGAGACCTGGTCCTTCCAAAAGGACATAAGTCTCTACTGTTTTTGCTTGACCGTGTAAATAGTATTATTTTATAGTTTAAATATATGTTTGCTGTGTTTTTTTATGTTTACGTTTTTCATTTAACCAAAATCAGATATTTTAATTTTATATTTTTGAGGAAACTATGTAAGCTAGAGGCACTACTTTGGTTTTAAATTGAAGCTAGTTAAATTTTATACTAATTCTTATCTCAACTTATTTTCTAGGAGCATTAGTTTAGCCAGTACTTAACTTGGAAAATGACCATATCTCAAAATTTTCATTTTGTTGAAAAAAAATGTCAGTCTTTGACTAGCTGTATCTCCGCAACTAATGGTCTTACAGTGCTCAAGTTAGACTTTAATTGTAGCCAATTTAGTTAGCTTTATTAAAGTATCGGACAAAGATGTCGAAAAACGCTTCCTTTATATAATTATTTACAAAAAACCGAATAAAGTGCCTTACATTTTCGAAACAACGTGGAAGTATGATCATTTCTTTCATCATCATCATCATGTCAGCCGAAAGACGTCCACTGCTGGACATAGGCCTCCCCCAAGGCTCGACACTCAGACCGGTTTTGTGCTTTTCACCGCGTTCCCGCGATCCTTACAAGGTCGTCACTCCATCTTGTTGGAGGTCTACCTACAGCTCGTCTCCCGGTCCGCGGACGCCACTCAAGAACCTTCTGACCCCATCGGCCATCAGTCCTGCGAGCAATGTGCCCCGCCCACTGCCACTTAAGTTTGGCTATTCTTCGGGCTATGTCGGTAACCTTAGTTCTACAGCGGATATCATCATTTCTGATTCTATCACGCAGAGAAACCCCGAGCATAGCCCTCTCTATAGCCCTCTTGAGTGACTTTGAGCTTCCTTATAAGGCCCATTGTTAGCGCCCACGTCTCAGATCCGTAAGTCATCACTGGCAACACACACTGGTCAAGCACTTTTGACTTCAAACACTGCGGTAATTTGGACGAAAAGGTGCTGTGAAGCTTCCCGAACGCTGCCCAGCCGAGTCGGATTCGACGAGTGACCTCTTTCTCAAAGTTGGACCTACCTAACTGGACCGTTTGTCCCAGGTAAATATAGTCGTCAACAACTTCGAGCGCAGAGCCTCCGACTATCACGGGAGTTGCCGCGACATGAACATTGGACATGACTTTCATTTCTTATTAATTTCATTTCTTCATTTCATTGGTGTATGTTTATTTGAAGCCATAATTATACATCTAAAATGGTTAATTCACATAAAAAAAAATTAAGAAAATCATCCATACATTATTCAGTAACATGTTTTTATTATTTAGCCAAAATCCAATATTTTACTATTGTTTTATTTTGAATGAATCTATGAGGCCTAAAGGCACCACTTTGGTATTAAATTGAGGTTAATTCAATTCTCTATAAATTCTTTTGACATGACTTTTACCTGGGAACATTAGTTCAGCCGGTACGTATCTTCGAATAAACCCTACCAACACATATTCACTTATTGAAGAAAATTGCCCATTTTTGACTTGCTCCGCTTTCTCCGCAACCAATACACATAATGTGCTCAGGTTACGCTCAAATTGTAGCAAATATAGTTTCTTTATTAAAATATCAACAAATATACTTGAAAAATGCTTCCTTACAGAAGTTTTTTTTTGAAATAACTGAAACAAGTGCCAAAAAATCGCAGTTTTTCGAGCACCATGGGGCACAGGGTTTTCAGGGTTGCAAACTTGGATGTTAAATACGTTCAACGGACCTAACAACATATAAAAAAATCATAGTTACATGCGGGTTTGCGATGTTTGCCTTTTTTGTGTTGTTATAGACTGGCCTATATATTGAATTTCAAATCAGAAAAAATATAAGGTGTCAGAAAGTGATACACAGCCACACCACACATAAGCAATTGCCGCACTCGGTATAAGTAAGTACATAGCGGTATACCTTGTCGTGTGCTTGTCTTAACCTCAGTCTATTTGCGATAATTACTTAACTGGTACTATATCCAATTGTAATTCTAAAATATATCGTTCCATGCCCTAATTTGTAACCTTTTCCGTATTAATCTGGAATTTATTTTATTATTATTTATTTATTTATTCAAACAAAAATTTCACAGCATTAAAGTAAAACCAATGCTTTGAGAAACTTAATATTATATACAGAAAGACACTTAACATTTTAACACACACAACTGATTACAGTTTTCAATAATAGATTGAAGATCTTGGGTAACGCTTCTGAGTTTTCGGAATTAAGTAAAAATTCAAAATTGATAGTCGTTTATCTCGAGTTTACAGAACATTGCTAGAAAGTCAGAACTGATATGAAGTATTCTAATGACATGTTTAATACCAGTATTTGCACTGGTCCCCGTATTGAATCGCGGGCCCGGCTTGGTAATTGGGGAGGCCTGAGCGGCGTGTGGCGTGTGGTCCTGCAGGTGGCAGGTCGTACAGGTCGAGCGAGTAGTGTGTGTGTCCAGTGCATGATGGCAGGTCTGTTTGGTCGCAGAGATCCTGGATAGCCTGCGGCCCGAGTCGCCCGAGGCGCCGGCCAGCAGCAGCTCCCCGCAGCGGTTCCTGAAGATCAACGTGCGACACATCACTGATGGACAGGTGATTTTCTCTTTCAACATTATTTGCATTTGTCTCCTCTTCTTTAGAAATTGGTTTATCCGCCTGGAAACAATCTATATTTGCTAATTAAAACGTGTCGTGTTTCGTTTTGACGTCACAAAAACAAAACATTTTAAACTCATCCAGTTATAGGTTTTCGACAAACGAATCTACCGTACTCTTAATCAGACTTATGCACGGATGGTATTGACTAACAAGTAACTCCTTTGCCACTTTTTGATCTATTTCTAGGAAAGTACTGTTAAAGTTCTTTGAAGACTATATTTCGACTTTCATCCGGCTTTGCTAATTTTTCAATCGTACATTGGGATTTTAATTAATTTAGGTATTTAATTAAATTGTGTTGACATAAATAATTAGTTGTGTAGTTTTCCTTTTTTCGCGAAAATATATATGAAACCTTGCAGTACTTACACAGCCATATGAGTGCACTGCTTTGTTAGATGGTAGGTAACTTGATTAGCATTCCGCCGCTTCGGGCCGGTACATAAGAGGAGCCGCGTAATCCGCGTCCCTTCAACATGCCCAACTTATGCTGGATTATTCTTACCTACTTATTACTTATTTCCTAACATTGCCTCTAAAAATGCTTTCCCTTTAAGTGTATTATGGAAAATAGCGCTATTGTTAAAACTATAAAACGGGACTTAATAAACGTTTCGTCTGTGTAACAACAGCCATGGTCACGAGAAGACCACGACGAGTCTTCTCGTGACCACGGCTGTTGTAACACAGTTGAAACGTCGAGGTAAATGTTTATTTTATTACGCGATTAAGTCCCGTTTTATAGTTATAGTATGTGTGAAAATCGTGTTAGTTTAAAGCGTGGTGTTGGTAGTATAGAAAATTCATTGTGTGCGTTTTACAAAATGTTCACAAGACATTGATTGTATACTGTGTTTTTGTTTTTACGATGATAACATTAGGTATTTATTCCTTGTTCATATAAAAATACGAGCAAAATGGTCACAAATTTATGTTTAAAAAAATATTGTTTTTTTATTGCGTGTAATAAGTAGTGTTGTTTTGCGAGGCGATTTTTTGTTGTTTTGAGTGATGAGAACAATTAATGCCGCGATTTTTTTTTATCTGTTGTGTTCGACAATTATGCGCTTCTATTTGGGATCCAGTGTTATCTATCTTGGCAAGCGAATTAATCAAAATCCAAATATCTGCGTGAATGTAAACAAAGGTATTATGCCATCGCGAGAGATTCCAACATTTAATCATTGATATATGTATAGGTTGCACTGTATACAATTGATTAGGTTTTTTTTATTTATTTATGCTAATTGTCTTTACTGATGAGCTGTGCGTGGGAAAATGTAGGCGTTATATCATTACAGTGTTATGTTTTATCAATCCACGAGGTCGCGCCGCACTACTTGGGTTGACGGACGTTTACGCAAGGAGCCGTAGGTACCTACAACGTCAATTCAACATGCACGGGCGCGCCTTCTATGTATAAGCTTTTATGTATGTATTTTATGCTTGCAATGTATGTATGTATGTAAGGTCTGTTCATCCTTACTTGTCTTATATAGTAAACAACTTTCTAACCTCAAAATGAACCTTTTCTGGCTAAAACAGCTCTTTTATCGTAAATAAAGTAAACCGAGTTAACATTTTGGACATCACTTGGCCAATGTATTGTCTGTGATTGCTTTATTTTGTTTAAAATAGCGGTTTTAGCCAAAAAAGGTTCATTTTGAGGTTAGAAAGTTGTTTACTATATAAGAAAAGTAAGGATGAACAGACCTTAGTAAGTATGTATGTATGTAGGTACGGGTCTAATCTTGCAAGTTAAATTTGACCCACTTCCCGGTTACCGATGAAGCTGAAAACTTGCATACATGTGTAAATTGGATGACAATGCAATATTATTATGACATGGAGCTGATCTGATGATGGAGTCAGAAGGTGGTGACAGAATCTCCGCTATACTTAACGTAGACGCACCCTGTTGACACTCATTTGTTTGGTCTTGTTAAGCATATAAAAACCCTACAAAAAAAGTACAGTCGGCAACAAATTTTTGACAATCTTTTTTTTAATACCTGTTGCCCTATAAGATTCTGTATTTTTATAGTACACTTGACCCTGTCAAGTATACAAGCATGTAAACACTGCACTTATGTGACTTCTTGCTATGCTTGATATTGTTGACTAGAAATCATTTTTAGGGATTTAACAGCATACACATAAGTGTATAGCGATTTTGGGTGAAGCGTAGAGTGAGGTATCTGAGCGGCCGAAGTAGCGTGCGGTGCGTGTTTCAGGGCGTGGTGTCGGGCGTGCTGCTGGTGACGCCCAACGCCGTCATGTTCGACCCCAACGTGTCTGACGCGCTTGTGCTGGAGCACGGGCCTGAGTCCTACGGCGTCATCGCGCCCATGGAGTACGTCGTCAACGCCGCCATCTTCTACGACATCGCGCACATGCGCACACACCCGCCTGACCAAAGCACACACAAGTAAGGCTCGCTGCGCTCCTCCGAATTATTTATTATTTAATTTCCCATTTAGGAAGATCTTGCCTTTCTCCTAGACGCTACGGTTCTTTAAATAAAATAATTTTCTAAATGAATGTAATAAACAAAACCGGGCATGAGCATGTCGAACCATGCACAGTGTTAGGGTTCTGACGCGCTGTTAATACTTACGTAAAAAACTATCTAATTTCTAAATTTATTTGGTGATGATTTTTAGTCGCGTAAATCTCAAGAACTAATCAAGCCTAGTTTTGATAATGTCCCTCATAAATTCGTTATTATGTGCTTTTATTTAAGATATTTTCCAGATTTTTTGTACTTATTTGTACTTTTAGCTTTAGGGTGGTGACACGTAACTCTAGCAAAAATTGCACTTTTAGAGTTCAATATAATTATCCTAAACGGTCCCCCAAATCTTAAAATTGATAGGGAGGGAGGCTTAAAACAGTGCAGTATATTGATAACATTCCATATGTCTTGAGCTAAGCACCTATTTAAGTTAAAACTAGCCACTGTATTAATAAATATTTTTTTATTTAACATTTTCATTTTCATAGATTTGCATCGCCTCTCAAAAAACAAATACTTATATGATAACTAGTATTTGTTTTTTGTGAGGCGATGCAAATCTATGAAAAGAACATCAGTTCAAAATTTGAAGCAAGTCGCTTGAATACATCCCGAAAAACAGTACATCAAAAAAAAAAAGAATTTTATGTAGATTAATCACGTAATGGATTTTTTTTTGCTTTGGACCACTGTTTATGAGTTATTTACGAAAAACTAAAAAAAAGGACCTTTGCACCCCCCTCCGCCCGTTAGCTCCACCCCCACCCATCAGTACTTTTAGTATGTGGTTTAAAACACCATTCCCTAGAACTATGCCAAAATTCGCTTATACACGAGTTTTTCCACTGATTTGTCTTCGTTGCTTAGTAGCCCAGTCTATAACAACACAAAAAAAGGCAAACATCGCAAACCCGCATGTAACTACGATTTGCTTATATGTTTTTAGGTCCGTTGTGAGTATTTAACATCCAAGTTTGCAACCTCGAAAACCCTGTGCTACCCCCATGGTGCTCGAAAAACTGCGAATTTTTGACACTTGTTACAGTTTTTTCGAAAAAACTTCTCTAAGGAAGTATTTTCCAAGTATCTTTGTGTATACTTTAATAAAGATAACTAAATTTGTTACCATTTGAGCGTAATTTGAGCACATTATGTTTATTGGTCGCGGAGAAACAGCAAGTCAAAGAAGGGCAATTTTCTTCAAAAAGTGAAAATGTGTTGGTAGGGTTATTTCGAAGAAATAATGCTCCTAGGTAAAAGTCATGTCAAAAGAATTTGTAGAGAATTGAATTAACCTCATTTTAAAACCAAAATGGTGCCTATAGGCCTCATAGTTTCATCCAAAATAAAAAAATAGTAAAATATCGGACTTTGGCTAAATAATACAAACATTGTACTGAATCATTTTGGGACGATTTTCTTTAAAAAAAACATGTGCAAAAATGTTAATTTACCATTTTAAATGTATAATTAATTATGGCTTCAAATAAATGTACATACTTCCACGTTGTTTCGTTAACTGCGAAAATTTAAGGCACATGTTTCAGTTTTTTCGAAATAATTATATAAAGGAAGCGTTTTTCGAGTATCTCTGTTTTATACTTTAATAAAGCGTACTGAATTGGCTACAATTTAAGCTGAATTTGAGTACAGTAAGACTATTAGTTGCGGAGATACAGCTAGTCACAGACTGCATTTTTTATTGAACATAATGAAAATTTCGTGCTATGGTCATTTTCCAAGTTACGTACTGGCTAAACAAATGGTCCTAGAATAAAAGTTGAGATAAGAATTAGTGTACAGTTTGACTAGCTTTAATTTAATACCCAAGTACTGCCTCTAGCTTTCATAGTTTTCTCAAAAATATAAAAACTATTAAAATATCTGATTTTCGTTAAATGATAAAAACATTGTTCTGAATAATGTATGAATGTATTTCTTAAAGAAAACCAAAAAGTGTAAATTCGACATTTTAGATATAACATATGGTTTCAAAACAAATAAACGTAAACATAAAAAAAACACAGCAAACATATATTTAAACTATACAATAATACTATTGGTCAAGCAAAAACAGTTTAGACTTTCGTCCTTTTGGAAGGACCAGGTCTCATCCAGTCTAGATCAGTGGGGAGGAGTGGGGGAAGAGGGATCATGTTTTTGAGGCGGACCGGCTCATGGTGTTGGGTCGTCCGCATCCTCGTCCTCCTCGTCCAGGACGAGAGGGATGGCGTTGTTGCAATTTAACCCGTTGCAAAAGGAACATGGGATAGAGCACCTGAGCCCGGCCTGTCTGCAAGTGCACGACCCTAAGCAACCTCTTTTTGCATTTGTAAGTCACCATTTTAAGCAGGGTCTGAGGAGCGGGCTCTGCGCACATTGCCCATCTTCGACTTGCTGTATCTCCGCAACCAATGGACATAGTGAGCTCAGGTTACGCTCAAATTGTAGCAAATTTAGTTATCTTTATTGAAGTACCAAAAAAGATTCTTAACCTCTCCTCTACCTTTGACCTACTAGTGCGTCAGCCATTCTAATTAAGATTTTGAGTTTAATTTTTACTGACAAAAGATTAATAATTCGAACTTTAATGTTGCAATTAAAATCTATCTGACAAACGACAGGTTAAAAAACGCCTCCTTAGGGTAATTTTTTCCAAAAAACTGAAACAAGTGCTAAAATTTCGCAGATTTTCGAGCACCATGGGGGTAGTGCAGGGTTTTCAAGGTTGCAAACTTGGGTACTAACTACTCTCAAGGGACCTAACAACATATAAAAAAACCGTGGCTACCTGCGCGTTTGCGATCTATGATGTCGTTATAGACTGGGCTATAGGCTATTAGGTTAAATGTGCAAAATGTGGTTACAGAATTATCAACACGTTTTTTTGAATTCACTCTGAGAATAAAGGCGTGAGTTTATGGCGGGATCACCTTCTTTTATAGACAAACATTGAAAACTATTTTCCGCTGAACATGTGTTGATTTCCGGTTGTCTTAAATATGATTCACGTTGGTTAGGTTCAGTTAGACTTGTAACCATCACAAGATAAACTGAAATCAACACGGGCTCAGCAGAAATAGTTTTCTATGAAATGAAAATTCTGTGAAGTGATAGTGTCTATGAAATGTTTGTCTATAAAACAAGGGTAAACCGTTTATGGCGAACCTATAGGGGTTCCTAGTTTGACTTGGGTACCCTATAAAGAAGCAACGTTAGCATAAGTGGCCGTCGTGCGCACTTGATGGTCACTAAACGGGCCGGCAGGCAAGCACTTGACTGCACACTAAAGCAGTGAGTATGTAAGCAGCCTACTCGTTACTGACAAACATAGGTCACGCGCTAGCTTATCAATAAAATTATAAGGACAAATATTTAACAAATGGCTATCGGATATTATGCCTTTAATATGCATGGCAGTTTAGTTTAGCCATTCCAGAATCTTAATTTACGTATTTATTTTAATTGCAAACTATGCTGAGTGGTATCCTGATGTCTTTTCCAGGCAATCCACCCAATTTTACAATGTAGTAAAGGTACTGCGCATTATTTCTTGGCATCGGTTCAATGTAACTTTGAGCGTGTATTTAAATTATTATTTCAGAGCCGAGACAGCTGAAATTTACTACATGAATAAATCAGAACTCTCGCCTGGAAAGGACTCTCTTTTGGTCAAGGTAAGCCATTACGTAATGAGATAAAACAACGCAACGGGATCACAAACGCTGCAGAGCAGTCCGTATCAGACCTTGTTACTACACGACAGCCACATAAATGAATGCCAATGCTCTTTTAATGCGTTTTTAGCAGCGTCATTTGCCTATTTTTGATACGTGACGCAAAAGAAAGTGTTCAATGTAACGTTTTAACGTATGTACAGTCACGAGATTTAATTTGGTACCCACCTTAGGTCCAAAGTTAAACTGACATTCTACAACCAATAAGGTTGAGCTTCCTAAAAGTTGCCAATGACTTCTCCAGACCATATTTTCTTTAATTGCCCTATAAATCCTGTTTCACTCTATGATTTACTTCCTGACTTTATTCCCCGTCCCGCTAATATGAATTTTCTCCTAACCTATGTTCCCTCTCCTTTTGTCTATCGACTCACCAAATTTATTACAGACTTTAACATTAAATTGTAAAACTTGTTGCCCACTGCTTTGTCCACTTTATACCCGCTTCAATGTGCTTGCTCACCTATCATAACACTTATTTAAGTAAGTACTTTTTGTAGTTATAATACTACCCTCATGCTATCTTGTTTGTTTTAGATTTTCAACTGAGCGCTTCATTTTTAGTCTGTACGGGAAATAATTTACCGATCACCTGTAGCCTCAAACCCTGACACTGGCAAAGTTTTCCATATGGACAGAAGCCATTCCGAGAAAAAATTTAATTGAATTACCAATGACTTGACATCTCTAACGACATTGACCACTTCAAGCATTTTGTTCTTGAAATGGGTCCCAAATTAACGGTCGTGACCGTCCTAGTTCAGCGGACCGAAGATTGTGACAACTAAGCTGTGAAGATTTCTTCACGAACATTTCTCGTGACTACAACCGACCGCCACGAGTATTTTACTCGTGTCGTGCTTATCAACATAATAACTAGGGATCGGAAATTCGGATGCTTTTATCCCACAATTAGCAAATTTCCGGAAAAAGCTCCGCAACTATGGAGTCGGCTTCTTAAAAATATTATTTTAATTATTTAAGTTCCGGAATTCCGGGATTGTATAAAACATTAGGAAATAGTGATAACTGTTAAAATATTTAGGTTATGACTATTTTCAGAACATTTAATAACATATCTACACGTTGGTAAACAGTTTTAACTACAAGCAGGGTGTAACAAAAGAATTGTGTTGATCGTTTAAGGGCGTAATGTTTTGATTATGGAATATTAAGATAAACTCTTTTCAAAAGTAAAAACATTACTTTTTTGTATGGGGCAGGTACGTCTTCTCATTTCAATGTATTTTTTTATGTAATATCTGTTTCCACTACTTTTGTTACGGTTCCCCCTGTTTACGCATAATTTTTTAGTCATATTTCAATATTGCATAATTTGTTTAAGCCGAATTGTATTTGGTCAGAAACTGTTCTCGCATATTTTGATGTTACCGAATTCTTTCACGCATATCCAATTGTAGCCGATTTGGTTAAACGCATATTTTCTGAATTCCGAATAGTAATTTGCCAGAAAAAGACTTACGCATAAATTAGTTTCGCAGAAAGTTAGTTTTCGCATAAGCTTATTTCGCCTAATTAATAAAATTACTGTAACATTGAGTATCCCTCGAACTATGTATGTAGGTAATATAGCAAATAATGCATGATTAGTAAATATTTTTGTTTTATTTATTATTATTATTTACATACATACATTAAATCACGCCTGTTTCCCAGAGGGGTAGGCATTATTATTTAATATTATCATAACCTAATAACGACCCTAGCGAGGAGAGTCGCCTTATATCCCGCTTCCTGGAGCTGCGTAAACCTAACCTGAACCTGTTTTTCTTTTCAAATTGTCCTAAACTACACCTACTTAACGCACCGTAACTATGCAAAATTTGAGTTTTTTTTTCCATATAGTATAACAGTAATCAAGAAATAGTGCTATTGTTGTTTCGGACAGAAATTAGGACAGGATTTCGGGCTATCAAAATTCTACTAAATTACAGATATGCTAAACAACATTATGCATAATGATATTCTGCCATATGAATATTATGCTAACATACTATTCCGAAAACAACCATTCGGATAACATAGATTTATGCCAAAAAAAATATCGGCAAGTCTAAGATTCGGCGTAAATAAATTATGCGGAACTTATTATGCCTAATACGTTTCGGACGTTAAAAATTATGCCAAATAGATAGCCCCTTTCGTTACACTTTGTATGTACTTATTAGGTATTCTATATCTCGAACAAACAAATAAAAACCATTTCATTTTTCAATAACACACATTTACACAAAATCTTAAATACATTGTGTATATGTATCCTAATTTCCGGTGTTCCGGGAAATCCCGGGAAATTTATTAGCAAAATTAAATTGAGTCCGCCTCCATACTACTTAACATCAATACAAAAACAAAAACAAAACAATAAAAGCATCCGAATTTCTGATTCCTAATAATAACCCAAGAAAATTATCCCGAATGTGGTAATACTGCCAAAGTAATTAGTGTAAGTCGTTTTTAAACTTGGTATAGTTATTCCTTGAAATGTTCTGATTAATATACTTAAAACCTCCAAAGGTCCCTATTTCCGATTTTTTTCCTATACTTATCTAGAAAACTTTAGGTCTACCACTAAAGTTACTTTAACAAAAAGAAACTATAGTACATTGTGCGTCTAGGGCTGTAAGCGGATTGCTAACGAGAGACTTAGAAGCCCGACGCCGAAAGCGGAGGGCTTTTAATGACTCGAGTTTGTAATCCAATTACTGCCCGTGATACACACAATGTTTTCATCACATTCGCGAAGAAATAAAAAAAAATGAGAAAAAACAACAATCAAACGAATGAACTCGACTCGCTAAAAGAGTTTGCCAACTTTTTTCAATTTGACAGGCCATAATGCCAGATTGTACCGATTTTCAAAATGCAATTTAATAAAATAATTGCAAATGTCTCTGAAATAATGATAAAATATAAATATAATTATACAGTACAATTGGTTTGTAGCCAAGTTTTGGATATAGGTAATAAACCTTGGCTGATTTTACAACTCCTTAGTCTGAAATGATGTACGAGTGGATTCTATATTTTAAAACTAAACTTATAACTCCCTAGGGAGTTATAAAAATTCATAACTCCCGCGGGATCTAAATCGGCTATAACTGCCCTACACGCCTGCGTGCTATAACACCCTTTCCGAGCAAGTGTGATGAAAATATTATTATTATTTAGAGCGTGATGTGTCCCACTGCTGGGAAAAGGCCCTGTTTCCCTGTTCTTAGTAGTCTCTGGCCAGTCCTTTAATAATTAACAAAAAGCAAGCTTTCAAAACCCGACTTTGCTAACCAACCAAAATGATCATTCAAAATGAAAAATGACGAAAGAAACCTAAACATGATTTTTAAATCCCTGTTCAATGATACCCCACTTGTCATTCTTGGTCGACTTTTATTTTTTAATTTGCACAATATGGCGTCTGGTGTCCACCATATTGAATTTTGATTACGGATATTGATACGGTGACACTCACCAGATTAAGACAAATCGATTGACATAAGAATCATAAACATCGGACGACGGGTTTAGTTTTTATAGTGACACAAAGGAACAAACATACATATATAGGCTGTGAAACACATTACCCTCCTCCTTCGGCAGTCGGATAAAAAGGAATCCAAGTCATCTCGCCATCGCCGGCGCGGTCTGCCGCGTTTCCGTCTTGAGTGGTTGATGGCGTAGTTTGTTGCTTATTTTCCAAGTCTATAAGTTGATATTAATCAGTCGGTGGTTTCAAATATTTATGGAAAATGGTCATCCAGTGTCGAATTAAAGTTACAATTTATCTATACCTACAATTAAATCCTCAGTATGATAGATAACTTTAGTTTGTTTACTTAGAATTACATCCTATGAGCTTTGACCAACGAGATATCCTAGAGTGAGAGAGACGTACATGAAATTTTAATATTCGAATGCTTGCGATCGATTGGTCTTGTTGAAGATGAGGTGTGACAAACCATGTATTGATACATAATTAAAAAAATGATTAAAACCGTATAGGGGGTTGACAATGATAAAACGAGTCGTGTTTCGGTAAGCAGGACGAGACATTTCCCGAGCTGCAGGTGGCGTCGGGTGAGGGCGAGGGAGCTGGCGAGGAGCGGCCCGGCGAGTCCGAGGCGGAGGACCGTGGTGGCGCTGCTTTCCCCAAGGCCTTCGAGCGGGACCTCGTCACGCCCACTCCCTCGTTGGTAACTAACTGTCGCCTTTACTCTAGTATACCTGGGTCCATTATTGATGATCCCTGTAACAGCTCATGTAAATAAATACGTATTTACGCTTGTTTGATTAGTCTTTTCATAAATACTACGACTAGGTACATTGGTACAAACTTGCAACGGTGTTCAGTAATTTAATTGATGTGTTTGAAATTGCGAAATACGGCTGTTAGAAACAATTCAAATCGGCTGTCGGTATGGTCGTAAGAAAACACACCAAATTTTAAAATATAACGTGCAGTAAAACCGTAAGGGATTGCAAAATAGCGAATATGGTAAAAAAAAATACCCCCTCTGCACCTAAAAGTCTTTGCACTCGACTAGCAAACACCAACATTTAGAGTAATATTAAAAAAACGCAGAATTTATTGTTCTTCATTAATTAAGGATCCCTTGAGCAGTAAAAAGTAGGGTAAAAGCATAACAGGATATTAAAAATATTCAAAATTGAAATAATCCTTAAATGTTCTATTACTAAAGCAAACCTTAATACCGCAATCTGCTTTGATAGACGTATAAATATTTAAGCAATACCTAATTGTAATCCTTGTATTTATTTCAGCAACAAGCTAGTGAGGAAAGGCGGAAGTCCCTTTTGGATCATCACTGGGCTATACCGAGCAAAGACAGAATGTCCATTGACCAAGGAAGCGAGGTAAAGTAGCGGGCGACGTGCTCAGTACTCGGTTATGTTAGGTTAGGTTAGATTATTTTAGGGTTGCCATCATTGAGGTATATTAACTAGAGAAGCAAATGTCAATCAAAAGCGACGCATAAAACGTGCCAACTACTAATAATCGCGACGTAGCTTTGAAACCAATAATATTTGAACAAAAAAACTATATCTATCTCTTTTACAATAATACACTAGTCGAAAGCAGTCATATGGAATAGACAAAGATGGCGAGCTCACCTGATATGAAAAGTTCAGTGTTGCCTAGAACATGAAATTTTCCCCCAAAAAATCTAGTAAATTCTTTGATGATATGAATCGTTACAATCAATACATTGTTTTAATATTTCATTTTGTTGCATTTCTCACTTACAAGAATGGTAGTAATAAATTTACAATTATTTTATTTGACGACGTCGTAGCCTATCGGTAGTGACCCAGCCTATGAAGCTAGCGGTTCCGGGTTCGATCCTTGGTTTGCAAATGGTTTCCTTTACATTTTATATTTTTTCTTCTTTCTTTAGTTATTCGACTGATTGTTTCCAAAATCGATCTGGGGATGTGTGTGGTCTCCGACAGAGAATCCGTTGACAGATTGGGAAAAGTAGCCGCCATCTTGAACTTTTTAGTTATTCGACTGATTGTTTCCAAAATCGATATCTGGGGACCTGTGTGGTCTCCGACAACGAATCCGTTGAAAGAATTAGAAAAAGTAACTGCCATCTTGAACTTTTAGGTTATTCGACGGATTGCTTCCAAAATCGATATCTGGGGATCTGCTTAGTCTCCAACAAGGAATCCGTTGACAGTCAAAGTCAAAGTCAAAGTCATTTATTTTGCTTAAAACGTGGTACAGAAGATGGTTTACATAGATTATCACAGAAACACACATTTCACCAGTAGCTGGCATGCAAAATTGATACTTAAGGTTAGGGAAATACAAAAACTTATTACAGTGTCAAAATTTACAATATTATTACTCATACAAAATCGCTATAAAATTAAATTTGAACTATTTATGTCTAAAACAAAATTCAACATTTATAATAATCGAAGTAGTCACTAACACAATAAAAACATCCTTGTATTAACCACTTCCTTAATCTAGCTTTAAACAGGTTAATTGGCAATTCTTTAATGTCATCGTGCAACAGAATGTGACAAAGTAGCCGCCATCTTGAACTTTTTGGTTATTCCACTCATTGCTTCCAAAATCGATATCTGGACATCTGTGTGGTCTCCGACAATGAATCCGTTGACAAAATGGGAAAAGTTGCCGCCATCTTGAACTTTACAGTTTTTGGGCGGATTTCTTTCAACGTCGATATTTCGGATCTGTGTGGTCTCAAAACCTCCCGAAATTGGCACTAGAATGACAACTTTAAGCTTTAAGGGGGTGATAGTCGAGGAATTTTTGAAAATTTTTAGCTGTATATGTCTTAGAAGAAATTTGGTAGTTTTTTTTTTATTGAAAATTTAAGGATTTCACAGAAAATATCGAGAATTTGATATTTACGTGTCAAGAATAAGCGTTGCCTTGTAAACAAAATAATTTATTTCGGATAGTTTAATATCTATTGGACAAAATTAAACAAGTTTCATACGAGACCACACAGATCCCCAGATATCGATTTTGGAAGCGATCAGACGAATAACTAAAAAGTTCGGGATGGCGGCTACTTTTTTATTAATCTGTCAGCAGATTCGTGGTTGGATGTCACACAGATCCCCTGATATCAATTTCGGAAGTAATTCGAGGAAACACTAAAAAGTTAAGTTACGTTTAGAAACGTTAATTATTATAACTAATTTTACTTGTTTCACGGATGGTCGAAAATATTGAATTCCCCCGAAAACTCGGGAATATGAAACAATGCTTTACTTGCAACACTGGGCCTATAATAATAATATCTGATATTTTATTAAAGTTTTATTATTAATTACATTAATTTAGATACAGAAAGAACGTATTAACCTGTGAAAAGTAATCATTTGTGCCTTAGTGTGTCTTTCAGACTTTGATAAGCACTGTTACACCGCGAATTTCCCCATTTTTCGCAGCTTCTTTTACGGTCGGCGTCCGTTTGACAACTAACTTGACAAATGGCCGCTATGAGCCTGCAGGCTCATCTGAAGTGTCACGGGTTATGCGTGGTTACTGCCCCTCTAGTTAATATACCTCAATGGTTGCCATCTCTAAAATTTGGCAACTAGGACAAGACGCGTGAAAACCCCGGATTTTGGAGCCCACAACCCTGACGGTTCGTCGGTTGTCCACACCGCGACGCGCGAGTCGCGCCGCCGTCGCATCAATCAGCGGCGCGGCGGCCCAGGACTTTAAATTTTTAAACCCGGAATACAAATGAAACCCCGCCCGGACGCTCTCCGGACGCCCTCTAAACTAGGACAAATCCGGGGAAACCCGAAAGGATGGCAACCCTAGATTATTTGACGGTGTTCGCGATCTGGGTGCTAAAACGCCGTGACAAAAATAATTGTCAGGTTACCGGGTTTGCCGTTTGACACATTTGCGGACGCATTCTGTGCGTCGTTATTCCACACAAGACGGTGTAGCCATTATATAAATCTTTAAACAGTCGCACCAAGTTAATGTAAACTACTTAGGTACACTATATTTAAATGACGTTCCAAACGCTAAAATTACACTTTTAGGGTTCAAATATTTCATAAACGCTCCCCCAAATCTAAAAATGGATGTTATGTTCATAATGATTTTCAAATGATACATCACTCAATGTAATGAATATAATGTAAAAAAGTTTGCTTTAGCATCGAGAGGTACCAGAAAAACATTTACGAGGGGTGATCCATAAGTTTTGATAATCGGTATTAAAAATGGGAGATATGTAAATCGTTATATTTTAATTGGAATGAGCATACTTTCTATATTTCCGAACACTTAGTAACGTCATTCAATTGTTTTATTTTACCACTATAAAAATAATTTTACTTTTGGAGGTCAAAATGGCCAAATTTTGTACCTTCACTATGTCTTCACCAGCTCGTGATTTTTATGTAGTTTGTTTTTGAACATTAGTGAATGAGAAGTACCTAGTAGTCGAAAGTTAGGGCTAAATAACGGGGAGCGGTTATCAGTCCTGATCTTTGGTCGACGAGCAGCACCCTTATCAATTAGAAGGCTCTGAAGCACAATTCCTGCCGAAAATTCGTTTTTTTTTTCTTGAGCTTATTTTTATTATTTTGCCATAATTAGGATAGAATAATGTTATATAACACTCCTAGATTATTTGAACTCAATTGCTAAAAACTAATGTCGCAGTATTTATTTGTAGGCCTCAATAATCCTGGAAATGGCCGAAAAAATCACCCTACATTTTGGTGACAGCTGTAGATAAAAAAATCCACTGCAATGATAACTTATTTATCCTTTAAATCATAATGATAAATCAAGGTTTAATGTTCAATAACAATATTTTTTGTTAGTGTACCAGAGCTCCAAATTATTACAAAACTAACTCTTATTTTTGCCGTCTTGTAAAATTGTTAATACAGATGTTTTTTGTTTAGCTATCACAGGAAAACAAATGAATAATGTTTACATTTTATTTCTCTAATTTAAGTTTAATTAGTGACATGGTATAGTCCACATTACAAGAATATCATTATGTAGATGGTTCTTACTGATTCTCAAAACTTATGGATCATCCCTCGTATTTCAATATTTTAATTACAACTTTGTCTGTGTAATGTAAATTTATAATAAAATGCATGCCAAAATACAACTTTGTAATTATACCAAGAGTCCCTGAGTTAACCCGCGAACAGACGATCATGGAGAAACTATAAGGTTTCCTTGTTGACTATCGAACCACAAAAACTTATTTTAAAAAAACCACCAGCTTTAAGCTATGATTTTATATCTTTATTTTTTGAACTGAGCTTATCCACTACACAAAGCCGTTGTCTCTGTACAATACTATTACCTTCTTTTATTTTTGTAACCGCATACAATAAGTTTTTTTTATGGTTCTGTAGTCAACAAGGAACCCTAAAGTTTCGCCATGTCCGTCCGTCGGTCCGTACGCAGCTTAGCTATATACAGTGGTGGTCACATAATTAGGGACACTTGTTTTTTTCCCATACAATTGCCTACAAATATGACTTTTAAATTTTGACCACCATTCAAAAAGTTCTTGACCCATTTTATTGCTAAATACAATTTACTTTAGATCATTAACTAAGGTTTAAATTTATGTACAATGAACTACTGTTAAAAACCAACCTTATATTTTATAGGGATTTAAAAACTTAGTGCTGACCCGTCCATACAAACTTTTACAACTTTGTATGAACGCGAGGTATTTATTTTTTCAAATCCTTATAAAATGAAAGATCCGTTTTCAACAGAGATGAATCGTACATACATTTAAACCTTAGTTCATTAATGAACGATGAGTGAAACCAAATATTAAATTAGTTTAAAACTTTTTGAATGGTGGTCAAAATTGAAAAGTCATATTTGTAGGCAATTGTATGGGAAAAAAACAAGTGTCCCTAATTATGTGACCACCACTGTATATATAATTATAAACGTGAAAGTTTGTATGTATGTATGTATGTTTGTTACTCTTTCACGCTACAACCACTGAACGGATCGGGATGAAACTTGGCACACATATAGGTTAGGCCCTGGAATAGGACATAGGATAGTTTTTATCCCGGAAAATTGGACCGTTCCCGAGGGAGCGAAAGCTATTATCCACTAATCCTATTAATGCGAGTATCCTACTAATCCTACTAATGAGACATATCTATATTAGTCATTACGTTTGACGTTAAAGTGACATAAAATGATACCGGTAGCGCATCATTAAATATTAAAAATGCAAAAGTTTGTGTGTTAATTGGTTACTTCTTCACGCTGCAACGAATGGATTGATTTGGATGAAGTTTAAAATGGAGATATCATAGGTATACCCGGATTGAGCCCGGATAAACACATCATCTCAATCTACTACAAATAAAAAATACAACTTTTTGCGATTTTGGAAAACTACCCCTTAGAGTAAAGGAGGGTGTAGAATTTTGTATGTGGCTGAATTGCAGACAAATGTACCTTTTGGTGTATCTAGTGTCCCGTGAAAAGACGGTGGATTTAAAGTTATATTATGAGAAGAAGAGGCAATGAAATTATTTTTCTTTAAGCATAAGAATTCTTAAAATTCAGATAAAATTATTTTTATTTCAATTCGTTTTTATCTTAATAATTAAAAAAAAATACCTGTGATACATTGTACATTATGTTCATGTCCCAATTCCGAGTGTGTTTTATCCTCGGAAATTTGTTACGATTTATATCAATTCTTATAAAGTATAACTGTAAATTATTCAGTCCTTTTTAGTGAATCTTTAAGTCCCGTACAAATATATTCAATTTTTTTGTTAATAATTATGAAATTTTAATGTTAATTTACCTGTCCCGATTTACTGGACTTTCGTTACTCAGCGTTAGTTACGAAGCATTTAATCCCAAAAATAATGTTTTATATCGTAGTAGAATTACTTTTTATCAATCGGTCAACACCTTGACATCTGAAAAACTGTTACACACAGCGACAGCCATTATATTTTCAACGAAGTGGCACACGGATCGACAGTCTAGTGTTTAAAATGTAATAATCCCAGGGTGATTAACGGCGATTTACTCAGGTAAAAGTTTAATTTTTGTACACCGCTTTATACATTACCGTATAGTTTTACTCTGCTTTTTAAGAATTTACAAAGTTCTAGAACAATGCACACGTTTGAAGAGAAGTATATCTTTAGGTTAAGATTTCTCATATTATCATTATTATAACTCCAGTGAATAAAATGAAATCAACGCATATGATACATCGTTGGAAAGAGCATTAATCAGAGAAGTTTTCAAAGAACTTTAAGTGCCTGACCTCTTTAGGTTCTTTTTTAAAGCGATTCTATGTTGGGCTTTTTTTTTACGTCTTTTAAAACTTTACTTTGGCCTGGGCTTATTTCGAGCAATTATTTGCACCAGATATCAACTCTCATAGAACATAGCAACAGTCAAAATAGAAAAAAAAATGTTTATATGTTTCTTTTTTTATATGAAAAAAAAGAATGAATAAATATTGCTCATTAAATAAAAACGTTTCATTAAATTATTCTGTGAATTAAACCACTAAGGAACGGGAGGCCGGTTAATTCGGCCGATTTTTTCAGTAGTTATTTATGCAGTATTAATTATTTTCTAAAATAAAAGTAAGTCTCCATTGCGTAAAATTTAATGAAATGAACCATATCAATATCCCTTTCGATCAGCATCATAAAATACGGCATGGTTATTTTTCCGCATTTGACCGGTTCCAGTCCCGGTTGAGACAGACGATTTTTCAAAAATCCGTAAATGCAGAGTTTATAGTTTTTAAAAATAAAGGAAAGTCCCCTTTACACAGAAAGTGCTATTTCCAATATTTAAGGTAGTTGCCTTCCATGTGGCATTCGAACTTTCCACCCTGTATATCGAACGAAATCCAGAAAAAAATAGTGCCATATTTAAATATGAGGTAGGTTTAGGTTATCCTAGCTCTTCAGCCGGCCCGAAGGGCCAAAACACCCTAAAATAGGAGCTCCGCGGAAGCGGAGCTCAGTCCGTCGACTCTGTTAAATTTGATATTGAAATGGAAATTAAACAAAAATTCGTAAACATATTTGTGTTTCCAAATGTTCTAGATTAACAACATTATTCATTCAGGCTTTCTACATTATGTATATTATATGTGTACCAAGTTTATGTAAATTAATCATATTAATTTTGTACTTCAATATTAAATTCATTCGACAAGTCGTGTTGTATGTATTTCGAACGTTAGGTATAGATTATGAACATTTTTCATTTAGGCTTTCGACATTCTAGACGTAATATGTGTATCAACTTTATAACATTTGATTTTAGTTGTTTTTCTACGTAACCAATATAGTATAATAATAACAGACGACTTGGAATAACTTTTTTACGCATAAAATTTAATGATAAAACAGCATGATACTGAATCCGCAAAATAATTATTAACTATAGTTTTAATTCATATAACGTTAAATGGTATGACGTAATGAGGTATATCATAGTTAAATAGATAATTTTATTAAGCACTCGCTATCCCCGCGGCTTCGTCCACGTAAAGATCAGAAACCTATATCCCATCAAAAACATAAATGTGAAATGAGAGCCAATTTCAATATTATTATATACGCCCTGGTAGTTTACTTCAACGACAAAAGAAGTGAGATCTTAATGGGTGCCAAGTTCAATGGTCAGTCCTGAAATTTATTTATAACAACATACAATATTTTATAACAACTTAAAATATCATTTCTTCATATAACTTAGGATAATGTATTGAAGCCTAAGGTCTGACTTGGCTAGTTCTCATATACGAATTATTTTTAAGTACCTACTAAAACATTCCTGGAAGAGCCCATGTTCCATATAGTAAGCAGGTATCTACCAGCAAACCAAATCTTTGGAAGAATAAAATAAGAACTTACTGCTTTAGACCTTACAAAGGCTATAATATAACGTGTGGGTTAGAGCTCTGATCTATAGGTCAGTCAGTGATAAAAATTACGATTTTTGGTCGTTAATATCTAAATAACCGTTTGAGGTGTGTTTATGAAATTTGGAGCACATAAGTATCTCGGAAGTCTCAATATATGAGCCAAATTTGACATGTT
The DNA here is from genome assembly GCA_946894065.1 of Acleris literana. NCBI lineage: Eukaryota > Metazoa > Arthropoda > Insecta > Lepidoptera > Tortricidae > Acleris > Acleris literana. The sequence continues at coordinate 27,408,125 of OX335668.1, read as the reverse complement.
TGTGTAAAATAGTTTTTCAGTTATGAGGGGGTCAAAAGTGGCTCCAAATGGTTCGTGTAATATTACACACGTGCTGCTCGCCAGTTCTGTTAGCTTGAACTTGGCTTGACACGCTGCCGCGTTTCTAGATTATGTCTAAAGCATTCGTCTAGGACCATTTTTGAAGAATTAGAATGCAAGCGGCAAATCATGTAACAGTTGGGTGACAACGTTATCAGAGGGTTTTGAGCCTGCAAAATACGGATCTGCCTGTCGCAGTTCCGAAATTTGAAGCGGAAGTACGCTATACCGGAATGGAAACTTGTCAAGTGCATCTTATTGCGTGCCTAGTGAAAGGGATTGTTGTAAGGATAATTTGTTATAACGGAATATAGGGTCTCTCTATATTTAATAACAAATCAAAACAAGTCTCAAGTGTTACACTTTTCATTAAATATGATATTGACAAGTCATTCGACGATAAATAGCACTAACCCAACTTGACTGATTTTTATTAATAAGAAGTAGCCTAAATAACCCTAGAAACCTACTCTTTTTTCTAGATTCAAAGATCAGAGAATTCCCATACAAACTTCACTTCATAACTTCTAACTCTTATGGATAGATACCTCATATTTATTATCTACCTGCTAAAAATAGTCCATAACTGCAGAGATCGGGAAAATGGCTGTTGCGGGACGAGTAGAGTTAGCGTGGCCGAGACGCAGTAGAGGTCGCGCTATATACGAGTCCAGCAACCGCCCTTCCCAGCTGAGGCTTGTATAGTGCTTTTCTCCAACAATGCGAGAAAATGATAACATTTATTAGGTACCTACGTGTTTATGCTATTTTGGCAATTTAGTTTGTTTATGAACGCAATTTCTATAAAAAAAGGTCAAACTATTTGATACACTTTAAATACGCTGTAAACGGGCTGGGCTGATTTTACAACATTAAGGTTAACATTACCGAGCATGTGGCAGAAAAGTTGTTTTTTTGCCTACTCATATTAAAAAATATACAATGATTAAACTCTCTTAAACATTTCCACCACCCATTTCACCTTGGGGAGATAGTTTGCCAAAAACAATGTAAGATGTTTTTTTTTATTTGAAGAAAGTAGCTTCAAAAACATCGATTTTTTATAAAGATTTTTAAATTTAACAGAAACGTCTAATTTCAATGTAACTTGAAACATGAGTGTCGTTTGTTAATAAACAACGGTAGATGGCGTCAGCATACCCTCCGAGTATTAAAAAGCAAGCGATTACCATTTTCGTGGATCTTAAGTAGGGTCTTGGTGGCATAATTGGTAATGCGCCTGCATCGGCCTATAGAGCCAGAGGGGATGTAGGTTGGAATCCTTTCTAAAACAGAAGATTTTTTTTCGCTTTAATATAGTTTAGAATTTCGTAACAGACGTTTCAGTTTTTAAAAATCTTTAGAATAAAGTGGCCCATTGTACTCATGCTAATTTCAATGTAACTTGAAACATGAGTGTCGTTTGTTAATAAACAAGGATAGATGGCGTCAGCATACCCTCCGAGTATGAAAAAGCAAGCGATTACTAATTTCGTGGATCTTAAGTAGGGTCTTGGTGGCATAATTGGTAATGCGCCTGCATCGGCCCGGAGAGCCAGAGGAGATGTAGGTTCGAATCCTTCCTAAGACCGACGAATTTTTTTCGCTTTAATATAGTTTAGAATATCGATTTTTATGTTCATAACTTTAAAAATCACCAAGTTCTTACACAAACCTCCATACCCGTTTTATCGGTTTAGGGGTAGAATTTTAAAATACAATACATTCACTTTTTATTAGACAGACGGACAGACCAAATTTTAAAAACAATTACAACGCATTCTGTCTGTGACTTGAAAGTCGTACCTCTTTTCAAAAATATTAGATGTACAGTTTTTTCTTTCTACCTACTTGTTATTATCAGTAAGTATATAAATGTTATGCGACTTTGAAATAAGTAAGACAAATTGATTTACGCGTTGTAATATAGACCCAGTGGAACTGTTATATCGAAATGTAAGTAAAAGGAGTGTTTCAGGCGTGCTCGAGCGATCACGGGCGAGAGGAAGCGAGCGAGGGGCGCGAGGCTGGCGAGGGGGCCGAGGGGGGCGAGGCGGGTGCGGGCGTGTTCGAGGGCGAGGAGAGCGTTGCGCCTGGGGCCACGAAGGCCGCCGAAGCGGACGCGGGCGGCGCGCACACCGGCGCCGACGCGCTGCACCTTGTCAAGCTCTCCTATCACGACTCCGGCATCGACATCCGCGACCCGCTCCTGCACACCACCAACAAAACCAACAAGGTATGCCACCCTGTTTCGTCACGGCCTTTACAAAATGTTAGATAAATATCCATTAACGCTATCATGACTTGAGAAATAACATCTGACGTAATGTAATATTAGTTTACGGAAGGTACCTAACCCTTTGGTCACTAACAAGAGACTACTGTTGCGAATAGAAGGACCTCAGTTTGAAAACTGTAGTTTTTTGTACGGTAACTACAAAATGCATCACCGTGTGAACAAAGTTTCACGCCAGTATGTCTTAATTTTTCTAAAAATATTTAATTCGGCCGCATATAAATTGTCGGGTTTCACACTAGGGACGCGAACTTCTTAGGTTACTTGTGGATCCTAGCCCACTAGTCCGGTCACTGATATGAGCTTCTGCTAATATGAAGAATTTAAAAATAGTGCTTTGGGAGATAATTAAACAATATTTAGTAAAGATTATTGCCCTTTAAATCATAAGTTTTCGGTACTTATTCCCTAAATAGTTATTAATAGTTTTTTATTTATAAGCCAATAAATTAAAACATTTATATGTGAGCAAAAATTAAAATTTGGTGATTTAATAATCTACGGGCACAAAGATTAGGACCCCTCAACTACACTAGTGGTCTCTTTCTGGTGGATGGGGTATAGTTATCTACCATATAAAGAGTGGTCCGGAAAAAAAGTAGCAGCACATAATATGTTTTTTTTTTATTATGTGGTAATTTTTAAGCATTGCATTTGTTATAGTAATCTGTAGATACTATTCAATAAAATAAAAATAACAATCATAAAAATGAACTGGTGATTTCAAGCTTTCGCCTTTTATATTACATCTCACCTAAAGCTTTTTGAACAGCGTCTTCTGAGAGAATTTATGAGGTGTTTGTCATAAACATAGTTTTTCCTTTAAGTTTGATGGGCTACTAAGGTATTAAACTTATTAAATTGTCTTTTGATCAATAGTTAACTTTTTGATTTGACTTCACTTTGAGATACCTATAGTTACATGGAATTTCAACATTGGTGTATTTACCATTTTTATAGAAAATTCTCCCATAGAAAAACCTCTGTCAGAGGTTAGATTGGAGAGACTTCCTTATTACCCAGAGTAAAATCCAGTATATTAGTATAACTTATCCGTAAGATGATATTCCTAAAAGCATAAAACAAGTTGTGAAAATGGAAATTAAAGTGTGACATTGTAGAAAACGGCAAGCGAAGATTGTCAAACTGTGTTGTTCAAAAAGTTATAAAGGACAGGTAGATTCACTAAAGTTGGCACGAATGGAATGAACAAAAGTAATGTCACCTATCACTGTGCGAGCGCCGTCCTTTGAACCGATGTTCGAATTTAAACGGAAACCCTGTTATTATTTTACACACTTGTATACTTTCGTTCACTCATTCGATCCATCCGTGCCAGCTCTTGTGAATCGACCTGTACCTGCAATAAATATTCAGAAAACTTAAAGAATATCATACATTTCAATGTGATTGTATTTATATTTCATAGTATAAGAATATATTTTTTAAGAATTAGAATATTTATTAGATAAAAGAAAGTACAGTATGCTTAGTAATACACAGTACCCTTAAAGATAACAAAGGTTGTACATAGTCATAAATATATTGGCAACTAACTCCTAAACTAAGTCAGACTTGTATCATAGGATATCTACAGATTTCTAAAAAAGAACTGCTTCATAAATAACAATAAATAAAAATAAATATACCAGATAATACATTGCTACTTTTTACTGAACCACTCCTTAGTCTTGGAATTTCAACTTATTTGTTTATTAAGTGTTTTTTTTAACCTTTTCAACGCCATTTCAAATAGAAAAGTCGTCATGCACACGCCGAGCCCGGCAGCTTAGCATTAAAACAAATAACAGGCTAGGGATGCTCATCGTATTTATCGTGTTTTTATTATTTAGAAGCAGGACAAGTCCCTTTTTAAAATAATTGTTTAAATAAAATGCAATGAGCAATGTAGGTCGTGCTAATTTAATGACTTTTAAAAGAAACGAAACCGATGTTCATTTAACTTGCCCTGCTTCGTGTTTGGCAATTGGACACAGAGGAAGTAAAGATAGAAAAATGGGCTAGATGACAGACAGCTATCGGACATCTAGCATTATACGTAGGTAAATTCTTCTACATTTTAAGAAGAGCCAACAAAATAGCTTTATATGTATATGGAGTTTTGTATGAAATAATGAACCTAATTATGACGTCACACGTTCCTTATTGTCCAATTAATAATTGTAAAAAGTTCGATAATCTGTTTTTGAGATTTTCTTATCTATTTCAAAGAACGCCTTAGACACGTCTAAACGACAGTTTTCAACATAATAGAGAATAAAAAACCAACTTAGGTACCTACAATGAAAATTATGTTCGTTTATAAGTATAGTTAAAGCAGTAACCTACCTATGTAGTTAAGTACGTATGATAATATACTTAGTTAGGTCGTAGGCAGGGCTACTTCACAACCAACTAGGCTAAAGGCATCGTCAAATTTATTCACAAATACAATAATTAACACCACTTAAATTAAGAAAATATAAAAACACTGAATAGATAATTATAAACACACCTTTTAACTATCGTAAGATAAAATATTGCAAGCTTTAGTAAAAACAGAATAGAAGTAACACTTACATTTCTATGTTTATGGTCTTGTTCAAGGCCAAAATCATCAGGAACAGGACTTTCTAAAATTCGGATTAATTCTTCACAATTCATGTTGTATCTACCTACGTTACAACACTAAACATTGCTATCAGGTACGTCATAAGCGGACGTATTTATCCGTCAATGGCGTAAGAATCTTGTGGTAGATCCGGATAGGAGACGATTTGGACCGGGCTGTTTATTCGATAAAAAGTATTTTATACCAAATTTAATATGCTAAGTAATACGAGTATATGGCGAATAGGTAGGCTGAAAAATTTCAATCCAGTATATAATTAATAAATAAAAAAAAAACTTCGTTTTAAAAAATTACACTAGCTTGTTTAATGGACAAATTACATAGCAATCGAAAGTATGAAGCCTATAGAATATGCAAACGTTAGTTTGACTATTATTTTCTCGTCAAGCTATTGGGTAGGCAGGTATAAACAGGTAAGTCTAGTAAAGTGTAATTTGTCTATTAAACAAACATTCGCAATTTTAAAAAAAAAGTTCATTTTTTATTTATTTTTTAATGATATAAGTACTGGACTGAAATTTTTCAGCCTACCTATTCGCCACATATTATTTAGCGTATTAAATTTGATCTAAAATACTTTTCATCGAATAAACAGCCCGGTCCAAATCTTCTCCTATTCGGATCTTAGACCATTGCGTTTTCCTTATTTAAAGTCAGAAGATAGGGACGCGTCCTGTTACTAAAATCAATATTTTTTAAATGAATGGCTTGAAAATGGCGGCTGTATTATGGTGTAGTTTGAATGCATTTGAGTATTGATTATTAAAAAGCTTACGAATTCTGTAAAATGACGTTTTATTTTAGTTTTTAATATAAATATAAATGTTATATCATAGGTAGGATAAATACCGAATTCGATTCACCACCTCACTATCGACGGCATAAAGCGTCAATGGCGTAGGAAATCGACCTGAATTATACTTAATTAATGTTTTTTTTGTAAAATATATTTTTTTTCAATGAAAACGCAATTATAAAATAATAATTTATTATAAGCAGGAAGTCTATATTATCTGAGTATAGTTTACGAAAAGAAATACCTTTACCTCTTTGAATTATCCAAAATTCGTTATTTTTCTCGCACCACCCACATGACGGATATATACGTCGTTAGCGTTGAACCAGTGGTGCGGATATATCCGTCAATGGCGTTGAAAAGGTTAAAGGTGAATGCGTTATATTATAAATATATAGCACATTAAGTACTTCAAAATACTTAACTTGCCCATTGCAACCCTTTAATTTACGCCAAGCCTACTGAGGGTACGGATCGAAATGGAATCCAGAACAAAATAAATTTAAAGAAGTAATTGACATGATTTTCAAGTGTATTCTTAAGTTTATATTTTGCTATTAACTTAAGAAGAAAAATCTAAATCAAAGGGTTTCTGATACTTACTTTTTGTTAACGTTGTTACTAATAATTATTAACACGCATGATTTCTAGGAATGTCTCGATTCATGTCACGACGCCTATTATCACGAAATAGAAACGATATTCGAGATCACCGAGAGTCATTTGAATTACCTCTCGGAGGTGGCCATGCGCCACGACGACGACCTGAGCTTTCACGACTCGCGCGAGGTGAGGCGGTGGCTGGTGGAAACAAGATTTTTGTCCTTGAATTTTTCTCCACTTTTACTCTCTCTGCCATTGTGTACTGTTAAAAAGGTTTTCCTTCCCCAACTACTTAGATATGTCGTTTTTTTCCTTTATTGACCGACGTTTCGGTTGTATATTATTTTTCGATAACTATTTATTATGGAAAGTTTTCTAACTAGTAGTAAGTTTGTTTGAAAACATGTACAGTAGATGTGCTGCCTATGTTGGGTAATCTTACAGGATTTGATCATAACAGGGCCTCCCGGTAAGGTCAACTGTTAACCTTTAAAGTATAGGAAGCACGTAACGAGTGCCCATACACATTACAAGATAAGCCACTGTATTATGTTTAAGGTGATATTATATTGGTCACGCCGACAAAGTGGACAAAAATTTTATGGTACCTCCTCTACACGTAACGTGGGGATGGTCCCTTTTTTTCTCGTCTATTCTATTTCGCGTAGGGTGTTGGCTTTATCAGATCAATTATTTGATTAAGGGATCCTTTATACTTACTGAAAATCACACTTGATAACTTTAAATAGAAATTTAGTTCATATCTGTCGCAAACTCGCTTGGATGGATAAACGTCTCGCGTAAAATGGTGCGTTTAATGCACTTGTTGTACAATCTACTATTAAACCATGGAGAGTACAGGAAGAGTGTACCTACCATTAATTGTTGGGTAAGTATCGCTAAACGCTCCACGTTTATTTTTGTAATGTTGAGCAGCGAATTGACTCCGGGCTCAGAGCCCAGAAGCGCGAGTCTCAGGGCCGTATTAATAAACTCATCTTGGCTGAGATGCCCGTCACAAGATATGTCAAAGTAAACGTCAAGCCATAAAAAACTGTCATTGTTGACGCATCTTGAGACTGGCATTACAGTCGAGATCAGTTTATTAATACTGCCGCGCGCGCCGATATTCTAGGGCTAAGAGCGTGCAGTCGCGCGCGCGCCGTAGCGGCTCGAACATGGAGCGCGGCGATCCATCTGTTGTCGGTTTGAGCGCGGCTACCGTGCGCGCCGATATTCGAGGGCTAAGAGCGCGATATTTTTTTAATTAAGTATATCAATCGATGTAAACACACTGTGACAACATTTGTACATTTTGAGTTCTCAAACTTGTTAAAGGGAATGACACTGCCTCAGGCTGCACTCAACTATTATAATCGTACCCGCACACGTTACGGTGTATTTTGGTTTGCATTAGTCGCGACTACTGGGCCACTGGGACTAAAGTCGGAGTCAATAGAAATGTCAAAAGATGTAAACAAATTTACATCTTTTGACATTTCTACTTCAAGTACTGTTTGACACATAACCTCATTATTTCTGCAAACGAGTTTTGATTTAAAAAAAACGTATAGTTCATAGTTATTTAATCTTAAATAGAATGTAAAAGTAACAACCAAGCGTGTAGGTACATCATTAAAAATACCTCACGCGATGTCCAAAAGAATGTGATTACGAGTATGGTGTAATAATGGTAAATAGGTCCGTTTGGTTTTGTTTACATCTTTTGCCATTTCTATTGACCCCGACTTTAGTATGATACGGATATCGATCGGTACGGACTAGCGAGTCGCTTGTTTCTAATCTGTGCTTTTGCTATTCCTTCCTTTCCAAACTTATACCTATATGACCAAATACATATCAGGATGTGATAAGTGAAGTAAGAGTAGGCGGGCGTGTTGCAGGTGTACAGCGACGCGGACATCGTGCTGTCGGCGGAGTGGGTGCCACCGGTGTTGCCGCGCGGCGAGCCGCCGCTGTCAGCGCCGCCGCTGTCGGCACCGTCACTGGCCGAGGCGGAGCGCGCACCGCGCAAGCCCGCTGCCGTCTCCTTCTCGCTTGACTCCACCCAGAAGGACGACGCCAACAAGCCGGACAAGAAAAACAAGGTAGACCCTCCTGCATCGATTTTCTCCCAATATTTAACCTATCGCTTGTTTTGCCATACAGAAGTTACACCTCAATTAACGTGTCGGTTGATAGCATGCAATAAAAAAAGTGGTTAATAACGATCGAGGATTGCTTTATCTAAATCTTTAAATTTTTGGAATGGCCGTTACTCATCAGTGTTATTAGTTTTCATGACCGGCTGCGCAACCGGGTTGAGTTGCAGCAAACAATATAGCGAGTAGTCAGGAGCACACGATAAGCGCCTCAGATATACATCGCCCCGGTTCACGAAATCTGATAAGGAATTGAAAATTCCCTTATTATGAATTGTAACTAAGGGACGATTTCACCAATGAATTAAACGCGATCAATTTACGATAAACTCAGTTCACGTGTTAACTCGAGTTAAAATGACAGTTCTCGTATGAATCTGACGTTTACTAACTCGAGTTAAAATTGATCGCGTTTAATTTCATTGGTGAAATCGGCCCTTAGACATGCTCTCGATTTATTTCCTCTAGGGTTACTTCTGTTTTATTTCCTATCTCTTAGCACAAAAGTTAGTTATATACGGTAACGTTACGGTATGGGTACGACGAACGTCACTAAATTAGGCCCAGTTAATTAAGAATTCGCTTGCCTATTAATAATAAAAAACGCGGTCGATGATGAAAAAAGTTCGAAATATCGGAAAGTTATAAAAAAATATAATCTCTATTTTATTATATGAAAGGGCAGGCGAGCAAGCCATATAACGTTAAGTGGTCTCAGAGGGATCTATTCTCAAGTTATAAAATATAAAGGATTTCGTAATTATACTGATTTCAATAAAGCAATTTAAACGGATTAAACTATCCGATATTTCGAACTTTTTTCATCATCGACCGCTGAAAAGAGTACATACCATAGGAAAATTTGAGGTTTTATTTAATAAACTTGCCACAACACAGGGAATCTTAGCGTGGCGACTATACGACTGCTACGACGATTTGTAAACTGCTTTTTATTACCAAATAAAATAAAATAAAAGACATAAATTAAAACGATCTATTTGTAGATAGCATCGATAAACAGCGGTGTTCTCTCCCTACAACTTGTCAAAAGCCGCCCCCAAAAGGACGGGCCCTAGTTATCAGGGCTGTCAATGACTTTGTTCCATTTAGTCTCTACTCTTGCAGCGTTGAATTTGAATGGTCTTTGCAGAGTTGTATATCCGACGGAGAATGTGTCCTCTCGGAGCATTCTACGCTTTTAGTTTGTTCCTGTTGCGATGTTGTATCGCGTATTGAATGTTTACTGGCAGTTCCTCCCGTCGAGTTGACTTTCGCTGCGGCGCCATCTCATCCAACGCCGCAGTGAGTATAATATTTCCAAGTTCTCGACGCATGAATCTGCCTCAACATCTGTGGTAGGTTCCGCGAGAGCAAAGTTTGCTTGTATTTGCCCTTGAAATTTCATCCGAGATTCCTTACATTCAGTGATGCTTCTCATCGTTCGCCTCAGAAGCACATGTTCATGCGCCTCTGTATCAACCTCCAGTTGCCATGGATAATGATCGAGTTGTTTTGTTCGATAAGTGTACTCCATGGCTTCCTGTGTCACCAGTGCAACATTGAGTATTCAGTTTCCTTGATGGTAAGGTCGAGACGGTAAGCTAGTATGCACCAGTTTTGCCTCTCGGTTGCTAATCGCCCGTTGTACTAGCGCACCTGCTGCTTGTTTTGAGATTGTCCAAGTTGATGCTTTCTCGAATTTAAATCACCCACATTCATAGAGGTGTTGTTGTCTTCTAGCAGAGCTTTCCAATCCGCTCGAATTTGAATAAACCCCAGATGTAGATTATACAACCTGCGCACGATGATACCACCATCGATCGTTTCCAGTCTAAGAGCTACTCCCTCGAAATGATGATCAGCCTCATCCACTCCAGGTATCACATTAGGTAATTTCCAGCGCTGACCTTCCTATATGTACATTGCCGTCACAAGGTGAGTTGCCCTGGCATCGTGCACCGTGGCCCAATAATACGTTGACAAAATTAAAAAGTACAATTTTTGAAAATGGAACACTACGAGTTCAGTTTTATTTCTATTATAATTTTTACACATTTTGTTAACGATTTGGAAAAGATAGCTTGTTTAAATTTTATTTATTTAAATATTGATTTTTGTTATGAGAATGAACAAGATCTAAGCGACAGAAAGAAAGAAGAGTATAATCGATCAAAGAAAAGACTGAAAGAAGTTGAGGCTAGAAAGAAAGATTTACTGAATGAAAAGTATGATAGGAGTTTCTCTGACAACTTCCGGTCGAATATTATTAAATCTAATCAAAATATTGATTAAATCGGCTCGGAGGGGTGGGGATGAGTCTGGAGACTTAATATGTGAAGAAGAAAAAATGCTTGATAGATGGAAAACTTATTTTGAAAGCTTGTTTGAATGCGAAGATGTTTATCTTGAGCCAGGAAACATGAGTAAAGATGCAAGTAGCGAAGATGAAAGTGTGATTAGTATGAGTGAAATCGTGAAAGCTTTAAAAAGTATGAAAGCGGAAAAGTCGGCAGGTTGTGATTGAGTGTAGATAGAAATGCTGAGGAGAGGAGATGGCGTGGTGAGTAGTCTGTTGAACCGCCTTTTGAATGCATGTTGGAGTAGCGGCCGAGTCCCGGAATATTGGGTCAAGGCGGTTATCGTCCCTATGAAGGAAAGGCGTCACAGCAAGACTGCAAAAATTACCGCGATATCAGCCTCCTTAGTGTTATCGGAAAGTATATACGAAGATTTTAATCGAAAAGGTATTGAATTTTATGAATGACAAAATCTGGGATGTACAAGCATAAGAATAAACAATAACTACACGTGTAGTTATTTTTTATTCTTATGGTACAAGCGGGATTTCGAAAGGGAATGGGATGTACGGATCAGGTCTTTTCAATACGGTCTATCACAGAAAAGTTTTTGGCCGTCAACCAAAAGGTTTTCTGTGCCTTTCTGAATCTGGAAAAGGCCTATAATAGGATAGATAGAAAGGAGTTGTGGACGGTGCTGTCTATGTATGGCGTGTGCAACAACCTGGTGCAGGTTTTCAGGTCCCATTATGAAGGCTCCAGAGCCTGTGTCAGGTTCAATGGGGCATACTCGGCCTGGTTTAATATTTCTAGAGGTGTTAGACAAGGCTGTGTTGCCTCACCATGGCTGTTCAATCTATTCATGGATATTGTATGCGAGATTTGAAAAAAGTTATAGGATTATGATAAGGGTTTGCGTATGCAATAGTTGCTAATCCAATGCCTCTTATATGCCGATGATCAAGTTATACTTGCTCCATGCCATGACTCGGTGTATGAATGTGGAAGAAGCGAAAGAGATTTGTCAGGATCGTAGCAGGTGGAAAGAAGTGGTCTCTGCCTACCCCTCTGGGAAACAGGCGTGAATTAAATTATGTATGTATGATTTTTAACGCAATAATATCCTTTAATACACGAATCTGGAACGTGACATAGTAAGATCGCTAAATGTCCGTCTTCAACTAGTGTCTAAGACTATTAAGAGTTATAATGAACTCGGGCATATCGCAGCCCACCCAGGAAAGGAAGAAAGAGGACTGTTAGGACTCCCAGGATCCGAAAAATTATCAAGAAACGGCTTGATCGCAGTCCACGGACCAAAGTGCGAAAAATGGCTAGAGAGCTAGGTGCAAGTCGTTCGACGCTAATGACAACATATTGTCGCTAATGATCTCAAATTGAAAGCATACAAACTCCTTAAAACACAACTTCTTGAAGATAAAGATAAAAAACTTCGCCTCGACGGATGACTGATCTTAAACGAATTAAATAATGGCAATACAATTGGTCAACTAGTTCTTGATTAGTTGTTAATTTAGGTAAGTCATATTTTACGGTAATCGTATAAGATGTAAGTACAAAGGTGATATATTATTGGCCGGTAGTGTACCTATAGCTTGAATATCGTCAAGCCTACAAAAATACATAAATAACCTTTCCTTTTTAGAATTTAATAGGGATCATTTTGTCCTTGACAATTTTTTCGTATCTATTATTGTAGTTGTCCCAAGAAAGTTTAAAAACCGTTACCGGGGACATATTTCACGGTAGCGTCAGGTAGAGTCGGTGGGAAAGTAGTGAACTTTAAACACCACACCCAAATAGTCCAAGATCCCAGTCACCCCAGACTTACGTGATTTTAGGAAAGATGATTTTTCTAGGATCGGTAGTATAACAAAAACCATAAGAATAAACAATAACTACACTTAGAAGCGAAACTCCCGGATCCCGACGCGCGCTTGGCGCGTTAGATACCTGAGACAACGCGACGCGACAACTGAGGTGTCTAGTCAGTCAGGGGCGTCACACACGGAATATACATATATTAATATGCCAAAATATACATTATAGCAATGCATCTTACGATATATTTCCGTACTGGTAGACAGATTCCACACACGCAGCTATAATATATGTATATTATAGCAAGCTATCTTAAGGTACCTTAATAGACCTTGCTATAAGATATATTTATCTCTTTCCCTCGCCACTATAATGAATGGGATGGATATATATTTTCAAATCTTAGTAATGTGTGATTCTTTGCTATAATGTTATATATATTCCGGTATATTAATATATATTATAGCTCCATTTGTGATGGGCTTTAGGCCGTGCAGCGCGGCGCGGCGCGGCGCGGTCGTTGTACTTATGTGTGTGCGCATGTCGCGATTTGATTTTTTAAACGTACCTATTAAATAATATAGTAATGGTCCGGAAAGGAACGTAAAAAGTAACTCCGGATCTCAGAATTTAAAACTTATCGAGCTTAAAAAGTTTTTAATAGACTCGTTTCCGTGTTTTATACGTGATTAATAGCCACATAAGCCATGTAATTTTCTGGAGATAATCTTAATATCATCAAAAACTATTACCTACCTAATTACCTAATTTAACGTAAATGTAAAAAACTCATTTTGAGACAATGTTTCACCGTTGAAGAAAAACATAAATAACATTTCGTGACTAAGCTTGTATAACACATCCATAAACCGATTAAAATATTTTGCAAGTGATAGCCCTAACTTTTGACGCGGAAGACAGAGGGGCGTAGCAGGGTGAAGGGGGAAGTAGGTATTTAAAGCGCGGTATTTGGGGCCTCGGTAAAGGTGATTCGCTTCTACGTGTAGTTATTGTTTATTCTTATGCATAAACTTAGAAAGGATTGGATACTCGCTAAGTTGAAAGCGGGGCGCCAGCTAACCTAACGTTTTGTGTGTTTTCGATAGCTTCGCGTTTCATTGCTCGGAGGGTACTGGCAGGCGCTTGAGCCTGAACAACTATAAAGTATCTGTCAAAATTTATGGCCCACAGGAAGTGTCTGGCAACTGTCTATGTTTGTTTAGAATAATATAATATATGAAATATGTAAATACCAGACTTCCTACTTTGACGTAAGTTAGCATGGGTATTTTCCACCTTTGATACCTGTTACCTGTAAAACGGCCCCGCTTTCAGCTTAGCGAGTATCCAATCCTTTCTAAGTTTATGTTATTATACCGATTCTAAAAATTTCATCTTTCCTAAAATCACGTAAGTCTGGGGTGACTGGGATCTCATTCTAAAGTGTATCATCTCACACAAGGTTTAAAACTTTATTAATTAATTTTTTTTGTTTGATTTTCCCATGCATTGAATACATACAATGAAGAATGTCAGTAGGTACGCCAAATCGCTTGAAACTTTGTAGCAGTAAAGTTTATAAATAAACAAACATACTACTTTTTATTTTATTCAAAAAGACTTAGAAGTTTTGATTCTATGAACGTTTAAAATTTGTGTCAATAATATTAAAGCGCGCGGGGGCCATCTTGCTGGGGTGACGTCATCGCTTAACAGCGGTACGCGCCCTTATATGAAAAACTAAGTTTACAGGGCTATAACTTTTTAACCGTTATAGGTAGCCAGTTGAATTTTTCACAGAATACGTGTCATTATAAAATCTATCGTTTAAAATTGTACAATGAACAATAAATCAAATCCCAAGAGGGGTCCCCATACAAGAAACATGAAAATAAATCAATTGTTTTAGCATTTTTATACGGATTGTATTTTTATAATGGCTTCTTATTTTGATGCTATTTTGAGCTTAAATTGTAGTCTAATTTTTGTAGTTTACGACTAAATAGCAATGTCAAGTAAAACTGCTACAAATATGTGACAAAACTGATTTTATCAACACGATATTTTAAGCGGTCATCCATCCTGTTTTAGACTACGCGTATAGTTGCTTAACTTTGGAAGGCGAAGTACGGGTTGTACTTGTATAATAGCTTTTTATTTCGGTGTCACATTAAGTTTTGATAATAATCAAAACTCCATACAAACATATATAGTTTACGACCAAACAGTAAACCGTAGTAAAACTCTTACAAATATGTTAAAGTGCCTAGTTTAAATCAACACGATCAATGTTTAGGTAAGCGATGGTTGCTTAACTTTGGTGGTAGGCCTTTCTTTACAAATTTCGTGTTAATTTAGAATTAATATCGCTACTGTATAAAAGCTTGGAGGGAATAAAGGCTTGTAGTACTGTTAGGCGATGGGCTTGCAACCTGTCACTAATACACTGGTAAACATCTTAGCCTGATTATGCAAAATGTGGTTACAGAATTATCAACAAGCTTTTAGAGTTGTTGGCAATTCTGTAGCTCTGCCTACCCCAAACTGGGAATAAAGGCGTGAGTTTATGTATGTACTGTATAAAAGAGTGAACTATAAAACATGAATTTTTGATTGACCTAGCAGTAGTTCTGATACTTCGTGTATTCATATCATCGATTTCAAATTTCGCGCGCAGGCGCTACCAAATCGATAGACGTACAGTCAGGGGCATTCCCGGTCGACCACCTCTAGGGTTATATTCCCTTGCGCGTTCGACGCGTAACGACCTGAGCGCTGTAGGATTAGCTATATGCAACGAACAAGTCAAAATTTTCTTAAGTGGACGACCGCGAAGATCTCTGACTATACCTACCTACATACCTACAACACTCTCGCTTTGCTAGGTCTAGGCATTATTGCCACTATCCCAAAATTTAAAGTGCTTGATTATTATTCTGATTTTATTTAACCAACTTATTCGACAAACATTACAAATAGAAAAGACGGTCAGTGACAGACAGTTAGTTATGTAATACAAAATAATAGATAAACATAGCTGCCATAGTAACATCAAAACGAATTCGTAAAAATATTACGACTTACAAAGTTAAGCAAGTACAAGCGTAGTCTACAGCAGGATGGGTGACCGCCTAAAACATCGTGTTGATAAAATCAGTTTTGTCACATATTTGTAGCAGTTTTACTTGAGATTGCTATTTAGTCGGAAACTATGAAAATTACATTACAATTTAAGCTTAAAATAGCATCAAAATAACAAGCCATTATAAAAATACAATCCGTATAAAAATGCTAAAAAAAAAAGATTTATTTTCATGTTTCTTGTATGGGGACTCCTATTGGGATTTGATTTATTGTTCATTGTACAATTTTAAACGATAGATTTTATAATAACACGTATTCTGTGAAAAAAACAACTGGCTACTTATAACGGTTAAAAAGTTATAGCCCTGTAAACTTACTTTTTCATATAAGGGCGCGTACCGCTGTTAAGCGATGACGTCATCATCCGTGAGCGCTAGCCGCCGGGTTTCGAGCGCCGCATACGAAGTTTAAAATTTAATATCTCGAAAACAATTTGACGTATCAAAATGATTTTTTTACAGCTATTTTTAGTTTTTAATGAATAATACGGTAAGCCAAAAATCTAAACTGGCTGACATTCTCTATTACTCAATTATTAAGATACTTAATATCGTGGATATACTCCTAGGAATAATCACTCGTTCCATTTTAATCCCGTATCTCGCAAGAATATCAGCTTTGATTTCTTCCTCCGTTTACCCTTCTTCGCGAACCCCTTTAGCTATAGTTTATTTGCAGGGCGGTAATCTTCTTTGCAACCATAAGTGTAATAATTGTATTTTTCTGGGCTTTCATATACATAAATGTGAATTAGTCAATCGAGCAATTTCGTTCGCTGCCTTCCACTCATTTATATCCAAAATCCATGCTCCTAGTCAAATACGAACGGGGGATATCGCTTGGTTCTTGTATCCTTCGTGAAATTGTTTTGTCCAGTCGGAGCAAAGTTGACCGCATTGTTCTGCCCCAAGTTGTCAACAGGTAAATACACTAATGAAACGCTGAAAGGTGAGGCACGTGGCTTTTGAATACGGCGTCGTTTGACGTTTGTTGCCTCCGCCCTCGCTCATTACTGAGACGGTTTCATCCGACTCCCTATCTCGTTCTTCCTCTTCAAAAGCAAGCAGTGAGAACATGTGACTTGTTACTATAGCTCGGATTCTCGCAAACCGCGCACCGCGGTTGGAAATTGGTATAACTCGTGACGCATGCTTTGCATCTCGTGGCGCCATGGTGTCGATTCCTCTGGATTCTTTATATTTCATAAGATTATCTTTTTGCATTGTTGTTTCGTGTGACTTACTCTAGCAGTCGAGGAACCGTGGAATTATACGATCGGGAGAACTTTACTCAATTGTAAATATGGTCTAAGATCCGAATAGGAGATGACCTTCACCCAGCTCTGTATTCGATAAAAAGTATTTAGTTTAGTTTCAGGTTTAGTGCAAATTATTAGTTCGGACTTACGTGTTTATACCTACCTACCCATTAGTTATTATGGGAAAAAATAGTCAACCTAAAGTTTGCATATTCTATAGGCTTCATACTTTCGATTGGTATGTAATTTGTCTATTAAACAAGCAATTGCCTTTTTTTATTTAAAAGTTGTTTTTTTTATTTATTTTTATTATATACTGAACTGAAATTTCTCAGCCTACCTAATACCTATTCGCCATATATTACTTAGCATATTAAATTTGATATAAAATACTTTCTACCGAATATACAGCTTGGTGAAGGTCGTCTCCTATTCGGATCCTATACTAATATAACATCCCAGGCTATAACAAAATATATGATGCCAGGGCAACTCACCTGTGGCGGCAATGCACATAAAGGAACGTCTGCGCTGGAATTTAGCCACTGTGATTCCTGGAGTGGATGAGGCATGTTATTGCTTCTGTTTGAAACTATGTTTTTCTCAAGATAATAACGATTTATTAATGTCGTGATGTCCCTTCTGTCTGTAGAGTCAACAGCATAAATAAGTGATCATTTTTATACCTTGTCACTTTAACGTCGTGTTTGAAATGTCATACAAAATTGTGAAACGATTGAAAGCGACAAGGTACATAAATTATCACTTATTTATGCTGTTGACTGCATGTGTTTGTCTCTCCGTTTGTCCGTCTGTCTGTCGTTCTATTACACCCTTTTTTCAGGAATGGCTAAAGCCATTGGACTGAATTTGTAGTACCTGTAGTATTTAGTAATCCAAACCTAAAATGCCTCATCAACCCTTCAGTGACGGCTGTCATTTTTGGTTAAGATTTTGGTGCTATGAAAAATAATACAGTAATTAAAAACACTTAAGGTGATATTGATATTGGGTGTAACATTTTCTGATTTTTCGACTACTTTTCAACGATACCTAACTCCATTAGTGGTATTTTTGCGCCATACAAATATCTATAACTATAATACGTGGGTGCCATCTATTTGGCATATTTTTTATTGACCGACACGTATTAGGCGTAAAAAGTTTCGCATAATTTATTTACGCCGAATCTTAGACTTGCCGAAATTTTATTTGGCATAAATCTATAATTATCCGAATTGTTGTTTACCCGAATGGTACGTTAGCATAATATTGACATGGCAGAATTTCATTATGCATAATTATGTTTAGCATCTGTAATTTATCAGAATTTTGATAGCCCGAAATCCTGTCCGAATTTATTAGTGTAAATGGAAAAAAAAACTTAATTTTTGCATACATACGTAAGTTTAGGTCAATTTGAACAAAATATAGGCTTAGGTTAGGTTAGAGATGTGTCCAGGCGCGAAGCGCCAAACTACGCGTAATTTGGTACCTACACATACATTTATTTGACCCCAACACGGATGTGTAAGGTAATGAATTTTAAACATGGAAACAGTCACTTTTGAGGGGCAAATTGAAATATTAGACAAAAAAGTTTAACAAACTCTACCGTGTGACATATTAAATGAGAGTGCCTATTGTAAGGATCTCGATTTTTTAAAATAAAAATAGATAAAGTTATTTAAAAAGATATATGAAAATTTACCATTCCCCTTAGCTCCGAAACCGCTCCGTTTTGAAATAAAATCTGTAATTAGCTCTTTACTTATACTTAAATTAAAAGACAGCCCATTTGAAACGTACGGAACCCTCACCAAACGAGTTCAACTCGCACTTGTCCAGTTTTTTGTACGATTTGCATTCATGTGTTTAATTTTCTTGTAAATAAGTAATATATTGCTTATAAATGAAAGTTAAACTAAATTCACCTTTGATACATTTTATTTATTTTATGTTAAAAAATTGCTTTTAATATTTTTGCTTACAGTACAATCCAAAAAAAAAAAATCTCTAGAGGCGTTTTCGAGAACGTAATTACAAATATATTATATATATATATATATTGTAATCGTTAAGTGTAACCAGGCGATTATTTCGTAAATATATCAGAAAACTTTAAACTGATATCGAAAGTAAAAAAGTGTACACAGTTCATCATCATCATCATCATGTCAGCCGAAAGACGTCCACCGCTGGACATAGGCCTCCCCCAAGGCTCTCCACTCAGACCGGTCTTGTGCTTTTCGCACCCACCGCGTTCCCGCGGACCGGGAGACGAGCTGTAGGTAGGCCTCCAACAAGATAGAGTGACGGCCTACTTAGTACATATTTAGTTAAGGACTAAAATTAAGAAACTGTAATTTTAGTCAGGTTAGTCACGAAAATTAATCATATTTATTATACTGTCCTCATAAGTCGATACGCGGTATCTCAAATTCAATAAACGAAGCAAATTCAATCCTCGGCCGATAATAATACGGCCGCATTTGCTGCAGGAGCTTTGTCTGAGATACTGCAATTTGTTTATTTAACCGCTACTATACGGTAGATATAGGTAATTTTCGTGACTCAACTGACTACCGTTATCGTTACTTAATTTTAGTCCTTAATTATGTACCTACACTTTTTTTGAAAATCGCCCGATTAAAATCACATCAATAACGTGTTTTATGATACATACATTACAGGTCGAAAGGGTCATTGATAGTGATCATTTATATCTATTACACATACACCTTTAGACTAAATAAAGACGGTAATAAGAACACAACTTTGTTGTTTGATCATTTTCGACCAGTTTCGATTCCCGATTAAGGCAGAATCTTTTTCAAAGAACCATAAATTCAGCATTTATGTTTTTCAACAATTAAAGTAAGTCTCATTTGCGAAGAATTTGCTATTTACAATATTTAAGGTAGTTGCCGTCCATGTAGCGTTAAATTTTTCCACTCTGTATATTTATAAAAATATCGCTAATTTAATAGTAGAGGATAGGATATGTTAGGTTTAAGGGAAAACTACCCATTCTTAACTACATTTGTAACATATTAAAATTTGATGATGATTTGGTTTGAATTAAGTAGGTAAGTATATCGATAGCCGCGACGTGGTACTATAATGTACAGCTACTTCGGTTCGACCGTAGCCTTCTAATTATTGAAACCTTGAACTTTGTTAATAACTACAGGTATTTTGGATGCCAATAATTGAGTGCTTTACCCTATAATGAGGTAACGGTCACGTGCAGATGCTGAAGCGGCTGTCCTACCCCCTGTCGTGGGTGGAGGGGCTGGCAGGCGAGGGCGCGCCGCCCTCCGCCGCGCTGCCCGACGCGCACGGCACGAGCGTCTTCTCCAAGGTGTTCAACAGGTACGCAAGCGCGCCGCCCGCAGCCACCACCACCACCACTACCACCACCACAACCACCACCACCACGCCCACATCCCACACTCCGCTCACCACTACGTTTGGAACGGTATACATGTTTCTCATTACCTGAACCGACATTAAAACATATATCCTTATCAAACAATAGAAATGGACTAAGAAACATACTTTTTATGAAGGTCTTTCCGTTCTGCTGTCTTTAATGTTACCGAACACGTCGAATTTCAATAAAAACTTAACAAACAATAAATAAACAGTTGTTTAATAGTTTTTTTTTCAGAAAGTTCGATATAAGTGTGACCTAAGCTTGCCCCATGTTAGAGAATATAACTCTGGTTGTAGGTACCTATAATACAACAACTTTTTATTAAAATGAACGAATTCAGTTTTCCTTGTTACTAAAATCGATAACATGGTTTCTAAGAACAGATCTTCGTATGTCTTATAGTTTCAGACTTTCCCATACTCACCGATTTAAATGTTACACCCTGTATAACATACCGAGTCGGTTAATAAGTTCCATTACAAAGTTTTAGTCAAATAAAACTAACTTGTTTGTTTATGATTTATTATTTAATTACTTAATTAATTACATAACATAAAAAATTAAAGCTTAATTAATGTACATTTATAGGAACACATCCTTTTTTATTTAAGATTATAGTATCTCATATCTGTGTACGTTTAGAGACCCGTATTATATTTTTCAACGCAACTCAGTTGCAGCTCATGAAGCATTGCTGCAAATTGATGTGAAACCGGAAAGTCGATTTAATGCGACATGAAGATTGACCGTTGTAGGACAAGCGGATTTTTAGAATTCAAAGAACAAATACAAGTCCGTTCAATATGTCACGCAAATTTCTACTCTTATTTAAATAGAAATGCATATAGCTCGTACATCAAATTATTGCAATAGTCAATAATATGTTTCATTTTATTATATATAAATTAAAGTTTTGATTAATGCTCAAGTTTATAAAAAACACATTTTTTTTTAACTGTAATAAATCCCAGCAACAGATCTTACTCGTATTAACCGACAAGGTAATATTTCAGTAGTTTTTTAAATGCCAATTGCTTAAAAAATAGTTCATTTCACGTACGCGTATTTATAAGTAACGAAAACACTGTAACATATTATATTACACGTAAAGGTACTAATGCTAGATGATGATGTAGATTAATTATTGCAATGATACATTTTTGTTTTGCTACCGTGGATGCTAACTGGATTTGACGTGACTCCGCTTTGTCGATTGGTCGGTAAAGCTCGCCAATGAATCTAGTTGAGTTCGGTACTGGTTTGTTCCTGAGTAAAACGCCTTCAGAAGAAGCGCCTCACGACGTGGGCTCCGCCCCGGGGTACGTGCCCTTCCGCTCCGCTGGAACTGTTCTTCTCAATGTGCTACCTCGTCCTGTAAATGTCTGCCTTGCGGTACAACTAGACCACATCGCCATCCCCTATCGTTAATGCTCCTTACTTTAGGGTTCCGTAGCCTGCTAAAAAAATAACCTTTCAATAGTCATGGCCCTACTTAAACACCATCCTTGAGAAACATAAAAAATGTACCTAACCTGGATTAATTGTTTTGAAAGTATTTTGAGTAAATCAGACATCTTAAAATACTACACTAATTAAACCTGCCTATTACTCAACGTTAACCTGTTGTGTATTTTCAATTAGTCTTGCGAATGTGTGTGTGCAATTACTATTTACATGATTATTACTCGTTTGATTAAAAGTGACAACAAACGAATTGGTATTCACTTAAAACAACGGCTGCTTTTCAATTTAATTTTAAATGATTATTATATAAGATTCTAATTTAAAGCGTTTCAAGGTTAAAAGTGATTGTATTAAAAATAGTTCATTGTTGCAGAGGATAGACAGTACGCGATTTTCGGACGAGTCATATAGTGTACGAGTCCATAAATTGCACTTTCTACCGAGGCAGACATAGTACTTTCACAACTACTGAGAGGAAATAAAATAAAAATTCATATCCCAAACTCATGTGACATCACCGCCAATTTTACCATTGATAACTTTTTTTAAAATCTGGACCCATCCTCGTAGCCTTCGAGATTAATAAACTAACATGCGAGATGAAGATGTCTACTCCATATAAAATTGTATTTCTTTCGCCATATCTCCCATGTAATTACATCAAAAAAAAAACAGTGACATAGTTTTTAGTCTGTGTATATTTTAGCAATAATAAATCTAATATTTTACGACACAAAATGGTGTGTTCTGATTGGTCGATTTAATTTTTTCATTTTAAGGAGCTATGACACAAAAATTGATTGATTGATTTTCATTGGTTCTTAAAGTTGGACAACAATGTTCTCGACCAATCAGCAAATACGCCGACAAAACATTATTGGTCTGTCCTTATAAGTGACGTTTTGTCACCCTAAACAAGACCATCTATGGCCATATTTCCGTGCAGTGTTGTGAAAAATATATTAAATTAAAAAAGAACGTATCGCCTTACAAGTGAAATAGCTTAAATATCTTGGAAATATTATAAATACTGAATCCTGACATAGTCAGTACTTAATCGCAAGGATTGCATTATCAAAAGAAACATTTAATAGCAAAAAATACATTTTCACGTCTAAAGTATCCCAGAGAACACGAAAATGTTTTATAAAATCATACATGTTGAGTAAAGCACTATATGGGAGCAAGGCATGGATACAGAGGGACAGGAGAGTTTGAGATATGGTGCTGGAGAAGGATGGAAGGAATTAGTTGGACGGAAATGGTATCAAATCAAGAAGTATTGGCGAGAGTAAAGGAGAAAAGAAAGATATTAGAGATTAAAGAGAACGGAAGAGGAGGGATGATTGGCCATTTATTGAGGCACGACATGCAGAACAAAAACATTATAGAGGGAAAGACTTAATGTGGGAGAGGCAGAGGAAGACCAAAAAGAAGCTACATGGACTAAATCAAGGAGAAGGTGCATGTCGTGTCGTATAAAGAGGTCAAGGAGCTGGCAGAGAGGAGAAACGATTGGAAATTACTCCACCGACAAGATCAAAGCTCTTAACTTAAGAAAGAGAGAGAAGAAAATGTGGCTACTCTTAAATATTAATTCAAAATGCCGCGCTCACAGTCAGTAAATGACTATTAAAAAGTTCCTTAAAGACTATTTTACATTGTCTTCTGTCTGACTTTAAAATGTCTTTGAGTACGGCGGTTAGTAACCTAAAATCCGTGGTTTGAATGTAGGAGACGGACGGATACATGTGTAAAATAGGCGAAAATAACTATTTAGGATTTCATGATGGTGGGCAAGATTTTTGGGGAAGGTCGTTGTGAGAGCGATTCTCATGTCTTTTTTGAATGAAATGTAGATAGGTAGATAATCTTCTTCGAGTTTTTGGGAATGCAAATTTCGACTTTACTATTTAGAGAAGTCATGTCCGCCATCTTAACATCTAAAATAGACATTATTTTTTGAAATCTGGGGGCTTAATATGGCTGCGTTTATTGCGTGACAAACTGTGGATAAAACATCCGTCAGTTTCTGACACGTATATAAGCACGAAAGTTACAGATGCTTTATCCACATTTTGACACGCGATAAACGCAACCATACTATAATGCTTTCCCAAAAACTCAGAATACAGTAACAAAGACGACTTTATCAAAAAAAAAATGCTTTTGAAAGCTAAATTTCATGTCAATTTCGAAAACCTGGTAGCGAAAAACTCGAAAACATACCTACGACGATTGAAACAAAAACATGACCGTTATCTTGAACCTTAAATTTGACATCATTTTCGAATTAAGTAGGTATTCTTAAAAACCCATAAAATTCCTTGGAAATCACATACCATAAAAAGCTTTCGTCAATGTGGTCAACTGTGAACCCATTTTAAGGCATTTTATGGTTTTACGTTATTAAAGTTCACAACAAAACGAGACCAATTTGGTCTATTAAGACTTGATAACTTCTTCGATACAGCTGTTCATAGTTGTAGGGGTGAGTAAACAAAATAATATAAGGGTTTGTTAAATGACGACGCGCTGGCCTAGTTGGTAGTGACCCTGCCTATGAAGCTAGCAGTCCTGGGTTCAAATCCCGGTAAGGGCTGATATTTGTGTGATGAGCACAAGTATTTGTTTCTGAGTCTTGGATGTTTTCTATGTATTTAAGTATTTATTTCTTTATATAAGTATTTATATCGCTGTCTCGTACCCATAGTACAAGCCTAGAGCTTACTTTGGGACAAGTTTAATTCGTGTGAGATTGTCCCTTGATATTTGTTTATTATTATTTATAAATGAAATATAACAACAAATAAGCATTATAATTTATTAAAAACATTAACAGTAGTAATAATAGTGTACATGCGATAGCTCTTAAAAGGTCCTTCGGCTTTGTACTTCTCTCTCACTCGCACTCATACGATCTTATGCGACTTTAACCGACTTTATACGAACCCGAATGACTTTTTAAGAGCTATCTCTCTGTATACAATGTTCCGTGACACCTCATTGTATGCATTACTGGTAAGGGAGTATTATTATTAGATTGTTTTGTAAATCTTGCAGGAAAAAGCGTGGCACCTTTAATCATTTGAACCCAAAGCCCATCTAGAGGGGGCATATGGGTATGCGCTCTCTTTCGGTTACATTGTCTGTGGTAACCGCCGTACTCTAGAGACATTTAAGAGATAGTTAACCCAGTTAACTAGATCCTTTTTCAATGGATTTTTCCTTGTGTTTGAAATAGCATCACTTGACTTTATCGTAATTAACTGACTGACTGCGGCCGTTAATCATAATAACATTTGCAAGCGTCAAGCTAAAGTTTCCACTTGCCTTCAAATCTATACATTGTTAAAAACAGGTGTATCTTAATTGGTCATCGACGTCATCGTCGAGTAACGAGCAACAGTTTACATTATTAGATACACATCTCTTGGATGGAAAGCACTATTTAGTTCTTCATACACTGATGATGGATGTGGTTCATGATTTACATAAAAATGATAATAGATTAAGAAAAAGTAATGTTATAGGTTAGTTTAAGAGGCCACATACACATATGCTAAAGTCGATAGTGTTCTGCGATCTGGATCTCAATAACCATAGCTCCTATGTGCCTGTTCTTTGGGTATACTAAACATGATCATTTATCCTTAAAACTTTTAAACGCGAAAACACGATAAGAAACAAAAACCTCAATAAGTACGTAGTAAAAAAATTCAGACATGACACTTTTTCGCATGTCATTAGGTGAATCTTCGAAACCGATCTTTAATTATGATTTTTTATTGAATTGTTTAGTACTCTCGAGTTCATAAATAT
Organism: Acleris literana; assembly: GCA_946894065.1. Classification (NCBI taxonomy): domain Eukaryota; kingdom Metazoa; phylum Arthropoda; class Insecta; order Lepidoptera; family Tortricidae; genus Acleris; species Acleris literana. Next base: position 27,382,310 of record OX335668.1, on the reverse strand, counting down.
TTGTACATTTTAGTACCTTGTCAATTTAATGTCATGTTTAAACTGCCATATATGAATTTTCACAGGGATTAAAGTGTCAAAGAACTAAAGTGTACACATATTTATGAACTCGACTGTACATTTCTTAATACTGGTAAACAATTTCTTTTATTGAATAGTTGAGTACTTATAACTTCATAACCCTGGGTCCGTATTATGGTAGCCTTTATCGTGGTGGATAAAGCATTCGTCACTCTCGCACTTACATACTGGTTAAAAAGTGACATAATATGTTCTGTTCTATCCACGTTTATCCACATCGATAAACACCATCATAACAGGCCCGCTGGTAATAGTAGTTTACGTGACGGTTGCGTAATGACAGGCATTAGAACATGAGTGTGGTTTATGAAACCGGCCGCAAGGCGAGTTCCATAATAGATCACACGAGTGTTGTAATGCCAATTACGCAGAGTAGAGAGAGTCGTACAATACTTTATCTACACACATATTATAAGTACTCTAAGATGGGTTCAGAAGCCGAAAGGCAAATGACCAGCATTACCTTACCCGTGGTAGTAGGTGACAGGGATGACAGCTGTAACATAATATTAAAATTACGTTATCGAATATTGTAAGGTAATGAGACCCAAATTTGGAACCTCTTCCAAAATTAACAGCTGCCATCGCTGTCACCTACTACCACAGGTAATTCTGGTCATTGCATACGGGTTTTGAACGCATAATAGAGGACTTATGATATGAGTGTAGAAAAACTATTTTTTAAATGAATGTTGTGACTTTATACGAATTCGACGTTGCAATCAAGGCGTGCGCAAACTATCTCCATCTTAATTTCTTCGCGCGAAAGCACATTAGTCCATTCCTTTTAAGTAATTCTTGTGTGGACGTGGCAGCATATGTGGTCTCTCAAACATTTTGCTAAGTTAAAACTATTTAAGTTGAGATATGCGAGACTTGTTCATATAAAAAAGCTACGGAACCCTAGGAAGTGTGTTGCTGGTTATCTTACTTTAGTCGTGTTATATGATTATGAATGAGTCGTGACGTTTGATTCGAAAGGGTGAAGCTTCAATGTAGCACAGTGACGCTGTGGTCAATGTGGTCCTTCTTTTACATGTATCCTACACATTTTTCTATTAGAAAGCTATTTCACTGACTATGTTATGTTAGCAATTGTCAAATGCGACTTTGCGGTTTTTGATACATTTGTTTTACAAAATTGTTCGGGCTTATTTCCCCTGAATGAGGTTAATGTTGTGCTGAATGGCATGTTGTGTTTGTGTTAGGAAGATAATATAACTTAGAATCATGTGGATATTATTCCTGTCAAATTGAATCGTAAAATGTATATTATTCATAACGCACTGTAGACTGCTGTAGCCCATCATGTTAATATTCACTTAAAGGTATAAATTTCTATTTTTTTATTTATGTGTTCACATAAGGTTTTTTTCATCATCATGTGCATCTTTCTTAATGTTCCGTATGGTAAGAGCACTTGTAATTAATTATAGTGGCACATCTTTCTTCCTTTGTGTTATTGTGCATAGAGTTCGTAATCAGCATGTGTAGCTTGTGTTGGTGACGTGGCCGGCGACGACGAGCGCCTTGCCTGGGAACGTCGCGCGACCTACTTACTGTTTCTTCCCACATACTCAACATAATGCTCTGCTTTCCAAGTTTATTCTTACGTGGCCTATTTTAATGAAGCTAATAGGTACTTGCATTTAAACAATTATTTAGGTACATAACTATTTATTGTTTTCATTAAAATAAATATACACCCATATACCCATTTGAAAAAACCAATAACTGTAAAATAAAAGACGGACAAAACACAAAAACTTGATCGGTTTTAGGGTTCAACACTGATATAAAAATACTATAAAGCCATTCATTTTACATTTTCGTAATTTTAACTGCACAATTTTGATCGAGGATTAATATCAACAAGAAATATTGTTACTTATAAGCGCCCTGCTTGTCATTATCACAATTCCTAAGTATTTTAATTAATTCCTCTTTCGCTGTAATTTTAATCTGAAATACTCAAAGTCAGTGCTTGAATAATATTATATACCGGTGTGTATGTAAATAATGTGTTTATTATTTCAGTCGGTGAAGACGCGTCCCGCTACTTTATGTTTAAGTACATCCGCGCAATCGTGCAACATCGAATTAAGCGATGAGGCGGCCGTCGCTGACTGGAAAGAGTATAATTACTTCGATGAAGTTAACATTCCGGCTAACAATTTTAACGCGACATGTTACTAGTGTTGGTAACGACTCGAGTTTTTGAAGTCTACATTGTAAGAACTCGAGTCATATTTACGGAACTCTAAGCTAAAAAGACCCGAGTCTTTTTAGTCCTGAGTCGAGTCCTTTTTCGAGTCTTATCGAGTCCTGAAGTCACAACTCAAGTTTTAGAAAGGACTCAAGTCTTCATTATAGGACTCGAGTCTTTTTGATGAAAAAAAAGTATAAAAGATACGATTTTTAAAGTGATAACTTCTTTACGGAGGGTAAACCATTTCGTTACGTAACGCGCGTTACTAGACAGCCTGTCTGGCTTAACTTTCTCTCACGCAATACGGCAGAGCGGTAGTATTAAATTTTTAAACAATTTTTTAAATACAAAAAGACACGAATCGCATGGGATTTAAACCGCGGCACCATGGCGTCATAGACCTACCTCTCAGCCGTTAGGCCAATCGTAACCTACAAGTATGGACGAAATGGTAAACGGTATTTGATTATACCTGCTGACGTCACCCCGTATTGCGTTTCTAATGGCCTGTTGTTTGATCGGTAGTTAAACTAACTAATGGTCAAAAAACGTTACTAATGGTTAAAATCTCAAGGAAATGTGTAAATTTTCCATTCCTTTTTAGAATTTTAACAATTAGTTAGTTTAACTACTGATCAAAGAACAGGGCCTTGTATAAATACTGTTGACAGTGAGCATAATTATAACCTAAAACTATAACCGTTTTTGAAAGTGATTCGTTTACGTTATTTGTTACTGGTTCGTTTGTCTTGAAAATCGATATCTAAGAGCCCCTTGGGACTATGAATGCGAACCTGTAATCAGATTTTAAAAAAGTGGCCGCCATTTTGAACTTTTTTGTTACTGCTTCGATTATCTTGAAAATCGATATCCAAGTTCCGTCGGGACAATAAATGCAAACCCGTAATCAGATTTAAAAAAATTGGCCGTCATTTTGAAGTGGTAATTTCTTATTATCTTTGTCTGCCTGGCTTCCCTTTCTCTCACGCATATAGGCAGGCTCCTCCTCTCTCACTCTAACCACATATTACTATAGTCTACAGATACTTAGTCGCGAATCGAAAATGGGTGCATAACACGTACAGATTATTATCTAAGCCAGAGATTTAGATTAGTTATCACTTCTGTCGGGCGTCCCGAGATGCACACGTTTTTTTTAATAGTTTTTTTTTCATCTGTAGGTGTGTATCAACAAGACTCGAGTTCTATAATGAAGACTCACTTTTGAAGTTTCTTTTCAAATATATGAAAGATGACTACTTAATGAAATTGACACGATGTCGCATGCATGTTCCAAAAAGGTTTGAAATAAAAATAAAAATAAATACATGAAATGATTTTAAACAATAAGTAGGAACTAACTAAAACTTAAAACAAAACACTCGAGTCTTTATAAAAGACTCTAGTCTCTATAGAAAACTGAGACTCTATAGCAGACTACAGAAGACTCGAGTCTCTCCCAAGATTAAAAGAACTCGAGCTTCGATTCAATGACTACAGTCTAAAAAACTAAGTCGAGTCTTAGAATTGGAGACTCCAAGGACTTGAGTCTTTACCAACACTACATGTTACAGTGACAATGCGTTATTACATTATTCGATTGCATTGTTTTGGACCGTTGATGCGCCAAGCCTCACTACTTTTTAAACTTCTTGTAAATAATTTGAAGATTTTGCTATTGAATGCGGCTATATGGGTATTGTGTAAGTGGGAACATGTTGTTTAACATTCAAGGAAACGCTGAGAATATACCTCTACTTCCTTACACTTGGCATTAAACAATAACGGAGCCATAATAACTTACCTCTCTTCTCTGCGGGTATAGTTAGCTTGCGTCAAACATTCTGTTTGTTATCAAACTGTGTATGACGCTATTTGATGCGTAATCAAAAATTTGGAGGTAACGTATAAACAACATACCATACACATGCCTACACTCCATACCGGGGATCCCGGGTGCTAAGCCGAATCCTACAGGTAGAGTACTATTTGGTAATTTTAACCCAAAATATCCATTATGTATAATAGAGGGGATACTTATTAATTACTCGCATTAATTTTGCACATATCGACGGTAAAAAGCGTAAACGCTGTAACCCACAATGTACCTAAAAATTTTTTTTGCATATTCGGAATCAGATTTTTTTTCTGCGTCGAATGGTCCGGGTCTCGTGGCTCTACGACGATTAGAAAATTCTGTACAGCGTTGAAATTGTATGTACTTTTTTGACATATAGCAAAATTAATTGCTGTAAGCCGCCAAAAAACAGGTCTTTATTTTGCATTTGCATTTACACCAATTCATATTTTACAAATTTTTCGAGTCCAGTAGGTTACTGCGTGCGTAAAACCATTTCCACTGTCATTTACAGCGTTTACGCGTATTGAAAAAAAAAGTGACACTACACTTACTACGTTTTCTGTAAAATATATTTAGATGATAGTGACTTACTACGTTTTAATCAGACACCATAATGTGAATACTCACAAGTTACACCAAATATGAAGTAATACGCAAAAATATTACTGACCTTTACCTCATTTCTTAAACGATTGCTTATTATTGGTCGCTTGAGTTTACCGTATTTTAAATACGCGCTCATGCTGTATGGGTAACGGCTTACCGCCCCGATCAGTCAGTCTGAGACCGCCGTGGGATCAAGTTGTGTGTGGTGTAACGGTCTTTCACCGCGTGACAGCAAAAGTTTAAAATGTAATTATATCTATTTTAATAGTAAACCAGTGCAAATAATGTGAATAGTTAATACTATACTAATGAATTCTTATTTCATTTAAATAGTAACTACTTAGTATGATAAATTCTGAGAATTAAGTGTTGCTTTACATAATTATAAGTAATTAAAACTACTTTACGAATTTTAACAATACTTTGATAATAGTTATTAGTTTGAAGAAACGCTAGTATAGTGTCTTAAACTTTTCAGTTTGTTAAACATTGATGTTTTTAATTTTAATTGACTTTATTTCATGAGTAAGTTAACTTGTGATATTTAATTTATCATAATAATATACTTCTTTTATACGAAGTGTTTGTCATCATCATCATGTCAGCCGAAAGACGTCCACTGCTGGACATAGGCCTCCCCCAAGGCTCTCCACTAAGACCGATCTTGTGCTTTTCGCATCCACCGCGTTCCCGCGATCTTTACAAGGTCGTCACTCCATCTTGTTGGAGGCCTACCTACAGCTCGTCTCCCGGTCCGCGGACGCCACTCAAGAACCTTTTGACCCCATCGGCCATCAGTCCTGCGAGCAATGTGCCCCGCCCACTGCCACTTAAGTTTGGCTATTCTTCGGGCTATGTCGGTAACCTTAGTTCTACTGCGGATATCATCATTTCTGATTCTATCACGCAGAGAAACCCCGAGCATAGCCCTCTCCATAGCCCTCTGAGTGACTTTGAGCTTCCTTATAAGGCCCATTGTTAGCGCCCACGTCTCAGATCCGTAAGTCATCACTGGCAACACACACTGGTCAAAGACTTTTGACTTCAGACACTGCGGTAATTTGGACGAAAAGGTGCTACGAAGCTTCCCGAACGCTGCCCATCCGATTCGGATTCGACGAGTGACCTCTTTCTCAAAGTTGGACCTACCTAACTGGACCGTTTGTCCCAGGTAAATATAGTCGTCAACAACATCGAGCGCAGAGCCTCCGACTATCACGGGAGTTGGCGCGACATGGACGTTGGACATGACTTTCGTCTTGTCCATGTTCATCCTCAAGCCAACTCGGTCGGAAACTCCACTGAGGTCAGCGAGCATTGCACTGAGGTCCTCCATGGTCTCAGCCATGACTACGATATCGTCAGCGAATCGAAGGTGAGTGATGTACTCGCCATTTATGTTGATGCCTCGTCGTTTCCAGTCCAGACCCTTAAAAGCATCCTCCAATGCAGCGGTGAACAGCTTCGGAGAGATCACATCTCCTTGTCTGACTCCCCGCTGCAGAGGAATAGGCTTCGTGCTCTGGTCCTGTAGTCGGACGGACATAGTGGCGTTTTCGTACAGACACTTTAACACTTCGATATATCGGTAGTCAACTTGGCACCGCTGGAGAGACTGTAGTACAGCCCAGGTCTCGATCGAATCGAAGGCTTTCTCGTAGTCCACAAATGCAAGGCAAAGGGGGAGGTTATACTCTTCGGTCTTCTGTATAACCTGCCGCAACGCATGTATGTGGTCTACGGTACTATAGCCTTTTCGGAAACCGGCTTGTTCGGGAGGCTGAAAATCGTCAAACCTGCGCGCGAGACGATTTGTGATGACCCTCGAAAACAGCTTGTAAACATGGCTCAGAAGTGAGATGGGTCTATAGTTCTTCAACAAAGTTTTATCACCTTTCTTGAAGAAGAGAACCACCACACTTCTGTTCCATGCTTTCGGCGTTCTCCCTTCGTGGAGGACGGAGCTGAACAGCGTCTGAAGGGCCCTAAGGGTGGGTTTACCACCCGCCTTCAGGAGTTAGGCTGTAATTCCATCCTCACCTGGGGCTTTGCCATTCTTAAGCTGTTTGAGGGCCATACTAATCTCGTACAGGCTGACGTCGGGGAGATCTTCGGTATAGTGTCGGGTTAATCTAGCCCTCGGGTCTTTAGCTCGATTTGCGACGGGTGTTCGGGTTATCGTGTACAGCTGTCCATAAAACTTCTCAACTTCCGCCAATAGCTCAGGTTTGGATGAAATGACTCTGCCGTCGTCGGTCTTCAGCTTCCCGTGTGGTTCCCGGATTAGAATAGTGCCACTCCATGTCTTCCCGTGGATGTCGTAAGAGACGACTAAGGGAATAAAGGCTTGTAGTACTGTTAGGCGATGGGCTTGCAACCTGTCACTAATACGCTGGTAAACATCTTAGCCTTGATTGTGCAAAATGTGGTTACAGAATTATCAACAAGTTTTTAGAGTTGTTGGTAATTCTGTAGCTCTGCCTACCCCACTCTGGGAACGAAGGCGTGAGTTTATGTATGTATGTATGTTCGGATGTTTATATCTAATGGAGGATTGAGAATATATTTACATACACATACAAACACATTCGTATTAATTAATTCTTTAGGATGACATTTAAAAAAAGGATTAATAAATGTTATCTAATATTTACGTCGTTTTAATATCAATAACCTTTTTTGACATCTATCATTGAATACAATTATGATTTTTTTAAACTGCAGGCACTGCAGCATAACATCAATTTAGGCAGTGCTCAACATTTAAAGAATGGTGGTTACATCACTTACGCTTATTAGAAATCACACTGATTATTACCTTTCCATACATTTAACAAAATCATTAACAGCGTTTTATCGTATTGAAAAAAAAAGTCAGGTTGCTGTAACCGACACTAGAAAGAAACCTAGTCACTTCTGGTACACGACAGGCATATGATCTAATAGGGAATTTGAAAATACGTATGTAGTATAAAAATGGCACCGATCGCTCAAATAAAAAAAAAGATATGATTTTTTTTGTAAAATTTCAAAAGTTTTTTGGCTCTGGTGTAAAGTTTGATTTTGCGGGTTACAGCGTTTACGCTTTTTACCGTCGATATGTTTGGTTATTCTAAATTTAGTTGATTTAGCCTCGAGATAAATTGCAGGAAAAATAATAATTTTAAGTTTTTCTATCCCAGTAGCATTAGGTAAGTACATATCAGGAAAGGAAATTTGTATTAGATAAACAGCCTTATCGGATGCCAAACGAAGACTTAGTTACAACGACTATCGACTGTCTTGAACTTTCGCGATCACTAAAAGTTTTATAAAATGTTTTATTATTTAGAGGATTGTAGGTATATATTGTCTGCCATAAAATTAAAGTTCAGTTTTTTACGGTCCGTAACGTTTTTCATCACATTTGTCGAAGGTCATAAAAAATATATTTATAACTTTAATATTCTAATAAACTACATTTCATATTGTTAAAAGAAAGTGGGTATATAAAAAACCTAACCTAACCTAAGTTCTCGTTTACGGAGACGCGGAGCGCGTGGCGTGCGGCTTCGCGTCACGCGACGCCTAGGGCGTTTTTTCCGTTACAAGAGAGGCGGCGCGTGCAGCGGACCCCGTCATCACAAACACAAACATATGGCAATGTACGGTGTTGTTTATGAAGATGCAGGGCCTGATGCGGTGCGTGGTGCGGGGCGTAGAGAGTAGCTGTGCCCGCCGCTGCATCCGCGGCGGACTCTCGAGCGTGTAGCGGAGCGCGCGGCGGGTCGGAACAAGACTGTCAGAAGGTTCCGCCGTGGTCGCCGACGCGGGCCTCGCTGCAGGCGCATTGGCGGGAACCGCCGTTATCGCCACCCTTGAAATACCTGCGTGCAACGCGGCGATGCCATCCGCGGGCTCCGCCGCAAGCAAAGCTGTATTTGAAGCAAACGCGTGTAAAACCGCTTCTCCGTAGACGCTTTTGTACAACGCCATATGTTTGAATTTAGTGCAGACGACGCCGCCCAACGCTACGTGCGATGCCCCGCGTTATCGTAAACAAGCCCTAAGGCGGGAGCGTATACTCCAAGATCCCAGTCACCCCAGACTTACGTAAATTTAGGAAAGATGAAATTTTTAGGATCGGTAATATAACATAAACTTAGAAAGGAATGGATACTCGCTAAACTGAAAGCGGGGCTGTTTTATAGGTAACAGGTATCAAAGGTGGAAAAAACCATGCTAACTTACGTCAAAGTAGGAAGGCCGGTTTTTACATATGTCATATATGATATTGTTATAAACAAACATATACAGTTGCCAGACACTTCCTGGGGGCCATTACTTTTGACAGACACTTTAAAAGTCGTAAAAAAATGTGGGAACTTACGTCATTTTAGCAAGGCTGAATTTTATATATATTATGAAGTCTAATATTTTAAACTATTTTCTAATGAGCCAGACAAATCTGACGGGCCAAACATCCTCCAAGACTCCTAAAAAAATCCGCTGTAAGAGGAAGCGCGAGAGCATTAGAGCATTATTCAAGCGAATAAGTACAAGTGAGATTCACTCTGGCTCGTGAATATCTCTCTTACAACTCGTGACTACTCTTGATTTAGTAATCTAGTGCAGTCACCATGAATATATTCAACAATAAACACAATATATCTTAGCCCTATTCATTTTTAGAAATATATGTCTCGTCAACACATCTAAGCACAGCAAAGTTGTGAGATGACATTGACTATCTATTGACGTAAATAATTTATTATCAGTATAAGTATTACACCTCTGTTGAAAAAGGTTTAACTCAAGAGCGTTTATGCACTGCCCTGCAACCCGAAACATTAGGAAAGTAAAATAGCAACCATAGTGTTTTTGTTGTACTGATAATGGTTAATGTGTGCAAGTATTTAATAAACATCATTATAAGATAATACAAAAAGTCTTAACATACTAAATATAAATAAAATAACCCTTGCAGTTCACCCGCCTGAGGCATGGTCCCTATTATGCTTGACATTTCTGATGACTGTAAATTTCTGTTTTATTATTTGGTCGACTGGTAGAGAATGCCATTAGGCATTAGATCCGCCATTTGTACTTATTTCTGTGCAAAATTAATAATGACAATGATTATCATAGATCCCAAAAAAAACATGTTAGATTGTACTCAAAAAAATGGTATAGGTACATATAAAACTAATTGTACAGAAAAAGTAAGAATATCGATATCGAAATCATAATTTTTTACATATCCCTAAGAACTTGACAGCTACCAATTTGCAACTCCGATAGCGGGGTCTATTTATAACAATATCATATATGACATTCTAAAAACCAGCCTTCCTACTTTGACGTAAGTTAGCATGGTTTTTTTAACCGACTTCAAAAAAGGAGGTTCTCAGTTTGACCTGTATGTATTTATGTATGTATGTATGTATGTATGTATGTATGTATGTATGTATGTATGTATGTTTGTTTGTTCGCGATTATCTCACGTTTTTCTGAACTGATTTTGATGCGGTTTTCAGAAAAGTATTTGTAACACTAAGGAGAAGGTTTTAGTATTTTAACCGACTTAAAAAAAAGGAGTTCTCAGTTTGACTGATTTGATTTGATGTCTCCGTCAATTATGATCCGATTTCAAAATTTTCTTTTTAGTTTGATAGAGTATACTTCCGAGGTGGTCCCATTGTCACCAAATTGTAATCTTATGAGGGGATCCATGAGAAATTCAGAGAACTCCTCAAAAATTGTAGGCATAGATATAGCAATTTCAGTATTTTTTGTAAGAAGTCCAGCATTTGCATTCAGAAAGCATCATTTGGTGAAGTGGAACTGATAATGAAGACCACAGATGGCCAACGGAACTCCTCAACGTTACCTATTTCAAGGGTGGCGATAAGATATCTCGATTAAGATAGTTGAGCAACTATAATGTAGAACATTTAATTGTTAAAATATGACTATGACTTTCCTGCGGCGTTACTTCCGGTGAACTTGAAATGTCTTAAAGTTTCATATCAACTAAGAAGTGGGACTACATAACAGCTTATTATGATCACTAAAAAATATAAAATAAAATAAATGTTTAAAAAACAAAAAACCACCACAGTCGGCTTTTGGTTAAAAATATTGTGAGTTGCCGACTTCAGTTGGACTGACCTATAGGTACCTACATTTTAAAAGAAGTCGCGTTTTTATGCGTTTTTGAAGGCGGTTTTTTTTTTAAACATTTATTTTATTTCCACCTTTGATACCTGTTAACTATAAAACGGCCCCGCTTTCAGCTTAGCGTGTATCCATTCATTTCTAAGTTTATATTATGCTACAGATCCTAAAAATTTCATCTTTCCTAAAATTACGTAAGTCTGAGGTGACTGGGATCTCACAAGTAGCGTAGCGAACTTCTGAACACAAACCTAACAGAGTCGGTTGTGCATATACCACACTTGTTTGCTCGCTGCGCTCGCTCACTTCACTGAAGCTTTAGGCGATGAAATAGTATGAATAAAAATAATTATTTCTTAAGATTATATGCCCTAAAATAATTCTGAATATATAATATATATAATATGCCTTTGAATATTATAGATATCAAATTTTTAGGTAACTTCAAAATATTATAATGCTTAACATTATGGATGATTAACGTTAAAAATTAAGCGTTATACTTTCCGATTTTTATGACTATCGATACTTATGAGCAGAGGTCGGAATTTTCTTGGCAAAACATAAGCCTAGTAACTGTTAGAAACTTTTTTATCGATATCGAGTATTAATAATTTATTATATAAAAAAAAGTCGAGCCGATATTTTTACATTATTTTATAATCATTCGTGACAGTTAACTTAAAATATGCAAAAGAAGTGGTAAGTTACGGGATTATTTTATATGTGTTATTCCATCTAAACCTTAACTAATACTTCATCATAAAGAGGTAAAACTTTTAATGAAGTGACTATACCACCTCATTGAAAATAATAGACACTTCAGAAAATGAGTACTCTATAAGACATTGAATGTCATCTCATTACGTCTACTCCCAGAGAATGTTGAGAAATTAATGATTATCTACTCTTATTAAGTACTATTACAAAGCAAATAAAATGTCATGTGCTGCTGTGTGTACTAGAGTTGCGCAAAATTTATCATTTTACGAATAACCGATAAGATAAACTAAATCATTCGTTATTTGAAATAACCAAATAATCAGTCATTTGTTATTTTGAATTTATCTAGATGAGCTTTATTCTTATCTAGATAAATTAGTTGGCCTTTTAAATAAAAGATGAATGTTAGTAGTACAGTCATCTAGGGCTAAAACTTCTCGGGCACAATAAAAATAATCTACAACAAAAGTAATGAATGCTTTGGAAATAAATATGCGAAATATAAATATATGTGACCTTTTTAGGGTTCCGTGACAGTATAAATATAGCTAAAGCAGTAAAGAAACTACGAGCAAATGTTCGAAACGACGCACTCACACAGACGAAGCCTCTACGAGACCGCTAAGCGGACATGGCAGTGACATGGACATGTACATGTAATGTACTTACATGTAAAGTGGGGATTCAAATTCAAATTCAAATTCTTTTTTTTTACATTACGATTTTACGAGCAATTTTAGTGTGATGAATGTTTGACCCGTGAAATTCTATATAAATTTATTTATCTAAGCTTACTTCAATAACAAAAGAGGTTCGTTATCTTCATCTAGATGATTTATTTAAATAAAAGAGTTGACAACACCATTATTAGACATTGACGTTATCTTCGAATAAATTATTTTCAAATTATTTTATTTAAGATAATTATCTAGATAAGAAATTATTTCAATAACGTCCAACTCTGGTGTGTACTGACCTGGACCTCGAAAAAGAAATTGCATCTGTCTCTATATATTTTATTCACACCTCACGTATTTTTTTTTAATTAAATATTTTTTTGTATTTAGTGGACCGTTTTTTCTTTTATAACACAACTATCGATATCGATAAAAAAAGTTTCTAACACTAGCAAGATTGCGACAGTCTTATGTTTTGCCATGAAAATTCCGACCTTTGCTTATGAGCATAAATAATATGGAAATCAATTTCTGACTTTCGGGATTCGATACAAATTTATGGGTAACAAAGGTATCCCTAAATGGGATTTCTAAATAGGTTAAAAAACATAGGAAACTGTTATGATGATCTTGCAGGGCAAATAAACGTTCTTAACATTCGTGTTACTATGTTTCTTATGTGGCCATATATGTAATAGGGCGGGTCTCAAAATTCAAGTACATTCAGGTTTTTGTTGTATCTTTACATTTTTGAGAACATACTCTTTCGGCATGTTTTCAACCTTTTTTGTAGATGCTGATGCTGGTGTTCGTGGCGTTGTGTCACGTTTGATGAATTAATATTATATGTAGTTAAATGTGCAATGTGTGTGGTGCGCAGGCGCAGCTCGCTGGGTGGGTTCGGGCGCGCGCCGAGCAAGCCGCCGGTGAGCGGGCCGGCGCCGCCGCGCCTCGACTACCGCAGCATGGTCTCCGTCGACGACATGCCGGGACTCTTCGCCTCCTTCGACAGTCAGTTCACCTTCCACTGGTTATCGCTATTCTAAACCACTAGAATCTAATCAGAATTTGAGCCTTGGGATATAGCCGGCGCATTTAGAGCTAGAAAGTAAGGCTTTTCATGACATAATCCGGGACTTATTCGTTCCAAGAATTAAGGCAAAACACATCTGTATTGGACAAATACCACAAGGCCTTAAAAGGGCGAGCTGTTTCCAATCCATGAAAATGCGCCTAATCACTCAAATTGACGATGCAAGGTTGCGTCAATGCACGTAACATTAAGTGGAATGAAAACATTGTTAGGATTCACTGAGCCCTAAGCTATCCCGGGTGAAATTATCGTGGTCACGTATTTGTGTCACTGGCATAGGAGTACGAATTACATGGACACAAATACGTGTCAACTGGCATAGTTTATAGGTAAAATATTAAAATGCGTTTATTTTTATTTTGCGGCGTCAGTCGTCTTTCTAACGTGTAGTCGAATGGTGCTAGTGCTGGAAAAAATACTGCAAAATATATGAAAATTTTGAGAACCGCCGATTTGTGTCAAAAAATGACAGATTTGTGTCATCGGCATTGTATAAGGGTAATTTTTATGAAATCTAAAAAACTTACAGATTTTAAAACCAAAGTGGAATTCGATTAATATTTCAATAACATAATTCAAAAAAAAAAAATGGAAATTTGTAGAGAAATAAGGCTTGAAAATAAAAACACAACATATGTGTCACCGGCATAGGAGTCAGAATTTTTTGATCACAGACGTTGTGTGTGTGTGTGTGTGTGGTGTGTGTTGTGTTGTGGCAGCATACTTACCGCATAGATTTATTGCAAATGTGACTTAAAGAATTTTAGTTTATCAGCAAACCCAATCTTAACATCGTACATTACATAATAGATAGTTATTTATGCAACTATCCCATAATTAAGACTTTTGTGATACGTATAAGGTGGAGTTAATATTGACACCGATTTAACAAGAACCTAATATCAGATCTCTGACAGGCATTCCATACAGCAAAGCCGTCCTGACGCTAATAAGTAACAAGTCGAGTTTTAATTGTGATGTTGTCGCAGAGCTAATCCCGCGGCCGGCGCGGCCAAGCGACGACCCGCCGCTGTACCTGCGGCTGCGCATGGGTAAGCCGGCGGGCCGCCCGCTGCCGCGCACCACGCCTCTCATGTCCTACGGCCGCAAGCGCATGAAGCCCGAGTACTGGTTCGGCGTGCCTCGGAACAGGTCAGCATTATCTACTGTATGCTCAAGCAATCTGACTGCCCGAGGGAAAAACAAAGTAGCCATAGTAAAAATAACGTTATAATAATTAAATGACATACTAAATGATATTATAGTTTTTAACATACGCCAAATGTCTCTTAATATGCTCTTAAATACATATAACCTCAAAAGGCGATTTAAAAAAGATTAAAACTAAAAAAAAAAAAAAAATTAATTAAAAAGTTTGAGTCTCGGATATTTTTTAACCATACACATCCTTACCAAGCCATGCCAAGCCATCCGTTAGATCAAATTTCGGTCAGAAATGTCAAAACTTGTATGAAATTACAAAAAATTTACCTGACATTTTTACTTACGGGCCTTTGTAAAACCGGCCCTTAGTAGCTAACTTATACGAGTTTGTTTACTATCGGATTATGCGAGATTATTAACTACATACATCTACACTATAATATAATAATAATAATAATAGAAGAACCAATGGGGCCTATTACCATCTGCCCCGAAGACGTCAGTTGTGCAATTCGACGGACGGATTGTACAACTTCTGGATTAAATGGTTCAAAGCCTAACATGAATGTTTAGCAACGCAATTCCAAAATTCCCTTGAGCTTGGTTCCTTGCCACCTTTATTAACAACTGGTGTCACCTTCCTGCTCCACAAGTCTGGTAGTACCACGGAACCAAAAACTACCGACCCATAACATGCTTGCCTACCATCTACAAGCTCCTTAAATCCATTTTGAGCACAAAATTAAATGCACATTTTATTGCAAATAATGTTTTGGCCACTGCTCAAAATGGATGTAAGGTTGGGTCCCGCGGTACTAAGGAGCTCCTCCTCATAGACATGGCCATTTGCCAGCAAGTCAGACGAAGCAAGGTGGCCCTTTCGGCTGCTTGGATTGACTACGAGAAGGCTTATGACTCGGTGCCTCACTCATGACTCGAAAGGATCTTAGAGTTGTATAAAGTTGATGCAACTTTGAGGTCCTTTTTAGGTGTGTGTATGAGGCAGTGGGTCACAGTCCTTCGTCAACCAGGTGCTCGAGATGTCCCCTCTGATTCGCCTAGCTTGATAAAGATTGAAAGAGGCATCTTCCAGGGTGACAGTCTGAGTCCTTTGTGCTTTTGCCTAGCCTTGAATCCCCTCAGCTCTATGCTGACGGATTCTGGGCTTGGCTATCGACTTCGTAGAGAAGCTGAAGTCATTTCTCACTTATTGTTCATGGATGACCTCAAACTGTTTGCATCGAAGCGCCAAGATCTTATCGCATTATTGAAAATCACACAAGAGTTCAGTAATGCGATCACGATGGAATTCGGTGTAGATAAGTGTGCGTATTTGTCTGTATGTACACACGGGCAATCCGTCTTGAGGCTGTAACTGATCTCACAGCGCACGCATTTATAGCAGCTTTCAGGAGGTTCGTGGCTCGACGAGGTCATTGGGCACATATATGGAGTGACAACGGGACCAACTTCATTGGCGCTGATAAAGAGTTAAAGGAGATGTTCACAAAGGGTACAAGAAACGTAATTAATGAAATTGCTGCACTCCTAGCTAATGACGGTACCACTTGGCACTTTATCCCTCCAAGATCGCCGAACTTTGGTGGATTATGGGAGGCTGGAGTTCGTTCAGCGAAGCGCCATATTGCGAGAATCAACGGGACCACAAAATTAATCTATGAAGAAATGGCAACATTACTGGCACAAACCTGTCTCAATTCTCGCCCACTATGTCAATTGGATGAGACGGTAGACACTCTGGAAGCCCTTACACCAGGTCATTTTCTCATTGGGAAAACCTTTAATCAGTATCCCGGATAAAGATTGAATATCCTGAATAAAGGTAACATACATTTGTTAACTCGGTGGCAACTTATTCAAACCCAAATGCACGATTTTTGGAGAAAATGGAAGTCCGAGTATCTCAACACACTTCAACAAAGACGTAAATGGCATGATATTGTCCCGTCGCCCAGGGTTGGGGATATGGTGATTATCAAGGAGGAAGAACTACCGCCCGCAAAATGGCTGCTGGGAATAATCGCAGAACTGCATCCCGGCACGGACCAATTGGAACGCGTGGTGTCAGTGCGATGCAAGGGCGACAATATCTTAAAGAGACCCCTGTCAAAATTAATATTGTTACCTAAAAACCCAGATGTGTGATTTGATTAATAGGCTGTGGTGGGCGGTTAAAATCATTTGCTTTGTTTTTACAACTTATAAATACATGTTTTTAATATAATGGTTCTACAAACTATTGCTCTCCTTTGCGATTAAGTCGTTTAGTATAGTACCTTATACAAACCGAATATATATACACTGTTTGTTTAACCATGTAAACAGCGGACGAGCTAGTGTCGCTAATTATAGTATTCGAGCGACCCGCCCTCGCTTCGCTTCGGTTAATATAACCCAAGTTCATCTGGAATAATATAGGTACTTTTCAAATTATAGATAGGTGCATATGCATAGAGGTTTTATTTTATGACGATTTTAGAAAGACGTCCTATCTGACACTTTTTGCGAAATTGAGTTTTTATTCCGTAGTAAAATTATAAACTTAAAAATGGCTACTGTGAGTCAATCTTAGGAGATAGATATTGACATAGGACTTCTCTAGGTTTTTTAAAGAACTACAATAATTCTTAAGAACATTATTTTGACACATCTCTTAAGGTTTAGCCAGCGTAAGCTATGTAAGGGCCCGAAAAACGACTTTTGACGACTTGGTAGGAAAACATTGAGTTTTCTCAACTATATTAAAACTTAATTAGGATGAAATGTACTTACCTGTAAACCATCTAGTATAAATTCTCTAAATGACAGTGAAAACCGTATCATAATCCGTTGCGTGGTTTAGGAGTTAAGCGGAGAAACAGGCAGACAGGCGCGAAGCGACTTTAACTTATACTATTTAGAGAAGAGATGCATGGTTTCGGTTAATTTTAATTAAATGTAATAGATCTCTCATCATCACATACACTCTTGAAAGTGAAAAGAAAGAAGTGGTTTCTGCCTACCCATCTTTGAAACAGGCGTGATTTAATGTACCTATGTATGTATGTATGTACACGTACTCTTTGATGCTCTGCTGAGCGATATAGGCGTGATTTTACACTCATTTACACAATATACAGGAACCATTAGCAAAATCTGTTTTAGATAAAACCGATTGAAGTCACTTTGAGAGTTGTTTCTTAAATTTCAATTTCGATAAATTATTACTTACACTAATGATAACTTTTGAATGGTATCTCCGATTTGAAAAATTCAAATCTAATTTACAGGTACTGATATAGTTTTGAAAACGAAGTAATTTATTTGGATAAGGAATCATACCAAGGTACGAATAATAGGGCCTAGTTAGTACCGGCGTTACTATTGCATATCTAAACATGAAAAAGTAGTTATTCTGACATAACTGTAATAGTTAGACATATGGTATCCCGGACTTTTTTGTAGATATTGATATCCTCTATAAAACTGTAGTACGTTACTTTGCTCTATTGTCAATAGTTTCCGCAGCGTACGCGATATAAGGATTATTTTGGTATTTTTTTTCACACCTTGGTTTACATTATCGAAGTTTTTATACGGAACCCTAACTTTTTTGAAAATATTCTATAGCCTATGTTTATCAGGGATAATGTATAATTCTAATGGTGAAAGAATTTTCCAAATCGGTGTAGTAGTTTCGGAGCCTACTCAGTTTAAACAAACAAACAAACAAACAATCAAAAAATCAAATCTTTCCTCTTTATTATTATTATTATTTTAGATATTTATTTAATTTTCTGTATTCAAATATAAAAGTAAAATAACAATACTAATACAAAAAAATAGACATTATAAAAAACCTAACCTACGAGTGCCGCCGGCAGCGGGGCAGGTCTCAAGCTACCGGTGGTTAGGGCTGCAGAGAGAGTAACCTCCTCACAATACGTGCCGTGTCGAGGAGTACTGCCTTCTGTATCTGGCCCTTGATCCAGCCATCTAGCGAGAGTCTCTTGAGGTGTTGGTCGAGACTCTTCGCTATAAGACCGTTTGCCGAAACAACTATCGGTACAATGATCGTCGAGTCAACATCCCACATGGCGGTCACCTCGTGAGCGAGTCAAGGTACTTGCTGAGTTTGTCCTTCTCGGCCTTCACAAGGTTCTCGTCATGCGGGATGGTGATGTCAACGAGCACTGCCCGGCGTTGAGATCGATCTGTCAACACGATATCAGGCTTATTCGCAACAATAGTCCTGTCCGTGATGACAGATCGATCCCAATAGAGCGTAGCACGACCATTTTCGAGAACTGGCGCCGGTGCGTACTTATAGTACGGCACTTCAGACTCAACAAGACCATATTGAAGAGCAAGTTGCTGATGGATGATCCTGGCTACGAGGTTATGTCTGTGCAAGTACTCGCCGTTGGCCAAATGCGAACAACCGGAAATTATATGTCTGAGGGACTCGCCCGGGCAACGGCATGCTCGACAAATGTCAACCGTGCCATCCCTCAGAATATATTTCCGGTAATTGTTCGTCATTATGACCTCGTCAGCAATTGCACAGACAAAACCTTCGGTGTCCCCAAAGAGGTCACCAAATCGTAGCCAGTTCACAGACGCTAAAAAGTCGTAGGCCTTGTTAGGGCCCGGTAGAAGCGTCCGTGTAGCTCCTTGCTCTTCCATACGTTCTTGCGGTCTTCAGTGATCAACACCGTTGGTTTGCGCCAGTTCTCGTTTGCCAAGGAAAGAGGCGTGAGGCTCTTGTCTACTGCAACCACTGCAACCACATCGCGATGCATCCCACACTCATTGCTAAGGAAATAATCCCTGAGATTGCACACCTCGCGGTTGTGGAGATTCTTAGCATTTAACATGCCTCGACCTCCACATTTCCTCGGGATGTGTAATCTCATAACAGACGAGCGTGGGTGAAACATGCGATGTGATTTAAGCAGTAGATGGACCCTCCTATCCAGGGCGTCCAGCTCAGTCTGAGTCCACCTTAGTATGCCAAAGGAGTATGTGAACAGCGGCATCACCCAGCCATTGAAGGCGCGCACCTTATTGCCACCCGACAAAAGACTATTAAGAACTTTTTCATCACACTTGCTCGTAAATAGTACTCTAATATGCTAGAAAAATCGACCGTAAATCCAAAATAATACCCGCGGGCCTTTTTTTTACCATTACGCCCTATCTTGCGTAATAGCTTTTCTTTTAAATATAATACGTGGACTTAAACTATCATAATACGCCAGGAACCCAATTCTTGTGCCATTCGATATGAAGTTTCATTCGAGATGAAATGTCAGTTGCATACAATTTTCTATTAATCTATTAATCTCGACTGCCACTAGAATCGGACTCCTGAACACGTTTGACATTATCTGTGGTAAGTCATAGACAATGATGTAATCTGCCCCTAATTTATAAATACTGAATATAAACTGTGTGATTCCAAAATAATAATTGAAAGGCTGCACATATGTGCACATATTAAAATTTATATATCAATAAAAAACATGTCATCATCATAAAAAATGGATAATGCGACTACGCCGGACATCGCCAACGCGGCTAAAATTATTAGTGACAATCGTAAGTTAAAAATATGATGTTTTGTCTGATTTTATTTCGTTTCCATTAAACATTGTATGTTACACGGGTGGTAAATGAAATACAAAGCTCGAGTCATTAAAGCCCTCAGCCGTCGGCTTCGGGCTTCTAACAGACTCGTTTGTAATTCTGTCTTTACCACCCTAAATACACATTGTACTATTATCAAGCGGCAGAAGAAGCGCTCCTTCACTGACTGCTTGACATCGCCGTCCACAATACCCAAAGACTGTGACATACCAAGATATTTGTAGGTTTCAACTTCGGAGAGAGATCTGAGAGTCATTGTCTCAGAAAGCTTCAAATTCGACGAATTTACAACTTTCCCTCGTTGAACATGCATGACCGCACACTTATCTACACCGAATTCCATCGTGATCGCATTACTGAACTCTTGTGTGATTTTCAATAATGCGATAAGATCTTGGCGCTTCGATGCAAACAGTTTGAGGTCATCCATGAACAATAAGTGAGAAATGACTTCAGCTTCTCTACGAAGTCGATAGCCAAGCCCAGAATCCGTCAGCATAGAGCTGAGGGGTTTCAAGGCTAGGCAAAAGCACAAAGGACTCAGACTGTCACCCTGGAAGATGCCTCTTTCAATCTTTATCAAGCTAGGCGAATCAGAGGGGACATCTCGAGCACCTGGTTGACGAAGGACTGTGACCCACTGCCTCATACACACACCTAAAAAGGACCTCAAAGTTGCATCAACTTTATACAACTCTAAGATCCTTTCGAGTCATGAGTGAGGCACCGAGTCATAAGCCTTCTCGTAGTCAATCCAAGCAGCCGAAAGGGCCACCTTGCTTCGTCTGACTTGCTGGCAAATGGCCATGTCTATGAGGAGGAGCTCCTTAGTACCGCGGGACCCAACCTTACATCCATTTTGAGCAGTGGCCAAAACATTATTTGCAATAAAATGTGCATTTAATTTTGTGCTCAAAATGGATTTAAGGAGCTTGTAGATGGTAGGCAAGCATGTTATGGGTCGGTAGTTTTTTGGTTCCGCTGTACTACCGGACTTGTGGAGCAAGAAGGTGACACCAGTTGTTAATAAAGGTGGCAAGGAACCAAGCTCAAGGGAATTTTGGAATTGCGTTGCTAAACATTCATGTTAGGCTTTGAACCATTTAATCCAGAAGTTGTACAATCCGTCCGTCGAATTGCACAATTGACGTCTTCGGGGCAGATGGTAATAGGCCCCATTGGTTCTTCTATTATTATTATTATTATATTATAGTGTAGATGTATGTAGTTAATAATCTCGCATAATCCGATAGTAAACAAACTCGTATAAGTTAGCTACTAAGGGCCGGTTTTACAAAGGCCCGTAAGTAAAAATGTCAGGTAAATTTTTTGTAATTTCATACAAGTTTTGACATTTCTGACCGAAATTTGATCTAACGGATCTTTATAAAACCCAGCCTAAGGCCCTGTTGTTTGATCAGTAGTTAACTCAACTAATTGTTAAAATTCGAAAAAAGAATGGAAAATTTACACATTTCCTTGAGATTTTAACCATTAGTAACGTATTTTGACCATTAGTTAGTTTAACTACCGATCAAACAACAGGCCATTAGTTAAGGTTTCGTAAAATGGCAAATTTATTATATTATTTGTTGTGTCGGTAATTGTTTATGTTACAGTTTTATTTAGTGTTTAAGTAACATTCTATGAGGTTATTAAACCATTTTGTTTGTCAAGGAAGGGTTGTGGTTTTAACGTATTTACCTTTTACTCTTGATGTTTGTTGTAAGTACTGTCTTTTATAAGTTATATATATAATATATATATAATTATATATATACAGGGTGGAAAGTTCGAATGCCACATGGAAGGCAACTACCTTAAATATTGGAAATAGCACATTCTGTGTAAAGAAGACTAATTTTTAAAAACTATAAACTCTGGATTGATGGATTTTTGAAACATCATCAGTCTCAACCGGGACTCGAACCGGTCGGTCAAATGCGGTAAAATAAAATGCCGTATTTTATGATGCAGATCAAAAGGGTTACCGATATGGTTCATTTATCTCTAGATAACAAACACAATCAAAATAATGGAAGGCCATGAATACTAGCAATTACCATTTAACTTTGTTTTCGACCGTCACGGGAAATGTACCGCAGCTATCTTAAATATTGGAAATAGCAAATTTTACGCAATGGAGACTAACTTTTATTTTAGAAAATAATAAATACTGCATTTATGGATTTTTGAAAAATCGCTTCATAAAAATTAAATTGTTCCATAGAAACCTACAGCAAACAGAACTTATTTGAAAATCGAGCTGGCCACTACAAGCCATATACGCAAAACAAAGAAAATAAAACAAAAGGTGAGAAAAGTAGAGTATTCTACTTTGGGATAAAGCTGTTTTGGTCTTGGGCGAGCTTGAATCCCTCGCTGAACTTAGGACTGGTAACAAAGATTCGATATCGCGCCCTAACATAAAACAGTGCTTTATCCCCTCGATGTATAATTTACTATTACATATTGTAACTAGTTATCATATTTGCTTGCATAGGCAGGTAATTTGAAAATGGAACATTTTTATGAGTTGTTTTTGTTTTGAGTAGATTAGAGTACCTTGTTTTTACCCGACTGCCGGAGGAGGATGGTAATGTGTTTCACAGCCGATATATGTATGTTTGTTCCTTTGTGGCACTATAAAAACTAAACCCGTTGTCCGATTTTAATGATTCTTATGTCAATCGATTTGTCTTAATCTGGTGAGTGTCACTGAAGATATGACAGTAATCAAAATTCAATATGGCGGGAACCAGACGCCAAAAAAATAAAAAATAAAAATAATGAAAAAATGAAATGAAAACCGAAATGTCGACCGAGTATGACAAGTGGGGTATCATTGAATAGGGATTTAAAAATCATCTATAGGTTTCTTTCATAATTTTTCATTTTGAATGATCATTTAGGCTTTATAACGATTTAAAGTTGGTTAGCAACAGTCGGGTTTTGAAAGCTTGCTTTTTGTTAAAGTTATTATTTCAGTATTCGTTAAATGTTTAGGTAATAACAATTCACAATACAAGTAATTCTTAATTTTCAAGGTCTTTTTTTAATTCATGGTATGTATTGTAAACTATCGCTATGATCCATTCGATTTTCATCTTAAAATACGGCATGTTATTTCTGCCATATTTGGCCTGTTCGATTCCCGGTTAAGCCAGGCGATTTTTCAAAAATCCATAAATGCAGTATTTATTATTTTCTAAAATAAGAGTAAGTCTCCATTTCGTAAAATTTGCTATTTGCAATATTTAAGGTAGCTGCGGTACAGTTTTTAAAAATAATGGAAAGCCTTTTTTACACAGAATGTGCTACGTCCAATATTTAAGGTAGTTGCCTTCCATGTGACATTCGAACTTTCCACCCTATATATCTCATAAGGTGTCATAGATAATTTAGTTGTGTTGTTTACTTTTATTTATTTGGTTCGTTAAATCAATAATTAAACCATACCCAGTGGCGTAGCGTGAGGGGGCTTTGGGGGGCCATGGCCCCGGGAAGCAGATTAAAGGGGGCGGCATACAGAAAATATTTAAACTTTTAACTAATAATTCGTTACAATGTTTAAAAAAATAAAAACCCGCCTTCAAAAAAGTTTAACTGAAGTCGGCTTTTGGTTAAAAATATTGTGGGATTTGTGGGACGCTGACTGTAGTCGGACTGACCTATTACCTACCATTTTAACCGACTTCAAAAACAGGAGATCATCAGATTCATCGGGTGTTTTTTATGTACGTATGTTCCACGATTACGCAAAAACCAGTGGACCGATTTGAAAAAATATTGTTTGGTTTGAAAGGTATACTTTCTAGTTGGTCCCATTGTCAACACGTCAAATAAATGTTTAAAAAAAAAGAAAACCCGCCTTCAAAAACGCAAAGAATAACTTATTTTAAAATCATAATTAGGTAAAGGCCCCGTAGATGATCAATTGGGATTGTCAATCGCCATTGAACGTATACGAATCCAATTGAAGCGATTTGTCTATCGCAAATCGCAAAGTAATTACGTGATTGAAGGCAAATGATGAATGTTTTGTTTGTCTGCTTGTCACGAATAAATGTTTTTTCTTTATTTCTTTCTTTTCTTTCATTGACAATCTTTTCGAACACTGTGCGAACACACGTCAGATTTTTTGATGACCGAGGGCGGAAACATTGAACTGTCGATTGAAACTACATCAGTTGCACTTCAATTGGCATTATCAATAACGTTTTAATAGAAGGAATTTTTTGCGTTTTTGAAGGCGGGTTTTTGTTTTTTAAATCATTTATTTTATATTTTTTAGTGATCATAATAATATAACGCTATTTTGTAGTCCCACTCCTCAAAAGAAATTATAGAACATTTCAAACTCGCTGCAAGGAACGACACGAGAAAGTAGTCAAAGTCATAGTCGCTAAACTATTTTAATCGAGATATCTTATCGCCATTCTTGAGACAGGTACCATCGAGGAGTTCCGGTGGCTATCTGTGGTCTTCATTGTTAGTTCCACTTCACCAAATAGTGCTTCCCAAGAGCAAATGCAAGGGTTACTATGAAAAACACACAAATCGCTATAGCTGCGCCTATAATGTTTGAGGAGTTCCTTCGATTTCTCGTAGATGCCATCATCATCGTGTTGACTTGACAATGGGACCGACTAGAAAGTATACCCTTTGAAACAAAAAAGTCATTGTTTAAATCGGTCCAGCGGTCTTTCAGTTATTGGGGAATATACATTGAGAATCTCCTGCTTTTTTGAAGCCAGTTAAAATAGGGGGCGGCGAATTTCCGGTCGGCCCCAGGCGGCGATAACCCACGCTACGCCACTGACCATACCTACAGTCCATTAAAGTTAAATAGGCACGTAACCAAATAATAAGCGATGTAAATAAACACTAACTGCTATTGTAAGATTCGTACCTACCTACCTCAAGTTGAAGTTCAATTGTATACTTATGAAGCATATAGATGCAGTTGTTAGGTCCGCGCTAGTCGCTTTGTACCTACTTACAAGTAAACTTTCACTTAGTATACGTTTGCAGCTTAAATTTATTGCTAATTCAAGATATATTTTACCTACTGGTATAGTACTGGTATTGGATATAGATGTTTAACGTTAACCGTAAGTACCTTATCTTGCGTTGTTATTTAAAACCTATTGTTTTGGTGGGCGGTATGTATGATAAACATACTGACACCAGCCCCAAATAACTTTACTTGAGAGAAGACGCGTTTTTAATAGCCCAAATCACCTGCATTGAAAATGTATCTCCGTAGAAACAGTCTTAATTTATTTATGAGAATATTATTAATGTTATTAAAAATTTAGATCCTTTCACCAAAAATTCTAAAATTACATTATTTCAATACTAGAAATAAAAATAAAATGGCCATACGAAAATTAAAAAAGAAATGCCATCCGTAAAGTATATAAATCATTTGTTGGTCAATGCATTCATTTCTATAATAAATTACCTGACGCAGTTTTAAAGTTACCCTTTCCAACACTTTAAACTTTGCTTAAAAAATCGTTAATGTTTAAAGCGTACTATAGGGTCGAGGGCTATCTAACAGACAAAAATTATTGGCCTAAACCCAAAACTTAGTCATTATCATTAATAATTTGTGCAAATGCAAAAGTTGTATCTTGTCTAGGCGACACCGTTGATGGTAAAAGGGAGATGACAGTAAAACGAACGTAATCGACCACCGAAATCAAAGAATTTGTACAGGATTGACGTTTAAGCTGCGCTGGACGGTCGCGTTACGGGTCGCGTCGAGCACTTGTGCCAATTCCTTTCGTCAGTTTTCGATACTCTATAGTTATCCTAGAATACATTTTGTCTAAGCCCGTAGTTGATAAATTAAATTAAAATGTAATTACTTCCTGAAAAAGGAGCACTTTGATTTGACCTTAATAAAATTTGTCTAAAGTGCCACCATGAACTTGTTTTTAGAGGAGAAATCTATGAATGGCATATTATTGTAATTTATTAAGAGGTGGTGTCTTCCTCGTGTTGTGCAGGGTGGAGGACCTGTTCAAGTTCCTGACGCACTGGGTGCCGGACCGGTACGGGCCCCTGGGCGACGTAGCGGCCGCCGGCTTTGAGCTCATCGACAGCGACACCGAGTGGGAGGACGACGACCCCAAACCACACAAGGTGACCCACTAACCCTCTTTTCCTAACCACTAACGGGTAGCTCGTAACTGCACCCGTGAAAGCCCATCCGAGACCGTTTTCCGAAAAATTGGTTTTGAGTACTAAAGAGCCTAAATGCTAAATTTCGTGTTTAAACGCTTTGTTGTTCAGGAAATATTCGGATGTCAGTAATGTGGAGGTCCGAGAGATAATTCGCACTGCTAGATCAAAACAGTAGTAACTCAAAATACAACTGTATTTAAAAATCAACTTAAATGCAACTTCTATGAGCTTGAAACAAAACTACCAAGGATTTAAACAAAACTAGTTTCTTAAATTCATGAGATAAAACTTTAAGTGATATAAAAGTAAAACAAGTCGTGCTTGCTGGTGATATCAACATTGATCTTATAGGTTGCACAAGTAATAATCAACTTTCTGACTATTTGTGTCTGATATCTGCACACGGTCTGGTACCAGCGATTACTAAACCAACAAGGAAGGAAACCTGTCTCGATCACATCTTTATCAAAACGAAAGAGTCAGCGCTGGGCGCAGTGGCGGTACTGCCATACAAGCCCAAAAGCCGGGCTTGCCTTACAAATATAACAACGATCAAAAATCAAAGGTCACGCTCAAGAACTATTTCAATTCGCGCTCTCATTAAAATTTTCAAATAATGCAACAGCAGCGTAGTACCGAATTTGATCGCGCTCCGCCGCCGCACGGCGGGCAGCACTGCTGCGCGCTGAGACGACCCGAACTCGCTTGAGACACGGCTAGTCATCCCGCTCGCACGCGATGGCTTGCAGGGGGGCTTCTATCTTAACCGGTATATCTCTTCTTTACGCATTAGAACTGCCTTATAATGAGATATAACTATTCATAGGTTCATATAGCAAATAGTACGAGATTTTAAGCCCTGCTTGCGTCTGAAGTGTACCCGAGTCGAGTAAAATGCGAAATTCGCGCATGCGTGCGCGTGTTTAGCCGCGTTGACGGCTGACTTCACTTCTATTTATTTGCTTGCTTACTTACTTCAATATTTTTACTTGTTTTGTTTGTTGTGTTGTTCAATTGGATTGGCAATGGAGGGTGTATTCCCTTGTGAATCTTGTGATTGTGATTATTTAAACTGTGCAAAAATTTTGCTTGGCGAGTGAAAGGTAAACTCTTTAAACTTTGCTGATAAAACATCAGATTTTCAGTACCTATTTCTCATTTCTCGCATAAGTAAAAGACGGTTTAATGTTTAATACCTAGATCTGTGTAAAAAACACAATATTGCTGCTGTTGTAGTGTAGGTATATTATTATCGAACGACGAAAAGTTTGGAATATACCTATCTGATTATGAAAAATCAAATAACTTAGCTGACACGATTAAAAGGCATATGAATTTTATTTGCAATAAGACACGAACGATTTTAGTAATTTTGGTACCTAAAAAGCGAATTGAGACATTTATCCGCAATAACTTTAAAAACTACAAAATCATATCTCTCGGCTTGCCCTATCCTGGAACCCTAGGCACGCCGCTGGCTGGGCGTTGTCTGCAGATGCTCTATAACAGATCACGATATTGCCATGGCTGTATACTGTGTCCCAATCCCAAGGATCAAATCAGCAGTCGTTGGATGTATCAAAATTTAACGCTGCTGAGGAACTGCATTTGGCTGATTGGAACGCAGTTACCGGGAATAGCGATGTTAATGTGGGATTCAACAACTTTAACTCTATAATAACTTCAGCTATTCAAAACAACACGAAATGGGTTAAAATTAGTCGAACAAAATTTAATATTAAACCCTGGCTAACTCCTGGTGTAATAACGTGCATGAAGCACAGGGATAATCTTCATATAAAATCAAGAGCTTCTCCAAATGATAAGGTTATACATAAAATATATACCCGCTATAGGATTTTGTGTGACAATTTATTATAATATCTCTCTTAATGACAACAAACATATACCTAAGAAACTATGGAACACGCTCAAAACAATATGTCAGTCTCAAAACCACAAAAATAATTCCATCGAACTTACTGAAACCGCTGGATATTTTTCAACGACAGGTGAAAAACTGGCAGATCACATTTTGACTAGGCTGACTGAAACGCAGACCACTCTTGCACGCAAATTTGTTTCCGCTAGACCTGTACCTCACAGCTTTTTTATCCAACCGAATGATGCTTCTGAAGTGGATAAAATAATAAGGCAACTAAAATCTGACAGTGCACCTGGACACGACGGTTGTAAACCATTATTTATCAAAGAGATTAAAGAACTAATTCTAGAACCCTTTACCTACCTCTGTAATCTCAGTTTGGAAAAGGGATGCTTTCCCGAGTGTTAGAAACTGGCTTTGGTGTCTCCAATCTATAAAAGTGGGTGTACGGATTCTCCATCCAATTACAGACCTATCTTCCTTCTGTGTGTATTTTCAAAAAATCTTGAAAAAATAGTAAACAAACGCCTTGTAAAATATTTAGAGTACAATTCGATGATTTCAGAGCGTCAGTTAGGTTTTAGGGCAGGGAAATCGTCAGAGGACGCGGCTGTTTTACTTTCTAACTTAATTTCCGGTCATTTAGAAGCTGGGAGGCGTAGCTTAGGCGTATTTCTAGATCTAGCGAAAGCCTTCGATACTGTTTCGACCGATATCTTAATGAAAAAGCTGGAAATACTAGGTATAAGAGGAATTGCTATTGACTGATTTTTCGGCTACTTGGAAAATAGGCAGCAAACTTTGAAAATAGGGGAGCATTTGAGCAGCCAGTTACCAGTCGGTTTCGGAGTTCCACAGGGCAGTATATTGGGCCCCACGTTGTTTATTATTTACATTAACGACTTACTTCAGCTGCCTCTTCCAAACTCCGAAATCATTTGCTATACTGATGACACCGTTGTTCTGTTCAGTGGAAGTGACTGAGAGAGCACCTATCAGCTAGCTGAACGAGGGTTATCCAGTGTAGCGAGTTGGCTTGATAACAATTTACTGACACTAAATGTAGATAATACCCAATACTTACCTTTCTCAAAGTCTGCTGTTTCCGCGGCACCCTTATCTGCTGCGCTTCGAATGCACACATGCAACATACCAAGCTCCAACTGTAGCTGCGGATTTTTAAAACGCTGTTCCACCTTTAAATATCTGGGCCTCTTTGTAGATGAACATCTCTCCTTCAAACAGCACATCCACGATCTTTCAAAGAGAGTAAGAAAATTGATTTATATTGTGAAACGGCTGCGCGATTGCCCTCCTTTGGATATTCTCCGTATGGTCTATCAGGCGCTCTGTCAGTCTGTCATACAGTACTGCATCGCAGTCTCGGGCAATACCGGAAAAACTGCCATGATGGAGCTCGAACGTGCACAACGTGCTGTCATTAAGGTGATGCTGAAAAAGCCCTTCCGTTTCCCAACTGACGCTCTGTATCAGGAGACTGGTTTTCTTAGAGTAAGGCAATTGTATGTATTGCATGCTGTCACTCGAGTTCACAAAAGTACCGCGTCTTCTCTGAGGGATCTACTTTTGTGTAAACGAGTTTATACGAGTAGAGTACCAGTTCCTACGACCAAATCAGCTTTTGCTCAACGCGCTCCGCCCTTCATCTACCCATACGTTTATAATGCGGTAAGCAGACTTTGTAATATAAAAAATTGCACAACATTAAAAGTAAAGAAAATACTTAAAAAGTGGTTGTTAGCGTTGTCATATAATGATACTGAGGGAATCATACACACACACACACACACAAGCACGCGCGCGAACACACGCGAGCGTACAAACATCCAAACTCTACTACTCTTTAACATTCATTCCTTTTATAATGTAATAAATAATAATAAAGATCCTTAATTTTAGTTTGCGCCAGTACCAAATAATTTTGTTAAATATTGTAAACCATAGTCTACTTTTCTATTGTTATTAATTTTGTACTTTATATCATTCTTTATTTTAAGTGGTCCCTGTGTTTAATGTAAACCGACTCACTGGGTCCCAAGATATTTTTGTAAACCGTGCATTTTTCTTAATAAAATTATTCTTATTATTATTCTTATTTTTTGAGTTGATACAGTTTGGATGGATCTAACAGTGCGAATAGTGTGCTTCGTGTAAACGTGAAAGTGTACCAAGGTCGTCGGCGACGACGGCGATATTCGGTATCGTTTGCGAGAAAATGCATTCATTTGGTTTTTCATGGATCGTAGCACTTCCTCTCCTCTCGAAGATCGGATGCTGAACCCTGCTCTCGTTAGTGACGCACCACCATTAAGAGACGTCTTGAGCGATTGTATCAAATCAGGGTACGATATGAATTCTAAATCGTATCAAATGCTCAGCTAAGATGTATTGTCTACTATACGATCACTTCTTCTGCATTCTCGTACGTGCCCCGCTGACTAAGCACCCACTAACTATTTTCGTAGTATAAAGTGCGCCGAGCTAGCACATTCGTTACGGAAGAATAATGCGAGGGCTTATTATTTTTAATTATGCCTTGGAACCATTCATTTAAATACACAATCAGCAGGAAAACATGGTAATTCAACTCTTCTGCCGAAACATCGAAATATAATAAGTATGGAAGGGTAACCTCAAACAAAAACGACTCCCAAATCCGCTCCAAAACGCTCACTTTTTGAAATGAAAAGACCTTATGTACCGAGTGGTTTGGATAATCAACTTAATATTAATTTAATTAAGCTTTGAAATCATGTATGTCAGATATTGATATAACGTTTGAGTAGACAGTAATTTCAGTAAGGTTTTATACTGTTTGAAAGACAAAAATCTGCAATTGGTTACAAGCTCTCTGACACTAGAATTTAATTTGACAATATATTTTTTCATAAGGTTTACTTGAACGTGGCCAAGTATTTCAACATTTGACGGAGATGGTTTAATACAAAAATAACACAGTAATTGAATAATGAATTATTGTAATATTTTTTTATAGTAGTGTTTTGACACTCTTACTGATTATTCCCCTTGAATCATTGAATATTCTTATGTTAGACTTTACACTATAGTAAAGTTGTAAAACAGTAAATCTTTACAGTCAGCATTAAAGAGAAAGCATCCAAAGTGCCAAATATATCGCAGCACATCTTTATACATTCACATTTTTCAAAGATATATTGTACTAGCGTCCCGCCCTCGCTTCGCTTCGGTTATAATATAAGTTAAAATAATCCAAAATCATCTGGAATAATATACTTTTCAAATTATAGATAGGTACATATGCATAGAGGTTTGATTTTAGAAAGACGTCCTATGGGACACTATTTGCGGAATTGAGTTTATGATTTAAAATTCAATTCAAATCATGACTGCCAACTATCACAGAATCTCTCTATATACAATGTTTACAGCGGACTTTTCATTGCACAATACAAACAAATTTTGCCTGGAAGTGACGCGCGAAAGGGAAGTCCATGGAAAAAACACTCAACGCTCAGCCCTCTATTTCACCATCTTGACAATGACACGTGACAGGTGACAATTCAGTATACATTGCAAAGTTAACACGCTGATACATGACTGGGTTTCATATAAGCTGCGCTATGTACACTGAAATGTGACCTGTCATTGTCGGGATGGTAAATTAGGGGGCTAGTCTAAGCCCGCAACTTTGAATGTTTGATCTTGTTGTGACTTGTAAATTGTCATTGAAAACGATAATTTTACTGGACATTGCAGTCGTTTTAACTGGAAAGGTAGATCCGTTGGTATTTATGGACCCGGGGAATTAAAACGACTTTTCCATCCGCACATCCGGTCAGTATTGTGCACTCTATTATGAACGTTTTTAAAGATGTTATTTGTGTGGATTAAGGTTCCGTAGTAAAATAATAGGACACCATTCTTTCAAAACCAATTTATGTGGGGCGATCCTGAAGGTTGCAAGGAATTGAGAAATTCCGTTGGGAAATGGACAGCCTCTTCCAGGTCGAGCACAGTGTGTATGTGTGTGTGTATGTTTATGTTTATATTTGTGTCGGTGCATTGATCTTCGATGGAATTAAGCCATTTTCTATACCTACTTGACTATTATTTGGTGATAAAATAGCTCTCTCCTTAGCACAGTCTTAGAATTAATATTATTAATTTCGGAACAAACATTGTCGACTAATTCTTTTACTAAAACGCAAAAGTTTTCAATTTGAAGATTAATGCTCCTATTATCTTGGGGCATCTGAACATTTCCTATTTTGAGCAACAACTCTGCAAAGAACCGGTTTTCATACGTGCAGATAACGAAACTCTCATAATATTTGTTTTGAGTTCTAATCTATGTAGCGCGTAATTTTTAATCTGCCATATCTTGTAAAGTATTTATTAAAATATAATATATTGTACGGGACAATATTAATCTACATTAAATGCCCAAGGTAACCAACGTATTTATCTGGATAAGGTTAAATACTGAATCGAACGGAATAGCTTCGCTATAACCTAATATTTTAAAATAAAATCATAAACATAAAAAATGGTTACTGTGAGTCAATCTTAGGAGATAGACATATGCCATTGTGGACTTTTCTCTAGGTTTTTTAAAGAACTACAATTCTTCAGTACAATATTTTGACACATCTCTTAAGGTTTAGCTATGTAAGGGCCCGAAAAACGATTTTTGATGACTTGGTGGGAAAACATTATTACAACTATATTAAAACTTAATTAGAATGAAATGTACATATAAACCATCTAGAATAAATTCTCAAAATGATTATTATGTTACACTCATTAACACAATATGCAGGAACCATTAGCCATATTTTACGTGTCTATCTATCTTTTCTCTGTTGTAGATAAAACCAATTAAAGTCAAGAGGGCTGTTTCTTAAATTTCAATTTTGATAATTATTACACTCATGATAACTTTTGAATGGTATGTCCGATTTGAATAATTCAAAAAGTAATTTACAGGTACTGATATAGCCTTGAAAACGAAGTAATTTATTTGGATAAGGATTAATGCCAAGGTACGAATAATGGGGCCTAGTTAGTACCGGCGTTACAATTGCATATTTTAACATGAAAAGATAGTTATTGTGACATAACTGTAATAGTTACACATATGGTATTGCGGACTTTTTTGTAGAAATCGATATCCTCTATAAAACTGTAGTACATCACTTTGCTCTATTATCAATAGTTTCCGCAGCGTAAGCGATATAAGGATTTTTTTTGGTATTTTTTTCACACCTTGGGTTACATTATCGAAGTTTTCATACGGAACCCTAACTTTTTTGAAAATATACTATAGCCTATGTTCATCAGGGATAATGAAGGATTCTAATGTTGAAAGAATTTTCCAAATCGGTCCAGTAGTTTCGGAGCCTATTCAATTCAAACAAACAAACAAACAAAAAATCAAATCTTTCCTCTTTATAATATTAGTGTAGATAACATCGGCCATGACCACAGATCACCCCCAATAGATACCGCTTACAAGGCAGCCGATTTTCACCACTGATATGTAAAATTTAGCATATGTCAGGCGCGGATCCAGCTTTCAGATTAGGGGGGGGTGCTGAACGCAGAAGTTCAGTCAAGTGCGAGATAATGCCACACGACTATCTACTTTCTGACCCGTATCTACGATTGCCGAAGGGGGTGGTCATGACGTACTTGACCACCCCCGTGGATCCGCCACTGGCATATGTACGGTATAGCGCCGATGACCGCTGTCAGTGTCAACCATGTTTGAGACCTATGCGTACGCCTCCCGTTTGAGTTTGAAACATGTCATAAAAAATATACAGAATTCGAGAAATTACTCAAAATGCCTTCATGTTTACTTTAAAAAATATGGTATAACATTCACCGGTAGCACATTTTATATTTGACCAACAATGGTCAAGTTATAATGGCCTTTTTCGTAACGTCTCTTTTACTCATTAGGTCAATCCCAATATATCGTCCTTTTCTGATTTCCTATTGATGTCCGGCGTTGTTTCTAAATACAATAATTTTGGTCAATAATTGACAACAACTCATATGTGCCAAGGTAGTAAATTAAAATACCGTTTGTAGATTTTACACTGCTGATAACAGTAAAAATATTTTTGGATTTTTTTATGTAGTAGTTTTTTTTTATATTTAGGAAAAACAGTAAAAAAAGTTGGATTGTGATTGTTAGGAATACACTTATAGTGCCCTTAGTCCATTTATTACTATAGGCATTGAAAAAAATATACAACTGTCATGTCAATTTTTTATCTGTCTGACGGATTACTTGATTCTAACGACACGCTTTCGATTCTCGTAATATTATTGTATTGATATAAGCTTTTTAAAATGAAAGTGACTAACGGATTTGTAAAAGCGGATACCCGCAATCTGCCCAAAGTCGACGAATTTATGTTGTTACAGTTGTTATTGTTGACAAGTAACATGACATGACAGTCAGTTCTCTTTTTTACTTTTTAAAAATTTTATATCATGCTAAGATCACGACATCAATATTCCTAACTTTGTATATACGGTCTTTTTAATGACTATTTCCTTAATAAATTATTAACGACGAATTTAAGTTAAATAAAGAAAAACCGAGAAACACGGGTAGTCTAATTTTTAACCAGCTATGATAAACGCGAAAATACAAAAATGCTTTTTATTTTGAAATGTTGTCAATTTTTCCGATTTCCAAGATATTTGTGAAGTATATTATTGATAGTAATATTTTATTGGTTACTATAGTAACGTTTAAACAACAGTCGCCATGGTGATATTTTAGGTAAGAAGTTTCACTGTTTTGACGCGATCGAACTTTTTAGTTCTGTGAGTGATTGCTGATTGAGGAAAAACAGCCATCACCATTGGGCTGAATTCTTTCAAAATAGACTGGTTGTGTTTAGTGGATTCCGTCAACGAATACAGAAACAAAAACTGGAAATAACACATATCTCCAGATACTCGTATCGATATTTAAAGCAATAATGCGAAGTAAAGCCAACCATGGTAGGCTTAGGGTATGCAAAGCTCTTCATAGAAAGAGTTGACCAGAGCTGGACCAAAAAACTTTGGAAACTTAGCAGAAGCCAACATAATGTATCGGACATTATCGGAGTTTTTACTGGGCACTTTGGGGTTAAACATTTCATAGCAAAGATGCGCCTTTATGACAACGCAGATTGTAGAATGTGCGGCAAAGAGGTGGAAACAATGAAACACTTATTGTGTGAATGTGATGCCCTCACCAGAGTAAGAATGAAAATCCTCGGTTGTGGCTACCCAGGACCAAACGATTTCAAGCCACTATCATTGCGATTGCACTCCACTATCCACTTTCTGGAAAGGGTGGAGACTGCATTATTGCATTAAGCGCTAAACATAAAGAGAGGTAAATACACAAAAGATCCCATGGGGTCGAAGTGTATCCGTCAGGACCCCACCCCCTTACCCATAAGATAAGAAGACAAGATGTACGGCATTCAGCTATTTCCCTTATCATTTTTGAAGTGATAACTTCTTTACGGAGGGTAAACCATTTCGTTACGTTACGCGCGTTACTAGACAGCCTGTCTGGCTTCCCTTTCTCTCACACATACGGCAGAGCAGTAGTATTCAATTTTTAAACAATTTTTAAATAGAAAAAGACACTGGAATAGGATGGGATTTGAGCCGTGGGACCATGGCGTTATAGACCTACCTCTCAGCCGATAGGCCAATCGTAACTTACAGGTATAGACGAAAATGGTAAACGGTATTTGATCATACCTGCAGACGTCACCCCGTATTGCGTTTCTAAGCATAAATACTGTTGACAGTGAGCATAATTATAACCTAAAACTATCACCGTTTTTGAAAGTGATTAAGTTATTTGTTACTGGTTCGTTTGTCTTAAAACGATATCTAAGGGCGCCTTGGGACTGTAAATGCGAACCCGTAATCAGATTTAAAAAAAGTGGCCGCCATTTTGAACTTTTTTATTACTGGTTCGATTGAGTTGAAAATCGATATCTGAGGGCCCGTTGGGACTACAAATGCGAACCCGTAATCAGATTTAAAAAAGTGGTCGCTATTTCGAACTTTTTGAAGTGATAACTTCTTATTATTATGGGAGGGCAAACCGCTTCATTACGTAACGCGTTACGGGGCCTGTCTGTCTGGCTTCCCTTTCTCTCACGCGCAGGCTCTTCCTCTCTCAGTCTAACCCAGAGATTTAGATTAGTTATCACTTCTGTCGGGTGTCTCAAGACGCACATGATTGTTTTGTTTGGGAACGATTACACCTTTTTCAGCCGCCATATAAAGAGAACGCAACCACTGTGTGCAGGTAGACCGACAGCCTAGAATAATCCATTTCGAAGATTGTTACCAGTTACCAGATTTGTAATGATAGTACTTATGGTAAAATGGAGTACTTACTCCCACTGGGTTCGAGACGTTTTATGTTTTGTTAACTGAATCTTGTCGATTTCATTGTTTGATTACCTATTAGTTATTACTTAAATAAATTGCACTAAATAACATAACTAGTTTAGTTAACTAGTTTTTTAATTGTACCTTAATTTATGAAGCCTATTCAGATATAATAGTTACACAATTTAACTACCAAATCCCAATCGGAGACTATAATAACGTATCATGTGATATTTAAATCGTCCATGATACTAATAATAGGATACTGATGGTGATATTACACTTATTTATTTAAATTACCCATTAAATTACACTTAGGTACATTATACTTTTCTGTAATGATTGTAAAGTACCTATAGTGTAAGTGTAATGTAATGGGCCAATTTTAATAAATACGTATATTCGGTACATTTAAGTAAGTTTTTAATGATTCTGGGTTAGTTACATAAGACTTATAACTAAGGATATTGGTCGTGATTATCTTTTTTTACATTCCGATCCAGATGTTTCACAATGCCAAAATATACCAAGACTGATATATAGGTACTTAATAATAATAAGAGGGTGAATCTTTATCGATAAGAAATATCATCACAATAAGTATGTCCCATCGCTACTCGGTCGGTGAAACATCGGACGACCTTTAAGTAACCAACCAATCACGTCATCGCTTCCTCTTTCCCCGTATCCCGTGCCTACCTCCATGTTTGGTGATTTAGACGTTTAGCAAAAGTAGCTTTATGCGGTATATATTGGGGGTGATCTGTGGCCATGATATTTTAGTGTGGGAATATTTAAATTTCAATAACTTACTAATGAAAGTAAATATCGCTTAGTTTTGCGTCTGTGTGGGTCCTGCACCAATTCACAATGCAACTTGGCATTTTTGCAGCATTATTTAAAGCCGGTAATCATTAAAATCGAATTATTTTTGTTGTAATTATTAACAACTGTTTGACACTACGTCAGAAAGTCGAGTGATAGACGGTTTAGCACTAAGTATTAGCTCCACCCCAGCTAGCACTAAGTCAGTGGGGCAGATTTTCAGTGTCAGTTACTCTTCCATACTTATTATATTTCGATGTGCCGAAACGACTTGGGCATAAGATTTCAATTGCCATCTACAAGTAGGTAGTTAATGACATATAGATTTGGTCGATATGATATTACGGCAAAGAACACTTAAATAAAAAGCATTCGACATTTGGAAAAGTAATATTTTCAAATTTGACAAATAATGTTGAGTTCTTTTATTGGATGATTTTGTGTAAATTTTGTGTGCATTACAAGGTAATCATTATTAGCGTTGGCATTTATCTGAGTACAACAGTCAGCTAGCATTGAGCCAGATTACACAAAAATTTTGTTCGGGATTTTGTGTCTAATATATACCTACTAAATTAATGTTTATAGCATGTCCTTTTGTGAACAAAAGCAAACCTACTTACATTAGTTATACATACAATACATAGTTATACCACTCGTTCAGCCAAACATGTCTCACAATACAGAATTTAATCATAGTCACCCATCACCGCCTGGGATAAGTATACTACGTAAATGCCAGTTATGTCGTGTAGGTACTGCAATAGTTTATCAGGGGAGCATGATCAGTCACCTAGATAGCGGAGATGACATGTTTAGGAGCGCACCTGTCGCCGCAGCGCTAATGAGCGCGCGGACGACGAGGTACTGAGCAATGTGTTCTGCCGGCAGGGCGAGCGCGCCGACAGCACGGGCGACGTGTCCGACATCACCCGCGAGTCCTGGGAGGTGAGTTATCTGTTATATATACCTAACGTTTACTTTTTCAAGTTTCCTTATTAACTTACCTTCTACATATTTAATCATTATTATTTTTTACAAACACGTTCGATTTGTGAGTAACAATGCTTTCTGACACTTTTTTGCAGTCGACATTGCATTTTCTCCCACATCCCACACACACATTAAACATGATTGTTTTGAAATTTTATGCAATTATTTTATATTAATGCACTATGAGTATGTATGTATGTAACCTTATTTGCATAGTACCCGGTGTGGTACGTAAGAATCGCGGCGCTTAGGCAATCTGTAGGCGATGTAAACACGACCATTATTATACTTGGACCAACACCCTGATCGACGTACGCCGAGGTTGTAGCGACGCGCCGAATGTATAGTCGACAAAGAAACTCCTTTACTACTTTTCGACTTTATTATATTATAGTTATTCTTGGTGAATTTTCATTTTGTATGTTATCGCTTACCGAACGAATCAATGTGCGCTTTTGTGTTTAAAAATAACTAACTGGTACGATTTTTTTTACATTAAAGTAATAAAGTGTCCCAATGTTAACTAACAAAAGTAGTAGGTCTTGAAAGTACGTTTAGTTTTTTATTCTACTAAGTATTTAACACACATTAGCCTTTTCACGTCTCTTATCCGAGGCAATGAAATGGGAAAATTTCTACAAAAGACCGGTCTAACAAAGGCGGCTTTGGTCGCGCTTAGCGCCTAACTTGACGCGACTCGCATGCCAAGACCTCACACCTCACCAAGCGGGACTCGCCACACCGTCGAGAACCCGATTTCGGGATCAGTTTTATGTTTGTGCAGAAGAATAACATCAAGCGATGTGTCCCTATGTATAATTAAAAAAACGCCCTCTTAATCAAACAAAACACAATTCGGTAGGTAAAGGTGAGAAAAGTAACGTATTATATTGTATGATAAATTATAACTGGTAGTATAATCGAAGCGTACTAATTTACCATAGGCTTGTATAAAGAAATAACGCTGTCAAACGCTGTATAACGTTCAAAACAAACAATTGTCACTACTGGGCCAAAAGCCAAAAGCTTTGGTCATCTACAGGGTAATTGGTCATTCGATACAATTTTTTTAGGGAGGCATTTTAGAGATTATTATTTGTAAAAAAAAATGTAGTGCCTTGTCCGAAAATCAGTACTTATTGTCATTTTCGGTCATGGACATGCTTGCTTTATATGAGATTGACTTACTACATGACTCATTCTGATCAAATGAGCTTTAACTATTACTCCCTTAAAATGTGCTAAAACTAAAGCTAAAAAGTGGTGTTACCGACTACGCCAGCCTGGCAATATAGGTATGATACGTTCTCGTGGTCCCGGTCTTGAGTTCTTGGCATCGAACGTGTTAGTGGAACATACCTCTACATACGTAGATCAAAATACTTCAACCAAATACATAACAAGACAAGTACACACGGGCATATGACACGATGTTCAATTATGAAGGTCCCCTGTAATCCGACAATATTCCCAGACACTAGGATGCGCGGGACGACATTTCAACGCGCACGGCTCGGGGGTGTCGAGATAGGGTCGGATTACGAGGTGGCCGTTGTTAACTGTATGTCATGTGGTGGTTGCGCATAGCTGCTGAAGGCGCCGTACGTGAAAATATATTCGATAATGAAGAGCCAGGCGGAGGCGCTGGGCGACTCGCTCGGCGAGGAGCCGCGGCCCGAGGTACCCGCGCCGCCGCGCCACGACACGCCACCGCCCGCGGCATGATCCACTCGTTGTCTGTCCTCGGTTGACAGTTGCAGTGCTCGCGACTTTCCGCACCAATTTCACTCGCTCTCAGCTGTGGCGTGTTAATGGCGCTAGGCGGCGGTGTTAAATAAATAAATGGCACATCCCGAGACAT
Organism: Acleris literana; assembly: GCA_946894065.1. NCBI lineage: Eukaryota > Metazoa > Arthropoda > Insecta > Lepidoptera > Tortricidae > Acleris > Acleris literana. Next base: position 27,341,902 of record OX335668.1, on the reverse strand, counting down.
TCCTCCCGCACCCGTAGCGTGAGTGTAACGCACCCTTTCATAGTGAATGATTTAGTATAAAATGCACTGAGTACGCTAGAATTAAATTCGCCAAGCGGCTGCAAACCGAATTGTATGAATGTTGAAAGTAGCAAGCTTAGTGTTGTTGTGAATGTTCTAGTATTTTCTCTTTTAAATTTAAGATTAATCCTTGAAATGTTTTGCTTTCAATATTAGAATTATTTATATTTGCATATTTTAGGCGTCAATGGGATATTGTTAATAGAGTGTCGTTTTAGTCATATAGTGCTAGCGGTACACCCCGAAATTCAGTGAAAAGCTGCAAATGGTGTTAAAAGCATCAAAATCGGTACGATTGATCTTTAGGCCATAATAATCAATTCGACCCGTAGCACGAAAAAAAAAACAAAAAAGGAGAGGAGTTATGACGTCATCTATTTTATGTATGGGAAAATTTTGTTTTTTTGTCCTGAAACCTATCGTGTGTGGTATCTGAAGAAAGAGCTAAGCCGATTCTAAAAAGATATCAGATTATTATATTTCAGTCACTTGTTTTAAATAAAAATAAAAATCATTTTCATAACATACCAAGTCTGGGCTCCTCAGATATGATACGGTTGAATCATTATTTGTTAAATATACCTAAAATGATTATGTAATAGCCTCATAATATTACAAAATGTGATAAAACCACAATTAGTTGATACATGTATAAAAAGTTCAATTTTAGACACTGAGGATGATGAATACTAATGCGAGGGGAGTTTTCAATCATATTTATATTATTTATTTACTTTTTATACATGTTTCAACTAATTGTGGTTTTATCAGATTTTGTAATACTAAAAATAATAAAAAATACTAAATGTAAATATTTTCATAATTGTTTTCTTGGGGTTGGATATGAGGCTATTACATATCATTTTAGGCATATTTTACAAATAATGATTCAACAGTTATCTGGAGGAGCCCAGTCTTGGTACGTTTTGAAAATTATGTTTATTTTAATTTAAAACAAGTGACTGAAATAGAATGATGTGATATATTTTTAGAATCGGCTTAGTAAGCCCTTTCATTAGATACCACACACGATAGGTTTTAGAACAATTTTTTTTTCCCATTCATAAAAAGATGACGTCGTAATTCCTCTCCTTTTTTGTTTTATTTTCCGTGCTACGGGTTAAATTGATTCGCATGGCCTAAAGATCAATCGTTCCGATTTTCATACTTTTAACACCATTTGCAGCTTTTTTTTGGCGTACCGCTAGCACTAATAGTCTAGTGCCGCGTGTTGTAGTACGTAGTAACAAGGCGTTAATCTGTAACCATCACATAGTCCAGCAAGTCCTGCATTCATATGGCTGTGCTGTTTCGGATAAATTCGAATTGGCAGGAAACCTATTTACTTTAATTTTAATTATTTTAGAGTTATAAAGCGACAGAGAAACAAACATTAAACGAGCTATTCTTCTCTTTTTATTATGATAGTACCTGGATGATATTTTTTTTGTAAGTTTTCTAAAAATTAAACCTAGCTAAATCGATTTATCGCCCCCGAGACCCCGTGCATACTATATTTCATGAAAATCGTTCGAGCCGTTTCCGAGATTCAGATTACACTTATATATTTACAAGAATTGCTCGTTTAAAGGTATTAGATACATATATGTCAGTATATAAACAATGATCAATGATCAAAATTGATCATTACTCACCTATCTGTTTGCAGATGTATATACTAAATAAGCAATCAACATGGTTTTTGGTTGGAAAAGTTCGTACTTTTCTTGCTTTCTTAGTCATCTTTAGTACCCATCGATAAGCTACTGGAGAAAGCAAGACGAATACGTAGGTAGGTACTTATCCGCTAAAATACATGTCGTATCAAAGAGATTTAATATTATAAGTAAAAGAGTGGCCATTGGGAACATTGTCATAGAAAAACTTTGATCATAAGCATCAGGAATGCCATCAAGCGCTTAGTAGCGAAATTCGCATGACAATAATAAGAACACTTATTTCAGCTATTGGACGGTAGGTGACGCTAATTGATAGGGGTGTAACAAATTCGATATTGAGGTATTAATACTATCTATAAAGATCTCGATATCGTATTGATTGATTTAAAAATTGCGACTTTGTCAGCGCAGAACTAGTTTTCCGTTCGTTTATTACTGTAATGTACATTCATTATAATTCCTCCATAGTAAAAGAATAGTTTTCTATTTGGACGAACTGTATCCATTTTTCACGCGCATTTTTTTTATTATTGGATAGCGGAAATCTACAAGAGTGGACATACTTATCAACAGAAATAGTAATGCCATACCAATATTGAAGTTACCTATATATATAAAAGGCAAACCTGACTAACTGACTTATATATCAACACAGCCGAAACTATTGTACCTACAAACTTGAAATGTTGTATAGGGGTTCCTTTCATGATGTAAGTGAGCAATAAGAAAGGATTTTTGAAAATTCATCCTCTAAGGGGTTAAAATAGGGGGAGAAGCGGGAAACTAATTCTACGCGTACGAAGTCGCGGGCGTCCTCTAGTATGGTATATACTTATTATAAAAGAAAAAGTTATATGGTACAAGGTAATTTAAAAAAAAAAATTTTTTGTCATCCGTATTACGTACATATATATATGCAGTGGTGGCCACATAATTAAGAACGCTTGCGTTTTTCCCATACAATTGCCTACAAATATGACTTCAATTTAGACCACAAATCAAAAAGTTCTTGACCAATTTTTGAATTAATTTAGATCATCAACTAAGGTTCAAACCGATGTACCTACAGCGAGCTACTGTTAAAAACGGGCCTTATATTTTATAGGGAATTGAAAACTTAATTCTGATGCGTCCAAAGTTTTACAACTTTGTATTAACGCCAAAATGTTTTTTTTTCAAATCCTTATAAAATGAAATATTGGTTTTCAACAGCGATAAATTGTACATACATTTAAACCTTTAATTAACGACAAATGACACTAACAGTAAAATTGGTAATGAACTTTTTCATCGGTTGTCAAAATTGAAAAGTCATATTTGTAGGCAATTGTATGGTAAAAACGCAAGCGTTCCTAATTATGTGTGTATTTGATATACCCGTATCTAGTTTATATTTTATTGAAACAGTTTTTTTCAACGCTTTTCTTCGCACCGACTTTTTTTTTCGGTTTCGCATACTGGTTGACTGGTAGAGAAATGCCATTGGGAATTAAGTCCGCCATTTGTAAGTACTTTTTTGTATTTTGTTTCAATAAGTTTAAATAAATAATTAATTAATATGAACATAGATAGTCCTTGAAGAGGCCTCTGTTACTTGATACAAAATTTGCCGCCATTCTGTGTGGGGAGACTATATTTCTTCATCATCATCATTAGCTGCCATCACTTTCTTCATTCATGCCACACAATACTTGAATAAATGTGCGATGTACTTAAATGAATTACAAAAATAAACAGAAAAAACGCGACTGGTATATTATTTAAGAAAACAATTTAAAATTTCGTTTTGGGTTCATTACGTCTTAATTTTCTTTTACCCGTTTACCAATACTCCTAGATCTCAAAAGGACTAAAGTGTCAAAATCTTAAGTCAAAATATCTAAATCACAGAATGCCTATTTTTTTTCTCAACACACCGGATTCTTAATGTGACTGAATTTAAAAATGGCTTAAGCTCATAATGACCAAACTTCGAAAAACCTTAAGCTCAAAACACCAAATGTTCAAAACACCATAATATGTTCGAAACCACCAAATACCAGAATCGATTGCGATCGATCGAATACGCGTTGAAAAAGCTATCAGTTCTTTTAGGTGTATCCCAATGGAAAATATTTCTAGTTTTGTAAAAAATCTGCCAGTTTTAATTCAAAAGTTGTAAGTTTCCGATTTCTTTTTTTGTAAATTGGTTTAGGTCCTCGCGTTTGTCAATTATTACTTTTTTCTACTCGCGTACTATACAAAGCTAATATTGATATAGTTAATGGTAGGATACCACCTTTAGCGTAACCGAAGCGTGAAAACAATTCTATTATGAGCGTTGCCACGGTAATAACAGTTCTATAAAAATATTATAGCATTGTTATTACAATGGTTACGGCCATTCCGGATATCAGTCTTGGCGTTTAGTGAACACTTGACATTTAGGATGTGACACTTGAAATTCTAATTTGTATAATACACATTTAAAAATACTTTAACATCAATTAAAATTACGTATTATATTAAAAACAAAATGAATTTTAAGACTAATTATGTTTTTAAAATTAAAAAAAATAAGGTACTAATAATGGATGATTAATATCCATCGATTTGTTATTTGGTTACCACTTGATAGCGCGACTTTACCAATTTGCTCCGACTTTAAGTACCTCGGTTCCTTGATACAAAGCGATGGCCTAGACCTAACCGTGAAACACAGAATTAGTGTAGGGTGGATGAAATGGCGACAGGTTACGGGAACAATTTGCAACCCTCGTATGCCCCTCAAGATTAAGGGAAAAAATTATAAGAGCGTAGTAAGACCTGTTGGCTTGCATGGATCAGAGTGCTGGGCTGCAAAGGATAAGGAAAAAAAAAAGAGTGCATGGAGCTGAAATACGAATGTTGAGATGGATGTGTGCTGTAACAAGAATGGATAGGATAAGAAACGAGTATGTAAGAGGAAGTTGGAAAGTAGATAGAAAAAAATGGAAGGTAACAGGTCATGATGTTAAGAGGAGTTTTGAGTATGAATGTGGAGGGTTATAAAGCAAGAGGAAGACCTAAAAAGAGATGGATGGATTGTGTGAACAGTGATTTCAGAAAGAAAGGAGTGAACGCTGAGATGACGGCTAACAGAGATGATTGGTATAAGGACAAGGAGATGATGATGTTATTTGGTTACCAATTCAATATGGATATCAACAAAACGGCGTTTCGTTTGGCATTCCAACTTTTATGATAAATTTTCAGAACTGTTTTAGGTACTATTAAAATTTGCATGAAATTTGTTATCATTAAGCAAACCAAAAAACAGAAATCGTACATATTACGATGGATATGCGGGCAGGTGATGGCGCTGGTCGCTGGATGCGTGAGCGCAATGAAACTAGTAAACTACCCTCAGAGTAAAAACATTCAATGTTTACTTTTTACTATAAACCAATATTCGTCTACCGACACGTGCGATGTTCTTACCCGTGCTACCTTAAACTATTCAATACACTTTTCTCCTATTGTTTTGGAAAGCAATCAGTATCTTTATTTAAAAACAATTTTGGTTCATGTCCGTCACTGTTCGCTAAGTGGCTCAGATATGCCCAATGACCTTTGTAAACATTTAGCGATAAAATTCACAAACTATTAACGCCAATCGGAATTATGAAAATGACTTTGCTGATTAATAATTTCTTAGCAGAAAAATCGAGGAAAGTATAATTTTAAGAAAAGTTACCTCTTTATTTTTGTCATTATCATTTTAAACTTGTAGAAAAAGTTTTGTATGCGATGGTACATAATTAGCTCTTAAGGTACGAGTGCCGAGGTTAGAGCGCGAGCTTGCGAGCTTGCGAGCTTCATTATCATTTATCAAATGACGTTATCGCGGGAGCCAAAACGTTTGACAGTACTGAAGGACTATGACAAATAGGCAATAACAGAAGTGACACCCGTATCGAGAAACGTTTATACCTACGAGTTCAAAATATATCAATTTTCTTTCTAAAATCTTACCTCTGTACTTGACTTGATTAGTAGTAAATATTTAAAAACATTAGCTACGCAATCCTAGCGTCAAGCTTTTCAGTCTACTTTAGTCCTTCTACTTTAGACATTTGTCACTCTTGATTGATTTGATATGTACAAAAACATACAATATATATCTAAATTAAATTTCAGTGCAAATGGAAAACTGATAGGATAATTTTGGAGAAAAATACTGGAATAAAAATATAGGATAAAAAAAATGTTCAAGTTAACACCTTGACTTTTAGGTAAGCGTTTACTCAGTGTAAGACCAGTTTGATTGACCTTTTCCAGCGAAAACTTCGAGCTAGATATGAAGAACTTCACAGAGGCTTAGCCCTTTACTTATAAACGTGGAATAACCGTGGGGTAAGCTGAACCATGCTTCGTCCCTCCGTCAAATGACACAATGACAATAAGGACAATCCATGGTTTAGCTTACCCCACGGTTATTCCACGTTTACAAGTACATTAAAATGTGTAGGCAGAATATTCCGTTTATACTAGTACTAAACAGACAATTCTGTTATATGTATTCTGAGATTTGTTTTTGCTCCCGCGATAACGACGTTTGTTCATTATGTACCAGTTATACAGGGTGGTACTCGATAAACTGTACATAATGAAAGGGATGAAACTTTAGGTGAATTTATAGGTAAAACATTTTTTTTTAAATTTTTTAGCCACTGGTTTTTGTTTTACAGATTGTCAAACATTTTAATAAAGGTTGGGTAGTACACTTACTTGTGACGGTGTAACTTTGATCTAATAGCCCAAAAAAGATAAAACAAAATGCATAGTATTGACATTAGTTAGGTTTATAATAATTGATAACAATATTAGACCAATTAAAAAAATAACTGAGTAACTGCTTTTTTTGTGGAAAATTACTGCAAAAATATCATTTTGTTTTCATAAAAACACGTTTTTCTCAAAATTTTGCAGATTTTTTTTTTTTAACGTTTTTAGATCTAAAATTTAACGAGGAATAATAATAAGCAAAAAAAAAATTATGAGATATCTACAAAATTTTGAAAAAATCGTGTTTTTATGAAAACAAAATGACATTTTTGCAGTAATTTATTAAAAAATTCAAGAAAAAAAAGTAGCTATATTTAAAAAAAAAAACCTATAAATTTACCCAAAATTTCATCCCTTTCAATATGTACAGTTTATCGAGTACCACCCTGTATAAATAACTATTTTACCATCAAAATTATTTATTAGGGCCTGTTGTTTGATCAGTAGTTAATCGTTAAAAACCTTAACTAATTTTCAATCTCAAGGAAATGTGTCAAATTTTTGATTCCTTTTTCGAATTTTAACAACTAGTTGACTTACCCTTAGATGCATGATTTAATATTTTTATTCCGAAGAAAATTATATGATGGGAAAACACACTTTAATAATGGGAAAAATAAAGAAAAAAATCGCAATCAGTTTTTTTACATTGTTTTTTTATAATAAATACCTGGTATCATATTTGACACTCCATGCAGTAAGTATAAAAAAACACGATTTCTATCAAAAATTACATATCAAAGCAAAAACTACAAATGAAAAGTATTAAAACCATCTGATTTCACTTCAACAAAATGCCAAAGACCGTTTACTCCAGTGAAGGTTTTGGGTAATTATTGGTATGCACGAACCCTGGGAACTCGTTGATGCCCTTTCCGCATTTATCAAAGAAGGATCTGAAAAACGCCAGTGAACCCGGGATCTTCTATTACATTTTCTTCTTCATTTAAACCTGAATTTTTTTCTTTATTCATACCTGAATTTTCTTCGTCCATCTCGTCTTCCTCAAGAGCTGCTTGCAGTTCTTGAAGTGACGGATAAAGTTCCAGGTCATCTCCATCAGACTGCATCATCTTCCTATATTTCACCGCATTCTAACTGTGCCAGTAAGTCTTCTATGTCCCTATCTACTTAAATTTTATGACTAACCATCCCTGTAGAAAAATTAAAAAGTTTATTTATACAGCCACTCGCATGCCAAGCATTAGTAAAACCCAAAACAAATTCAAAAAACCGTTACAAAACTTGTTAGTAAGAAAACAAAGCTTAGTGCATGGAGTATCATTTTTGATACCATGAACAATGGTGTTATCGCATGGAGTATTGTTTTTGATAACGTCAAAAAAGTGAAAGATTTAGTAATACAACGCAAAATTCACAAAAACGTATATAATATTCGATAAATAAAGTACTTACTAACCATTGATATGCAGATTTTTTCGGGTGAAAATATTTCAAGATTCGCCAGATATTTGACAATTCAAACTTGGAATTTCACTATAGCAAAATACAACCGCCCGATTCAAAGTTTTGACATTTCATCAAATGACAGCCGCTCTGAGTGTTGCCTGGTGATATTTTTTTGCAAGTATTTGAGCAAAGGTTACGTTATTCAACCTTAATAGCGAGATTAAAAGTAGATGATGGATTTTTGAACGAGGAAAATGTATGGTATCATTTTTGATACCGTATGCATAAGGGTTAACTACTGATCAAACAACTCGCCCTTAAAAATCACCTCTTTTTGGATTACCTATTTTAATCTTTTTACTGTCATCTTTCGGTACGATACTTTACGGATATTTTGGTGGATTTAAAATGAAGTCTGTCAAAATGACTGACTGTTTACAAAACATAAAGCCGGACCACATGCTTGGTGTTTACCGCAAACACTGAAAGACGCAACTACTCTCTAACTTATATAGTTGCGTCCTGTAGTGTTTGTGGCAAACATCAAACATGTGGTCCGGCATAAAGTCACACATATTCTTTGATTAAACGAATTATGTCTGAAAAACACCTGTCTTGTAGACCATTTTTGACGGCCAGTGGTAAAAATGGCGACTTGATTTTAATTTGTGTTCTCAACTCATACTTACCTTAACGCTGACGAATCTGTCACAATGGACAAACAAGTGACTTATATTTAAAAAAAAAACCCGTCAATCAAAGAAATACCAGTATCTGAAAAAGGGGAGAAGAATTTAATAAATCACTAGTGATACAAACCGTTAATGGATCTGTCTGTGACTAGCACCCTAGCACTGAATGAATTCTACTCAAGAATATCAGGGGACCAGGAATAAGGTAGGTTTTGTAGTAATGTTTGTAAAGCGCCAGTTTATTTAGAGAAGAATCTGTAAGTAGCTAAACTTCGCGGTTTTTGCCGTTCATGGTTCACACATATCAAACCTAAACGGTATTATTTTTATAGGCAATCATAATTTTTGTAGCAGTGGACAAGTTAATTTGATCCGCCGTGTCTGAATAGACCCATTCGCGTTTAAGCGACGTTTCCGCCGCGCGGCCGCTGCGAGCTCGTCAGCGCCACAATGGCAACGCACAGACTCGGCGTTACCAACTATTTACTATTGTAGTTTTTAAATTTAATTCATTTAGAATGACTGCATAAGGTTCGAAAAACATGTTTACCCTGCTGGTCACGCTGCAGATGAATTATTTGACATATTGTATTGTAATAACTTTGCGTAATGTTAATATCTTTTTGTATGATCATATATTATGACATGTTGCGACACCTCGTCGGGAACTTTAGTTCGGGTGGCGACGGCGCTATGCCCCGTCATCGTTGATTGTACCCCGCCGTCAGAAAATATTCTTAACATTTGATCGGGATAAAGACCGGCACGGATTTGATCTAGTCGGAAACTTAGGTTCCCTGTTAGATAGTAGCAGTAATGTGGGAACAAAATATGATATGACTTACCTAACAATGCAAAACAATTAAAGTGTTCCCATATGCACAAAACAGTTGATCCGTCCAGTTCTATATCCGGACGGCTACTCTTAGCCCAAGTGATGTTGATATTAATTTGCATCTCTCGTTTATAAGTAATGAAACGTTTCAATTACAATTTTACGCGTTGGACATGGTTGTTATTCCACACGGCCGAGATGTTAATCGTCTCTAATTGAGAGACTGGCGCGGACCCATTGCCTCCACGTCGTAACTCAAGATTTATGCGCCGTCTTGAGTACATACGCGCTGACGCGGGCGCCGCCGCCGCGAGACGCGCGCCCCTGGTGCGCGCGCCGCGGGTGCGCGTGCGACTCGGTACCCGCACCTACAATTGCTCTCCATTTTAAAATCTATTTTGTGTGGCCCTTCCTCAATTACGTTTCATAAGGTCTGATTATAACGGTCAAAGTTATTTTTTTATTATTATTTGTTTGGTATTCTATATGTACACTAGCTGTTGCCCGCGACTCCTTCCGCGCAGAAAAATAAAACATAGTCTATGTTCATCAGGGATAATGTGGGATTCTAATGGTGAAAGAATTTTCCAAATCGGTATAGTAGTTTCGGAGCCTAGTAAATTCAAACAAACAAACAAAAAATCAAATCTTTCCTCTTTATAATATTATTATTAGGTATTACCCAAAACAAAAAACAGTCCCCTCAATCAATAGAAAGCAATATTTTAACCAAATTCGAATTAACAAACTTTTTAAATATGCATTGTAAAATTGATTACATGAATAAGTGCATACGGAATATTATTTTTTCAAATTGAAGTAGGTACCTATATTGCAAACATCGAAATCGTTAGTCGTTTTTGAGAACGTGATTGCAATTATAATATACTAGCTTTTGCCCGCGACTTCGTCCGCGTAGAACTCGTTTATCGCAGTTAAGTAAATTAATAGTTTTAAGTAATTCTATAGTTTGACCTCCTCCCTGGCAAGAATGATATTTCAAACACATGTAATATTGAGCTCGAAATTTACCGGGACTCCAACTTTAACCATTAACTCTTACGGGAGGGCACTTCCGATACCTCGAAAGAGTTCAGGAACTCTAAGGGTAGGTCGTGACTTGCTCAGTGTCTATGACATTGTCTACCAAGAGATACTCCACAACATCGCCTTGTACATGAGATATATTTTTATATTTATCCGCCCGACAATTTCGTTTGTCGGTGCTAATATCGCCCTCTCGCACAAACATTCTCTATTCTTTATATTGTTTTTTAGATCGGGGTACACGTTATTTTTTAGATCATCTGTGTTTTGTACAATATTACAGAATTCGCGGTTTAATGTATTCAAATCGTTACTATCTCTCGCCATACGATCTTCGCCAATTTTTAGTAGAGCTGCCGCATATATTGCCCCGACTGTGTATCATGGTGTACTCGTAGTTCCTGGCATATTTGTAGTGAGGTATATTTTTTATATATATACCCATATCGTAGATGCCGAGTAGCGTAGCGCGCAGTACAGGTCCGCGAGCGAGACCGCGGGCAGCTCGAGGTCAGGAACATCGGCGTCTTGTAGGAAGCTCTCAAGATAACGCGTACTACTACATTTGTCGGTTTGCACGACAAACTTTGACGCAACCGTAAGAAAATGCCGGTTGAGGTGTTCAGGGATGTTGGTAGATTGTATTTTGTTTCTACGCCATGAATAGTGAATAGTATTGAAAATAGCGGAAAAAAATGTTAAAATCTGGATATGTCAACGCTGACAACTTCAATCTGACACCGCTCCTTTTGATATAGACTAACAAAACTGAATGTATTTACAAAGCCTGTCTCATGTTGTCACACTGAATGGGAAAAGCCATAGGAGAAATAAATTATTCAATTGCGCAATTTTGTCAAATAATTACTAATCTTATTCTATATTAGTAATTATTTGCGTCCCCAAAAACTAAGAAAATGTTACCCGTGACAACTTTTTCAAAAAACATCATTGCAGCCAGCTTGAGTTCTAAATTTGACATCATTTTCATAATCTGCATCCCCAAAATGTAGAAAATGATACCAATGGCGACTTTTTCAATAAACATCATGGCAGCCATTTTGAATCCCAAATTTGATATCATTTTTGAAATCTGCGTCAACGCAACCTAAGAAAACGACACCCATGATGACTTTTCCAAAAAACACCAAAGATATTGTCGTTATTCCCTCGGAAACCTTTAAATTTTCCGGGATGGGATTTCCCTATGTGTTAATCCAGGGTATAAGCTATCTCCATTCTAAATTTCATCCAAATCCATCCAGCGCTATTGCAGCGTGAAGGAGGAACAAACTAAAACTCCCTTTTACCCCCCCGTAGGGGTAGTTTTTTCTAAATCACTGAAAGAAGTATTTTTTATTTATAAACAGTAGCATAAATACCAATTACCAAATTGCGTATTTTAAAAATAACCAATCTCCTATACAAATTTCTACCCCCTATTTTAACCCTATAGGGGATGAATTTCCAAAAATCCTTTCTTATTGTCCCCTTAGGAATATTCCCTTCAAATTTCAAGTCCCTAGGTCCAGCGGTTTAGGCTGTGCGTTGATCGATCAGTCAGTCAGTTTTACCCCTTTCCATCCCTTCGAGGATGAAATTATCAAAAACGCTGAAACACGTATAAATTAATTTTCAATTTTCAACCTAAACACAAAATTTGAATACTCTAACTTAACCTAAAACTGACGGACTTTCATACAAATTTTCATCCCCTTAGGGGTGGAATTTCCAAAAATCCTTCCTTAATGGATCTTTACACTATATAAGGTATCTATGTGCAAAATGTCAAGTCTCTAGGTCCTAAGGTTTGGGCTGTGCGTTGATATATCAACAATCCGTTTTACCCCTTTTCATCCCTTCGGGGTTGAAATTATCATAAACGCTGAGACACGTATAAGTTAAAATTCAATCGCCAACCTAGACGCAAATTTTGAAGCGTCTAACTACAAAACTGACGGACTTTCATACAAATGTTTTGCCCCTATTCTACCCCCTTAGGGGTGGAATTTCCAAAAATCCTTCCTCAGTGGATCTCTACACTATATAAGGTATCTATGTGCAAAATTTCAAGTCTCTAGGTCCAGCGGTCTGGGCTGTGCGTTGATATATCAACAATCAGCTTAGCATTTTATACAATAGATTTATGTATATAAATATGGCTCGTTTAATAGTACAGGATAAAAAAATGTCTCATTTACTTAAATAACATTTAACCAAAACTACATTTAACTAAATTATCTAGGTTTCATGAAACCTATGTTATTATAGTATAAAAAAGTAGATTGTTTTGTAGATTCCTACTTGAAATTATTAAGGAAATCAAAAATAGATCATAAATAAAATTTGGTGCTACTAATAGAAATGGATTATTCTAGGTTGACAGGATAGAAGGCAACTCCCCGATGCCAAATAAATATGTCGGTCTGCAGTGCACGACACCTTGCACTTTGTGACTATGCGCTGAAACTTGGAATAGTTGATTCTTAGCTGGTCTTGAGTAGATTCAGACCGGGAGCCATCGAGAGCCATGGCGCATTTAGCAGAGGGGGGGGGGGGGGGGGGAGTTTGACGCTGCCGCGCTTTAATTGAAGCAACATTTCTCTAACACTATACATATTAGGGCATGCGATATATCATTTTCAGATAAATTAAGGACGAGAAATCTATTTCTCGAACAAAAAAATGAATAAAGTAGAAAAGACTAAAATACATAATTTGTTATTTTTTTATAATAACCTATTGTGCTTAAAAATAATAATAGAAATCTAAGAACAAAAATGTAGTCGTAAAGCTACACTTATTTAGTTTTCAAAAATATATAGTTTATCATGTATGTCTGTTAACACATGGGAGACAAAAAATAATATTAAGCTTGGGTCAGGTTGATCTCAATGCATGATCATCCGTGAAAGTAGGGTTTAGGTACTGTTTTAAACACAAGAAAGGTAACGCAATTCAAATTCATTGTATATATTACAAGATCCAATACACAGACAGAGGTCTGAACATTTAAGCTGCCTTTTTTTACAATTGCACCAGCCACGGCACTGTTTTTTGCATTTGCACCTGACCATTTCTAGACATGCTTCTGCAGCAACAGGCAAGTCCGTCCATGTAGGCTTCCAGTTGTTTTCGATCTTCTTCTAACCCCAAGTAGACCGATAGAGCAGATATTGAGCTGGTGCTAATACTGCTAACTGGCCCCAAACACGCACCCATTGATATATGCCTCTTAAAAATGCTGATATAAAGCAGCTTTAGTCGGTGCCCTACTGCACTATCTGCAACAAAAGCACTTTCCGTGAAAAATCGGCCTAAGACTAAATTGTGCATCGTTACTTGTCAAGTACTTGTCCATTTACCGGTTAAACAAACATTCCAGTACCTTAGCGATTACAGAGGTGAGTTGGATTGGTTTGTCGTTGGACAAGTCTTAGGAGTCTCTGGTCTTATCCTTAATAACTGGCTGACTTACTAAGAGACTTAGGCTTAGTTGCGGCACTCATTTACTGAAGTACGCGAAGCTGATCTGAAATAATAATGAAATGCAATATTCTGGTTTAAGCTTTGAGATCATATTATATCTGTTAAAAAGGCAGAAAATCTGACCTATTATATAAGGTTACGACGTATTTTTCGATGGAAGCCATTGCCTCCTCAATGCGGCCCTCGATCACTGACTCGAAACCTATGGTTAGGTCAGGAAAGGCTTCCCAAGCTTCAAAATTCTATTACCTATACCATTGAACGAAGTTTAGGTAAAGTTGGCTTGTGAAAGGATACATTAGAAACGTCTCTATTTAGTACCCTTACCATGAGTTACAATTACCGTACTCGCTCGCGAGTCGAATGTTCTGTCCCTCGCACTCTATAAGAAAACTGTGAGGTCTGCGAGGGACAGAGCATTAGACTCGCTAGCGAGTACGGTAATTGTAACTCATGGTAAGGGTGCAGAATGGAGTGATTGTAAAGTTTTATTGTACTTATTACTTACCTCTATTTGTTATCTTAGCAAATTAAAAATACTTAAGTAGAAATTAACAATATTTCTATGTAAGTATGTTTGGGACGAAATATTTATTAGAAAATTATAAAACATACAATAATTACAATATTTGAACTGCCAAGGATGCTTACTTATAATATGTTATGTTTACGTTTACCTATCTTAGACGTAAAACTAAACTATAATATTTTTTTAAATAGATAAGTGTAGCTTTTTACATACACATTCGTTTTTACCGTCTAGAATGGAGTCCCTGTACTTGTTATGGCGACCAATATATCATTTTCGGATAAATTAAGGATGGGAAGTCAATTTCTGGAATAAAAATAATGCACTTTAGACCAAAAAAATTAAAAAATAGTCAAAAGACAAAAGTTACGTAAATATTTTTTTCATTTCTAACTTTTTTCTAGTCACGTGACTAGAAAGTTTTTTTGGTCTAAAGTGTATCATTTTTATTCCAGAAGTAGACTTCCCATCCTTAATTTATCCGAAAATGATACATTGGTCGCCATAACAAGTCCAGGACCTTTATTCTAGACGGTAAAAACTATATCGTATTTGACCTGCTATGGAACTATTTTATACTCATCCCGTCATTACTGTGAAGTAAATAGGAACCCATGATAGGAGCTATCAAAACGTTGAAAATATGATAACAGGTCAAATACGATATTATGGTTTTTGCCGCCTAGAATACTGGCCCGGTTTTTGAGAAAAAATATGGCTTCAATTAAAGCACGGCAGCGTCAAATTCCCCCCCCCCCTCCCCTCCCCCGCTAAATGCACGGTAGCTCTCGATGGTTTCCGGTCTGAATTCACTCGAGACCGCCTAAGGATCAACTGGTGCCAAGTTTCAGCGCACAGTCAAAAAGTGCAAGGTTCCCATACAATGGATCGCACTATCAAACCAGCTACCATGCTTAATATTATTTTTCGTCTCCCATGTGTTAACAGATATATATGATAAACTATATATTTTTGAAAACTACATAAGTGTAGCTTTACGACTACATTTTTATTCTTAGATTTCTGTTATTATTATTAAGCACAATAGGTAATTATAAAAAAATAACAAATTACGTATTTTAGTCTTTTCTACTTTTTTTTTTTTTTGTTAGAAAGTGCATTTTTTTATTCAAAAAATAGATCCCTCGTCCTTAATTTATGTGAAAATGATATATCGCATGCCCTAATATGCATAGTTTTAGAGAAATGTTGCTTCAATTAAAGCGTGTCAGCGTCAAACTTCCCCCCTCCCCCTACTAAATGGGTCATGGCTCTCGATGGCTCCCGGTCTGAATCTACTCAAAACCAGATAAGAATCAACTGTGCCAAGTTTCAGCGCATAGTCACAAAGTGCAAGGTTCCCATACAACAGATTGCACTATCAAACCAGCTACAGTGGTTGCGTTTTCATTTATGGCGGCTGAAAAACGTGGTATCGTTCACAAAAGAAAACGATAAGGGAAAAGGCTATATAAAATACAAGCTGTTCTCGTGCCCACTTCGTTGGGCAATAAACATTTTTTTGGGTTAATATACAGGGTGGCTCATTTAGATCGGGCAGTATGGGAATGTCTGAAACTTTAAGACATACGAAGATCTGTTTTTAGGAACCATGTCATCGATTTTAGTAACAAGAAAAACTGCATTCATACATTTTAAAAAAAGTTGCATTCAGCTCGAACCCGGACGTTTTGAAAAATAAAACTAACACTATTTCTATTTAGTTCTCGATTGTTAAGCAGCAAATACTATGAAACATCATGTCTAAAATTAATAAATGCATTGTTTTCATATCCTTTTATTTATTTTAGTAGGTGTTCGAAATGACTTGATGGCAAGCCTATACCATATGTAAAAGCAGTGGATGTAACAAGTTGCGATACCTGCAAAGAGCCATAAGATAACAACCATAGAGACAACTTTACGCACCTAAACGAGTTGAATGTTGTAACTAAAATAAATTATAGGACACTCACAAATTTACGTGGCTTTCTATTGGTAAAACAATTTTCAAAATCGCTTTAGTAGATCCAGAGATTACCCGTTACAATGTCACAAACTTTACCTCTTTATAATAATCAATCATACCTAAATGGTTAGGGAGAGCATATCCAATAGGTCACAAATGTGTAATTGGTTTACGAGAAAACAATCCCTCATTATAGAATTATATAATTAAGTTGGAGGATGATGAAGACCACAAATGGCTACCGGAGCTCCTCAACGGTATCTATTTCATGATGAGTGGCGATAAGATATCCCGATTAAGATAGTTGAGCAATTGTAACGAAGAACATTTAATTGTTTAAATATGACTATGACTTTCCCGAGGCGTTGCTTGCGGTGAGCTTAAAATGTCTTAAAGTTTCATATCAACTAAGAAGATGAACTACAGAACAGCTTATTATGATGACAAAAAAGTATAAAATAAAATAAATGATTTAAAAAACAAAAAACCGCCTTCAAAAACGCAAAAAATAACTTCTTTTAAAATGGTAGGTATAGGTCAGTCCAATTGAAGTCGGCGACTCACAATATTTTTACCCAAAATCCGACTTCAGTTAGACTGATCTATACCTACAATTTTAAAAGATGTTATTTATGCGTTTTTGAAGGCGGTTTTTTGTTCTTTAAATCATTTATTTTGTTTTATTGGGCAGCGGATTACTCGACTAGGACTTGGTCTACGTCGGATAATTTGAGTGCTCCTGCGGCCCAAGAAACACCCAGTACAGGCGCATGTTTGGAGATGCTTCTCAAACCAAGGTTTGGGCCATTTGCAATTGATCACTGGTACACTCGACGCCCAAAAAAATTATCAAAATTTATGAAAAAGCATTGTTTCTTTCCGCTGAAAAGATGTTCCCAAGGCATAACGCTTCTTTGATCTTGCAAGAGAATAATGACCCTTAACACCGAAGTCGGCACTCTACTGCGTGGAAAGCTGAGAATGGCATCGATGTTTTGGATTGCCCTTTACAATCACCCGATGCCAATCCAATTGAAAATGTTTAGGCTTAAATGAAGCTCAAATCACTAGGAAAAATTACTGTTGGCGTTGCTGACTTTACTTGAGAACTGAAGTCAGTGTGGAGCTCTTTACCCCGCAGTTTTGCTAAAAATTTGGTTGAAAGCAATGATATAATATAGTAAAAAGAGGTAGATATGTTATATGCACTTCGATAGTGGCAACCTAAAACCAAGCCAATTGATACACCTTTACCTACGCCTTTCTCGTGGCCTTGCCGAGCTTGAAATGTTCTATAATTTCTTTTGAGAAGTGGGACTACATAATAGCATTATATTATTATGATCGCTAAAAAGTGTAATCTACACTAATATTATAAAGAGGAAAGATTTTATTTTTTGTATGTTTGTTTGAAATAGGCTCCGAAACTACTGGACCGATTTTGGAAATTCTTTCACCCTTAGAATCCTACATTATCCCTGATGAACATAGGCTATATTTTATTTTTCTGCGCGGACGGAGTCGCGGGCAACAGCTAGTATAAAATAAATGTTTTAAAAAACAAAAACCCGCCTTCAAAAACGCAAAAAAATCCTTCTTTTAAAACGTTATTGATAATGCCAATTGTGCTCATTCCCGAAATAGCTAGGGTATTACTGCACGACTCCCTGCACTTTGTGACTATGCGCTGAAACTTGGCACAGATGATTCTTAGCTGGTCTTGAGTAGATTCAGACCGGGAGCCATCGAGAGCCATGGCGCATTTAGTAGGGGTAGAGGGGGGAAGTTCGACGCTGCCGCGCTTTAATTGAAGCATAATTTCTCTAAAACTATACATATTAGGGCATGCGATATATCATTTTCAGATAAATCAAGGACGAGGAATCAATTTTTCAAACAAAAAAACACACTTCCTAACAGAAAAAATGAATAAAGTAGAAAACACTAAAATCCATTTGTTATTTTTTTATAATCACCTATTGTGCTTAAAATAAGAACAAAAATGTAATCGTAAAGCTACACTTATGTAGTTTTTAAAAATATATAGTTTAGCATATATATCTGTTAACAAATGGGAGAGAAAAAATAATATTGAGCGTGGGTCAGGGTGATCTCAATGCATAATCATCCGTAAAAGTAGGGTTTAGGTACTGTTTTAACACATGACAAGTAACGCAATGCAAATTCATTGTATATATTACAAGATCCACTGCACAGACGGAGGTCTGAACATTTAAGCTGCCTTTTTTTACAATTGCACCAGCCACGGCACTGTTTTTTGCATTTGAGCCTGACAATTTCTAGACATGCTTCTGCAGCTATACCCAAGTCCGTCCATGTAGGGTCCCAGTTGCTTTTGACCTTCGTCCAACCCCAAGTAGACAGATAGAGCAGTTTTTCAGCTGGTGCTAACACTGCTAACTGGCCCCAAACATGCACTCATTCATATATGGCTCTTTAAAAATGCTGATATAAAGCAGCTTTAGTCGGTGCACGGCTGCACTATCTGCAAAGAAAAGCACATTTCTGTGGAAAAAATCGGCCTAAGACTAAATTGTGCATCGTTACTTGTCAAGTGTTTGTCCATTTACCGGTCAAACAAACAGTCCAGTACCTTAGCGATTACAGAGGCGAGTGGGATTGGTCTGTAGTTGGACAAGTCTTAGGAGCCTCTGGTGTTATCCTTAATAACTGGCTGACTTACTAAGAGACTTAGGCTTAGTTACGGCACTCATTTACTGAAGAAGGCGAAGCTGATTTAAAATAATAATAATGATATGCAATATTCTGGTTTAAGCTTTGAGATCCTATTATATCTGTTTAAAAAGGCGGAAAATCTGACCTATTATACAATGTTACGACGTATTTTTCGATGGAACCTATTGCCTCCTCAAAACCTTAATGCTCCCCTCGATCGCTGACTCGCGAGCTTCAAAAGCACTTCTCTTACCTATACCATTAAACGAAGTTTAGGTAAAGTTGGCATGTGAAAGGATACACTAGAAACGTCTCTATCCAGTACCCTTGCAATGAGTTACAATTACAAATATAAGAATAATGCGGGGTCTGCGAGGGACAGAGCATTAGAATCGCTAGCGCACGGTAATTTTAACTCATGGTAAGGGTACAGAATGGAATGTTAGTATAGTACATTGTGTATTAAGGGTGGTAAAGACAGAAATACAAACGAGAATCTGTTAAAAGCCCGAAGCCGAAGGCTGAGGGCTTTAATGATTCGAGCTTTGTATTTCCTTTACCACCCTTGTAACATACAATGTTTTTCATCACATTTGCGAGGAAATTAAATAAAATCAGACTGTAGATCATATTTTTAACTTACGATTCCCACTAATAATTTTAGCCGCGTTGGCGATGGCCGTTGGAGTCGCATTATCCCTTTCTTCTGATGACGACATGTATTTTATTGATATATAAATTTTAATATGTGCACAAAGACACCCTTTTAACTATTATTTTGGAATCACACAGTTTATAATCAGTATTTATAAATTAGCGGCAGACTATCATTGTCTATGACTTACCACAGATAATGTCAAACGTGTTCAGGAGTCCGATTCTAGTGACAGTCGAGATCAATAGTTTATATGCGACATTTTTAGAAAATTGTATGCAACTGACATTTCCTCTCGAATGAAACTTCATATCGAATGGCACAAGAATTGGGGTCCTGACGTATTATGATAGTTTGAGTCCACGTATTATATTTAAAAAAAAAGCTATAACCCACGTTAGGGCGTAATGGTAAAAAAAAGGCCCGCGGGTATTATTTTGGATTTACGGTGGATTTTTCTAGCATGTTAGGACACTATTTACGAGCAAGTGTGATGAAAAAGTTTGACTGTACTTACTTACCTCTTCTTGTTATCTTCGCGAATTAAAAATAAGAAGAAATAAAAAATATTTCTATGTAAGTACCTCTATGTTTGGGATGAAATATTTATTAGAAAATTATAAAACATACAATAATTACAATATTTGAACTGCCAAGGATGCGTACTTGTAATATTTTATGTTTACGTTTACGCGAATTAGTTCTATGCAAGTTCTATGCCCATCTTGGACGTAAAACTAAACTGTATATTTTTGAAAAATAGTTAACTGTGGCATTTTACATACATAGATTTTTATTTTTAACATATATCACGTGAGTAAAAAAAAAGATAGGAATGAAAAGACATTCGCCATGACTTTCGTCTTTCGCCCATATATTTATTTTTTTGTTCCAGAAATAGACTTCCCATCCTAAATTTATCCGAAAATGATTATATTGGACGCCATGACAAGTACAGGGCCTCTATTCTAGTCGGTAAAAACGATATCGTATTTGACCTGCTATGGAATTGTTTTATACTCTTTCCGTCATTACTGTCAAGTAAATAGGAGTTGACAATATGATAACAGGTCAAATACGTTATGGTTTTTACCGCCTCGAATACCAGCCCAGTTTTTGAGAAATAATATGACTTCAATTAAAGCGCGGCAGCGTCAAACTCGCCCCCCCTTCCCCCAACAAATTCACGGTAGCTCTGGATGGCTCCCGATCTGAATTCCTTCTAGACAACCTAAGGATCGACTGGTGCCAAGTTTCAGCGCATAGTCAAAAAGTACAAGGTTCCCATACAACGGATCGCACTATGAAACCAGCTACTACGCTTAATATTATTTTTTCTCTCCCATTTTTTAACAGATATATAATGATAAACTATATATTTTTGAAAACTACGTAAGTGTAGCTTTAGGACTACATTTTGTTCTGAGATTTCTGTTATTATTTTTAAGCACAATAGGTAATTATAAAAAAATTACAAATTATGTATTTTAGTCTTTTCTACTTTATTAATTTTTTTTCTTACGAAGTGCATTTTTTTGTTCGAGAAATAGATTCCTCGTTCTTGATTTATCTGAAAATGATATTTCGCATGCCATAATATGTATACTTTTAGAGAAATGATGCTTCAATTAAAGCACGGCAACGTGAAACTTCCCCCACTCCCCCTACTAAATGGGCCATGGCTCTCGATGGCTCCCGGTCTGAATCTACTCAAGACCAGCTAAGAATCAACTGTGCCAAGTTTCAGCGCATAGTCACAAAGTGCAAGGTTCCCATACAACGGATTGCACTATCAAACCAGCTAAAATACCAGTATTTTAAAATACCAGATTCTCAATATATCGGAATCCCAAAACTAAACATTCAAATAACCAATATTTCGAATCTGGTTATTTGAGAATGTGGTAAAAAGAGTAATATTGTATTTTGAAATGCTGGTATTTTGGGAATGAGCGGCCAATTGAAGTGCAACTTATGTAGTTTCAATCGACAGTTCAATGTTTCCGCCCTCGGTCATCAAAAAATCTGACGTGTTTATGTTCGCACAGTGTTCGAAAAGATTGTCAATGAAAGAAAAGAAAGAAATAAAGAAAAAACATTTATTCGTGACAAGCAGACAAACAAAACATCAACAAACATCATTTGCCTTCAATCACGTAGTTACTTTGCGATTTGCGATGACTATTCGCTTCAATTGGATTCATATACGTTCAATGGCGATTGACAATCTCAATTGATCATCTCCGGGGCCTTTACCTAATTATGATTTTAAAATAAGTTGTTCTTTGCGTTTTTGAAGCCGGGTTTTCTTTTTTTTAAACATTTATTTGAAGTGTTGACAATGGGACCAACTAGAAAGTATACCCTTTCAAACCAAACAATATTTTTTCAAATCGGTCCACCGGTTTTTGCGTACATACGGAGGAACATACATACATAAAAAAAACCCGATGAATTAAGGATCTCCTTTTTTTGAAGTCGGTTAAAATGGTAGGTAATAAGTCAGTCCATCTACAGTCAGCGTCCCACAAATCCCACAATATTTTGAAGTACTGACCTATTAAAGATCTACCATTTTAAAAGAAGTTATTTTTTGCGTTTTTGAAGGCAGGCTTTTATTTTTTTAAACACTGTAAGGAATTATTAGTTTAAAGTTTAAATATTTTCTGTATGCCGCCCCCTTTAATCTGCTGCCCGGGGCCATGGCCTCCCAAGCCCCCCCACGCTACGTCACTGGCTGGATATAACATAAACCAATTACTTTGTATCAGAATGTGACTTTCTAAACTTTTAAGCGTTTTTCTTTTTACTAAAATATACCACTATAATCGACGTTTGTTAGACTACTCTTTCGTAAATCATTAATGCCGTAGGGTCATTAAAATCATTGTTTACTATAGCTTACCGACTAGCTTAGCTTACGTAAGGGACTAAAGTTAGCAAACACCGACTATCCAGTGCCGCACTGTGGATCGAAAATGGCCTCTCCATAGAAATAGGGGCTTAATTTTGAAGTGCCTATTTTTTTAATTGAAAACGAATCTACTTCTCATAATTGGTAAAAAAAAATACTCTTTAAAGAAAATTTTGTATGGAGCGTATATGAAAAAAGCTGCCAAGTGCGAGTCGGACTCGCCCATGAAGGGTTCCGTGAAAGGTAAATTGCGGTTTACGATTTATGACGTATTAAAAAAAAACTACTTACTAGATCTCGTTCAAACCAATTTTCGGTGGAAGTTTGCATGGTAATGTACATCATATATTTTTGAAGTGATAACTTCTTTACGGAGGGTAAAACATTTCGTTACGTAACGCGCGTTACTAGACAGCCTGTCTGGCTTCCCTTTCTCTCACGCATACGGCAGCGGTAGTACTAATTTTTAAACAATTTCTAAATACAAAAAGATACTGGAATCGGACGGGATTTGAACAGCGGCACCATGGCGTCATAGACCTACCTCTCAGCCGCTAGGCCAATCGTAAGTTATAGGTATGGACGAAAATAGTAAACGGTATTTGATCTTACCTGCTGACGTCACCCCGTATTGCGTTTCAAAGCATACTGTTGACAGCACGTTGACAGTGAGCATATAACCTAAATCTATCAACGTTTTTGAAAGTGATTAGTTTAAGTTATTTGTTACTGCTTCGATTGTCTTGAAAATCGATATCTGAGGGCCCCTTGGGACTACAAAAGCGAACACGTAATCAGATTTAAAAAAGGTGGCCGCCATTTTGATCTTTTTTGTTACTGGTTCGATTGTCTTGAAAATCGATATCTGAGGATCCGTGGGGACTACAAATGCGAACCCGTACTCAGATTTTAAAAAAAGTGGCCGCCATTTTAAACTTTTTTGTTACTGCTTCGATTGTCTTGAAAATCGATATCTGAGGATTCGTCGGGACTAGAAATGCGAACCCGCAATCAGATTTAAAAAAAATGGCCGCCATTTTGAACTTTTTGAAGTGATAACTTCTTATGGGAGGGTAAGTTCAACTTAGATTAGTTTAAATTATCACTTCTGTCGGGTGTCCCGAGACGCACACGTTTTATTTTTTAGTTTATTCTTCTCTTATTTTAGAAGTTACAGTGGGGGGGACACATTTTATCACTTTGAAAGTGTCTCTCGCGCAAACTATTCAGCACGGCTAGCACATGTTGTCCGCGACTTGTTTGTCGCTCGGATCTCCCTTTCTATCTAGTGTGTAACGATAGAGATGCACTGAGCGACATGCGAGAAAATACAACTTATGCTACCCGTGCAGTTTAGAAACCTCAATATCATTTTTGAAGACCTATCCATTGATACCCCACACACACACACACTACACAGTATAGTTTTTTATAGTTTCGGAAAAAAGTGGCTGTGACATACGGACGGACAAACAGACAGACAGACATGACGAATCCATAAGGGTTCCGTTTTTTGCCATTTAGCTACGGAACCCTAAAAACGGATTATCTCAGAAAGTGTACAATTTCCCGTAATATCCTTACGCACGAATTTAGTACACCAATTATTTATGATTTTTTGGCGTACTCAAAATATCCCGGCAAGGTGTTTTTTTTTTTTTAATTCAAAAACTTTTTATATAGGTAAAACTTGGTTTTCAGTAGGTATGTAAGTTTGCAAGACACGTTTTATCATGGAATAAAATTAAATAGTGGCTTTAGATTAGACGGATTTTCAAAAATGAGTTCATTGGAATAATTACGTTATCTCACTTTCTGGCCCTTTATCTCCCTGCCCTGGTACTTGGTATTTCCTGAACGAGAACTCTTTAGGACTCAAAGCATCCTAACACTGTCTCAGTACGTGTACGATGTAGCTAAATTCGTTAGGTGTAACATAGATAGTTTTCCTACTAGAGCACTAACCCGCACGCGACTAGGATCCACAAATCGCTTACTAATTGCAAGCTCCAGACTGACCAAGTCAACCAAAACCACAGCGTAAAAAGTAACTAACAGTGGGCCGACGCCTTTGATGTTTGCGTAAATGCCGACACCGCACAAGGCCAATGTACTTACCTAGGGTTGTCACAAACTTTACACAACTGCCCAAAAAAGGAGGGTAATGTTTTTAGGTTTCATATATGTATGTATGTACGTTTCTTTGTTCCGCTATAACTTCTAAATGCCTCAACAGTATGGACATTATTTGTTACATTTAGTTACAATTTTTACATCGTCCCGAGTGACGCTGGTTATTTTTTTGAGGTGATAACTTCTTATGGAAGGCTAAACCGCTTCGTTACGTAACGCGTTACGGCGCCAGTCTGTTTGGCTTCCCTTTTTTGTTTATGATTCGATTGCATTGAAAATCGATGTATATCTCCGGGTCCGTGGGGACTCCCAATACGGACCCGTAATTCAAATTCAAAAGAGTGGCCGCCATTTTGAACTTTTTTGTTTCTGGCCCGATCGCAATGAAAATCGATGTTTTAGAATCCCTGGGGACTACAAATACGGACCCGTAATTAGATTTACAAAAAGTAGCCGCCATTTTTAACTTTTTTGTTACTGGTTCGATTGTCATGAAAATCGATATCTGAGGCCCCGTGGGGACTAAAATTGCAAACCCGTAATGAGATTTAAAAAAATGGTCGCCTAACAAAACCACAGATAACTTACTTTTGAAACATTAAAAATGTTGGTGAAAATTTTAGATCAAACTACTTTTTAGGTTTGTTTGTGTGTGTCACTCTGGATTAGTGTGCGTAAGTTTAAATATTTCATCGTTAACACCCATACAATTTTGTTTCAAGAAATTATGTCCGCCATCTTGGATTACAAAAATAATGTCATTTTCGTAATCAGCACCCCGAGGAACCTCGAAAATGACACCCATATGATTATATTAAAAAAAATACGTCCGCCATCTTGGATTCCAAAAATAATGTCATTTTCGTAATCAGCACCCCCAGGAACCCCGAAAATGACACCGATATCAATTTTTAAGAAAAAATAATGTCCGCCATCTTGGATTTCAACATGGATATCTTTTTCGTAATCAGCACCCCCAAAAACCTAGATAATGACAACCATTATCATTATTTATAAAAATCATGTCTGCCATTTTAAATTTGTTTAGAAACAAAAAATTTGAGAAAAGTTTTAATTTTTCTGGCAGGCGTCACGCTTTTACATCCGCCATTTTGTTTACGTTGGCATGACATGACAAAAATGTTGTAAATTAAGCAACATAAAATAATATATTTTTTAATTGATAATATCGTAGCTCTTTACTTGCGCGAGATGACGACTTGCATTCTCGCACTGCACATGTCGTATGCACCATTTTTTTCACACATCAAAACACGACACGCGTCAGCCCTGAAAGATATGTCCCGAGCTACTAACAATGGCGACGTATGCAGCTCGGGCAAGCCCTACCCGCCCCTCGCCCCTCACACCCCGCACGATTGCCCTGTCTAGACGGCTTCGTCGGACGACTGTATTGGTTTCTAGGCTGTGCTAAAACTATGCACATTCTAGGACCGAAGGTCTACAATAGGCTACCTTCACACATAAAAAATTTAGAAAGCAATGCAGGATTCTGTAATAAATTAAGGAAATGGCTTATTGACAACTCTTTCTACGATTTTAATAAATTCATCTTAGACTAATGAATTATAAAATGACATTTTAATTTCAAATTGTGTAATATATAACTTATTTTTTTTATATTATCTAAAGTACCTACTATAATGCAACTAAGTATAACATAACCAAAGCTTTGTATTTTTTTTTATATGTAATATTTTATAATATTATAAATAAATGAGTATGACTATAAGTATGAGTATGCACCCTAATGAGCGCGTTCAGTGTCATTAAGTGTATGATTAAAAGTAAAAATTAACTAAATTAGTCTGAATTATTCCTAATGAGTTGGCATTAAGTACAAGTATAAATTAAGTATTATCGTATTATCATTAAGGATGATAATTACCCACATTTCAATGGGTTCTCATTAGTAATATGCAATAAATAGGCTGCAGTTTAATTTTATTGTTTATTCCTTCTGGAACATTTCAACTGCTAACATCACTAATGCTGGCCTTACACAGTCTGAATCCCAATCCTTGCCTTGCCTCACACATGTCTTAAAAATTCATATTGGTCAGTTGTCTAGCGAACATCACATAATAAGTATGGTCATGGTATTCTTCAATGCCCGTGTCCCATATACACGGTAAACTTTGTACACACAAAATTAAAGTTTCTGGATCAGTCATTATGGCCGATCAAACAAGTCGTAACGCGTCAATACGCTAGATGTCTGCGTTAGCAACTGAGCCAGTATGTCGCACGTTTAATCAAACAAAGGAATATCTCTAAATAGAAATACATTCGAGTTTTAACCCTAACTTTTGATAATAGAGTTTTATCTAAAACTGACTTTGGTTTTGAGTTAATCCTTTGTTTGATTAAACGTGCGATGTGTGTACTCGTCCGTACTAATTATATAGAAACAGGTGCGTCCGGAGTTCATAATCTGAATTTTCATACTCTGAATTCAGAACGCACGTCAAGATCATTCTGACAGATCAATCTGAGAAATTTATAATCTGAAAAAATCAGAATGTGTGTGGGGAACAGTTGAATTGTTTGCAATACCGTGCGTTCTGAATTAATAATCTGAGTCAGATTATTAAGACCAGCCTAACTGCAAGCAATGGAGGGATTAACGACCAACTTAGACTTGTACGTGATTTTGAGAAATAAGGAGCCTTCGTACCTGGGCCTTATTAACGTGAAACATAAGCACTACCAATGATATTTTATATTTAGATACGTTATGCTCATACTAAACGCATTAAATACCCGTCGCCAATTACTGATAGTTGCTACGTTGCCATATTTCTACAGAAAAAGACGGCAATCCGCAGCAAACGCTAGTTAGAAAGAGACAAATAGTTGTTTCAAATTGCGTACCCGAATGACGCGGCGTGCCTAGGTACCG
The DNA here is from genome assembly GCA_946894065.1 of Acleris literana. Classification (NCBI taxonomy): domain Eukaryota; kingdom Metazoa; phylum Arthropoda; class Insecta; order Lepidoptera; family Tortricidae; genus Acleris; species Acleris literana. Next base: position 27,314,064 of record OX335668.1, on the reverse strand, counting down.
GTGCCGCCATACCGGTCTTTATCGCACTAATGCGATATCTAAGTGTGTATCTCATGTTTCACAGGTGACAGTGACGCCGATAGTGCAAATTAAATAAAGTATGGCGATGTAAACTAAAAATGTAAAAAATATTTACGGTACTTACAAATGAAATCGTCGGTTATACTGCAATACCGCGTAACTAATAAATTCAATAACTTGCAAAATGTACCTTACTGACTTACTCGCTAAGGTGTATTTTGTACCTTTTTTAAATTGTTTGTTATGCGGTATTGAAGTATCACCGACGAAATGAGACATCCTTTCATCCTTTTATAGTTACAGTATAATTTCGGCAGCCTCAAAAAACACAAGACGGCATTTTTTATGAAATAATATATCTCTGTTACTCTTCGACAATAAAACTTCATTGTCTTCGACGCGTGTGTGTCAGCGGCCGCGGCGCGACTGAACGATAGTAAGGCAATTTGCCTTCCATTTTGAGGAACGCTTTTGCGCGCAGATGACGTATCTTAAAATAAAATATCATTGAGCACTACTCGTTCTGGAAAACATGCTGTTGGCGGGAAACTGTCAAACGTTTTTTTTTTATCTCTCCTGTTCGGAAAGTTTAATTTGAATGGGTAGATAGCCGGGTGGAAAATTGCTTTTTCACCTTTACGGTGGAAAGTATTTTTTTTTAATAGTTACGATTGGCCACGGAGATAATTGAGCTACGTCATATTATTAAAATAAAAGCTTTTCATATACCTATCTAAACTCGGCTAGACGTTAAACGACGTATCTAATACGATCTAAAGGTTTATATTAAAATAATTTTACGATTGGTCTATTTTTTCGCAAATCAACATTTAAAATTATTCCTCTATTCTGTTGCCCGCCATAATGCCATGATAGTATAGCATGACACTTTTTTTACGTTTCGGCATTGCCATCTAGAAAATACTTACTTTTTTTTCCTGTGTGACATTCTTATAATATAAATTATACCGATCACGTTCTTGTCGAACAAACTATATCACTTCGGTCGCTCGATCATCGGCCGTTCGACAAGAAGCCGTTTTAACACCTTACCCTAGGCGTACTGGATATTGGAAAAGGTCCGGATCTTAAGTACCCGAAACCGACGTGCATGCATGACTCGATGTATGAATGTGGAAGAAGCGAAATAGATTTGTCAGGATCGTAGCAGGTGGAAAGAAGTGGTCTCTGCCTACCCCTCTGGGAAACAGGCGTGATTTAATGTATGTACACCTCAGGTGTCTTTTCTATAGTAATTACTAGGGAATGGGTGCTACAAATAGGAAACCAATGGTTTTAAATGTATATGTACATTAGAGCGAAGATTAATACACTTCGTTATAGGGAATGTATCACTACCTACCTTAAAAAACACATTTAGGTTAGAAAGATAAGGACGATTACCTAGACGTCAATCGGCTAAGGATTACCTAGACGTCAATCGCTACGACGCGTCGATGAAATCCTATGACGTCATAAAGTCGTTAGTTTAATCCTCGAATTACTTATCTTATCTCTACGTACCGGCGTAGGTAGGTACGTGGGTGGGTGTGTTCGGAGGTGACCATATTAATCAGTAGATTTTTACTTTAGCTATAATATAGCTGGTATATACTGTGAAGCTCTCATTTCTATAACTTACAAAGTCAGCTGTGAATTAAATATTAGCGTTTAAATATACGTAATGTCGTCTCCAGTCGCCACCAAATGGGTATATCGGATCGGATTATAGTCTGCTCGGCCACATTGAAAATCTTTAGCTTAACACTAAAGGCTAGTTCTGACTAGGGATCTATATTGAAATCCCTAATCGTCATTTGTCCTAAATCATCATTGTCCGAATTTTCCTTATAACTACAGCCATTTCCGTCTGAATTTTAAAAATCTTGAGTACTATGACTAACCTAACCTAACCTACCTAATCGCAGGTATTGTTTGGAAAACTTAATAAGTTATCTAAATCAGCTGAAAATCAGTTTAGGAAAAACAATTATTCGGACAAACGATGCGTTAGGACAAACGTTATTAGAGATTCCGAGGGACACCCTCGGACTACATTAGTAATTTAGTCGAGTAGCGATTAGATTACTAAATTACTACTGCTCGACTAAATTTTCATTGTTCAGACAAATAAAGTTGTTCAGTAAGTTCAGTTACTAAAATACTGTCTACTCGACTAAATTACTACTGTAGTCCGACCAAGCCTCAGCCAGGGCACGCCCGTGAGTGTTCCCCGAGAAATGTGTCCAATGGGCGGCTTCAAAACACTCAACTGGACATTTCGAAGCGGAGACATCCGATCCTCCTGCCGCCGCCGGTAAGTACGTGTAAACATCCATCGGCGCGCTTATTGGGTCACACATATATTTACGTATGTGTACACATAGAGTAGTCAGCAAGCCTAACAAAAACCGGCCGCCAAGTGCGAGTCGGTCTCCCTCTCGATGGGTTCCGTATAGGGAATGCAAATTAACCGGTTATTAACCGTTTTTGTATGAAAATAACCGGTTAAAATCGGTAAAAACCGGTTATTTGCATTCTCTAGTTCCGTACCATTATTGTACGAGAGTTCACTCACTGTAATGTTTAATTTAATTTAATTTTTATTATTTGTTGTTACATACAATACAATAGACATACACTTTCAGACAAACGGACGGACGGGCGAACTGACGGATGGCCGGACGGCCAGCGGAGGCTTGAGTAGTACCCTTTTGGCACCCTTTTTGTCTGGAATGTTAAGAATGAACTGAGGCTGACTTTTTACTTTTTTACCTCAACCCCGCGTGTTTTTTATTTATTTTATAAGGTTTAGTGCATCCATAAAAACCCAGTAAAGTTTCAGCGGTTGAGAATTGTATTCTTAGGTCTTCTACAAGAAATAGACTAGGCTATGTGTTGAGTGCTCAAAATTTGGATATCGGATTTGTATTTTTTAAGCTTATTTTTAGACTCCCATCATAATCCGGAGAAAGTGGAACTTGGTCCTTTTTTCACCTCTGACATAAGTACAAGGAGTTAAAATCCGTTTAGAAGTGTTTGAGATCAGCTCAGACTCGTTCTATCTGTTTCTTAAAATGTTTGCTTCTCAGAATGATCTTTGAGCCTGATCCTATGAGATCATACATACAAACAAACTAACATTGATTACCAACATTGATATACAAAGTAAGTAGATAGTTTTTTTATAAACTTACTTCGTCTCCGTGGCGTCGCTGTTTCCCAGGAATTCTAAAATAAAACACATGTTTCAGGCTTCAAATGTCGTTCGCTCGAACTATCATTGATATCAGAACAAACGTTAATCCGTTAAAATATGACTAAGTATCTATACTTGAATATATATCATTGGGTAATAAGTACCTACTATTGAGAATGTTTGCAGAATTTTGCTCATTTGTAAAATTTGATTTTTTAAATTAAAACACAGTACACAGCGATTACAGCGTGCACAGTGATTAGGTATATTTAGGTAGAATCTGATTATCAATCAGGTCAATAAAAAACGGATTTTTCTATTGTTAACTTTTAACTTATCTTTTTAACCCACGGCAAATAAAATGTATTGGATGTTATGTGTGCGACCTTAGAATAATAACACATAGAATGATAGTTTCCTACAGCCAACCCGTCGAAAGTGACGCACAAAATGGATTCATGTGGGCGTTTTTCAGAAGTTTATGAAATTTTCGTCTTTTTCCGTTTTCTTCGGGATTTTTTGGAAAAATAACAATTGAATATGACAATTTATTCATAGTCAATCACTGTCACTCTCGCCACCTATTTCAATTGCTTCTGCCTCCATGTCGTCGATGTCGCCCTTTTGTAGTTGCAAATAAGGCCGAATATAGATTAAAATAAGAGCAGAAAATTTTATTGTATTATTCCATAAAAATCCGAAAAAAAACGAGGTATTTGGAAAAAACAAATAATGATGCTAGCGGATTACATTTCCCTCTAAACTAGGGGATTTTTTCATATAATAATGTTTGTTAAATTCTATCATATCTTTGCAGTTACTTAGTAATACAAACGTTTATTAACACTTATGTAATAAGAAAATGTTTTTTCTCTTTCTAATTGCATAAAATATCATGGCTTAAATAGTAGTTTAAATGTTCTAAGGTCCAAAGGAGACAGCACGCATCTTGAAGCCTGTTTTGTGCACAGTAGCGTTTTTTGGCCGGTGGTTTTTTGGCGGATTGGAATCACACGCTAGGTACGATTTTTAATCGACGCAGTACCGCCGAGCGCACGCAATGGTAAGGCGGCATGGTTGTTGTAAGTTTTCGGTTGGAATAAGTTAACGATTCGTCTTTTCTCGGCTATAATCGGCTGAAGCTGGATACGAAAAAGACACAAAATACATGGCTGCGATTTCTTTTAGGTAGCATTCAACTTAAAGTATCGTAAATAAATTAGCTTCTTTGCTAAAATACTTAAATACGTTATTTACAATTTCAGTCCAACGTGCGGCAATAAGCGGATTAGAAGGAAATCTTGAATGAGAAAACAAGTAATTATATAAACAGAATTCAACTCATATCACAAAATAGATAATAGTACAAGTACGTACTCACTATGACAATTTAGCGGAAAAAAAATCGTTATACTGGCAACATTTTCATATAATGTCGTTAGTAAACAATATAATATTGAAATGATTTTTTTACGTAAAACTACAAATTAGAACATAGTACTTCGACGTGGACTGTTATTTTAGATTGTTTGTTTTCTTTGTCAGAAGTGTTGTGGCACCCATTAACAATGCAAATCGACATTATAAATAAAAAATCCGGGAGCTGTTGACACTGTGTGACGTTTTTGCGACTGACAGGCGGCGATCGCCGAGTACACCATTATAGTGTAGCTTAAGTCTGACGGGTTTGGTGCGTGGACTAGGTTTCTATGTGTTATTATTTTAGTGTGCGACTGTCTCTCCGTTCAAATTCGAAAATCTATTCGACCCGCGCCGCGGTCGCGGCGGCGGCGCCGGCTTGGGGCAGCGCCTGGCGCAGTGACATTCCACCCAATGCCGCCGACGTGCTTCGCGCCTTTCCAATCTTTACACGACACGTTTAACGTGTACGTTCGCGTACTACTTCGTGTGGTCGTACCCGTTACTATTCATCATAGGAATTTTTCAATAACTACTTAGGTTACACATGGTGTACAAACTTAAAAAGTTGATATAAAAGTGGGTTACTTTTGTTATCGATTGCTATGCAAAGTATTTATAGAGCAGTTATTGTAGAGCAAAATTTCGATAAACTAAAGCGGGAAAAGAGATTCGTAATTATTTACTGACACCTATTAAAGCATGATACCTGTTCGATGAATTCCGTTACGGAGTCGGCAACATTTAGCTGCGTGTTATGATGCCATGGTAATGAAATCCAAATAACTGGTTAGCATAATGAGTGAATTGGTTGTCCACGTATGGGCAACAGCGCGGCGGGAGGCGAGAGGCGAGCCGCGAGCCGGAGCAGTCCGCGCGCGGCGCCGCGCCCCTCGCCCGCCTGCCGCAGCACTTGCCGAGAGCGCGCTCCGCTGGCCGTCAGCAGCACACATCATTGGCGATTGTTTCCGTAATAACTGAGAGCTCGTTAAACCGGCCGACCGTCAATTATAACGAAGTTTGTTTATAAGCCGTCGCACACAAAGTCGCCGTACAGTGCGTTGTTACGAAACCTTGTAATCGCGTGGGCGATTCTAAATTAACGTTGGCAAATGTAGCCGTCCTGTTATTGTGGTGCATCGTAGCGACGCGACGCGGGAGTTTAACTTTATCGTGAGAACTGACATTATGCAGACTATGAAATGTATAGAGATGGTGCGTCTGGTCCCGACTTCCACGGAAAGGTCTTCAACTTTCGACAGTGAAAAGGTGAGGTCGCGCATTGCGATGCCGTGGCTGTCAAAGTGCAACAAATTTGGCTATAAATACTACAACACTATGTATTCCAAACTTAGGGGTAAGGCTTTAAACAAAGATAAGTCGTTAACTTTGAATCCCTTTGACTGCCATACATTTATTGTTTCGATTATTGGAAGTCAGACTTTTCATAACTATCGGAAGTCATAAAAATTTTAGGTCATAACGCTTTATAATTCGAACGGTAATTATCCATAATGTAAAATATTATAATATACAAAAGTCATAACCTAAAACCCTATAACATTCAAAGGCATATTTATAATCAGTCAGAAATATTTTAGGACATATTTTTTATAGTATCAATTATTTTTATTCATACCTTCATTTTGGTTTTAATATTCATATATCTATAATTGAAATCATTAAAAGGCAACACTTAGTGAAAGCGGAGGGGGGTATGGGGAGCCGAGCCCCCGCCTAATCAAATAACCCCTGCTATAGACGATAAATTTAGATCAATAGGTTAGGTTAGGTTAGTATTGCGTCAAGGCCGAAGGCCTTAACTACCCAGAAATAGGACCTCCGTCAATCCTGTCACATCATCATCATACATGTGTATTGTAAGTTGTATGTGTTGTACTTTTATGGCTAACATGTTTTTACCTAATAACATTTTTTTTAAATACCTACTATTATTACCTTTGACATTATGAAGTTTAATTATTATGACATATTTATGTACCCATTTGGGTATGACTATGAAATTTATGACTTTCAACAAATTTTCAAATAATTGACATTCCGATTTATACTCTTCAATATTATGATTTTTAACATTATGACTAAGTAATAATAAGTATAATGTAAAACGTTTTGGATAACAATAATCGAAAATTTTACTCTATGGCAGTCAATAGAGCCCCCGCTTATCTGCGTATCTAGTATCGTACCTGTAGGTGTTGCCTCTCATTTTGTTGTCTACATTACAAGACTCTGAATATCGATATCGCAATCATTCATTTAATCGAAACGAAACTAACTGATCGCAAGTCTAATAATAATATGCAAAGCTCAGCGCTATTAATTTACCCGTGTATATTCTTTAGTCGGAGTAAGTCACGGTTGAAATGAATTAAAATAACTGTGAAGAGGATTGTGAAGCGCCGCTAAACTCGCGTACCTAGCTGTCAAAAAAAAAACCATCCAAATTTAGCTCCGGGCGATAACGTTTCATACCCACTAAATCAAGTCCGATTTCCACGATTTTTGAATATGTTGTAGTTATATTTTTATATGTAGTTTCTGATTTTTGTTTTTTAAATTTGTTTCATTCTAAGAAATATTTTCGTGTAAAGGAAAACGTACAGACATAGTTTTTTATGATATCTACAACCTACCTGCACCTAAGCTAAATTGTAAGTCAAAACATGTGGAAGAGCGGTGTTCTCTTAGCACAAGTATCCAGTATACTTAAAAAGAGGCACCAGCACAGATACTGTAACCTAACTTAAGTTACTGAATAACCTATTTTTAATTATATTTTTAACATCAATTTCAAAAATCGTAAAAGTCGGGCTAAGTTTATGGGGAGAAAAACGTTATTGCGTTATAACGGTAATTTTCATGCAGAAATAATTCACAAGTTGAATCAATTTGATAAAAAAACTTAATTAAAGTAATAAAACAAGCATAAACATTATTAATGTTTTTAATGGTGCTCACACTCAAATAACACATACGACCGTAAATGCTAATTATAGTTATGCCTAATGTTTATACCAATGTATACCTACAAGTATGTATATTGTCATTGTTTCCAGTAAAGTTAACTCGATACGGTAAGAGCACGGGCGGGCCTGATGAACTAGTCGATGATCGTAATTTAATAATGAAAATGGATGGTCCTCTATGCAATATGCTTTTAAGGTACCAAGGCCATATGAAATGCGAAGCGAACTAATTTGATGCGACTACTTGACTTTGTCAAATTATATTTATTGAAACCATTCATCTGAGTTACATTATTTATACTTTTGCACAAAGCTCCTAAAATATAACGTCTAGTTAAACGTATTGTTGACATATCTAGCTGGGAAAAATATCCCGACGAATTGAGAACCTCCTCCTTTTTTTGAAGTCGGTTAAAAATGAAACGTTAAGGAAAATGCTTATTTTAACTAATGATATCTAGGTCTGTGGGGAGAATTTATAAGAACGAATTAGAAAATGCTCTTCCCCTATCTCGCTCGTAAAAATTATAACTTTGGAGACAATGCCCATTGTAACCATTGTAAAATTTGGAGTCGGAATACTTTTATGAAATTGGTTAAACTGTAAAAAACGGATCAGGGGTTGGTCCTACACAAATTTCATGTTAATGTCGCAATTCATTCAACCCCTTTGGAGAGGATCGATAAGGAGCCGATTTCAAACACCAAAAATAACTTAGTACCTATAGAGAATCTTTTTAGTTTTTGGGAGTAAATTATATGAGGGCCAGCGGACGAACAGCGAAGCGCAGCGAAGCGCAGCGTGGATTATTTTTGACTTGTGTTGAAATAACATTGAAATGAATTAACAACACTTTCTCCGCAAGATTCTCCTCGTATTTGTAGTATTAATTAATTTCAATCTTATTTCAACCCGGCCAAAGACGATGCTGCTTTGGCAGTAAAAAAATCGCTCGCATTATGTACACCGGCCGGCGCTCTTAGTTTGCCGAAGCATGGCAGTCGAATTTTTGCTATAGAAATGACGAAATAAATGTATACTTAATGGACTCAAACTCAAATTTTTATAAACAAAATAATTTTAGGTAGGGAACAATAAAATGGCGCGCATGGCGCAATAATCGGAGGACGCCAGAGTCTCTAGTCTCACAGTTCTAGTGTGAACTTGGGAGTCAGCGGCGGCAACCTAGTTACTGGTTGCCCTGGGAGCCGACTGCAGCTGTTGGCCGAGGCCCTGTCTCCGGCGACGGCCAAAGCGTCTGCTATAGGGAGCATCCGGAACGTATCTTTTAAACCTGTCGCGATAAAAATAATTGTCATATTTTCATATTTTATACTGGACGAAGTAAACTGACTTGTTTTAATGATAGTCGTTTTAGTTATATACGTTTTACTTTGCAAATAGTCGGGATTCCGCCATTTTTACCCGACTGCATCAGAAGGAGGGTTGTTTTTCGAGCGTATGTATGTATGTATGTATGTATGAATGTCTATTTCTGGGCACGCTCTGCAGCCTAAACGGCTTGGCGGATTTTAACATACGAGGTGTCATTCGATTCGTCTTAATTGAGTGACATACGGTATATAATATTTCAATATGGCGTCCGAGGAAAAAAATATGTAGGGGGAATTTCTTTTATTTTATTATTGTAACAATATGGGTATCAAATGAAAGCTATTAAATGTCCCCGCCTGGAACACCTTTAACAATATTCAAGTTAAATTTAAATTGTTACAAATATCAATAAGTACATGCTCTTACAATTTTCTATAGATTATATGTTTTCAGTTGGTTTTTTTATTGCAGTCGGGTTTTTTATTTATTTTTAATCGGAAATAGGTATTCTACTAATTTTTAATTAAATGAGTAACAATTTGGTTTATAATTCGTTTGAACCACCAAATAGAGGCGTACCTATTTATTCTTGTTAATAATTTCTTGAAACACAAATTTGCTGTAAAGCTCGAAGTTTTGGAGATATTTCATAAAAATAAAGTAAACTCGATTTTTTTGCAGCACCCCAAGGTCGAAAACTTGGATTTATGATAAAGGCCAAAAACATATCCAATAAAAAACAAATAATAATAGGTAATAGGTCTGTCAAACTGAAGTCGGCTTTTGGTTAAAAATATTGTGAGTCGCCGACTCGGCGACTTCAGTTGGGCTGACCTACCATTTAAAAAAGTTATATTTTGCGTTATTGAAGGCGGTTTATTGTATATTAAAACAATTATTTTATTTTATATTTTTTTGTGATCATAATATAATAACCTGTTATGTCGTCGCACTTCTTAGTCGATAGGTATGTAACTTTAAGATATCTCAAGCTCGCCGCAAACAATGCCGAGTGAAAGCCATAGTCATATTTAAACAATTAAGTTTTCTTCGTTATAGTCGTTCAACTATCTTAATCGAGATATCTTATCGCCACCCTTTAGATAGATACCGTTGAGGAGTCCCGGTGGTCACCTGTGGTCTTTATCGTCAGTTCCACTTCACGAAATGATACTTTCTGAATGCAAATTCTGGACTTGATACTGAAAATACCAAAATAGCTATTATGTAGGTATGTCCATAATATTTGAGGCCATCCCTCAATTCCTCACGGATCCCCTCTTCAGATTCAGAATTTGTGACAGTGGGACCACCTCGGAATTATACTCTATCACAACCAAAGAATAATTAATATAATCTGCCCAGAATTGACGGAGAAATCGGTGAACATATATAGATAAAATACATAGGTACATACCCGACCTTTCGCAGGAAGGGGTACTTTTAATTCATACAGATTACAACAGAGTTATTATTTTTCTATTAACTTTCACCAAAATAACGTCTCATTAACTGTCAGTTTCATTCGTCTAATAAAAAATAGTGGTAGCTATTAGTAGTATACCTACATCGATTATTACTTGCTGCTTGTCAGTCACGTAAATTGTATTTTCACATAATCGTACATTAAATTTAACTTGCATCGAAAGATCCCTCTCGGCGTAATAATGTACTATAATTAACTCTTAATTCAACGCTCAAATAAAACAAAGTTGCTTTCCACCTCTTATATTAACGACGTATAAAAGAGCCCATATGCGGCCAATTTACTGAATAAATATTTTGATTATGATTTTGATTTTGATTTCATACCTACATATTTTGCACTTAAACCGTGGACGACGTGGGTTTTTACTTTTCAAATAGGTAGGTATATACCTTTTGAATTTTAGAGTTTCTTCATCACTATTCTCAACAGAGAGAAATACTTTTCTCAAACATGCTTGGGAATAACGGTTTTCCGATTGAAACACATGGACGGAAAATGCCTCTTTTTACTCCTTGGAGTAAAAAAACCATATGAAAACACTTTTCGTAAATATCCATATTGTTTTTTCAAAAGTGCTCTATATTGCGTATAAAATCAAAAGGACCATGAAAAAAATTCCGTACACCCAACTTGTGGGGGCGCAGTGAGGGGCGGCGGCGCGGCGGGGCTCTGCGGAGCGGCGGCTCGTTGTGCGTGAAACTATCGCTACTAATACTCGTATGACGCAAAAAAACATTATCTCCGAATTTGTCAAAGGTTTTTAAAATACTTATAATCTAATTATGTATAATTTCCTCGCATTGTTTGAGAAAAGCATTATGTATGCCTCGGCGGAAACGAGGATTTCCTGACTCGTATTTTAGTAGGCCTCGCTGTTGCTCGGCCTGCTAACCACCTCGTCAGGAAATCTCTTACTTTCCGCGCCTAGGCAACAATGTACTACTATACCTGTCGATTTTCTGTATATCCGCTGACTCCTTCTAAGCCACGCAACGGATTTTGATGTGGTTTTCACTATTAGATTAGGTAGAAAATTTATGATGGAAGGCGTTTATGTACGGGTATTACAGAAAACTATATGCTAGTCATTATCAATTTACAGATTTAAGAGACCGTTTAGGAATTATTGAACTCAAAAAGTGTCATTTTTGCTAGAGTTTCGTGTGTCTACAGCCAAAACTACCTACGAGAAATAAAAATCTGAACAATAACTTAATTTAACACATGCCTAAGTAGACTTGATTGGTTTTTTTGAGATACCTACCGGCGACTAAAGTTTTATACTTACCTACTTAAAATCATATCAGACAACACACAAAACCTTTAAATAGAAAATTCGTTCATACTTGTTGTTTTTCGAGTTAGTTTTTTGTGTTTAAAGGAACGACGTCGGGACCCTATACTGAGCATGGTCCGACATGCTCTTGCTCGGTTTTTTTTAAATAGGTATGTACGTAGGTAACTTAATTAGTATGTCGTTAAATTTACGGATTAACTACAGCACTTATGATCTTTTAATTACCATTATTTAGTTATCAATTAACCAGAAATTCAAATTTCAGTAATGACAATGACATCACAACTTGAGATAACTAGTTGTGACAATAACTAGCTAATTAAAGCGTTATGATAGGTAAAAGCGTGTGCTAAGAAGTAGAAGGCTTATTCATACAATGAATTTCGATTCGCCATTCATCACATTTCATTGTAATAATAAGAAGAAAGGAACAGGTATATTTAGACCCGTCTTCATTTATTATTTACTACCACGGTCGAAACAAAAATGGACGTAACATGACATAGCCTCGTCTAATTATGAGTGAAGCAGCAAAATGTCCGTCCGTTTACCTGTGTGCGTGCTTTGAATTTGAGGGTTGCCATATAAATCGTCAATTTGCCTATTTTTAATATCCCATGTAGCCATCGAGGATTTTCTACCACCACCTGTCTCCATCATTAAAACAACTCTTAGATTGTTTGTGACTTATATTATAAATCAAGTTTGACTCGCATAAGCAGGGTTCCGTACAATAACACCGTACCGTTTTATTTTACTACAGATTACCCATTTTAGAGCAATTTTCCCGTAAAAAAACTGACAAGACTGCTGTCATTTTTTATTTAAATTTGCATTGCATCAAAGTAAATAAAACATGTTTAAGAAAAATTATACGAACATGATAACTTACACTTGGTAAGCGATACCGTGGGACTTTTTAAATTTACTCCTGTAATTTTGGCATGCTTTAACTACACAAGACTGCATTTTCTTCGGCGTAAAATTCAGGCGGGTTGTCAGACCTACTCGTAGTACGCCCGAAATTGCCGACCTCGCATGCTTCATACATTTATAGTGCAACGTTACGTTCGTATTTTTTTAGGTCCGCGTTTACTATAGGTCTTTCAAAAATATTGCGGGTTTGTGAAGAATTTTTTTCGATTAAGGGATCCGTTTATGAAATATTAAGCTTTAAGGCGCTAATTTTTGTTAGAGTCAAGTGTCCCCCCCCCCCCCCCCCCTACAGCCAAAACTACAAATACAAAAAATCTGATAAATATCTTAAATGAAAGCAAATATAACGAATTTTAAAGGAAAACTATGACGACTAAGTGGACTTGATTGGTTCCTGAGATACAGGTGACTAAAGTGTTTATACCTACTAAAATGACCTAAGACAGCACCAAATAACTAAATAGAGAATTACTTCATAGGTACTTGTGGTTTTTTAAGATAGATTTTGTGTATTTCTTCGGAACCCTACACTGAGCGATCATGCTCAGAGATGCTCTTTCCCGGTTTGAAAAACTGGGCATTGTTTTTTTTTTTTAATTAACTTGTCGGTATGGCGGGTTGCAAGCCACACCGGAGAAGTATGGCATTACGCTACCGCCATAAGAATAAATAATAACTACACGTAGAAGCGAATCTCCTTTGATCAGGCCCCAAATGCCGCGCTTTAAATACATGCTTCGCCCTTTACTCCGCTACGCCCCTCTGTCTTCCGCGCCCAAAGTTAGGGCTGTCACTTGTGAAATATTTTAATCTGTTTATGGATGTGGTATACAAGTTTAGTCACGAATTATTATTAATGTTTTACTTCAATGTGGAAACATTGTTGCAAAATGAGTTTTTTACATTTACATTAAATTAGGTAATAATACTTTTTGATGATTTAAAGATTATCTCATAAAACTCCTTCATTCAATCAATTATTTTTAATTACTTTGCCGTAAATAGTCATTTACTTTTTAAAACATAATCTTAGTTTAACCATAAACACTAAAATGAACGCAAATACGAAAACCAATTAAAGACACAATATCAATATCTCGGTTAATATAAATATATTCCGTGTGTGACACCCCTGACTTCGCGGTAGGTATCTAACGCGCCGAGCGCGCATCGGGAGCCGGGAGTTTTGCTTCTACGTGTAGTTATTATTTATTCTTATGCTCCGTCTATTTCTTTTTTCATCGGCTATCGGAAAATACAAGAATTTTAGTGGTACAAACCGTTCGACTTTCGTAATTTATCCCACACGTTCGATTAACGCCCACGCGTTTGGGCCGCCGGTACCAGCGCTATGACCATCGTTTTCCTTTTGGTTATTACGTAATTAGACCCTTGAAGGGTCGCCATCCTGGTACAAATGACCGGAAATTTTGTGTCAGTATCTCACGGTCTATAATTGTTCGGAGAGATCACTGCGCAATTATGTAGGTATTTAATGATCTGATAATATCTTTTCTTTGTATCTATATAGGTACATCTCTTCTAAAATTCTTTCTTTCTCCTTGAAAGTTAAGGTCCACATAACTACTTAAATGCCAACATGCCTATACTATACTATTTGATAGGATTCGTAAATCTTTGAAATGCTGTTTGAATATTTATAAAAATATAGGTAATTCTGTAGCTCTGCCTACCCCTCCCTGGGAATGGAAGCGTGAGTTTATGTATGTATGTATATATATATATATATATATATATATATATATATATATATATATATATATATATATATATATATATATAATATGTTTATAGTATGCAGTATTTTACCACAATACACAAATTTACCGTGAATACAACTCATAAATTACAGATTAGGTTGGGTATAATCCGTCATTTATTGTACGTACCTATATGCATTATGATAATAGTGGCACATTGATTGCCCCGCGCCGATAAACAAGAGTTAAAATTTTGACTGTTTAGTTGATATGTGTCAGTGTCTGTATAGATTCGTTGCAAGCATCAAGCAAGGGGTCCGACGTCCTGTGACGATGGCTCTTTTAGGGATCCAGCCATAAGCAGCAACTACTGTGCGCGCCTCAGATGCTCGACGCACGAGACATACAAAACACGCGAAACTTTAAATTCAATCAGTGAAAACCTTTTGTTCGTTTAGCAAATTATTTTCATTCAATATAAGTATATAGCAAAAATTGAAGTGTTGGTAGAGCCGTTACACTACGAAATGCTTCGTCTATTACGTCGAGTAGCACGCAGGATCATGGAAAAGCTAGGAAAGGCTGACATGGTAATGTTCAACATGGCTCTGCGGAGGCGCGGTACGATGCACTCGATAACCGGGCGGGGCGCGGTGGGCTCCGGCAGGGGCTGCGCCGTGCGCGGCCTGCGCAGGGGCACGATGCACTCGCTATGCCAGGTAAGGGTGTCGCCGTGCTACCCCAGGGCTAAGCTATTTCGATCACTTAATCCTTATCGTCCAATCCCGAACGACTAAATTTACATTTAATTTTGGCATTTAAATGTACATTTTAATTGCCTAGCAGATCATGTAGGTATCATCAGTATTAATACGCTCTCGTTAACAATAGAAATAAATGGTAGTGCGATTCGACTACGATGTTTTTGAACTCTTTCACCAGAGCTCGCAACAACTGCGTAAAAATGTCGTAGTAGTGCCTGCTCTTCCATCAATGTTATTGATGCAGTCATTTCTATTGCTTCTTATTTTCGCCAAATTTTCGAAAAAATATGAAGGAAGAACGTCTAAGATAAACCACGTTTTGTCTAGTATCGCTTCATATTAAAGAAACACGGTTGAAAAAAAACCGGGCATGAATGTAGAGTTTCGAAGCCTTTAGTACAGTCGCTTCGCGAGACATTAAAATTCATGAAACAGTTTTGTAAATTCTAAAAGGTTTTATTTTTGCCGTGTGGATAAATAAAGTGCATAGTTAGCTATTTAAAAAAAATGGAAGTTTTAGGTATATAGGTAGTAATATTGCGTGTTACGTAATGCATGTATAAATAATTACAGTTTTGAATTTTTTTAACTTACTGGCATTAATCATGGTTATTTTCGGGTTCCGTAGCCAAAAGGGCCAAAACAGAACCCTTCTAGTTTGTGTCCGTCCGTCCGTCCGTATGTATGTAGGCATTTTACTGACTCACTCGAAAACTACAAGAGGTACAGTCGACCAAAAATGTGGTCTCCCACCCTACGGTTGAAGTTCATTTGCACGTCATGATTCAATGTTCCCTTGCAATAATATTATGACAGCGACAAGTGACAGCCTTAGCGATAATTCGATCTCACAGAAACTATTGTCAAAACTGGTAGACCACTTTTTTGGCCGACCGTACATTGATGAAATTTGGAGTAAGTATAGGTGCCTTGTAGAAGTCGCTACTTAGTTTGGTAGTTAAATAACAAAAATAAATATTTCTAGGTGGGGGGCAATCTTTCAGGTTCCTAAGCATTTTTTTTAATTAGGTGAAATGTTTTCGGAAACAATCTCTCCGAAAGTTGCATAAATTGTGCCCCCGCCCCCTTTATCTTTAAACCGTATGTCCAAAAATATGAAAAAAATTAAAAATGTTACGCTTAATAAATACTTTCAACGAAAATTATTTTCAACATGATCGCATATACCATTTTTAAGTTATTGCCGAATAACTACGCTTCTCAACAAAAGGACGTAAGTGCCATGAAGATACGCTCTTTTCCTGGTTTGACATAGTTTTTGTGTACCTAGTAGTCGCGTAGCCTAGGTACTAGGTACTAAAAGTATTCATTTTTGCTGTGTGGATAGATAAAGTGTATTGTGAGATGGCATTTACCTAGTAATATTGCGTGTTACGTAATAAGTATATAAAACATTAAAGTTTAAAATGTTAATTCAGAACTATGTGAGCGTCAAAATGTTTTTTCTAATGATAAAATATGTTGAACTATGAAAATAAAAAAAACGTCTTTTGTCATTCTTACTACCTACTTTATTGTATGAATAAAGACTAATTTCGAGATTTCCGTAGTTCCAATTTAAGTACCTATTATCACTCCAAAAAGTTTACAACATGACGTTATGATAGTTTAATTAGGATTCAATAAACATTTATAGTACATTACTACAGAGGCCGGGACAAAAGGGGTTGCCGGCCGAAGACATTTAGACGGCCGAGCAAAGCGAGGCATGATAGGTCTGAGGCGGACAACCCCATATTTCCCGCCGAGGTCTGTATAGTGCTTTTCTCAAACATCAAACATAATAATAATTCATTAATAGTAGTTTATACAACTGATACATAATGAGAGGCCTTAAAATACGAGCGTGGTTTTATGAAACGAGCGTCAGCGAGTTTCATAATAGGATCACACGAGTGTTTTAAGGCCTAATTATGTACAGTTGCATACACTACTTTATCTACCCACATATCATACATAAGCCTCCCCATGATGCATTCAGGAGCCGCATATTCTAATTCTAATTTTAATTAATGGCTTTCACTCCTGTTAAGTTGTATTTCGCCAATGTCAAGTTATTTATAGACACTCCCATGGACTTATTAGAGAAATAAGTCCATGGATATCACTCGCGAAGACAATTGTTCGGTAAAAGAGTACTTTCTCTAATGGACTAAACAGAAGCACATGGGGTTAGCGCCACGCGCTTCTGTCAAGTCGAGCCGGATATTAAATTTTAACCGGTAATGGCGGTAATGAAAAGTTTGAATAGTTTTCTGGCACCTGTCATAGTTTTTTTTTAATTTCAGAGACAAACTAGAGTCGGCTCCAACTATCATATCATTCGATATCTTACTTACGTGCGACACTTGTCAAATTTGTATGCAAATTGACAATTCATTTCGAACTAAACGTGTGCCATAAGTACGGAAATTTTAAAGAATTATATTTTCAATCAATATTTTTCGGTTCAGATAAGTATGGTTTATTTGTTTATCGCATAATATTTTGTTAAATTTAATTTTTATTTATAGAAAAAAAATACAGTTAAGTGGGCGTTAATTGCCTGTAGTACAGTCGAGTTCATAAATATATGAGCATTTCCAAGGCTTCAAAAATAAACGTACATAGAGAGGTACATATACACCTGAACAGACTTGTCGATCAAATCTATGTACACATATCACCTGTCATATTAATCTGAACATGCATCTCAATAATATCTAAGTAACGGAAAACTAATAAATATCTGTACTAATTATTTTTCAAAATTATTTAACCAAGTGAAAGTACATAAATATCCAAGCAAGTTTTTTTTTTTCAAATATTAATAAACATACAGGGGTACAAAAAAATGTTTTATACAGTCGAGTTCATAAATATGTGTACACTCTGGTACCTTGTCTATTTAATATCATGTTTAAACTGCCATATATGAATTGTCACAGTGCAGCGATTAAAGTGACAAGGTACTGAAATGTACACATATTTATGAACTCGACTGTACTAAAGTGTACACATATTTATGAACTTTTTATCAGTGAACCATTTAAATAATGAAACGAAGACGTACAGTCAACAGCATAAATAAGTGATCATTTATGTACCTTGTCACTTTAACGTCGTGTTTGAAATGTCATAGAAAATTGTGAAACGATTGAAAGTGACAAGGTACATAAATGATCACTTATTTATGCTGTTGACTGTACAATAAGAATGCATGGAAGAAGTTACGTCGCGTTCATAAATATGTGTACAGTCGAGTTCATAAATATGAGTACACCTTAGCACCTTGTCACTTTAATCGCTGTGAAAATTCATATATGGCTGTTTAAACGTGACATTAAATAGACAAGGTACCAGAGTGTACACATATAAATTTAATGCAATGCATACGAACACGATTTGTGTATGTGATTGACAATTTGAACATTGACTAAACTTCTAGAAAAGTTATGATTTAAAAATTTGTAAGTGGCCAGTTAATAAATGTTGATAACAACCTCTTTTAAGTCGATTGTAAATCGAAACTAGTAACAATAGGTAAGAAGCTGCAAGCAAACACTAATGGCACTTCTATGACGTCACACTCAAAGTGAAAGAGACAAATGTATCATTTGACAGTACGGTTCTCTTTTCGGTGATTGTCATTTTTCAAAACTCGAAGTGTTATGTTTGTTTAGCTATGTATGAACTTCTACTTGTTCACTTAAAATTGGAATACGTTAGTACAGATATTTTTGAGCCACTAAATGCTTATAAATATTTGAAAAAACACTTGTTAAGATATTTATGCACTTTCACTTGGTTAAATAATTTTGAAAAATATTAGAGTACAGATATTTATTAGTTTTCCGTTACTTAGATATTATTGAAAGGCTTGTTCAGATTAATATGATAGGTGATATGTGTACATACGCACTGCTAGATCAAAACAGTATTAACTCAAAATCGCGGGTGACCCAGTAATTCCACGTCTGACGTCGCCAAATAGTCGATCGTTCGCCTGGCGGTGTGTGACGAGGCGTTGTCGCGGTGAAGTAGGATCCTACTGCGAGGTCGTTTCTCCCGAACTTTTTCCAAGACAAGTGGCAAACAATTGTTAGTGTACCAGTCTGCAGTAACTGTTTTTCGATCCTCTAAAACAATTGTCGCGTAATGACCTGTCCTTGAAGAACGAGGCTACCATCTTTTTTCCCACGCTTCGACCTCTCTTCACTTTAGTTGGCAACTCCTCGGAAGGAAACACTCACTGAGCAGACTGTCTTTTGGTTTCGGGATCATAACAATAAATCCAGCTTTCGTCACCCGTAAGTATGTCGAACACAGCATTTGAGTCACCTCCGTTAAATCTTAAAACCATTTCACGGCACCAATCAACACGACGGAGTTTTTGGGCCTCGGTCAAATTATGAGGTATCCACCGGGCACAAACCTTATTGACCGCTAAATGTTCATGGAGGATTTTGTGCACTTGACTCATACCGATGCCCAAGCTTGTACGAATCTGCTGATAGGTCACTCTTTTTTAACCGACTTCAAAAAAAGGAGGAGGTTCTCAATTCGTCGGGTTTTTTTTTTTTAATGTATGTTCCCCGATTTTTTCGTTGTTCGAATGGGTATACTTTCTAGTTGGTCCCATTGTGACCACGTTAGGATCTGATGATGGGATCATGGAGAAATCAAGAGAACTCCTCAAATATTATAGGCACACCTACAGCGATTTTGGTATTTTTCACTGTAACTCATGCATTTGCTTTTGAAAAGTACTATATGGTGAAGTGGAACTGATGATGAAGACCACAGATGGCCACTGGAACTCCTTAACGGTACCTATTTCAAGGGTGGCGATAAGATATTTCGATAAAGGTAGTTGAGCGACTATGACGAAGCACATTTAGGTTTAAATATGACTATGACATTCCCGCGGCGTTGTCTGCGGCGAGCTTGAAATGTTCTATAGTTTCTCATTAATATTTAGAAGTGGAGCTACGTAACAGCATAAATAGGATCACTAAAAAGTATAAAATAAAATAAATGTTTAAAAAAACAAAAACCCGCCTTCAAAAATGCAAAAAATAACTTCTTTTAAAATGGTAGGTCAGTCCAACTGAAGTCGGCGTCCCACAATATTTTAAACCAAAAGCCGAATGCAGTTGGACTGACCTACCATTTTAAAAGAAGTTATTTTTTGCATTTTTGAAGGCGGGTTTTTGTTTTTTTAAACATTTATTTTACATCAGTCTCTATCATACGCCGCACAGCACTGATGTTATCTTCAGTCGTTGCCGTAGAAGACCGGCCCTCACGTAGATCATCGGTGAGATTATTGCGACCACGTTTAAACCCTTAAATCAATTGTAAACAGTGGCACGAGATGGGGCTTCATCGTGAAAGGCCAATCGTAGTCTATCATAACTTTCTTGTTGACTTAAATGACATCGAAAGTCATAAAAAATCATTGCACGAAAATTTTCTCGCGTTTAATTCATGCTGACTTGACACAGACAACTTTCAATTTGCCGCCAAATCGTAAAACAAATGACAATTGAATAAAATACATACTCAATAATATTGGCAAAGAGTTCTATTTACAAAATTTAAACTTATTTTTTTATTATATTGTTTACAAGTGGCCAGATCTAAAAACTTTCAGTGTCGCCCTCGTATAAGAATTCTATAAAAAAACGCGTATGTACGGAACCCTCTCCACGCGAGTTGAACTCGCACTTGGGCGGTTTTTTAAATATTTTAAGATAAGTGTGTTATTGGTGTACAATGGTTATGCCGAAGTCCAGAGGCAGGTCACCCTATGGTGCATTCGAATCCCAGTACAGCTAAAATAGGGATGGGTTTTTTTTTCTTAAGTCTTATTTAGGCGCAAAATTAAGTTTATTTCATCATCTAAGACTCAGGCGAAGTGGCGGCATGGGGTTGGCTTATAACCAGTGATCGGATTTTACGGTGCAACACTGGGTCAATGACCTCAAACATTATGTTAATATGGATATGTCCCGGGATTCCGGGACTAATGTCGCTGAAAGAGGGTAATGTTTCAAATTTTATCATATTATGATCATTTTAACATTTTAACGTTTGGGTTCGGTATAAATATTTTCACTGTACCTACGTATTATGTATTTTTTTAATTACTCAGTTTAAAACTGTTTTGCCAATTAGGCTTTGGTGAATATAAATAAAAGATATAATACGGTACGCATAATCAATTTACAACACTACACACAAATATTATATTTTATTACTTTGTATGAAATTTAAATAGCATATAAGTATTTTCTCAATATTTTATATTTTCAATCGATTTCTTTACACGTCTAAAATCCTATCCTAATGCCTATTTATAAATATCCCAACAATTGCATTTTATTTTCGAACCAGATCCCGGGATTTTGGTCATATCCATATTAAGATTTCTACTCCAATCATTGCTTATAATAATAAATTATGATTATTATTTAGTTAACAATCGGGAATGCAACCCTGCGAAATTACGCTAACCTAATTGAAGAGTTTTCATATTATCCCCCGCCCCCTCTATTTCTTAAGATAAAAAGAACCTTTCATAATTTAATATACCTAGCTAGCACTCTAGTTTTTAGGTGCAGTAGATGTGTGTAAACCAAGACTAGAAAAGAACCTGTACGGTAATTGTCGCATTAAGGGCATCTTGCCATAAGTTCATGTTATTTAATTTTAAGTTCATGCGTATTATTGAGTTTAAACATGTTGATATTATACCCAAACAGCAAATCAATTAATTAGTTACGAAGCGGTCAAGAGCAATACTAACAACAACTCTTAATGGTACATTCGAACAACGTCAGTGCGGAAAATTTGGCCTCAGGCTCGTTAGAATGATAATTCCGATCGTGGAATATTTTCCGATAAAGTTGAGAAAAAATAAACAAGAACATAAACTTAAAACAACATGGCGGATGATTTGAGCTTCAGGGTCTTCAAGTCGCAAGGTCAAAGCGACACACCAGAGTTTGAAAAGTTGGTTCTATGTATTTAGTGTATATGGCCAAAAATTCAGTTGCTTATGTTTTTAAAAACAAAACTTTTAGTGGTAAATAAAAGTGGCGTAATTCACATATAGCTTGGTAAATTCATGCTCAAAAGGGGGATGTGGATGGAATGGCCGAAAGCAGAAAGTTTGACTACGGAACTTTGTTTGGCCTAGTTAACAGATAAACATACTAAAAGTCCCCGCCCCTAAAATATGCATTCCAAAGGGATACCGCTATTTTCACCTTACTTTTTTTGTCATACATTTCTCACTATTACGTTGAGATAGGAGAATGACAATCAGTCCCCTGCACGTGACGACTGTAGACGTGCACGACACCTTGCACTTGGGACTATGAGCTGAAACTTGGCACAGTAGACTATTAACTGGTCTTATATAAAAAAAGTTATCATAAAAAAAAGGACCAAATATAAAATATTTTTTATATGGTGGCCTACTACTTGCCAAAATATCAAAATTTTCCAGGCGGTACTTCTTATCAAAAATCAGCAATATGTGTGGCCAAGTTCTGTATTCAATCGGTTCTGTTTTCTTTTTTTTATATGATAACTAGTATTTGTTTTTTGGGAGGCGATGCAAATCTATGAAAAGAACATCATTTCAAAATTTGAAGCAAATCGCTTGAATACATCCCGAAAAACAGTACATCAAAAAAAATATGAGAAAATTATAAGTCCAGAACGGTCACAATTAAGATGTTGATACTCAGCATAAATATTATTCACTCTAAGAGGTACTCACAACAAAAACCTGAGCCCATATAAGTAAGGGCCGACTTACTATGCAAACCCGACTATGGCCTTTCGGGAATCATTTTTCCCTCCATATCGAATTAAATATTGATCCCAGCAAAAAAGTGTATTGAATTTTTTTTGTAGAGAATTTTGTGTAGATTAATTATGTAATGAAACATTTTTTGCTATGGGCCACCATTTACGAGTTATTTACGAAAATCTAAAAAAATGACCTTTACACCCCCGCACCCGTTAGCTCCACCCCCATCCATCAGTACTCTCAGTATGTGGTTTAAAACACCATTCCCTACAACTATGCCAAAATTCGCTTAATACACGAGTTTTTTCCCCTGAGAGGCAGTTGTTGGCCTTCGTTGCTTAGGCTAACTATGAAAACTGTTTTGAGGATTATTTAATATTACCTAGATAATTTGTGTGTGTGTTTGTATGTGTGTGTGTCTGTATGATGTAGCGTTCCAAAGGACTCGAGCCTTTTAACTCTTTTTAAGTTTCCGTACCAAAATAGTAAAAAAGGAACCCTTATGGTGAGACTTCTTTGTCTGTCTTTCTGTATGTCACAGCGGGTTTTCTCAGCAACTACAAATGCTATCAGATTGTAATTTGGCATAGTTGCACAACTTGCTTGCCTCATCAGTTTTTATTTACAAAAAAAGTGTTTTTTTTTTCTAAATAATTGAAAAGGGCTCTAGAATGGGGGGTTAAAAAATGATAGTTGTTTGATTATAGCAAATGGGGTGTCATATAAAAGGGCGCATTAGTACATTTAAAAACATTTTTTTATTTTTTTTTGTTATGTACTTTTTGGTTTATAGCCAAAAATTTACAAAAAATTACCGTATACATTTTGGCCTCCAAGCTTCATTAGGCCCGGAGGCTAAAAGATTTTTGAGTTTATAAAAAATATCTAATAAATTCGACGCGACTAGATTTTTGGCGGGGTGTTTTTAATTGACTTAGGGTGAACACACATCTATCAGCACCGATTCTCATTTTATCTATAGAAAATGGCTGTTTTGTATGAAGATGCGTACGCATCAATTCACCTTTCGCATGCGTACGCATCTTCATACTAAACAGCCATTTTCTATAGATAAAATGAGAATCGGTGCTGATAGATGTGTGTTCGCCCTTAAACCATTTTATATTTGAAACCGGCAAAAAGACGCCAATAAAATACGTTTTCCGTAAGGGAGCCACTTTAATTTTTTCGAGTTTGAGTATTTGTTGTATAGCGGCAACAGAAACACACAACTAATTTTTACTAATATGTTACGTGGTTGGTATTCACATTAATTTTATTATAATTTAAAATGTCCACAGTATAAGATTTCATTATTAGCATAGTATATAAAACACTTGCTTAGGTCTTACAAATACAAATTATATATTTTGTAAGAAGGCCACAAGGTCACTTTTACAAGTCACAAGGTCAGTGGCTATAAGTGCTTCAGCCTTAAAAAAGGCTTAAGCCTTTAAAAAAGCTAAAACCCTTCAAAAAAGCTTTTTTTATACACCGGCCTTATTAAAATCACTAGCTCTACGAAACCCATTCCATTGCTTAATGGAATGGGTTTCGTAGAGCTCTAAAAAGAGCTCCGGAGCTTTGAGATTCGGGCTAAAACGACTCGAGTCCTGTGGAATACTAGATGATGTATGTAAATGACGTAGGTAATAAAAAACAAAAATAAGTGGTTGAACATGCAATCTTTGGTTCGATGCACGCCTTGGAACAAAAGGATATCCGCACGATATGCAGCTACAAAAAGTAAAAAGCAATAGTTCAATAACCAACTCTCTGCACGATATGCAGGTACGAAAAGTACCACTTTTTGAGCAAATGTATTAAAAAAGTATGTTTCGTATGAAGGAGTAGTTTCAAAGTTCGTAGATAGTAGAGTGTGTGGATGTAGAACGTGTACAAGAAGGCTCTTGCTATCATTATGTGTACCTAAGGTATAAGGTCTCTACTTTGGAGGTTGTAAGGGCGCATATGTACCTATAACTTATTCCAACATTAAACTCGAAACATCTGTCTCAAGAGCCTTAGGTACCCGTTTTTTTGTTTCTTTTTTAACGTCACCATTTTTGCCTTTCCTTTCCCGTCCTCAAAAATCATTTTATTTCTTTATTTAAATTGTCTTTCTCTGTGTCTATCTATGCGCATTATCTAGTGCATACTTACTTGTAAAGAATACTAATGCATTTTAATACTCTAGTCAACCATACCAAGCGTTCTTGCTGAGAAGTAAGTTGACCCAAGACTACCTACCTGCCTAAGATTATAATAATCCTATGCACTTCGCGACAAGATTTATGACTGGGATACCTGTCCATATGTAGGTATTAATTAACATAACAACAGCTGTAGCACGGAGTCGACAAATGCAAATGCTTAGCCAAGGTGTACTAATAATGTACACCGAATATCTAAGTTTCACTGTAGTATTTAATGTAAGTAATTCTATGAATTCCTTCGTTACACTCTGTAGACTTTGGGGCCATTAGCCAGGCGTCAAGATATTAAGTAAGTAATATAAGTAAAGGTGCGGTGTGTGGGCTAACGAGCGGTTGTCGTAGGTGCTGTCGATCAGCGATGAGCTGCGCCGCGCGCTCTACTCCACGGGCTCGTCCGTCGACATGGAGCTCGCGCCGCCGGACCTTATCGGCACCTCGGAAATATTCACCATGGAACACAGGTATGCAATTACAAAATGTAAGGTAACCTGTATACAAAACGATACTCTTCTAGAACGGCCTTTCGTTGTCTAGGGTCACTTACAGCTCACATTAAGCCCGACGACAAACTATCCAAACGTTAATCTTATCAGCAAAGGGCGGAATTTTCATGGCAAAAATCAAACGTCAATAGAGTTGGAATGTTAAATTTTATCAACTTTTTCAGCTATCGATAAGTTACTGACTTTTAACATTAACCTTTATGACTAGCGAGGTGCATCCCCATTAAAAGTAAATCGCATGGCAGTAAAGTGGCTTTTCTGCCAGTAAGTAGTATTTTCACGTACCTATGTGAAAAATGGTTAATCCAAAACGAAAAACAATAAACAAATGGATAAAGAAGTATCCTTTCCTTACTTACAACAACTCAAAGAACGATATTAGTTTTTATCTAGACTTGATTATAAGTATTTCTAGTTTCTTGCAACATCCCATGGAAAAGAATTAACAATCCACAATACCGTATTTAAATTAAAATTTGTTCCTGTTCATCATCATTTGAGGTCTATTTTTGTTAATAAATAAATAAAGATAGTTAGATACTCTTTTTAAATATAACTTATCGATAGTCGATATAATTCAACGTTCCAACTCTATTGACGTTTGATTTTTGCCATGAAAATTCCGCCCTCTGCTTATCAGTGGCCATGGCCTGTCCAGGGGAGGATGGTGCAAGAGGTCATACCCCTCTCTGCCCCTGAAACCGAATAACTTTCAACAAGAGACTTAAGGCAATTAGTGTTTCGCGTGTGTACCTACAGGGCTTCGTTTACGAAATTATAAGCAATGATACGCTAACATTCTGCAGGCATTTTGTATCATACTCGATAGTAATTAATTGTTAAAAACATGTGTACATTTTCGTGTGCAGAGAGAAGCTGTGCAGCGTGCTACCGGCGCGCGCACAGGGCTACATGTGGTCGCTGGCGTTCAGCACGAGCCAGCACGGGTTCTCGCTGGCCTCCATGTACCGCAAGATGCAGCGCGTTGAGAGTCCCGTGCTCCTCGTCGTGCAGGACACGCACGACAACGTATGAACACTATAAATTCTTCCCAATTAGACGTATATAGATTTTTGATATTTGTACCATCTATGAGAAATTGAAGGAACTCCTCCAATATGGAGTGGCTATACACCAATTTTGATATTTCATTAACAAGTCAAGCATTTGTATCCAGAAGGTATCATATATTTAAGTAGAACTGATGAAGAATACATCAGATGGCCACTGAACTCCTCCATGAGGCTCAGTACCGAATAGTCTTTGTAGCAAAATGTCCAGCGTCGCAAATTGACCATATTCAGACGAAATGTCAGACGTTCCATTAGCATTTTGCCCCATCAGCATAACATCCATAACGCAGAACGTGTTATTTCAACGTGTTAACCGCATCCATAGCTTCCTTACCAGGTTCAATAGTTACGAAAAGTGTCAAGGACAAAAATGTTCCTTATTAAATTCTAAAAAGAAAAGGTTATAAGTATTTTTTTTGTAGGCTCGACGGTATTCAAGCTATAGCTACAGTTCCGTACACTAATTTATCACCCTTGTACTTACATCTTATGCAGGCACCACACTTCGCTATTCGCTATTCGTTATGCGGCTGCGCCGTATTTGTTAAAATATTTGCTATCGCGCTTATGCGTTATGCGTGGTAATAAAGAAAACATAGACGAATAAACCCTCCACACTTCGTCGAATGTAGGCGCATAAGCCGAATAACGAATAGCGAATAGCGAAGTGTGGTGCCGGCATTATACAATACCTACAAATATGACTCACCAAAATTAACAACCAATCAAGAACTAGTTGACCAATTGTATTGCTATAATTCTATTCGTTAGCTGATTAAATAAGATTCAATATGGTATATAATAAATGTTTGTGCATATCTTATTTTTCAATATGGAAGCATTTAAAAAACCATTGCTGACGTGTTCATACCTACAAAAAAATCCATATAACCTTTTCGTTTTAGAATTTAATAAGCAAAATTTTTGTCCATGGCTCTTTTTTTTTCGTATCTATTATACACTGGCCCGCAAAACTAAGTATCACACTTTTAATACTACTAGTATTAAAAGTGTGATACTTAGTTTTGCGGGCCAGTGTAGTTGTCCCAAAAAAGTTAAAAAACCGTACATTTCACGGTAGGTGAGAGTAGTGAACTTTAAACACCTCATCCAAATGTATCGTGTCACACAAGTTTCAAAACTTTATTAATTTGTTTGTCAAAAAACCTGGGGTAAAAGGAAAAAACCGGTTTACGCTGGCACAGCCAGTTGACTATCCCAGGGCCAGTGCGACGCACGTTGTTGATTTTGTTATTGCATGTTTGAATATTTTATGTAAAATCGTGGTATTTCATTATTAATAATGGTTGTTTATTATACTGTATGTATGAATAATACTAAAAAAATAAAAATATGTCGTACTTTAACTGTGCCAAGGAGACAATACAATAGATAAGTAAATATTTGATTATTTTATTACTTTTTCAAGTAAGTACCTTTATTATTTTACCGTATGATCCTGTTTTTAATAAAAACCAGGTACTACACGGTTCTTTTTACCTTTTTATTATTATTAAAAGCTTTTATTAAACATTTGTAGGTATGTGGGTGTCTGGGTGAGTCGGTGTGTAGTACGTATGTGTGTTCAGTTCATACATTGCAATTAACATTTGTACCACTTCCTGATGTCTGATTGAGCTCACATTTTGTATACCTGCGTAACTCCGATGACAATGCAATAATATGATAGATAAAACCTGACGCTGCAGCCAGGATTGTCTCCTCACTAGAGCATTTTGAGCAGCTTGAAGCATTTGTTCATTCATCAGCTATTACAAAAATGCATTTTTAGTTCCCAGAGTGAAGTATTTTTTCACAATTGTCAGTTTTAGACCAAAAAACGGAAAATTTTAAAATATCTAAAACGTTAAATAACTCGAAAACCAGGGACTTTAGACCCCCAGTTAACTGGGACAAAATTATTGCAAATTAGCTCTAGTGTACTGTAACACCTTCAAGGATTAGGTCGAGTTACCTGTACCCCTGTGCAGTGTGTAAATCCAATACGAGCAAATATTTTACCGACGGTTAATATATGCATCCTAAATTAACATAAAAACATGTGTATCGTTAACATAAGTAGTATTTCGTTTTTTCATTCTAATTCGCCAGGAAATGTATCAAAATAGCTCAATTAAGTTGCAATTCACTTAGATTTAATGTTTGCTTCAACTGACATAGGTTCAAAGGAGTGGGGCGATGACTTTCCGAAAATCAAATTTTACTGGAAGCGTTATTTCCAGTGATCGGAATAGGTAGAGTATATTTACCTAAAGTTTGCAAAAGGACATAATACATAGTGGTTACAACCGGGTAAATATTAATTTATTTTTATTGTTTTCCGGATTTCGGTAAATGTAGTCGCAAGGACGACTCCAGTTTATGTCTCTGTTCTACGAAGTTTAGGTAAATATGCTCCACTTATTAATTAGATACTTAAAAGAAGTTACAGGCCCTTTTTATCACAAAGTAACATAAAATATCCCATACACCGTAAGTAAATATTATGTATATTTAGCATTAAAATACCGGAAATCCGGTTTTCATAAAAATAAATTAATATTTCGTGCGGTTGTAACCTCTCTATATTATGTCCCTTTGCGAACTTCAACTTTAGGTAATTATACTCTACCTATTCCGATCACTGGTTATTTCCATTCGCAAAAACCAGTCTTTATTTATTGCAGTTCCTTATTTTGCCAAAGATTTTTATCTCAGCAGAAATAATTCCATTATCATAATTTCCCAAACTGTATTAATCGGAATAGTTATATCATTTTCACAGAATCTGGCGCCGAGCTCCTACTTCTGGGTGGTTTGGCCCTTCGGGCCTGCTGCAAAACTGACATAACCTAAACCTATTTCGGCCTAAAAACAATGGTAAAATTTACGACTGGAAAAAAAACCAGAATGGTACATATGCGACCAGGGAAATTTAAAAATGGGAAAAAAATACATTGGGTAAAACCACGAAACGGAAAAATCGCGACTAGTAAAAAAAAATTTTTGGAAAAATATCGCCACACTTGTTCAAAGGCCCTCGGTTCGAGACAAATCGGTTGGACTCGTAGAGCGATAAAGAGAAACCATACTCGCACACCTGCGTCGCTATTGCCTAACGCACTCGCAATCGTAATCGGCTTCAAAGTGGAACAATTGTTTTCATTTTGTATGCAGACACAAGCCTTTGATTTTTTAAATGAAAACGATTGTTATTGCTAGTGCGTTAAGCACCCCCTCGGAAGTCCTTTACTATCTTTGTTCACGATTAACGGAGTGTCGTATGTTTAGAATGGCAATCGATGCAAAAATCGTTTTTTTTAAATACTAAAGTTAAACAACTTAGCTCACGCACAAATGAGCAAATATGCTGGGATAGATTCCTTCACACATTGCGTTCGATCCTTAGTTTATTAAGTTATTATGCAAATCTAACAACAAACAACATCGATTGATACCATCGACATATAATAAGTATGGAACAGTAACTGACGCGTTGTTCTTAAGTAGAACAGCGAACAGCGTCTTCCTTGAGAACTCTTAAGAAATCGGTTAAAAATAAACAGTAGATTTCTGCCTTCTTAACTGTGGTTTGCTTCGACTGTCTTCTCAATGTTGAATGCTTTGATTCTATCCTGAGCTGTTAAAATGTTTTTTTCTCTCCCTTGGAGGTTCTTGTTTAAGTTAATTAGTTCGCTGAAAATATCAGCAAGAAGTGCCAAATTCAAGAGCCGCACTGGGTCAAAAAACAATTATCATATTCAGATACAACTCTCGTAAGAGGTCAGGTACCTATCTGAACTCCGAAAAATGCTTGACTGAATTTTGGTTCGACAAATATTATTCGACAATTATGGTTTGGGTTTTTTACGTTTGCCCGAAAGTTTACTTCGAATATTTGCATTTAGTCATTACTTGCTGTGGTTTTTACCGATTTGAAAAATTATCTATTCCTTATTACTGGTTTCGGCGTACAAACAATTTATCTATTCCCCATTTCTTATTTTACCTTAGTATAATTTGCCCAATGTAACGGCTCGGTTTATTAATGGTTTACCTATTTTTAAATCGACTTTGTTCTGTTAACAGATTAAAAAAATAACCTCGAACCGCCTTCTAACCTAACCTATCCGAGTCGGTTATGCCCTGATTCGTCTTGCTCGTTGCATTTTCTGGATAGTGAAAACTAATTAAGTACAAACATTTTCAGGTCTGAAATGAATATTTGACGTAACTAGCTAGGGTATTACTGCACGACACCTTGCACTTTGTGACTATGCGCTGAAACTTGGAACAGTTGATTCTTAGCTGGTCTTGAATAGATTTAGACCGGGAGCCATCGAGAGCCATGGCGCATTTAGTAGGGGGACGCTCCCGCGCTTTAATTGAAGCAACATTTCTCTAAAACTATACATGTTAGGGCATGCAATATATCATTTTCAGATAAATTAAGGACGTGGGATCTATTTTTTTAACAAAAAAATGCACTTCCTATCAAAAAAAAAGTAGAAAAGACTAAAATACATTATTTGTTATTTTTTTATAGTAACATATTGTGCTTAAAAATAATAACAGAAATCTAAGAACAAAAACGTAGTCGCAAAGCTACACTTATGTAGTTTTCAAAAAGATCATATATATTTCTGTTAACATATGGGAGACAAAAAATAATATTAAGCGTGGGTCAGGGTGATCTCAATGCATGATCATCCGTGAAAGTAGGGTTTAGGTACTGTTTTAAACACATGAAAGGTAACGCAATGCAAATTCATTGTATATATTACAAGATCCAATCCACAGGCAGAGGTCTGAACATTTAACCTTTCGTCTGTGTTTGATAAGGATCCTGACCAAATTTTGGTATCACTTTTTGTACTTTTTTTCGATTTCTTTTTGTGGATTATTCCAAAATTAGAAGAGACTCGAATTCAGTATTTTTTTACCCTTCCACAGACGAAGGGTTAAGCTGCCTTTTTTTTACAATTGCACCAGCCACGGCACTGTTTTTTGCATTTGCACCTGTCAATTTCTAGACATGCTTCTGCAGCAACAGTCAAGTCCGTCCATGTAGGCTTCCAGTTGTTTTCGACCTTCGTCTAACCCCAAGTACACCGATAGAGCAGATTTTGAGCTGGTGCTAACACTGCTAACTGGCCCCAAACATGCACCGATTGATATATGCCTCTTAAAAAAATGCTGATATAAAGCAGCTTTAGTCGGTGCCCTACTGCACTATCTGCAAAGAAAAGCACTTTCCGTCGAAAAAATCGGCCTAAGACCAAATTGTGCATCCATATACTTGTCCATTTACCGGTCAAACAAACAGTCCAGTACCTTAGCGATTACAGAGGTGAGTGGGATTGGTCTGTAGTTGGACAAGTCTTAGGAGTCTCTGGTCTTATCCTTAATATCTAACTGACTTACTAAGAGACTTAGGCTTAGTTACGGCACTCATTTACTGAAGTACGCGAAGCTGATCTGAAATAATAATGAAACGCAACATTCTAGTTTAAGCTTTGAGATCATATTATATCTGTTTAAAAAGGCAGAAATTCTGACCTATTATATAATGTTACGACGTATTTTTCTCGAAACCTATAGTTAGGTCAGGAAAGGCTTCCCAAGCTTCAAAATTCTCTTACCTGTATATTATTACCATTGAACGAAGTTTAGGTAAAGTTGGCTTGTGAAAGGATACATTAGAAACGTCTCTATCCAGTACCCTTACCATTAGTTACAATTACCGTACTCGCTCGCGAGTCGAATGTTCTGTCCCTCGCACTCTATAAGAATACTGCGAGGTCTGCGAGGGACAGAGCATCAGACTCGCTAGCGAGTACGGCAATTGTAACTCATGGTAAGGGTGCAGCATGATGTGTTAGTAAAGTTTTATTGTACTTACTTACCTCTATTTGTTATCTTCGCGAATTAAAAATAAGTAGAAATAAACAATATTTCTATGTAAGTATGTTTGGGATGAAATATTTATTAGAAAATTATAAAACATACAATAATTACAATATTTGAACTGCCAAGGTTCCTTACTTATAATATGTTATGTTTGCGTTTACGCGAATTAGTTCTATGCCCATCTTAGATGTAAAACTAAACTATACATTTTTTTTAAATAGATAAGTGTAGCTTTTTACATATATTATTATTTTTAACATTAATCACGTGAGTAAAAAAAGATAGAAATGATAAAAAGATGTTCATAACTTTTGTCTTTTGGCCTTTTTTTTATTTTTTTGGTCTTATGTGCATTATTTTTATTCCAGAAATGGACTTCCCATCCTTAATTTATCCGAAAATGATATATCGGACGCCATAACAAGTACAGGGCCTCTATTTCTAGACGGTAAAAACGATATCGTATTTGACCTGCTATGGAACTATTTTATACTCATTACGTCATTACTGTGAAGTAAATAGGAGCTATCAAAACGTTGAAAATATGATAACAGGTCAAACACGATATGGTTTTTACCGCCTAGAATACCGGCCCAGTTTTTGAGAAATAATATGGCTTCAATTAAAGCACGGCAGCGTCAAACTTCCTCCCCCCCTCCCCCTACTAAATAGGCCATGGCTCTCGATGGCTCCCGGTCTGAATCTACTCAAGACCAGCTAAAAATCAACTGTGCCAAGTTTCAGCGCATAGTCACAAAGTGCAAGGTTCCCATACAACGGATTGCACTATCAAACCAGCTATAACGTAGGGAAATCTATATGTAGCATTGATGAAGTGAAAAATGGGTTAAGAAACAAAATACAAAACAATCGGTAGCATTGGTTGATTGGTATAATGAAAAATGTTTTAAAAAACAAAATCCCTCCTACAAAAACGCAAAAAAAAACTTCTTTTAAAATTGTAGGCGAAAAGTCGGCGACCACAATATTTTCAACAAAAAAGCCGCCATCAGTTGGACTGACCTGTTAGGTACCTACAATTGTTTTTTGTTTTTACACTACGCTGTTACGTAGTCCCACTTCTTGGTTGATATGAAATTTATTTCAAGCGCGCCGCAAGCAATGCCGCGGTAAAGTCATAGTCATATTACAACAAGTAAATATTCTTCGTTATAGTCGCTCAACTATCTTAATCGAGGAGTTTTTAATCATATTCATATTATTTACTAGCTTTCGCCCACGACTCCTTCGAGTTTTTATCCCGAAAAATTGGACAGTTCTCGAGGGAGCAGCGATAAACGACTTCGACGCGGACAGAGTCGCGGGCGAAAGCTAGTAAATAATATAAATAAGATTGAAAACTCCTCCCGCATTAGTATTTATCATCCTCAGTGTCTAAAGTCGAACTTTTTATACATGTTTCAACTACTTGTGATTTTATCACATTTTGTAATAATTAAGAATTATAAAAAAATACTAAATGTAAATATTTTCAAAATTGCTTTCTTGGGGTTGGAAATGAGGCTATTACGTATAATTTTAGGTATATTTTACAAATAATGATTCAACCGTATCATATCTGGAGGAGCCCAAACTTGGTATATTTTGAAAATGGTTTTTGTTTATGAATGATTTTTTATGAATGGTTATTTTAATTTAAAATAAGTGACTGAAATATAATGATGTGATATATTTTTAGAATCGGCTAAGTAAGCCCTTTCATTAGATACCACACACGATAGGTTTCAGAAATAAAAAACCCATACAAAATAAAGATGACGTCATAACTCGTCTCCTTTTTTTGTTTTGTTTTTCCGTGCTACGTGTTAAATTGATTCTTATGGCCTAAAGATCAATCGTTCCAATTTTCATGCCTTTTACACCATTTGCAGCATTTCACTGAAAAATCGTGGTGTACCGCTAGCACTAATCGGCGAAACGTTAAAAAACGAAACGGTTCCGGTCAAATGAAATTCGATCAAAAAAAAAACGCATTTGTGATAGGTCACTTTTCCCATTTTTCCCATTGAAAGTCTATGGGAACAGATTTTCGGTGATTATTCCTCCGTGGTATGTCCAATTTTCAATTTTATTTTTTCTAAATCATCTATATCTAGATTTCGTATTACGGGCTAAATTTGATCCTGAAATCTTTAATAGTTTGGGAGGAGTACCTATGCGGACAAATAAAAAACCGAATCGGGGAAGAATGGAGCTTATCTCCAATTATTCAACATTGCACTCAAAAATATCTGGAAATTATGCCTCTAGTACTTTAGTAATAGAGACGTGTCAGATATTTTGAGCCTAATGTTGGATAGTATATTATTGCTGGTGACTGTACATGGTTAGACAAGAAACGGTTTCAATTAAAAATAGTATAGACATCGTGTTAAAGTGCGAACGGCTGCGCAGGTGTTCGGCGCTCTGGCTTCGTGCGCGCTGCACCCCTCGGAGCACTTCTACGGCACGGGCGAGTCGCTGCTGTTCAGCTTCCAGCGCGAGGAGCCGTCCCGCGACCAGCCCCAACCCGAAGACAAGCAAGGTAACCTAGCTGCACCCATTTTAGGTCAAACTCATGACCAAGGACCGGAATTCTTCATAGCAAAAATCAAACTGTCATAGAGTTTGACCTAATTGTTTTATCGACAATTCCACTTATCGATGTTACGGAATATTATCGCATATCGACTTATACGATTATTCTGTAACATTTTACCTCTTTGATAAGCAACATGCATCTCCATATTAAAATAAATCGTGCCCACGTCACATATGTCATTTACGTCGCTTGATTGTCATAAGTAATTTCCGTGCCGTGTTACTAAAATGATTTCCACTCATTTTTAAGATGTAAACAACACTTCTGGATACATCAACCAATCGTATTATATTTGGTTCCAATATTTTTTTTCACATTTGTGCACTTAATTGCCAGTTACACAACCTACTCAAAAGAGTGTGTATATATTATATTTAAAATCCCTTCAATTATTGGTGACTGGAATTAAGTGTTCGAGGTCCTCGTCACTGTCTTGAGTTAAGTGCGTATCCATGTTATAAAATGAATGGACTATGGCCACTTGTTCCTGGTTTTTCGGAGTAAATCGGTTTCTTAATTTTTTGAAGATCCATTTATGAGTGGAAAGTGATCGATCTACATCTACCGATGTCATGTTAATGACTCATTAAGTACATTTATTTATCGATAGTCGATAAAACACTTTGGTCAAACCCTGTGACCGATTGATTTTTGCTATGAATAATTCCGGTCCTTGCTCATGACACTCTTCGATATAATACACTATATTTTAAACTTCTGCGAGGTGGGATACAGGGACCACTCCTACAATTCTTAAAAAAATACCATACAAATCGTTCTATAACTGTTAAGATAAATAAGACCTATAGTGATAAGGATCCCCACGGAGAAAGGTATCCATTTTTGCACCGACCGAGTACCTTCTGTATGTCAGTTCGCGGATGACACCCGCCTCGTAGCTGCCCACACTGATATTGCTGCTGCTGAATCAGTCTTACAAAATAAATTAAATATGCTGTATGCATGCGCCCACGATATCGGCTTAGTGATTAACCTTTTGAACGCCATACGTCGAATACAAAATGTGCCACCCACACGCTAAACATGCTTGCTGTGCTGTGCAAATTACACCTTATTGCTACCAAACAAAGTCTCATTTAATCTTGAACTCTTGTCGGCGGTAGCCGACGTGGCGTCAGTGGCACGAGTTTTAGTTGACGGCCAGAGCCGACTGTGGCGTTGAAAAGGTTAACTGTGAAAAAACGAAAATCATGCATATTCATTCTGCATATAAAAAATGTTTTGTTAAACCAAAAATAATAGCGCATAGTCACCAATGCTTACATGTGAACCAAATGGATATATGCGAGTGTGATCAACTGGAGCAAGTGGACAAGCATACATTATACCTTGGCTTAATTATAGATGATAAATAAACGGGGGCCACATATTAGCTACGTATGTAATAAGCTGCGAGCCGTCTTATGTAAAATATCGCGTGTGAAAAACTAATTGCCTTAGTACTCGTAGAATGTTATATATGTCGCTAGCGGAATCAATCATTTCCTATAGCTTAAGTAGCTATGGCAGAACCTATAAAACATACCTAAACAATATATATAACATACAAGACAAGTAAGCATGATAAAATCTATTGTACCTAACACCGTAAGAAATAAGCACCGGAATGATGTAGACAAGCTATTTAAATACTGTAAAGTTATAAATGTGTACGATAAGTTTAAAATGTCACTAGTCTATGATGAAATGTCAAATTTGTCGAGCCTTAGAAATAGATCTAGATCGCAAAATTTAAGGAGTGCATGTCGTTTATTCAAATATGTTCTACCTCACTATAACAATACATATGGAAAACGAATGTGGGAATACGAGGGGCACACCGAAATGATCGGGAATTAAAAAAACTACAAGTACTTTATCCCTAAATTATATTTCATTGTTATTCAAAGTATTCTTCTTTGCAATTAATGTACTTTTGCATTCTTTCGAACCAGTTATTAAAGGAGTGACTCGTCTCTGAAGTGGACGTTTCCAAAATGGCCGATTTATACGCTTGTTCTGCCGCTTCTGGGTCTTGAAATGGTTGACCACGTAACAAATCCTTAATTTATAGGAATGTAAAACAATCGTCAGGACTATATGGAGGATGAGACATTAACTCTACGTTTTCCTGGTTCAAAAACTTTTTTGTTTTCGAGCGGTATGGAAACTCACATTGTCGTGGTGTAAGAGGATGCGGCGTGTACCATTACCTCTACGGAGTTCAGTCATCGTTTCTGGCAAATAAACCGAAGTTTGCCAAACCGTTCTATGTTCCTGTAAAGGAATGGTGGCCACATGTCCTTTTTTGGAATCAAACGGAGCGATCATTTTCGTCGATACGCTACGGGAACGCACCACTTTCGTTGGCTTCACCTCGCTTTCGAGGACCCAAACTGCCGACTGATAATTTCTTTCAGGTTTATAAGAATAAATCCATAATTCGTCACCTAAGACGATGTTATAGACAGGTTTTGACTTCCCTCCATCGAAGCGTTTCAGAGTAGACCGACACCTCTCAACACGAGCCGCCTTTTGCTCTTCAGACAAATTATGGGGTACCCAGCGGGAAATTAACTTTCTGACGCCCAACTCATTATGCAAAATATTTTGAATTGCGGTCATTCCAATCCCAATGAAAGCGTGAATCTGTTCGTATGTCACATGTCGATCATCTTGTAGAATCTTTTGCACAGCTGTCACGTTTTCAGGCGTTACTGCTGTTTTTGGTCGACCACTAGAATGTACGGTGCTGAGAGACGCACGACGTCGTCGAAACTCCCAATACCAGCGATAAATAGTCGATAGGCTTGGTGCTTCCACAGTATATATGGAAACAAGCTCACCTAGACATTCATCTTGAGATAACCCTCGACGAAAGTTTTGAAAATTATGGCACGGAATTTTTCACGCCTGAGCTCCATTTTGCCTATCGTCTTGTCAAATTTAAACTGGCATTACGAAAAAAAACTAGCTTTTTTTTAAATTGTATAAATGTCATTATGGTTGCAAGTGGCCAGTACTTACGTAACAAAAAAGTTTTTATGCTAAGTCAATCCCAAGTACTCAATTCCCGATCATTTCGGTGTGGCCAGAGCATATTTAATGATGCATATAAGAGCAAAAGCATCCTAAAAAACATGTTCTTGTCATCTTAAATAAAATTCTAAATAATCTACTTATCAATAATAGTGATACTACACAAATACTGTGTGAACGAGCGCCGAACAGCGACAGATAAACCGTAAGCGGTTTTCGCTCGCTGTAATATTCCATGTTTTATATTTAAGTTAATTTGGATAAATAAATGAAAAAAAAAGATAGAAAATTCGTTAAGTACTTGTTGTTTTTCGAGATACCAATTATTTATTTGTGTTTGTAGTAACGGCGTCGGAACACTCGGAACCCTACACTGAGCATGGTCCGACATGCTTTTGTCCGGTTTTTTATACTAAGATCAACGTCGTCTGTCCAGATGTTTTACTTTCGATACATTTGTACCTACCTATGTATGATGATGATATAACTTACGTTTAACCGAAAATGCAATATATCATAAATCTTTTTGTTTTCTTATCTCCTAAGAATTCAGATTTCCCCATCATAATTTAAAAAGAACTACCTATGTACGTCCCGAAAACGTCAAAAATCTCAATACAGTATTTGGCATTAATCATATGGTAATGACATAATTGGACCACAGTTATAAACGGTACACTAAACTGAGTTAGGTATCTCAAAGTACTAAATACATCTGTTAGGCGATATGTGGATAATTCATCCCTTGCCCAAAACCTACAGACTTGGTATCAACATGATGGAGCACCCCTATACATTGCTATTCTAGTATGATACGTTGAACGAAATGTTCGGCAATCAGTGGATTGGGCGCTTCGCAGCACCGACCGGCCAATTTGCTGATATTTAAAAGAGAGACTAGAACATAAAAAACAATGAAATTACGCATCATACAAGCTTTTGACAAAATTAAAAAGCCAGCAGAATCCAAATTTGTTGCGTAGTATTCATAGTAATAACCATCGTCACTTGCGTCAAATCATAGCGACTGGTGGACGACACATTGAACTGCGTCGTATTTAATGGTGAGTGTACACACAGCCTTCGTTTGAACTCACATGTGATAACTGACGAATATAAACAATATAATATACATCTACACAGCGTTTAAATTAATTAATATTTTAAGGGTTATTGCAAAAGCATTAGCACTGCAATAATAATTAACGCACCATAGCCATATTCTCCACCTGAACATTTACGGTTTTAGGTTTGCTTCTTGTCATGTTAATACTGTATAAACGTTTTTATGCCTCAGACTATTGGACGCGATCGCTGTAAATATCAGTGACTTCGACTGTAGCTCTAGCCCACTAGGGTTTAGATTAAGCACTAGGGATGTATATCCGTCAATTATGCTCTGATTCATTGACATGTTGACTTATCAGTCTTATCACTAGGTAAACCTAAAGGCCAAAACCATCCAGGTAATTAAGGTACACCAGCTATTGCACGATACTTCTACTACCTACCACTAAATTCATACCAACCTTTCCATTACTTATTTGCAGAAGAGGCGGCGCTGATGAAGACGAAGTTTAAGTACTGGGGCTGGACTGGCGACAACATGTATTTTATTCGCGGAAGTAACGACAACATTTCCATCGGCGCTGGCGAGTGAGTGCACCATTATATCGTTCGCCATTGCACTCAGATTTAAGAATGCAATTAGCCGTTATTTATTTGAAAATTTCCAAATATTCCGTAATAAAGTACTTATGATCAGCAAAAAATTACGTCTAATCTTCGGTTAAGTAAACAAAAGGTTAGTTGATTAATAATTCCTTTCGACATGAAAGTCGAAAGCAAGCATACATGATGCAAATGTACAAAGGAACTGAAATTATCAATATTATTTGGCTTCATTTACTAGTCTATGAAAAACACGACACTAAATCAAAGATAGAGTTTGATTTACATCTTCCTCACAAAATTTACCGTAAACATGATTTAATGAACCATTTTTTTCGTTTGAGATCGGAGGGCTATTAGGACGTTTCCCTGATAACCAACGTTATATTTGAGTAAAAACAAAAAACAATAACAAATTCTGACAGATGGTGAAATTTGAATTGACAGGCCTGCCATTGCCTTATGAAAATCGATTTATTTTTACTTTTAAATTTTTCT
The DNA here is from genome assembly GCA_946894065.1 of Acleris literana. Classification (NCBI taxonomy): domain Eukaryota; kingdom Metazoa; phylum Arthropoda; class Insecta; order Lepidoptera; family Tortricidae; genus Acleris; species Acleris literana. Next base: position 27,273,555 of record OX335668.1, on the reverse strand, counting down.
CGAGGTTCTGGTAGACCTATACTAATTTTGCATTTTATCGCGTTCGTATTGTGTTTATAGAGTGTTAACGGTCACGGCACCGTATGTTGTAATTTTTCAATTATGTAATTTTCGGATTTACAGTCGAGTTCATAAATATGTGTATACTTTAGTACCATGACTATTTAATGTCTTGTTTAAACTGCCATACATGAATCGTCACAGCGATTAACGTGACAAGGTACTAAAGTGTATACATATTTATGAACTCGACTATACTAATAGTGTACACTGGCACAGCGCCGGACCGCTGCGATGTTCACTTGCCGAATAAAGCCCCAACGGCACATCTTGCGATCGAGTGTCGTGTCGTTTATGACGCGACAGAGCGGTGACAAGTGAACAAGCGCTCGTTCTGTTTCAAGCGCTCGGCTTGGGTTGGAGTCCGTTTTGATGTACCTATCGTGTGTGCGCAGTGGCAAGTTCGGGCTGTGGCTGGACGGCGACCTGTACTTGGGGCGCACGCAGCGCTGCACAACATATGGCAACGAGCCGCTCACCACGCGCGAGGACTTCGTCGTCAAGATCATGGAGTGCTGGACCTTCATCTGAGCGCCTCGCCCCCCGCCTCCGCCATCGATCTATCACGCCGCTCCCTCTCGACACCACACCGACAACATAAGCTTTACAATATCTTATGAAATTTGCTATAAAGATTTGACACTTTTACAAGTCAGTCTTTTCGACTATAGTACCGTAGAGTCTGAAAACGATTTTGTATTCGCATCGTGACTCGATCGGCACAGATCGACATCGATAGGCCGCAACGAAGACAATATATCGAAACTTCTAAGCGCATTTCTAGTCAAATGTACTAAACCTGACCAATGTTTTGATCCTCTTCGAATTAAGTGGCATGTTCGAATGGAGCGCCGTCGCCGAGCCGGGCGCCTCGCGGCCTCGCGAGTAGAGCAAGTGCATTAATCCTAGTCAATTGTCACTCGTATCTAAGTCGAAGGTTTGTAGGAGATGGAGAGCTGCTAGCGAGCTCTAGGGTAGACCTCGAACAGTTCGCGAAGCGGCGCGATCAAGCCCGCCGGCCACATCTTGACCAGCCCAATACTGATTACGTGTCAATTCATACAATTACTAATGTGCATTGTTTGTTATTAAGAAATAAATAAAACATATTTGTTACGAAAAATATCAATGTATAATGTTATGTAGCGACATATATTTAAGGGACACAGTCGTGTTATTATGTTGCCAATTAGGTCTGGCTTGGCTTGCTAGATCTTGCAACGTCAAGGAATCCAGATTAGGCCGAGATTTGCCAAATAATGCGCCGGCCTAGACTAAATCTAAACATAGGCACCTTTAAAACGGTAGCACTTTTCCTATTTATATTCCGTTAATAAAGGATAGTATATATGTATTGATTTGTTGTCTATATCGTAACATTAGAAGTCATAATAAGTTTCTTAGTGAGCATTATGTTACTTTACGTTAAAATCTGTGATTTCACTGATATGTTAGCATTTTGGTACACTACACATAGGTACTCGTGGCAGATTTATCACAGCTAGTTCCGTAATGTTTTTATTTAGGTTATGTTAATTTTGTTATTATATCAGCGTTAGAACACCATATTCAGTACACCAAAAGAGTAGCCGATGTTTAATATTAAATTACTTAGTGGAAAAAATAGTTATCTTAGAGAGCTTGATGAATATAATCGTCATTGTGCTTAGTAATCGTGTCACTTAGCATGATCCTACTCGATCTACCTGGTCGCGTAGCACGCGCGCTGCGTAGGCGCCGAGCGGCCGCCGCTGCGCCGCCGCCGGGCCGCTGCCGCGCCGCTTTTGGTCGACCAATGCCGCTTTCAAGGACTTGTGTATTTAATTGTCACGTTATATACAGACTATTCCTATTTGAGATTATTGGACTTATATTTTGCGAGAAGCCACGCGAAATTATATTAATGTGATGTAATCGTAGAAAATATATTGTGATGGAAAATTAGGAAGCAATGTGCAAAGCTAATCGTGAAACTTACCACTATTCATAAACGTGAAAGGGTTATGTCCTTAAACGTTTGCTATCTTCTACTTGCATGTGACAGTTACATTTGATAACAAAAGGAATCAAATAATTAGATAAGGTTTATCAAGAGTTTGTAAAGCGGGGGCTGGTCCATACAAGAGGAACTGAATAGCTTTATGCCCCCAGAGAGATCCAGCAAAGACTCGCCGGGGCTAGGCAGAGCACATTGTTTTAGGGTTGTTTGCATATATAAGTTATTATTGTTGCACATTTATTATTAACTAGACTTGTTGAGTAGCTGTGACAAATTATAATGTATTTATTTATTCAGTTTGAGTTGCACTATAAGATTTCTGTAGTTGCATAATGTTCGTGGTGATTATGTTATGTATAAGTTGTTAAAATGTAAATCAAAGCCATAATAATTGAGAGTATATTATTTTGAGAAAAAGTGGACTTATAATTTATAGTTATAGTGAGAAAAAAAACGAATATACCCCTATTATATATAAATGTATAAAGTGCACTGACGAATACTTAGAGATGAAACTAAAATCTGTTCCTATTCAGACTGCCAATAATCCGATCAACGAAGATCCGAAATTGGCAAATAAAAACAAAAAAAAAATTGTTTTTATTTTTCCTTCGTCGAACGAACTCGTCTTTTGATAGAGGATGAAATAGTCATGGGAATAATTTTACCTCTAATTTTTTGTTAATTAAAAAGGTTGAATATATATTCATCATCATCAATTATATGTCCAAATAATAATTTTGAAGATGCTTCTTCTCTGGACACACGAACAGAGAATTGGATTGGAGTAAATTGAATTACAATGATTTTTTTATGAATCCGTGGTGGTAATTTCCTGGGTTAGCGTTATGTTGCGAGATCAAATAACAGATACGTTTGGGATAATATAAGCCTTTTAATTATTTTTGCGTTGCCAAGGCGTCGTTTTGCAATGTCAGACCAGCCAGACCATTCGTTGAGTTCGTCTACTATGCCTATGGTGATTTAGACGTCACATTATTTTTCTACCAAAAAGTTCTAAACTAAAGGGTTGGCACCAGGGACCGGAACCGCTTACCCATTAACCGATTTTCGTTAGGGTATATAATTGTCTGGTTTTTACAAACCCTAACGATGCGATACGCATATGTTCGACTTACCCCAATGAAAAGCTATCCTATACGACACAATTAATTCGACTAAGCGCTTACCAATTCCTTAACCTTTTGAACGCCATACGTCTAATACAAAATGTGCCACACACACGCCAAACGTTTTTGCTATGCTATGAAAATTACACTTTATAGCTACCAAACAAAGTCTCTTTTAATGTTGAACTCTTGTCGGCTGTAGCCGACGTGGCGTCAGTGGCACGACTTTTAGTTGACGGCCAGAGCCGACTGTGGCGTGGAAAAGGTTAAAACCCTCGTAAGGCATTCCCTATAAAGTGTTTATTGAACGGCTTCAAGCTATTTTAATCTCTACGCGCATTCCATACAAACATTTTTTGCACTACTTGGCAAATGATAGGCTATCCTCCCACATAGGCTTGAAACCAACCAATCACACGAATCTTCGATAAAGAGTCAACGAAGAGGGAGCATGGATAGAGTAACACTAACGTAATGCTAAGTGCTTTGTAGTTGTAGTTAACTAGTTCGAAGCAGTTTCCGTATCATTAGGGTAAGCCTATCGATAGGGATACGCTAACGTTGGGAGAGCATATGATGTAGTTACCCGATCGATAGACTAAATAAAATAAAGGGGTTTTCCGGTCCCTGGTTGGCACTCAGAAGGCGCAACATCCACGTGGCTCGATGCCAATGCAGCGCAAAATTCAGCGCCCCACGGACCCTAAGTAGGCGCATCGCGCTTTCGTAAGCGTCACACAGGTGACCCAATACCAATACCAATTATTATTCCACAGTTATGGCGTGATCGAAAGAAAGGGACGGTGGGCTTAGCATGCAAGAACATGATACGTCAAACGCGAGTTAGTGTCAAATATGTCTGTTCCATATTTTAACGTTAGGATAACCGTGTAAGGTATAAAATAAATGTGTATTTTGTGTTACTTGGGTCCTTTTATTACTAAGCAACTTAAAGCAAGAGTTACGTCATATTTTATGTAATTTTTCGGTATTGCTAGGGTAATGAAATAAATCTTTCAAATCTATCAAGAAAGTTGAGCTAGAAACCCATAGAATAAGAAAAGCATAGAAACCGGACTATAAAATGAACTTTGCACCAGCTATATTTCTCTACTAATTTGATATATTGCGCATTAAGAGAAAATAAAACTTAAAATAGGCTGTTTTTAATGGACCTTGATATGTCCGCAAACGTGTGTATGTAGGTATGTAAACACTTTATTGTACAAAACGCAGAAATTTAAAATCGATATTTACAGAATAGGAATGTACAAAGGCGAACTTATTCCTTTAAGGGATCTCTTCCAGCTAACCTTTGGGTGATTGAGAAAAAAAAAGAAAAACAGAATGTGGCAACGAGTAGGCATAAGTACATAAACAATGTTTACAGAAACTGCATGAAATGTTTTTTTTTACCTAAAATTATACGAGTAAATAAGTAAACATCGGTATCAACGTTCAACTTTCATGGCAAAGTACGGCTTGCAGAAAAACAAATCCAACAAATACAGTCATCTAGTATTTTGAACTTATATTTTTTATAAACAAAAAGAAAGATGCTAAAAATGTATTAAAGGTTTAATAAATTACTAAAATTTGTTCCATGGATTTTGCTGCTAACCTTTGACATCTCTTATAATATGTAGGTGAAAAACTTAAGTAAATGACCCTTGCAAGTAGTTGTAACACATCTGTATAGACCCTTCGACATTCTATATTTTAAATTTGACGTAAATTCCATATAAATTTTGTACACCTTTGTAATTACCTTTCCGCACTGACTAATATTTATTTGGTGTGACAATTAAATTGACATTCGTTACCTATTTGGCATATGTTCTTTTTCGAATGCAAAATAAGTATTAAGGTTCTATGGCATTATTTAGAATATAAACCTCTTTAACAATAATTACAGCATAAATATAGATACAGTTAGCTGCTGCATAATTATGTTTTAAAAAATAACAGAAAATAAAAGTTATTATTCATTAAATATTCGAAAGTATTTCTTTTTTTGCTACCGTTACCGGGTGCCATGGAAACTGAACGTTGATACCGATGTTTAATAAGTACTAACAATGGCATATTATCTAATATGCTTTTGTTTGGTATTTGAAAAAATCGGCCCTTATTCCATTAGGTTACGTTACGGAGCCGTAACGTAACCCTACGTAACTTACGTACTTAGGTATATTATCAGTATTATCACCCAAAAGTTAACTGGAAGAGATCCTTTAAAGGTATAAGTTCGCATTTGCACATTCTTATTCCGTAAATATTGTGTTGGATTTCTGTGTTTTATACGATAAAGTTCCGTGTTTACTAAGTACACACGTTCGCGGACAAATCTAGGTTCATTAAAATTCTACGCCTTAAAACCTTGTAAAAAATTCAGTTAAAAAAGAAAAAAAACAACCTGCCTTTTGTTTCATTTTCTCTTATTACATAGTCCGGCTTCTATGCTATAGTATGTTCTTATTCTATATTGAATTTTATTTTACTGGTCAAGGTAAACGTAACATGAAATTCGAATCCTCTCGTAGCCATTGTAATAAGCTTGTGTTATTAAAAACAGAAAGCCTTTCGAAATAATTAAGAACACTATTGTTTTTTTGTTATTTAAACCGTTTATTTCGTCTCTGTCGCACTGCTGGGTGCGACTGAGGCGAAAACCTCTCTTAACTAGTTAATCAATCAAATTAATACATCACTACCTTTTTATTACAAAATATATTTCGAAAAAACTAAATGTATATGTCAAGCACCGGTCAGTGTCACCGTATTTTACCCAAAGGGCTTTTATCAAAAAATACAATGTTAAATAGAGATTACTGCCTCAAAATAAACATGAAGACAATCATTAAGTGTATTAATAAATAATATGACTATGCTCAACCTTCAAAAGAACGCGAATATGGGGTTATAATGGTAAATTAATTTGTTTATACGAGCGACGGAACGAATAGGAACAGACTTTAGATGTAATTTCACCAACAAAATAAAACTATTTATTTTATTTTTTAAGATTTTTTAAACAAATCATTGTTTGCTTTGAATCGTATCGGAACAAAGTGAAATATCTCGCCTCATATTTATGCAGTGATTACAACTAGTTAGGGTCGTCCAAATATGTCATATTTGTTTGGCCAAGAAACGATATCATGCTCCCTGGATACCCCACTGTCAGTTTTGTAATGTTTTAAAGCATAACCCTAATGTACACAATATGTACCGAATTTGTACATACTTAAAAAGAAATGTACCTCAATAGATCGAGAGTACAAATTATATGAGATTGGGGTTGCTGTGGAGCATCTCCCCAGCAACCCCAAAGATTAATTTAAGAATTTGTTATTTATTAAAACACGACGCTGTTGTACCCAATATGTACTCAATTAGTGCGCACTTTATTTTAAATGTATCTCCATAGATTGAGAGTACAAATGATCTAAACTAGGGGTTGCCGTGGAGCATCTCGCCAGCAACCCCAAACATTGAATTTAAGAAATTTCTATTGTAACCAACATGGAAAAAATTCGATTTTATTCTGTCCACATGTTGAGCAAAAGCTTTATTCTCTTTATAAAGTACAGCATACGCTTGCAAATCAGAATCAAATGCGAAAGTGTTTCAGTTCATTTGCACTCTCGATCTATGGAGGTGCATTTAAAAAAAAGTGTGTACTAATTCAGTACATATTGCGTACAACAGCTTAATGCTTTAATAAATAATAATTTCTTAAATTCAATGTTTGGGGTTGCTGGGGAGATTCTCCACAGCAACCCCAAATTCAGATCATTTGTACTCTCGATCAAAAGAGGTACGTTAAAAAAAAAGTGCGTACTAATTCAGTACATATTGGGCACAACAGCGTTATGTTTTAATAAATGACAAATTCTTAAATTAATCTTAGGGGTTGCTGGGGAGATGCTCCACAGCAACCCCAAACTCATATAATTTGTACTCTCGATCTATTGAGGTACATTTATTTTTAAGTATGTACAAATTCGGTACATATTGTGTACATTAGGGTTATGCTTTAAAACATTACAAAACAGACAGTGAGGTGTCCAGGGAGCATGACATAAGAAACGGTCGCGGCATCTATCAGATTGCTTATAGCTTGGTAAATGAATGCTCAAAAGGAGGGTGTGGATGGAATGGCCGAAAGAAGAAAGTTTGACTTCGGAACTTTGCTTGGACTAGTTAAATAGGAGATAAACATACTAAAAGTCCGCACCCCTCGGAGGGTTTTTGTTTACATCTTGAAAACGATGCGTCATAGGACTCATAGGAAATGTTGTTGTATTGCATTATTAAAGCTGATAAAATTCTTTACAATTTTGGTTCTATACATTTTTCACCTATTTTTTAAATCGTTGTCTAGATATGAGCTCCGAAAAATGGTCGATTTTCAATAAAGTGTTTTTAGCTAGGGTATTACTACACGACACCTGCACTTGGGTCCTTGGGACAATGCGCTGAAACTTGGCACAGTTGACTCTTAGCTGATCTTGAGTAGATTCAGACCGGGAGCTATCGAGAGCCATGGCGCATTTAGTGGGGGGAGGGGGAGGAAGTTCGACGCTGCCGTGCTTTAATTGAAACAACATTTCTCTAAAACTATACATATTAGGGCATCCAATATATCATTTTCGAATAAACTAAAGACGAGGAATCTATTTTTCGAACAAAAACAATGCACTTTAAAACAAAAAAAATATATAAAGTAAAAAACACTAAAAACTACCCAGGGAGAATGTGTATTCGATGGATACACCAACTCTGTAAACAGCACAAAGACAGCTGAACATGAGCGTAGGTATCGACTTAAGCAGTCTGCCGATATAAATCTCATTTTAGACACAACGATCGATCATCGATGTCAAGCAGGAACATTTTCTCTCAAACAGCCACAATAAAAGCAACCTGATTGCCATTCTCCGATCTCAACTGAATGAAGAGAAGTCTATGAAAAAAAACGTGATGTCAAAATAGCAGGTTTGATGGTGTACCTACCCGTTGTATGGGAACCTTGTACTTTTTGACTATGCGCTGAAACTTGGCACTGTTGATCCTTAGGCGGTCTCGAGTGAATTCAGTTTTATATTATTATTATTAGTTTTATATTTTATATATAGCACTACATATTATAAAACAAAGTCGCTTCCCGCTGTCTGTCTGTACTTATGTATGCTTAGATCTTTAAAACTACGCAACGGATTTTGATGCGGGTTTTTTAAATAGATAGAGTGATTCAAGAGGAAGGTTTATATGTATAATACATGCATAATATAGTACAGAAACACTGATAATTTTAGAGGTTTCTAATGTGATGTCGTGAATAAACACTTTTTTTTTGCGCTTACGTTGCAAACGCTGGCTAAACCTTAAGAGATATATCAAAATAATGTACTGAAGAATTGTAGTTCTTCAAAAAAAGTCCGCGATGGAATATGTTTATCTCCTAAAATTGACTCACAGTAACCATTGTATCTTTATTAAATTAATAAAAAAATAAAAAAATAATAGGTTATTTGCGAAGCTATTTTCTCCAATTCAGTATTTATTCTTATCCAGATAAATACGTTAGTTACTTTGGTCATTTAATGTAGATTAAACTTGTCCTGTACACTACATTATTTAAATAAATACTTTAGAAGATATGGCAGATTCAAAATTACCCCCAATAGATACCGCTTACAAGGCAGCCGATGTTCACCACTCATATGCGAAATTTAGTATAATATGTAGGTATACGTCAGGATTTATTCAGATTTTTTTATTATGTAACTTTGGGGATACGTGGGGACGGTAATTTTTTGTACATTTTTGGCTATAAATCATAAATAAATCACATAAATTAAAATTAAAATAGTTTTTAAATGTGCAGATTAAGCCCTTTCATATGACGCCCCATTTGCTATAATCAAACCACTTTCATTTCTCAATCCCCATTCTAGACCCCTTTTCTATTATTTATAAAATTAATTTCATATTTTTTTACTAAAAACAGACGCGGGCAAGTTGTACAACTATGCCAAATTTCAAGTTGATAGCATTTGTAGATACTGAGAAAACCTGGGGCCTGTTTTATAAAGCTACAAATTGCAATTTACAGGTTACAAGTTTCCATTTGACACAACCTCGACCAATGACGACCAGAGGCCCGTTTCACGAAGCTACAAGTTACAAATTACAAGCGGAAGTCTCTTTCTAACTTCTTTTGCTAGAAAGAGAGTTCCGCTTGTAATTTGTAACTTGTAGCTTAGTGAAACGTGCCACAGCCATTTGAGCAGTGTTGCCGGTTTAGACCTGTAAAATTGAAACTTTTAGCTTTATAAAACGTGCCTCAGCTGTGACATACAGACAGAGGGACAGACAGACAACGAAGTCTACCATAAGAGTTCCTTTTTTACAATTTCGGTACGTAACTCTCATGGCATAGACCATTAAAGTCCAGTAAAACGTATTAAAATCTATACAGCCAAATAGGTAGGTAGGTAGTATACAAAAACCTAGTTTATTAGGTACTACTTACTACTTACATTACTTGGTTTTTTTACGTAGGTAAGTTCTCAAGTCCTGCAAGCGAAACAAATTAGAAAAACATCAGGCACTTGCTCGAATAAGTAATAATGAGTTTTATTCATATGGTGTTTATTTGACACTTCCTTTGCAAATTGAAAAATCGAACACGGGTGGCTTCCCGGCTGCGGGCCGTTGTGTTTTACTCAAACCATGCCTAATAATGTCACCTGCGTTATACATACATAGTAATATGTACTAAACAGTACATTTACATTTATACCACAGTGTTCCACCTTTGCTAATAGCGAATATGCATGGATTTTTTAAATAGCATTTCTCAACAAAATATGAAAATACCGTAAAAGAGATCACCAAAAGTGAAATTAAAATTAAAATCGGTAAAGTAATACAGATGATACAAGCATTTTAAAATGCTAATTAGACAGAGAGATCCGAAGTGCACCGGTGACGTCATCGTGCAGTACGGCCATATAAACTCCACTCAAAATTCAGTTTTACTAGAAAGAGATAGGAACAAATCTTTGTTAGCTTATTTATTTGGTTATTTTTATAGTTATTCAAAAAATGTTTTTTCTCACCTGTTTGTTTCATCAATCAGCTTTTATTAAAACTGTAAAAAAAACATGCATATTCCCTATTATATGAAACCTACATATTATGTAGATTAGTTGTTGATTCATATTTAGAAAAGAAAAAGGTGTTTGTACGACGAGCTTGAATTGTTATACAGGCTGTTTTTTTTTTTTGGGGAAAACAAGTACAGGGCTGGTATTTTTTTTATTAGTTTCTATTGGTTACAGCAAAATTTATGCAAAATTTGGTATTTGTCCGTTTCATACTTTTTCAGAAAAAAATAAAAACGTTTTAGGGTTAACTGGATGCCGTGGGGTTCCATGGGGCGGTAGAGGGTTAAAAATTGGTGTGAAGTATTTTCTCCTTACAGGGCACCATCTGATCATAGTTCCAACCTCAAAGCTTCGGGAGCAATTTTTGAAGGGCTATCCTGCTACACCCTAGGTGCACTTTTAGTGCAATAGGACAAATATAGTATGACGACGAGAAAACGTCTGTACAAGAACGGAAGAGTCCTATCTCAGTAAGATTTTAACTTTCACATCCTTCAACGGACTTAGGTGGGAAAAACACTAGTTGAACACTAGGTGGAAAATACTGAATGGCAAATAGATGATAACCCTCTTAACACATAATATCAATAAAAAACAATATCTCCCGTTAGAACAGGTTTCGTTTTTTTGCTTGTTTTTAGAATTTTCGTGCTGTTACTATCTTTATGCAAACACTCGGCGTAATCTTAAAGTAACTATTGAATGTTAAATGAAAGAAAACACCTTCGCTTCATCATAAAATATCTACTATAAATATGTCAATGTCTTTGAGCTGGTCATGGTCATACTACCATACTGATGTTCTTTTTAGAGCAATAACACCATCTATTGTATTTACTGTCTGTTGCCAGATTTTTTCACGTGTTTTGCGGGTATTTCCTACAGCATTTTTTTGTTGTTTCAGTGGGTCCAGATAAAAAGTAAAAATTCAGCTTTAAGTTTGCTTTGCGTTTTGCGTTTTTATTGTAAGATACCACCGGCTTATGCGGGGTAGGGGACTAATAGGACGAGCGGTGGTAAGGATGGGGCCGCGCGTTGGAGCGGTGCGTGCGGCGCGCGTCCTGGTGGCGGCCGCCGTGGCCGTGGCGGTTGTGGTTGTTGTGACCGCGGCGGTTACCCCGCCATTCGTTGCGCCGCCCGCTGTTGTTCTGGACCCTCCACGAATCGACGATGGGAGGCTTGCTCGCCTCGGCCTTGTAAACCTTCATAAACTCTTCATCGGTTTCTGTATATCTGTCCTTTAGCAGTTCCTCACAAGCAGATAGGAATTCTTTGTCCTCTTTGGATAAAGAGTCCGAAGAAGCCATAGTAATTGGAAATTCGCAGGGAGGTCAACGAATCTGTAATTAAATAGAACGACGCTCATTATTTTAATAAACTTTATTTTGCAATTAAAAGTACAGTCAAGGACTTTAATTGTTATGGCTCTATGGAACCCTGTCGCATAACGTTAATCATTCATTTAAGCGTAATTTCTGTCAAGTGGTTGGACGCTGTCATTATGACAGGGTTCCATAGTGGCATAACAATATTAACAATTAAAGTCCTTGACTGTACAGTCACAAGACGGGAATGTTAAGCCACTTGCTACTCTTCGTAATTTAGCCGAGTAATACATACTGGATACACGAGTATAACCAACTAAACTAGGTTTGCATTACACGGCCAAAATACGAACTGTGGCAAGTGGCTCAGCAATCCCGTGTGGAGACTACATCATCATGCCATAATTATGGTTCTCGGTTGCGACCCCATAGCGATGTCATGGTGATAACAGTTCTGAAATAATTGTTGACATGGTAATAACAGTTCTCTAATAACCATTACAAACTTGTTATTAACAACACATCGGACATCAGTTTAATCACTCAGCATTCGGTAAAAGAATAATATTCAAAATATATTAAACTGTCAGGTCATCAGGTGTCTGTAAACTTTTATGCAAACTTGTGTCAAATCTGGCCAAAGAATAAACAGAGCAGAGTTATAACACTAATAACTGATAATAAATATGACATTAAATATTTACTTGAAAATACACCAGGTAATAGGGTTCTATTAAAAATTATTAAATTTTTCTCCTTTATGTAGAATTGGCTATTTTCAATATTTAAGGCAGTTGCCATCCATGTGGCACTCGTTTTTTCCACCCTGTATAGTCCACAATGTTAACTCGTCCACATAACTTAATCGTGGCTTAATGTGAAATACACAAACCAAACTCCTATAAAAGTATTTTACTTCTTTTTACATAATAGTCATTTTGGCTCCTGCGATAACAACGTTTGTACTAAAGTAAAAGTAAGAGTGATATAATTTGAACTAAATAACCCAATTATTATTAAGCCATTTATTTCCATAGTTACATATAACAAATTATATTTATTTTTCACATATAAATGGTGTTACTATGGATCCCTTTTTGGGTAAAAGCCTCCTCCAATCCATTCCACTCCTGTCGTCTCTTTCCTTTATCCAGCCAGTTCTTACCAGCTACTCGTGCTATATCATCGGCCCATCTCATGTACGGTCTGCCAATATTTCTGTTTCCAACTGATCCTCACCAGGTATGTATCCATCTTTTATCTTGCAGGCGTGCGATATGGCCAGCCGATTTCCACTATAATGTTAGGGCGTGTGTCAGAGCGTCCGTGACTTTAGTTTTTTCCTTATTTTTGAGTGTCTAATCTTGTTCACTTTCCTTAGTTTCAGCATGCTTCTCTCCATTGCTCTTTGAGTTGATACAATTTTGTTTTTAATTTTATTAGTAATAAACAACAAAATAACCCAATTATCAAGGCTTAATGTGTACACAGAGGCGGTTTAAGGTGTGGATAACATTAGCCACCACTTGTGGCATCACACCTCAAAGGTATGTATTACTTAAGAGCCGTTTTGAGTCTGTAAATGCAAAGTAAAAAACCATCAGAGCACCTCATGAAATGTAAATTTTGGGTCTTGCCCCATCGCAGTGTGGTCATGCAGAAACAGTTCCATTGATTTCTGTCTACTCAAGTCTCGTAGGTTGCGTCGTTCGTAGTTTAATTTCTCACTGTAGGGCTAGGAAAGAGTGGAACTAATACAATTTAAATTTTCTTTGTGTCACTGCAGGGCAATAATAATTTAGACTTAATTGACAGGAATGCGTGATATTTAAGAATAACATGTCAAGATAAGAGGGTAACAGAGCGTTTAATTTCTGCACTACTTATAGTAAAAGTTGCAAAATCTTTATCTGCTTATCAAGACCAAACTATTGAGTCCTAACACGGGGGGTCTACGTTACGTATAGCAGAGATCTGTCGCAACCTTCCGACTCCATCATCAGATTACCTCATAGATACCACAATATTGCATTATCATCGGGTTTACATAATTATGTGGTCCAAATTTCAGCCCTTTTCGTTGACGGGAAGTGGGTCAAATTTAACTTGCAAGATTTAACCCGTAGGGGAAGATGGGGTGGCTTCCTACACTTTTTACTCTAAGCCTTGTAAAAAAAAAACTAACCGCTATTTTTAAATGAGATGAATGTTACTTCATCTTCCACTTATTGGGCTATAATAATTGTGTATTTCAATTGGGATACAAAGCAACTGTGCCAAGGTTTTCCCATAAAGTGGGAAACGTACAAATGCACCCCATACGTGGGGTGGCTTCGTACACTATTCGTTTTTTTCCAGGATTCATTGGATTTTCAGCTATTTCTCCTGTTTCAGTCACCTTTTAGGCATATCTTACTGACCTGGTTTTGTGATTATAATTATTCTTGATATACATTTTTTTAACTTTCATGGGGTGCATTCGTACAGTATAATATTACATACATTTTGACTGTACGAAGGTACCCCAACCAAAACGATCCGAAAAAAAATCGAAATAAAAAATAACTGTTAAAGTAATCCCAAAACCATTGTTTACAAATTAATCTCAAGCATCTAATTATAAACTATATAAAAAAATTTTTTCTAATTCGAGTAAAACTTATTGGAGAGACGCATTCAAAGGAGAACCAAAAATTACTTTTGGGTCGCGAAAACACATATTAATTATTTCTGGCGAAATTTGCTGCCGCACTGCCATCGCTTTTTGAGGGTAGCCTATGCATATGAGCGGCAGTCACGCATACAAATATTAACGCTTCAGCATGTTGAATAGTCGAGATATGACCACTGTACGAATGCTCCCTTTGTACGAAGCCACCCCATCTCCCCTTACTTACATACATACATACATACATTGCAAGTTAAATAAAAGCTTGTAATAATAAACTTAAAATATAATAATACTAGTTCCGTTTGTTCCACTGGCTTGACTGTATTAAACACGAACACAGCATCCGTACCCGTTTCAATAATTATTCTTGTAACCATTACAAGAGTATATCTCACCACTTGAGTGCCCATGATAAAATAAATTTACTTTGTAAACTTACTTTTCGACAAATCTGTAGATGACTGAACGTAAGATTAGATGGATTGGATGGACGTAACGTATCGTTACTATCACTACTGTCAGTCTAAGAACTGTCATACTATTCAGTCAGTCGGTTACAAAGATAAAGTAAAACATAGATCCCGTGTAGCCAACTGTCAAGCGTACCACCTTTTTCTTCTGTGTACGACACAGTTTTGTAGCCAATTTTTATTGGTTATACCCGACATGTGAACCTTACTAAGACGGATGGATAGAATAAGCTGCTAGTCGGATAATGAATTAAGAAAAAGTGTCACTTAACTTACAAGGAAAGGTACCGAACTGTCCGGCTCCGATTTGGTTTATTTTGATGTATGTTAGAGAGTAGTCTAAAATAATAGACACGTATTTTTTTTTAGCGGCCCAATCTCACCCGGTTCAGAGAAATTGACCTCCGAAGTACTGAAAAGTGACTAAACCCTCTAACTTCTATAGAGAATTTAAAAAAATTAAATGCTATTTTCTTACCAATTTTGATTATATGTTTAAGAACATGAAAAAATAATGAGCACGTGTTTTGTTATATCGGGTAAAACTCATAATAAAAAAAAAACCCTTCAAAGTTATATACTTCTTATCGAAGATACACTTTGTTTGGTATTTTTTTTTAATATGAGTTTGGGCCGCTAAAAAAAAATACGTGTCTATTATTTTAGACCAGTATATAATAGTAGTCTTTGTTTTAGACTACTCTCTAACATACATCAAAATAAACCAAATCGGAGCCGGACAGTTCGGTACCTTTCCTTGTTAGTCGAATTACTGTTGTTGTTCGCTGTCTGTTCGCCCATCGGTCCGAATTTCAAAATAATACGTAGAAAATATATGAATTGAACTAGTTAACAGTTTAATATTAAAATATAGTTTAAGTGCAATGGCCTGTGTACTTCGTGGATGCATATCCCGAATGGGAAACAAAGAAAATGATGCTCAAAATATAAGCTTTCACAGGTGAGTGATGTTTTACAATAAATCTGTTGATTTTTGGCCATAATGCGGCCGCTTTGCAAGTATAACTAGAAACATTATTATGGCATTACATCTTGGTGATGAATACAAAGGCACTATGTGCAGCAAATGCGCATTTTTTACTCATTTTTTGATTTTCTTTCGGAAGTAAACAATAGTGCTTCCAAAATAATATTGATAAGTAAACTTTCGATATTTTGATTGAGTACATGAGTCAATTATGTATGTCTTTTAATAGGTTAACCTAATTTTATCGACAAACCGCACATCACTGACTGCAAACTTACGCACACTAATGCAGAGTGACACACACGAACACACCTAAAAAGTGGTACACTTTTGAAATTCAATCGAAAGCGGTCATATATAGACGACTCTTTTTAACGAAGGGCATTTGTAATAGGTGCGAAGAGTACTATTCTACGAGGGGTGATCAATAAGTTTTTAGAATCGGTATGAACTATCCTCATAATCTTATTATTTTAATGTGGACTATACCATGGCACTAATCAACGTTAAATTAGAGTTTTTTTTTAACAATATTCATTTGTTTTTCTGTGATAGCTAAACAAAAAACATCTGTTTGAACAATTTTACAAGACGGCAAAAATAAGAGTTAGTTTTGTAATTATTTGGAGCAGTGTGGAGAAAGTCCTGATGCCCTAATAAAAAAAAATGTTATTGAAAATGAAACCTTGGTTTATCATTATGATTTTAAGGATAAACAAGTTATCTTCGCAGTGGACTTTTTTTATTTCCAGCTCGGTCACCAACATTTACGGTTGCTTTTAAAAAAACAAAATGACGGACGTCAAGTCTACGCATTACCATGCAAGCACGATGCACGATTGAACTGACGTACGTCAGGGCTACGCACCATCCAGCCGCTCGTTGTGCGTGAAGTAGTGGGGGGCTGGTTGGATACAAATTCGGTCGTGCAAGTCCTTCACGGTAATAATAATAATAATTGACGTCCAGCAAGCCTAAGCACTATCTTTTTGCGTCGTGCATCGTGCCCGAAGGGATGGCACGGAAGGATAATGCGTAAAGGGCATTATTATTATTAGCGTGAAGGACTTGCACGACCGAATTTGTATCCAACCAGCCCTTCACTACTTCTCTCACGACGTGCGGCTGGATGGTGCGTAGCCAGTCATTTTGTTTTTTTAAATATTTTTTCTTGACCGTGGATGCTAGGTCCTTCAGTCGACATCCGTCAAATCTTTGCAGTGTTCCCTGATCTCCTGTTTTTACTGGGGAGCTCCTTGTTTTGGGGTGTATCTACTGCTATACTGTTTTTCCCAAAAAACGTCTACTGGATTTTAGAATTTCGCTTGTGTAATAAAAAAAACATATTAGAGTCTGTCTAATGAAAGCTGAACCTGGGAAAAAGCGGCAAATTCAAAAAATCTTGATATGGTATTACCGATCAATGAAGGAATAAACGATATTGATACTTTTATTATTTTATTTATTTTGGTGGGCACAAAGGAAGAGGAAACGCGTACTATATTTTCATATATATTATTACGAGCGCTATATTTTGATGAAAAGCACTTTAGGTAAAATACGATGACAGTGACTGGAGCACATTTGGTTTTTCGAAATATATTTGACATGAAAATATAGTGATCTGCACGTGTAGCACAAGTTATATTTTCTCGCTTGTCGCTCTGTGCGTCTCTATCGTAACAGACTAGATAGTAAGGGAGATCCGAGCGACAAACAAGTCACGAGCAACTTGTGCTAGTCGTGCTGTTGATAGATTTCATTGATACGAGAGGTTTTCGTCTGTGTCGCACACAGCATAATAAAACAATGATGATGAGGAATATTATATTCAACCTTTTTAATAAAGTAATTAGAGGTAACATTATTCTCATCACCCTTACACCTCTATCTAACGACAATTATATCTTGGAGAAGAAGCGCCGCAAGAAACTCCAGCAGATCATTTTTTCCAATCATAAAATACAATTATTCTTAAAAGTAACATTACAAGGTAGTAAAGTAATTAATAATTATTTCTAACAACACAAACTTAGTCGTTACAAATGTACGCTCAATAACATTGAGTAAATTAAAAATAGTGACTAGGAGAACAACATGACGAGGTCTCTACGTCAGGAACGATAACTAAAATAACTAACTGGAAAACAGGTTCTTGCAAGCGTGAACAGACAGGACCCCACTGACAACACCCGTTCACGAGTATGACGCTGATCTCAGCCATCGCCTCCTCAACCATGTGTTTGAAAAGAATAATTAATGAGGGCTAATAAAACAACGGAATCTTTAGCACTCCTGGTATGAAGCGACCTCATCCAGCCACGGTTTCTAACTTGGATAACTTTGATGTTAAAACTATATCTGTAAGAAGAAAGAAAGTGTTAAATAAACAGAACACCATTTAGAAATACATTGTGTGGTTGCGCAGTACAGCCCCATTGTACAGTCCGACATCCCTAAAAACATTTGGGTTTAGGTGAAATGAAATTGCATCGGTGAGGTTCTAATCGCAACGGTTTAAGAACAAGGAAGACTCATATAACCCGAACATCTTTTATATCTGGCCGATCAAAAATGACATTAAATAAATAGATAAGGTACTAAAGTGTACACATATTTATGAAATCGACTGTACAGTGTACATTTGGTTCATAAACAACAAAATGCTGTTTGCTCCGCACACAGAAAATACATATCAAATAATATGTTTATGATATCTTTTAACTAAACACCTCCTTATTGTTTTATTGAAACTATGAGTGTCAGTTACATTAATCATCTGTCTATTAAATTAATTTAATAAAATTGTGAATGCTAAGAGATTCAACATGATATAGGGACAGACAATAGGTACCTACACCTATTATATAGGGAAAGACAATGATAATTTTAGTAATTACCGGTCATTGAAGATACTTCTTCCAAATATTTCGTCTGAGTCTGGCAGGCTAACTCAGTTTCCTCAACCTCTTTCAGCTGCTTTACGTTTTCCAGCACACTTTTGTCAACGTGCACGTCCAGGTTTTCTGAAACGAATTTAATTTCGTTTAATTTCTTAATCTCATCGTATAATAGACAGAAAAAGGTAAATTAAACTTAGGATTGCACATAGAGAAATAAGAAGTATCAAAATGAACATGCCGTACTAAAGCCGTACTAACCTATAAATTTGGTCACCGTAACTAAACAATTAATTTTTTGCATCAATAATGCTTTTCTTTCTTCTTGTTTTTCTTTGTACTTCTGTATAATAGTATGCAGAATCTCCCGGACACCGCCTCTTATCGTCGACGGCATGATTACTCCGTATTTTTATCAATTTAGATCTCGAATTGACAAGTTTCTAAAAACAACAAAGTCCAAACGACATATTAAATAGTGTTGCCAGACTCGTCAGCCAAGAAAAATCCAGGTTCAGCTTTCATTAGACAGACTCTACACACATAAGGTTCTTGAAGCGAGTCTAGCAGCTACAATTTCTGAATGAAACGGAATGAGCGAAGTAAGAATTTGTGGTCTGTGACAGTATGATAGATACTTTGCACGATAGTGCGTACAGCACCATCGTGCCTGACGGTCGTGCGCGGCTGTACGTCAAGAAGGATAATGCGTAGAGGCCTTAAGTTCAGAACTGATAACCGCTCCCTTTGTTATTTAGCCCTAAAGCTCCCTACGCATTATCCTTCCGAGCCATCCCTTCGGGCACGATGCACGACGCAAAACGATAGTGCGTAGGCTTGCTGGACGTCAATTATTATTATTATTACCGTGAAGGACTTGAACGACCGGATTTGTATCCAACCAGCCGGCTCAGGATGACTTCGGCCATGGTTCCATTTCGTCACCTTCTTAAATCGTTCTCATTCCCATATGGTCTACTGTTTCGATTCGCCAGCATTCCTATATCGTCTCTTCCCTATCTCGTCCGCTTTCTTATATGAGCCACTATACCAACTCGTTTACATTCGTAATTAGAGTCTGTCTAATGAAAGCTGAACCTGGGAAAAAGCGGCAAATTCAAAAAATCTTGATATGGTATTACCGATCAATGAAGGAATAAACGATATTGATACTTTTATTATTTTATTTATTTTGGTGGGCACAAAGGAAGAGGAAACGCGTACTATATTTTCATATATATTATTACGAGCGCTATATTTTGATGAAAAGCACTTTAGGTAAAATACGATGACAGTGACTGGAGCACATTTGGTTTTTCGAAATATATTTGACATGAAAATATAGTGATCTGCACGTGTAGCACCAGTTGTATTTTCTCGCTTGTCGCTCTGTGCGTCTCTATCGTAACAGACTAGATAGTAAGGGAGATCCGAGCGACAAACAAGTCACGAGCAACTTGTGCTAGTCGTGCTGTTGATAGATTTCATTGATACGAGAGGTTTTCGTCTGTGTCGCACACAGCATAATAAAACAATGATGATGAGGAATATTATATTCAACCTTTTTAATAAAGTAATTAGAGGTAACATTATTCTCATCACCCTTACACCTCTATCTAACGACAATTATATCTTGGAGAAGAAGCGCCGCAAGAAACTCCAGCAGATCATTTTTTCCAATCATAAAATACAACATTAGTATTCGGCGTAAAGTCTCAAGGCATCCGGTAAAACCGATGCTTTCTCTCAACTCTGCCAATAAGCATCTGAGTGTAGGCACTTGTTTTTTTACAATATAAAATTCATTTATTTTATTTCGGATAGCTTGGATGTCAAAGCTATCCAAATTAGACACCGTGGCCTTGTGAGGTCGCTTTTTTCCGGGAGTACTAAAGACACCGTTGTTTAATTTTCCCTCATTACTTATTCTTTTTAAAGATGAAACACTGATATCTGTAAGAAGAAAGAAAGTGTTAAATAAACAGAACACCATTTAGAAATACATTGTGTGGTTGCGCAGTACAGCCCCATTGTACAGTCCGACAACCCTAAAAACATTTGGGTTTAGGTGAAATGAAATTCCATCGGTGAGGTTCTAATCGCAACGGTTTAAGAACAAGGAAGACTCATATAACCCGAACATCTTTTATATCTGGCCGATCAAAAATGACATTAAATAAATAGATAAGGTACTAAAGTGTACACATATTTATGAAATCGACTGTACAGTGTACATTTGGTTCATAAACAACAAAATGCTGTTTGCTCCGCACACAGAAAATACATATCAAATAATATGTTTATGATATCTTTTAACCAAACACCTCCTTATTGTTTTATTGAAACTATGAGTGTCAGTTACATTAATCATCTGTCTATTAAATTAATTTAATAAAATTGTGAATGCTAAGAGATTCAACATGATATAGGGACAGACAATAGGTACCTACACCTATTATATAGGGAAAGACAATGATAATTTTAGTAATTACCGGTCATTGAAGATACTTCTTCCAAATATTTCGTCTGAGTCTGGCAGGCTAACTCAGTTTCCTCAACCTCTTTCAGCTGCTTTACGTTTTCCAGCACACTTTTGTCAACGTGCACGTCCAGGTTTTCTGAAACGAATTTAATTTCGTTTAATTTCTTAATCTCATCGTATAATAGACAGAAAAAGGTAAATTAAACTTAGGATTGCACATAGAGAAATAAGAAGTATCAAAATGAACATGCCGTACTAAAGCCGTACTAACCTATAAATTTGGTCACCGTAACTAAACAATTAATTTTTTGCATCAATAATGCTTTTCTTTCTTCTTGTTTTTCTTTGTACTTCTGTATAATAGTATACGGAATCTCCCGGACACCGCCTCTTATCGTCGACGGCATGATTACTCCGTATTTTTATCAATTTAGATCTCGAATTGACAAGTTTCTAACAACAACAAAGTCCAAACGACATATTAAATAGTGTTGCCAGACTCGTCAGCCAAGAAAAATCCAGGTTCAGCTTTCATTAGACAGACTCTAGACTGCAGTGCCAATTCGTCAAAATCTCTAATTAGTCTACAATGTCAACTCCTCAACATTCTTATTTAGACCACAGTGCCAACTCGTCAACTATATAGTAAAAATATTGAACACCCAGACTCGAGTACAAATATGTGGACGAGTTGACACTGAGGTCGATACAGGAATGCGGACGAGTTGGCACTGCTGACCAAGGAGTACTGAGGTCGATAAAAGAACGTGGACGAGTTGGCACTGTGGTCAAAATAGGAATGTAGACAAAATGGGGTATTGACGATATCAGAAAGTGGACGAGTTAGGAAGGTGACGATTTAGGAATTACATGCTGACGAAATGGCATTGTGGACGAGTTAAGAAGGTGACGAAATAGGACTGTGGACAAAGTCGCCCTGAGCCAACCAGCCCCCCACTACTTCTCTCACGACGTGCGGCTGGATGGTGCGTAGCCCTGACGTACGTCACTTCAATCGTGCATCGCGCTTGCATGGTAATGCGTAGACTTGATGTCCGTCATTTTGTTTTTTAAATATTTTTTCTTGACCGTGGATGCTAGGTCCTTCAGTCGACATTCATCAAATCTTCACGGTGTTGCTAGATCTACGTAGCCAGATCTTCGCAGTGTTGTCAGAGTTTACGTTTCGCAAATATCTAGCACGATCTGCACGATGGACTTTGCACGATAGTGCGTACAGCACCATCGTGCCTGACGGTCGTGCGCGGCTGTACGTCAAGAAGGATAATGCGTAGAGGCTTTAATAATTGAAGTCCAGCAAGACTACGTACTATCGTTTTCCGTCGTGCATCGTGCCCGGAGGGATGGCACTGAAGGATAATGCGTAGAGGGAATTAGGTCGGAGAGCAGCATCCTTATGAATTAGATGGCTCTGAAGCATAATTCCTGCCGAAAACTTTTTTTTATCACTTTCTTTTTATTTTTTTCCTTAACTATACGGCAGAATAATGTTATATAACTCTCCTAGGTTATTTGATAATTGCTAAAAGCTAATATCACAGTATTTATTTGTAGGCCTCAATAATCCCGAAAAAAGCCGAAAAAGCATTTTTTTTTATTAGGGCATCAGGACTTTCTCCACACTGCTCCAAATAATTACAAAACTAACTCTTATTTTTACCGTCTTGTTTAGCTATCAAAGAAAAACAAATGAATATTGTTAAAAAAAACTCTAATTTAACGTTGATTAGTGCCATGGTATAGTCCACAGTAAAATAATAAGATTATGAGGATGGTTCATACCGATTCTAAAAACTTATTTATCACCCCTCGTAGAATAGAGTCTGTCTAATGAAAGCTGAACCTGGATTTTTCTTGGCTGACGAGTCTGGCAACACTATTTAATATGTCGTTTGGACTTTGTTGTTGTTAGAAACTTGTCAATTCGAGATCTAAATTGATAAAAATACGGAGTAATCATGCCGTCGACGATAAGAGGCGGTGTCCGGGAGATTCTGTATACTATTATACAGAAGTACAAAGAAAAACAAGAAGAAAGAAAAGCATTATTGATGCAAAAAATTAATTGTTTAGTTACGGTGACCAAATTTATAGGTTAGTACGGCTATAGTACGGCATGTTCATTTTGATACTTCTTATTTCTCTATGTGCAATCCTAAGTTTAATTTACCTTTTTCTGTCTATTATACGATGAGATTAAGAAATTAAACGAAATTAAATTCGTTTCAGAAAACCTGGACGTGCACGTTGACAAAAGTGTGCTGGAAAACGTAAAGCAGCTGAAAGAGGTTGAGGAAACTGAGTTAGCCTGCCAGACTCAGACGAAATATTTGGAAGAAGTATCTTCAATGACCGGTAATTACTAAAATTATCATTGTCTTTCCCTATATAATAGGTGTAGGTACCTATTGTCTGTCCCTATATCATGTTGAATCTCTTAGCATTCACAATTTTATTAAATTAATTTAATAGACAGATGATTAATGTAACTGACACTCATAGTTTCAATAAAACAATAAGGAGGTGTTTGGTTAAAAGATATCATAAACATATTATTTGATATGTATTTTCTGTGTGCGGAGCAAACAGCATTTTGTTGTTTATGAACCAAATGTACACTGTACAGTCGATTTCATAAATATGTGTACACTTTAGTACCTTATCTATTTATTTAATGTCATTTTTGATCGGCCAGATATAAAAGATGTTCGGGTTATATGAGTCTTCCTTGTTCTTAAACCGTTGCGATTAGAACCTCACCGATGCAATTTCATTTCACCTAAACCCAAATGTTTTTAGGGCTGTCGGACTGTACAATGGGGCTGTACTGCGCAACCACACAATGTATTTCTAAATGGTGTTCTGTTTATTTAACACTTTCTTTCTTCTTACAGATATCAGTGTTTCATCTTTAAAAAGAATAAGTAATGAGGGAAAATTAAACAACGGTGTCTTTAGTACTCCCGGAAAAAAGCGACCTCACAAGGCCACGGTGTCTAATTTGGATAGCTTTGACATCCAAGCTATCCGAAATAAAATAAATTAATTTTATATTGTAAAAAAACAAGTGCCTACACTCAGATGCTTATTGGCAGAGTTGAGAGAAAGCATCGGTTTTACCGGATGCCTTGAGACTTTACGCCGAATACTAATGGCAAATGGATACGAATTTAAACAAAATACTGAACAACGTTCGATACTTATTGAGCGTTTTGACATAGCAGCTTGGCGACACCGCTACCTAAGGACTATTGCATCAAAACGTGCTGAAGGTAAAAAAATAATATACCTGGATGAGACTTACGTTCACCAGAACTACAAAACAAAAAAGTCGTGGCAGGGGCCTTCCACCCAAGGTGTAGTTGGCAATATCTCAGCTGGAAAACGATTTATTATTGTTCACGCTGGATCAGAAGATGGTTTTGTGCCTAATGCTTTATTAACGTTTAGCACAAAATCAATCAAAGCAGACTATCACCATGACATGAACGCCACAAATTTCAATAAGTGGTTACGTGAGAAGCTTATTCCCAACTTGAGTGAACCAAGTGTCATTGTCATGGACAATGCTAGCTATCACACGGTGCAAATTAATAAGGTACCAAATACCAACACCCGCAAAGCCGAAATAAAAGAGTGGCTGCGTTCTAAACAAATTGATTTTGAAGAATATTATACTGTACCAGAACTTCTTGTCTTGGCACATAAACACAAAGCAGACCCAATCTATGAAGCCGATGAAATTCTAAGGGAGCACGGTCATGAGGTTTTAAGACTTCCGCCCTACCATTGCGACCTTAACCCCATTGAGCTAATCTGGAGTTCGGCGAAGAGAAAAGTCGCGAGTAGAAATGTTGGCGTATCAGCAGCTGAAATTGAAAAAATTATTAAAGAGTCTTTTGACAGCATAACACCGGAGCATTGGAAGAAAATGACTAATCATGTGCTTAATATTGAAGCTCAGTACAAAACCAGGGATGGAATAACTAAAGAACTAGAATCATTCATTATAAGTGTCCGTGATGATGACAGCACTAGTTCAGATGAATCATTAGAAATAGAGTATTTAGAATCTGATTTTAATTACAGTTCCTAGAGTCTTAGGGTATCATCTGAACTGGAACTACTGGAAGGTTCACCATCACATACACTTATTATGAAGCTTTCCAATTGATTAGTAATTCCATCCTTTTCCTTGTATTGGTTTTCGACATAGGTCATGGTCTGTCATCTTCTTCCATGCATTACATCAAAGGATTCCTTTAGATTTTTTTCAAATTCTGACGCCGATTTACCTATATTTTTGCTACCCACTTTTCGTTTTACAGTATTCCAAATGAGCTTGATCTGGTTTAGATCGCATTGGTAAGGTGAGAGTGTGAGCACTTCATGTCATGACCACTAGCTTTAGGAATTTTATCTGTCTCATAAATTGGCTTTGTTTTGTGCTGATTCACTAAAACAAAAAGTTCTTCTCTGTATAAACTTTCATCAAAATTCACAGACTTAGCACGGAGCCAGGCTTGTATTTCAGCTTCGCGTGTGTTTGTGCTTAGGGGCTTATTAATTTGTACCGCATGATAACCTGCATTGTCAAACACAATCACACTGGGTTCAAATAAATTTGGTATCAATTTCTCTCGTAAATACCTGTTAAAATTTGTAGTATTCATGTAATGGTGTTAATCTGCCTTTGTAGACTTAGTGCTAAATGTCAACATTGCATGTGCACAAATCCATTTACGGAACCAGCATGAATGATGATAAGTCTTTTTGCGGAGGAAATATTTTCTATTAAACCAGATGTCGACGGTCCACGGCCATGATCTTTTTGGCTTGTAATTTTGATGAAGATAGGTTTCATCAAGATATATAATTGGCTTATTTTTGGCACGTTTCGTGGCTTTGGTTCTCAAGATCATTGTCGCAAGACTGCAATGTCATATCGTTCTATGAGCACTGAACGTTTTTTTTATTTTATTTTTTATTCAAAACCATTGCTCATCAGTATTTTACGTAGAGTCTATCTGGAGCCTGTAAAACCCATATTTTCTTTCAAATTTGCCCGAAGTGTTCTGAGTCGGAATTTGCTTTTTTACAACATAAAACTCATAGACTTTATTACGGATAGTTTTAACATCAAAGTTATCCAAGTTAGAAACCGTGGCTGGATGAGGTCGCTTCATACCAGGAGTGCTAAAGATTCCGTTGTTTTATTAGCCCTCATTAATTATTCTTTTCAAACACATGGTTGAGGAGGCGATGGCTGAGATCAGCGTCATACTCGTGAACGGGTGTTGTCAGTGGGGTCCTGTCTGTTCACGCTTGCAAGAACCTGTTTTCCAGTTAGTTATTTTAGTTATCGTTCCTGACGTAGAGACCTCGTCATGTTGTTCTCCTAGTCACTATTTTTAATTTACTCAATGTTATTGAGCGTACATTTGTAACGACTAAGTTTGTGTTGTTAGAAATAATTATTAATTACTTTACTACCTTGTAATGTTACTTTTAAGAATAATTGTATTTTATGATTGGAAAAAATGATCTGCTGGAGTTTCTTGCGGCGCTTCTTCTCCAAGATATAATTGTCGTTAGATAGAGGTGTAAGGGTGATGAGAATAATGTTACCTCTAATTACTTTATTAAAAAGGTTGAATATAATATTCCTCATCATCATTGTTTTATTATGCTGTGTGCGACACAGACGAAAACCTCTCGTATCAATGAAATCTATCAACAGCACGACTAGCACAAGTTGCTCGTGACTTGTTTGTCGCTCGGATCTCCCTTACTATCTAGTCTGTTACGATAGAGACGCACAGAGCGACAAGCGAGAAAATACAACTTGTGCTACACGTGCAGATCACTATATTTTCATGTCAAATATATTTCGAAAAACCAAATGTGCTCCAGTCACTGTCATCGTATTTTACCTAAAGTGCTTTTCATCAAAATATAGCGCTCGTAATAATATATATGAAAATATAGTACGCGTTTCCTCTTCCTTTGTGCCCACCAAAATAAATAAAATAATAAAAGTATCAATATCGTTTATTCCTTCATTGATCGGTAATACCATATCAAGATTTTTTGAATTTGCCGCTTTTTCCCAGGTTCAGCTTTCATTAGACAGACTCTAGAACGAGTTTTAGAAAAATTTGGAATGGAAGAATGCAAAGGAGCACAGACCCCTATGGAACAGGGAGTATCAACTTCGGAAGGAAAAGTAGATGATGTGCCTTACCGAGAGCTTATTGGATGTCTTATATACATTTCTACAATCTCACGTCCAGACATCACTTATGCAACATCATATTTAAGCAGATACTTGGACAAGCCCACAAATAATCTGTGGACTTCAGCAAAAAGGGTTTTAAGATATTTGAAACTTACATCCAACAAATGCTTAACATACACGAAGTCACAAGAAAAACAGTTGCTGTGCTACACCGATGCAGATTGGACCAGCGACAAGGAGGACCGAAAAAGCGTGAGTGGATGTGCTATTTTTCACAATAATAACTTAGTATCATGGTTCACGAAGAAGCAGCAGACAGTTACTTTATCTTCAGCAGAGGCGGAGTACGTAGCAGCCGCGATGGCTACAACAGAACTCGTCTACTTGAAAGGTATAATCTCAAATTTTGGTATTACTAACATTAAAACACGCCTACTTGTAGACAATCCAAGTGCCATATGTATGATTGGGTGCAACGAAAATAGTAAACGCACCAAACATATAGACATAAAGTTTCACTTCATATAAGACTGTTTTTATAAGAAAATGTTCGACATTTCATATGGGCCTTCAAACGAAAATGTTGCTGACATATTCACGAAACCCCTGGGTGCTATTAAACATATTTTTTTTGTAAATAAACTTAAAGTTTTGTAATTCTATTACTATCTGTATATTCTCAAGAATGATGTTGTTTTGTTTATTAGGAGTAATTAATAACGTAATATGTTGTTTCGTGATAATGCTAAGTTAATGCTTAGGCAAGTTATACTTGAGGGGGGGGTGTTGAGGTTTTATCACTACAGTATTATATTTATGTTATGTATGGATTGTCATTGTCATTAGGAAAAACATTGTTCTAAAACGTCGTCGTTTCTTCTTTCTTCTATCAGAATTAAAAATGGTGAACTAACATATTCCCTGTTTATTATTAATGTAATTCATTAAATCTTTAAGACGAATTATATTCGTATTTTATTACAATAATCACAAGTACGTGCGAGTGTAGAAACACTATTTAGGCGAATGGACTATACTACCACAGGTAATGCTGTTCATTTGCTTTTCGGCTTCTGAACCCATCTTAGAGTACTTATAGTTAGTGTAATAGTGTGTATATTAAGTATTGTACGCGACTCTGCGTAAATGGCATTACGCAATCGTCACGTACTAATGCTAGACTTAAACCCTTTTTCACTTGATCTTCAGAAGACTTATACCCTTTTTCACTAGGATCCCAGGTTACGTGACGATTGCGTAATGCAATTTACGCAGAGTCGCGTACAATACTTTATATAGGTACTTAGTATACACTCCGTTCATGTAAAAGTCCTTTTTTATTACGAGTTAAGTCGACTTGTACGCTTTTTCACCAGGACCCCATATGCCATGCTTTATTACATCTCTGTGGTTTAATAGCTCCCCACACTATCGGCGATGATCGTTGATGGTCTGATCGTCTATATTCGGCACGATGATCGTGCAGGCAGCTACACTATCGCCCGTAGTAGTTTTCGAACGCCAAGCTTACAGGATGGACGTGGATTGTGTTGCTGCTTTTTATTTAATAAGTGGAGGAAGAGAAGATGGTGGTGCCCGAGCATTCTTAAATGCATACTAAATACTTGATCATAATAAAATGAAGTATGTAAGGTGTGTTCATCCTTACTTGTCTTATATAGTAAATAACTTTCTAACCTCAAAATGAACCTTTTTTGGCTAAAACAGCTATTTTAAACAAAATAACAAGTCAAGTCACAGACAATACATTGGCCAAGTGATGTCCAAAATGTTAACTCGGTTTACTTTATTTACGATAAAAGAGCTGTTTTAGCCAAAAAAAGGTTCATTTTGAGGTTAGAAAGTTGTTTACTATATAAGACAAGTAAGGATGAACAGACCTTAGATACAATAACTATATAATACAATATAATTCTTAATTAATTGTCCACCAGAGACAATCAATGATCGGCGATAGTGTGGGCAGCTCAACGAACAACTCGGCGAATCCCTTTGATGCGTGCCCGAAAAACCGACAAATCACGCGTTGCAGGCGATTATCGGCGAACACTCGCCGATAGTGTAAAAGGCCCATAACAGATAACCGACCATAGAGGTAGTAAAACATAGAGGGAGTATAAAAACGGCTAATACGAGGGTTGATCAATAAGATTTTAGAATCGGGATAAAAAACGGGAGATATGTAAATCGTTATATTTTAATTGGAATATGCACACTTTCTATTATTTAGAAACATTAAATTAACGTCATTGAAATGTTTTATTTTAACACTATAAAATTATATTTACTTTTGGAGGTCAAATTTTGTACCTTCACTAAGTCATCATCAGCTTGTGATTTTTACGTACTTGTTTTTGAACATTGGTGAGTGAGAAGTAGTAGTCAAAAGTTAAGCCTCCTACGCATTATCCTTCCGTGCCATCCCTCCGGGTACGATGCACGACGCAAAACGATAGTGCGTAGGCTTGCTGGACGTCAATTATTATTATTATTACCTTGATTATTGACGTCCAGCAAGCCTACGCATTATCGTTTTGCGTCGTGCATCGTGCCCGGAGGGATGGCACGGAAGGATAATGCGTAGGGGGCTTTAGGGCTAAATAACAGAGGGAGCGGTTACCAGTTCTGAACTTAAGGCCTCTACGCATTATCCTTCTTGACGTACAGCCGCGCTCGACGACGGTGCCTGACGAGGCACGATGGTGCTGTACGCACTATCGTGCAAAGTATCCATCATGTTGTCACAGACCACAAATTCTTACTTAGTCGGATCACTGTTGTTGTTCGCTGTCTGTTCGCCCATCGGTCAGAATTTCAAAATAATACGTAGAAAATGTATGAATTGAACTAGTTAACAGTTTAATATTAAAATATAGTTTAAGTGCAATGGCCTGTGTGTTTCGTGGATGCAAATCCCGAATGGGAAACAAAGAAAATGATGCTCAAAATATAAGCTTTCACAGGTGAGTGATGTTTTACAATAAATCTGTTGATTTTTGGCCATAATGCGGCCGCTTTGCAAGTATAACTAGAAACATTATTATGGTAGGTATTACATCTTGTGATGAATACAAAGGCACTATGTGCAGCAAATGTGCATTTTTTACTCATTTTTTGATTTTCTTTCGGAAGTAAACAATAGTGCTTCCGAAATTAATATCGATAACGTCAGATATTTTGATTGAGTACATGAGTCAATTATATCTATGGGTATGTGTTTAAATATCAAAAACTGAATACATTTTGAGTTAAAATAGTGATGCCGAACAGTTAAAAAGTCGATGTTTTATATGTCGAAAGTATTTGTCGGGTATGTTTTTGAATGTCCAAAGTTACAACAATTAAAGTTAGTTATTCGAAACATTTTTCAGCAGACTCATTTATTGTGAAGGCTGATAAAACACTTCAAACAGAAATGGTTGGTCGTGGTTTAAGAAGTTGCGATGCAATCCGGCATCAAAAAAGGGTCACAAACTGTCTTCCAACTACTTTTTGTAAGACTCATAATTATTTAAGATAAACGTTTTATTTTCAATTACAAAAATGTAAAAACTGTCTTTATTTTATTATACGACAAATTAAAAAAAAAGCAAGCTAATCACACTGTTGCTAACCAACTTTAAATCGTTATTTAAATCCTAAATGATCATTCAAAATGAAAAATGATGAAAGAAACCTAAAGATGATTTTTAAATCCCTATTCAATGATACCCCACTTGTCATACTTGGTGAACAATTTTTTTAAAATTTGTACAATATGGCGTCTGGTTGCCGCCATATTGAATTTTGATTACTGTCATATCTTCAGTGATACTCACCAGATTAAGACAAATCGATTGACATAAGAATCATCAATATCAATATTTTATAGTGACATAAAGGAAAAAACATACATATATAGGCTGTGAAACACATTATCCTCCTCCTTCGGCAGTCGGGTAAAAAGTTAATTTCTCAGTTTACTTTCCAAAATAAGGTCAATAATCAATTGGAAATCAATCATAATTATTATTGAAAATACTGTATCTGTATCTTTTAATAGGTTAACCTAATTTTATCGACAAACCGCACATCACTGACTGCAAACTTACGCACACTAATGCAGAGTGCACACACGAACACACCTAAAAAGTGGTACACTTTTGAAATTCAATCGAAAGCGGTCATATATAGACGACTCTTTTTAACGAAGGGCATTTGTAACAGGTGCGAAGAGTACTATTCTACGAGGGGTGATCAATAAGTTTTTGAATCGGTATGAACCATCCTCATAATCTTATTATTTTAATGTGGACTATACCATGGCATTAATCAACTTTAAATTAGAGTTTTTTTTTTAACAATATTCATTTGTTTTTCTTTGATAGCTAAACAAAACACATTTACAAGACGGCAAAAATAAGAGTTAGTTTTGTAATTATTTGGAGCAGTGTGGAGAAAGTCCTGATGCCCTAATAAAAAAAAATGCCCGACCCGTCCCGCCGCGTGTGTGAATGATGCCATATACCTCCATGTTAAAGCACCCGCCGAACTCCCGACCCGCCCGGCGCACGACCCGCTCCCGCCCGCTGTGTGAATTGCGCTTTAATTCCACAAAATTTAATAATAAGCACTACCTCTCGTTCATAAAAAAACTTAGGGAAAAAACTTATTTTATTTACCAATACACTTAAGGTTTAGCCAGCGTTTTCAAAGTAGGTAATCGCAAAAAAAATTGTTTATTTACGACATCACATTAGAAACCTCTAAAATTATCAGTGTTTCTCTACTATAGTATGCTTGGATTATAGAATAGAATAGAATAGAATAGAAATCATTTATTCAACGCACACAGAGGAAAAACAATAGAAAAAAAATAAAGTAAAAAGGAAGACATTACGTTGAATAGGACCCCTCTCAGCATTGTGCCGGACCCACTCAGTGGAACTGCGGCGCTGATTTTCAGAGTGGCCCTGACTTAAAAACTAACCTAAATTAAATATTAACGTATACATACTTACAGTTATTATACATATAAACCTTCCTCTTGAATCACTCTATCTATTAAAAAAACCCGCATCAAAATCCGTTGCGTACTTTTGAAGATCTAAGCATACATAAGTACAGACAGACAGCGGCGAGCGACTTTGTTTTATAATATGTAGTGATAGTGATAGTGATATTGTAACCAGGAATGTTAAAAGTTTGATTTTCTTTAAGCCATATTTCATTCAGTAGGCATATATCTATATTATTTTCTATTAAAAACTTAATAATTAAAGGTTTTTTGTTTTTAACACTTTGAATATTATGAAGAGCGATTCTTAACTGTGAATTATGAGAAGAACTGGAATCCATTTAAGATAAATTTAAAAAGCATCTCTTTAATTGTTGTGGTAGTAATGGGAGTGTCATCAGCATTATTAGCCAATTGGATCAATGTACGAACAATAGCCATAGTCAGATCATTATTACCTAATAGCTGAGTTTTAACATCAGCAACAGAAGTGACTTGTGTCTTATTTACAGTGGTATATAAAGGCTTATTAACATTTTGTACAGTTTGCTGAGTAGTTTTTAACGGGGGAAAGGTTTTTGGTATTTACAATAGAAGAGTAAGTAATTTTACTCTTTTTCTCCATCAATTTTTGCATTTTTATTGGACAAGTCATTGAAATAGCCATATGTGGCCCGCTGCAATTTACGCAAGAAAGCTCGTTTGGTTTATGGCATTCTTTGTAGTGGTGATCACCGGCACAACATCTGCAGCGCTGTTTGCCGTGGCAGATCTTGGCCGTGTTATTAAATTTAAAACATCTGTAACATTGCTGCAGAGGAGGAATATAATCGAATACCCTGTACGAGAACAGGTCATATTGAACATTGTCAGGCAATGAATTTGACAGAAACGTAATGCTCACAGTTTGCAAAGGCACTCGTTCTTGTCCTACATTTTTCGAAAAACGTCTAACTGAAATTATTTCATATATCGACGACAGCTTGGAGTACAAGTCCTTGTTAGAAATGTTCACTGGAACAAATCGAATAATTCCTGTTTTTTTTAATATGAGCTGCGGGGATGAAAGCTCGCATGCCGTATTTTTCCAAAAAAGCCGTGTTGCTAATAAAGTCGTTGGCCGTGTTAAATTGTTTAAATACCACCACAATCTTACTAGCATTTATTCTGCGAATAGCCACTACACCTTTGATTCCAATTGAGAATATGTGGTTAAAAAAACACATTCCATGGTTGACAGACACCCTTTCGAATTATATCTTAAATTATAATGACTTAACTGATATGAAACGTCAATACCCTGATAATGCTGCGTTGACAAACTCAATTAATCATTATTGTTCACTAATTAAATCCGAAACCTTAACTGCACGTCAAAATTATACCGAAAGGCGAATTATTAACAGTGCAAATCCGTCGAAAGAAATGTGGCGTGTAGTCAGCGAGGAGGTATCTACAAAGCAAAGGAACACTTTTATTTATTTAAATGATGCAAAGGGAAACAAAATACAACCTACCAACATCCCTGAACACCTCAACCGGCACTTTCTTACGGTTGCGTCAAAGTTTGTCGTGCAAACCGACAAATGTAGTAGTACGCGTTATCTTGAGAGCTTCCTACAAGACGCCGATGTTCCTGACTTCGAGCTGCCCGCGGTCTCGCTCGCGGACCTGGACCGCGCGCTACGCTCCATGTTAAAGGCACGCGCCACGCTCGACGTGTACGATATGTCTCTGGACTTACTCATGTGTGTCTGGCCAGTATTGTCGGGTTTTAATATGAGCTGCGGGGATGAAAGCTCGCATGCCGTATTTTTTCCAAAAAAGCCGTGTTGCTAATAAAGTCGTTGGCCGTGTTAAATTGTTTAAATACCACCACAATCTTACTAGCATTTATTCTGCGAATAGCCACTACACCTTTGATTCCAATTGAGAATATGTGGTTCAAATAAATTGGGCTTTGTTTCCTAGTCTTTCGTTCGTACTAGATTCGACGAATACTTTAAATTCCGTGGAAACCGAGTTTTCCGGATAGAGTCTCTTGTAATCAGGTTTGTGATAAGGTAAGTAAAGATTGTCCTCACCGCCTCCACCACTGTAACAGTTCTTTTCACTGTCCGTTGTCCTGCCCCGTTTTGCGCCGGGGGCGAGGGGATCGCCACCCCGCCCTCGTTACCCACCATTTTTAAATACTCCACTTAATATTAGTTATTTAATATATAAATAAAAACACTTGAACACGAATATATACACAATATTATGAATTTTCTTTTCAAAAAAATTCAAGTTTTACGCCTTTTTGTTTCAAATTCCCGCCAAAGAATCCCTAACGGTAATATTGTACTGGGCAAAATTGCCAGCAGTACTCCCGAAATACACATATAACATTGCCCACCGTTATAACTCAGAAATTAATAGAGATACAGTGTTGAGTCTCTGTCTGTTGCGATTACTTACTATAAAGTAATAACATCCAAAAGTACATATCATTTGGGACATCTGACAGACATCTCACACTGACAGGTGGCGCCACTAGCGTCAACAGTCAAATTTAAACTGCTCATTATTTTAAATATTATTTTATTGCATTTTAATACATTATTTGCCCTACAATTGACATATTTATACATAACTTTATATAATTAACATTGTGAAACATAAATATTAAGATGGCACCGACAAAAAGCAAAACCAACGTAAAAGAGGACCTGAACAAAAGGTTAGTGGATGTCATTTTGAATTTAGAAGGAGAAATAAAGGAAATGAAAGATAAACTGATCGATTGCTATGACCTGATCTTATTGCAAAAGCAAGAAATGACGTTACATAAGACACAAATTGAGGAATTAATAAAAAAAATAAAAAATGTACCTGGCGACAAGCAAAATCTACCACTGCACACTGCACACGAGATTCCTCACATATTCCACTCCACAAATAAAAATGTTTCACTGAATGAGTCTGGTCCCCGAGGTCTTGCGTACATAGGCAGCACAAGTATTGAACACACTGCCCTTAAACATCACACACCTGATGAAATCGGCGAGCGGGACGAGATCAGCTGCGTTCCAAAGCCCACCACTTCGTCGACACCGTTGGCACCGAAGGAGTCTGCTGACCCTGTACTCAAGTTGCGCCGTGGCCGGCCTCGCCGGGCTACTGCACCACCAAAGCCAAGCGGCAATGTCGGTGCGGACAAACAAAATGTGGCTGTCACAAGCGATCGCGCTCCGCCGGTTTCCGTGGAGACGCTGACATCCAGTGGTTCACCGTGCGGGGCCCTCCGTGCCGCCGCGCCGCGCCTTGCAAGCCTGCACGTCTTCAACCTTAGCGAAGATACTTCTGCGAAAGACGTCCTCCTACATGTCCAGTCCGTTTTGGGCGTGAAGAACGCACACTGCGAGCAGCTAGTGGTCACAAGAGGACACTATACATCGTTTCGGCTTGACGTGCCTGCTGACCAGGCCAACTTAGTAAGAAACACCAAGCATTGGCCCGACGGCGTGTCGATTAGGCATTTCAACATTGTAACTCCAAAAAACTCGACAGGTCCCGTCACAAAGTTAAAACCACACTAGCCTCTGATGTATTCAAAATTGTCCACCAAAATGTCCGCTCAATATGTGGTAAAACTTCGTTACTGGACTTGGTTTTGAGTGCTGAAAATCCTGATGTACTGGCCTGCAGCGAGACCTGGTGCAAGCAATCTGAGATTGAGCGAGTTAGGTTATGTGGGTACGAGCTGGCAAATAGCTACTGCCGCACGCGCATCGCGCACGGCGGCGTTGCGCTATTCACACGGGTTGGTATTCAATATCGCCAGCGAAACGACCTACAAAGCCTGGCTGTTCAGTTTCATTTTGAGTTCTCTGCGATTGAAATTTGTGTTTCTAATTTAATTGTTATTGTTGTGTACCGCACCGGTAATGGTGACTTAGACATTTATTTAAATAACCTGGAAATACTGTTAGGTAGACTTACAGACGAAAATAAAAGATTTATTTTGGTTGGTGACCAAAACGTAGACTTTCTGTCCGAAAATAGTTTACGGAAACGGGTAGACGAAATTTTAAAAAGCTACAATTGTACTAATTGTGTAAATTTTCCGACCCGTGTGTCCGCGCAAAGCTCGAGCTCCATAGACTGCGGAGTTGTTCCCTGCGGCCGCGGTGACGTCACGGCGGCGCCTCTGGACACCGTCGTGAGCGACCACAACGCTCAGCTGTTCACTTTAGCTATACTACCACCTAGCCATGCCAAACAAAACTCTTTTATACAGAAGAGATTATTTAAAGATGAATTTATATTCGCATTTCGTACTGACATCAATAATTATAATTGGAATTTTATTTTTAATAATTCAATTGACGTTAATAATAGATTTACCAAATTATTTAATATACTGACTCACTACATTGACATACATTTCCCAATTAAAAACTTATTATTAAAAATAAAAAAACACATTCCATGGTTGACAGACACCCTTTCGAATTATATCTTAAATTATAATGACTTAACTGATATGAAACGTCAATACCCTGATAATGCTGCGTTGACAAACTCAATTAATCATTATTGTTCACTAATTAAATCCGAAACCTTAACTGCACGTCAAAATTATACCGAAAGGCGAATTATTAACAGTGCAAATCCGTCGAAAGAAATGTGGCGTGTAGTCAGCGAGGAGGTATCTACAAAGCAAAGGAACACTTTTATTTATTTAAATGATGCAAAGGGAAACAAAATACAACCTACCAACATCCCTGAACACCTCAACCGGCACTTTCTTACGGTTGCGTCAAAGTTTGTCGTGCAAACCGACAAATGTAGTAGTACGCGTTATCTTGAGAGCTTCCTACAAGACGCCGATGTTCCTGACTTCGAGCTGCCCGCGGTCTCGCTCGCGGACCTGGACCGCGCGCTACGCTCCATGTTAAAGGCACGCGCCACGCTCGACGTGTACGATATGTCTCTGGACTTACTCATGTGTGTCTGGCCAGTATTGTCGGGTTTATTGGTCGAACTTATAAACTGCATGTTCACTACCGGCGTGTATCCCGACGTACTGAAAAGCACACGGGTCTGTCCAATTTATAAGGGAAAAGGAGAGAGGGATTCTGTGGATAACTACAGACCTATAACTATAGTGCCAAACATTTCAAAGATTATTGAATCGATTTTATCAAACTGCTTTATGCGACATCTTGAGACAAATGACCTACTGACTGACAAACAATTTGCTTATAGGAAAAATAGATCTACTACAGCGGCTGCTTATGAAATTTATAACTGCATTGCAACGGCTTTGGACGATAAGTACAAGGTCGCAGGCATATTCTGCGACCTGTCAAAAGCATTCGACGTTATTAATAATGACTTATTACTTGACAAAATTAAACACTACGGTATCAACAAAACAGGTTTTCAGTTGTTTAAATCATTTTTAACTTGCAGAAAACAGACCGTTCAAGTCAAAATCGAGGGAAAAACCTGGAAATCGGAAGCAGGGGATATAGAAGTTGGCATTCCGCAAGGATCGGCGCTTGGAAATACCCTGTTTTCGATTTTTATTAATGACCTCCCATCTTCTGTCACCGAAGGTCTGACGGTGCTATTTGCCGACGACACCACGGTGGTCGTGGCCGCGTGTACGTACGAGCAGCTCGAGCAGAAAATTGCTAACGTGTGCGCTCACCTCCTCAGTTGGTTCTCTGCGAACGGCCTCGTCCTCAACGTCGCGAAGTCTAACGTGATGATGTTCACAGCCGGAAACTCCACTGTCATCGCGCCAATACAGACCCCAATGCCACGTTGCGAGTCTTGCAGTTTTCTCGGGTTTTGGTTAGACGCTAAGCTGAATTGGAAAAACCACGTATCTAAGCTGTGTGGAAGGCTTAGTAGTGCGATATTCGCAATACGCGAACTCAAGCCTATGATTTCCGCCGATGCGCTGCTCCAAGTATATTATGCATATTTCCATTCAATTTTATCATATGGGATTATCCTATGGGGTAATTCCACGGACTCCAAACAAGTTTTCACTTTGCAAAAAAGAGCCCTTCGCACATTAGCAAGTGTAAAACCGAGGCACTCTTGTAGGGAGCTCTTTAAAAAATATGGTATTATGACACATTATTCACAATATGTTTTCGACATTATAATGTACACACGACACAATATATACCAGTTCAAACGTGTGAACATGCCCGGCAGGGTCACCCGGCAAACGGGCCGCCTCCAGCGTGTGCCGCGGCGGTTGGCGCTGCTCGACAAAAACCCGCGCGTAATAGGGCCTGCTTTCTATGAGCGTCTACCCGCAGACCTAAAAAACGAATCTTCGGATGGAATATTTGGTCGCCGACTTAAAGATCTTTTATTGACGCAATAACTATATTCAGTAAAAGAGTATAGTGATAAATAGGTTAAATTGATTTCTTGTTTTTGTTTTATTTATTATTATTCCCTATTGACATGATCGTTTTAATTTGTTTTTTTTTTATTCAATACATTTTTTGACATTTCTGACTGTAGCTTATTTGCTATATTTTTATTTTGTTTAATTTAATTCTTATTTTTACATTTTGACTGCGTTTGTTTATTTTATTTCATTATTATTTTTACTTTATTTTTTTACACTTTGACGATCTTATTGTGAATTCATTATGATTATGTGACATAGAATAATGTAATTTTCAGTATGAAATAAATGCCTACCTACCTACCTACCATCGCAGGTGAATTAACCAGACAAGTTTTTTCGATCTTTTTGGCCCACCAAAATACACTACCATTTTCGAAGCCGACTAACGAGTGACTAAAGTATGGTAGGGGGTCAGCTGTTGCTCGGTGTTCTGGGCAATATGTTTAACTTTCTACCACTGATTGAAAATAAGGTAATTTTTTACGTTTTAAGGTAATGTGATAAAGGTATGAGATTTTTAGGTAATGAGATCCAAATTTGGAACATCTTCCAAAATTAACAGCTGTCATCGCTGTCACCTACTACCACAGGTAATGCTGGTCATTGCCTACGGGTTTTGAACGCATAATAGAGGACTTATGATATGTGTGTAGATAAATAAAATAGTGTGATGACCAAGTGCCGACCCATAGATCTATGTTAACCATAGATCCCGTGTAGCAAAAATCTGACACTGTCTTTCTTTACTAGAGGTATAAGAGCGTGTCAGGTATTTGTGCGCATGTTGTTTGATATTATATTAATGCTGGTGACTGTACCAGGATTACCCTACTAAATTAAAGACGTATACATAGAATCGTAAACAGAGTATAGAATAGACTTGGGCCACGCGCATACCTTTGAGATTGAGATAGTATCTATACCAATGATATAAACGCATTCGAAAACCGTTGCCAATTACTGACTGTTGCTACGTTGCCATATTTCTACAGACAAAGATGGCAATTCGTAGTGAACGCTATTGTTAGAAAGAGATAAATAGTTGTTTCAAATTGCGTACCCGAATGACGCGGCGTGCCCGCTCATGGCTGCCATATAGCTACTCGTCTTTATCGCACTCATGCGATATCTAATTATGTATCTCATGTTTCACAGGTGACAGTGACGCCACCAGTGCCAATTAAACAAAGTATGGCGGAAGTATGACAAAATGTAAAAAATATTTACGGTACTTACGAATGAAATGAGACTTCCTTTCTTTATTTTATAGTTACAGTATAATTTCGGCAGCCTCGAAAAACATAAGACGGCATTTTTTATGACTTATATTTGTTTCATTTCGGTAATAAAACTTCACTGTTTTTGACGCGTGCGTGTCAGCGGCCACGGCGCGACTGAACGATAGTAAGGCAATTACCTTCCTTTTCGAGGAACGCTTTTGCGCGCAGATGACGTATCTTAATATAAAATATCATTTAAAGCCTGACAAGTTCCTATTTAGCCCTGATGTAGTGTCGCTACAAACAGCTTACATATGGCAATAATACGTGTACGTCATGAATGGTCGGGACAGTGAGTATTGGCATCGTGCAAGAACGAGTGAGATATACAATTAAGTACTTGTAGATTGTGAAACTATGTTTTTTTAATTAAATATGAATAATTACCTATCCGTCAAAATCCGATTCTAAATATTCGACATCCATATATTCATCAGATTCTGGCTCCGATGTATTTTCACTTTCGTCCGTTGAAGAGTCACTTTCAGGACCACCAACCTCGATTATAAATCTTTCGGTCTGTGATTCGATTATAGGACCTTTTGTCCTATATCCTTCTTCTATTTTTTTTACGTGTTCGCAGCATTTACTCCAATTTTCTATAGTCACTTCCTAAGTAATAACGAAGTGTAAAAG
Organism: Acleris literana; assembly: GCA_946894065.1. Classification (NCBI taxonomy): domain Eukaryota; kingdom Metazoa; phylum Arthropoda; class Insecta; order Lepidoptera; family Tortricidae; genus Acleris; species Acleris literana. The sequence goes on along the minus strand of OX335668.1, from coordinate 27,232,736 downwards.
TAAGCTATATTTTTAACTGTTCAATAAAATTCATTGATAAATGTAAATACCTGAAAACTATCTTCAACGAGCTTTAGGAAGGCATCATTCGTGATGGAAACATTTTTAGTTGCCACTTTTGCTTTCATGATGCCCCAAATCATCTCGATGGGATTTAAATCACAGTGATAGGGCGGTAACCTTATCACCTTGTGACCATGATTTGAGAGAATCGTATCTATTTCGTATACTGGCTCGGGTTTATGACGTCTCAAAATTGTGACCAATTTATCTTTAGATGCATTTTGGGGAAATGATATGTTATTTAAACGCAGCCACTCAGCAATGACGTGTTTTCTATCGCCAGATGTTGGAGCTTTGTTAATTTGGAAAGAATGGTACCGGGCATTATCCATTATAACACACGTGGGTTCACTGAGATTGGGAATTAATCTCTGCAAAACCCATTTCTTAAAATTGTTCCTGTTCATGGAGTCATGATAATCGGCTTTCTTTTCCTTATCATTATATATTAGGAGTGCATTGGGAACAAATCCCGATGGTCCGCCGGCATGAACTATCGTTTGCCGGTTGAAACGGATTTCGACACACCGGTTTCATTTTTGCTTTGCCAGCATTTTGCGTGGTTAAGAGAAGTATGGATGTAAGTCTCATCTAAATAAACAAGAGGTATATTTTTGTCCCTTGCTTCTTTTATTTCGTCTAAATAACTTTCCCGCCAAACCACAATATCCGAACGCTCCTTCAATATGTACCGTTGGTTTCTGCACTTTTTGTATTTGAACCCCATACTATGCAATAGCAATCGCAAGTACTCCCTACTACCGGTAAAATACTTGCTTTCGCACAGCATAGAATTCATGAATTTTGTGCCTTATGGCACATTTGTCAAAGTCGTCTATTTGTATTCTTTTTTTTGGTTGTTTTTTTTTTGGTACCGATGGCAATGGCGGTAACGGCTCATTCTTTTTGTATATATTCTTAATTGTAGCACTACAGACGCCTTGAATGAGAAAAAAAATAAAATTTAATAATTAATATACATATTTAGTACCAAGCTAACCAATTCATGACAATCGCACTATGAATATCCTAGCCGTCATGTCAACAACTAATTTCAAAACATTGTTTATTGGAATGCTGCTGAATCCTTCGTCCTTTTTCTGCCGCAACCATTTGAATGTATTTATAATAATGTTTTTTGCATCGGGGTGAAATTTCTTGGGCATTTTGATTTTAAAATCGATTTGTTTACATCGGTGACATTCAATGACTTCCAACGTCCGTTGTCAAAAAAAAACGTTGCCATTTAAATAAATTTGTTCCACTGAAAATCCGCAACATGGCGAGAGGGCTAAAAAGGAACTTGTCAGGCTATATAAGTGTGGTATATATGCAATCAATTCTGAGTTGCCAACAATTTGCTAAATTACCCCAATAGGTAGGTACTTTTTACCAGACTTCAACAACCGGTCAATTTGAGAGTCGGAAATATAATCATCGTGCTTGAGACATTGGTTTTAGAACATAATACACAATAATTTTCATACGGCTTTGTTTACTGTTTTAAATCACATTCGCAACCACCTAACCTCGAAATGTGTGTAGGTATGTATTTGAATATCGAAAGTTACAATATCGAACGGTCAAAACATCTACAGTAATTATTTTTTTTTAGGTCTCAAATATGTACGATTAAAATGCGACTTCAAGGTTGTATAAATGTTTATTTATATAAATATTTGTTACAGAAGGTACAGTCATATACTAACAATGTACTTCGAAGTGTTCTGAGCAGATACAAGAAAACTTGTTTTATTAGTAATAAACAAGTTTTCTTGTATCTGCTCAGAACACTTCGAAGTACATTGTTAGTATATGACTGTACCTTCTGTAACAAATATTTATACCAGAGGTCGGAATAGGTAGTGCTTATTAACCTAAACTTGACTCATGTTCATTCATGCGTGAGTGAGATGGAAATACGTTATTGAATGAAGATGGATCAAGTTTAGGATAATAAGCACTACCTATTCCGACCTCTGTTTATTACAAACGAGAGTTAATTCGTAAAAAAAATACTATATCAAATCAACAAAACTTGTTTTATTACAAAATACCCAATAATGTCATAATTATATATTACCCCGTTTGTTGGGTAAAATGCATTTTAAGGGGATGACAACACAAAATTGGTATTACACGACTAAATTTAAATGTCAGCAATCACACGGATTACCGTGTATTATCGTTATCAATATAAACCGGACGGTAAGCGGAAGAAAAATAAGATCCATTTTAACAGAAAACCCGCCTTTTTTTATGTTAAAATGTATCTAGGAGACGTTATTTCATATAATTAGTTGTTTACATTGTCGATCAGGATTTAAACGACCACAACAACAGTATAATGTATCAACTTACGAATGAAAGATGTGCTCACATTTCGCTCACTCCGGCTTTTACAGCTTAAAATACTACAGTTCACCATCACAAAACGGTTCTTTAACACACGAAACATATACTCGTCCCTTGTAATTTGCGAAAAAACTCCGAAAACAGCGAAAAACTCAACCGACTCGAATCCGCTATCAGGTTTGTCTGCCACAAATTTATGTGGCAAACGCACGGAAAACGTATACGCCAGGGTAAAAGTAAGTGCATTCGTTTATGCATACGTAATTATGTATAAGCGCATCTCAGACTTCCCACCTGGTACTAGTCCAATGCCCACTCTATTCTATTCTCCCTCTACGGATAGAATAAGCGGCTAGTCGAATAAAGAATGAAAAAAAATGTCACTCAATTTAGTCGGATTACTGTTGTTGTTCGCCATTGTTCGTTCATCAGTCGAAGTTTTTAAAATATTACAACTTAAAGGTTAAAATTCAAAAACCTTACTGAAAATGTGACATTTGGTTCAATCGATTTAACAAATGGTTATGATTTTTAACTATTAGTATGTTTAACTACTGATCAAACAACGGGCCCTAAATACGCAAATAGAGCTTGATTTAATTTTTAAAAAATAGTTAAACTTAGTTGTTGTGATATGCCGTGTGTATTTCATGCGTGCAAATTACGAACGGGAAATACCGAAAATTAACCTCGAGCTTTCACAGGTGAGTGGTATTTTTCAACAAATTGATTCTGTTGATTTTCGGCCGTAATGCGGCCGTTTTCCAAATACAAGAAGCGGTACCTTTTACATGATTTTATGCCCAATCTAAGAACGGTACGCCGTTGTTAAGGGGGTATTACATTATCTTAAATTTAGCATCCTAAATGAGTTAGGATCCTAATTTAGGAAGGTGTAATAACATTTAGCAAGTGCGCATACTAACTAGTATCCTAACTAGGAAGCAAATCCTAACTGAGTTAGCATCCTAGTTAGGAAAGTAGTTAGGAAGGTGTAATAACATTTAGAAAAGCCAGTTGTACTGATTTAGTGACTAAATTTAGTGTAGTGTGATCAGGAGCTTCCTAAGGGAGGGGTACCTTGCAAGCCAGTTAAAACCACTAAATTTAGGATAATGTAATACCCCCTTAAGTGTGGTTACCTTTGTCGTTTAAGCAGGGGACCTTTTTGGTTCAATGTTTTTAAAAGAGATGGTGCTATGTTACCTACTTCCAATTAAAAAAAACGGTGTTTGAAGTTGAGTTGTGCTCCGAACTCGAAACGCGAGTGTTGTTTGATGGTGTTTTTACAACAGTATCCATTAAACCGTACAAGTGGTCGTACGCGAGTATAATAAGCATGTCTGTGAGCGTGCTTCATATGTTGTTTAAGATGTGCGCCAACGGCTTCTTCTTTCTATTTTGCATGAATGTCAGGTGTATTAGAATTATGTGCTGCGTAAAATTTGTAGGTAACGTCAAAATTGACAATTGGGATAAACCGTCTAAAATTAAAGGGGCAACACCGTCATATGCCGGTATTCCCCCATTCAGCTGTTAACTTACTTAGCACGATGTGTAAGTGTTGAGTTTATTTACTTAGTTACCTATATTCTGCTGATTATAAACAGGTATTTTGAGATATGAAAAAACTGTGTTTAGCAAGAGTAGGTACTTCATTTGATAAGTTTTAAACCTTTTTGTCATTATCTAACATGTTTTTTAGTTTTTTAAATTTATTACTAATTAAATGGTTTACAATTAATTAACCAGTTTTGGAATAAGTTTGTTTCTATGTGACATAGATATACAACTATAGGCTATAGGTAATGTTTCCGATTCGTTTATTTTATCTTTTGAGTTTGATTAAAAATAAATACTTAATAAATACATAATAAAACCATTGATTTTTATTAGGTAATTAACTTTACAGGATTTTATTAGATAATATTTATCAAAAATGCGTATACTTCAAATTATTATATTTAATAATTAACCGCACTCTGATAATACATCGTACAACATACAAACATACCTTCATAAAAAAAGTTAAAAATTAAAACAGTATTTTACAACCTTAACCAATAAAAAGTTCAACACTCCTATTTTTAGAATATAGCCGCAATAGGCCCGAAAATCGTTTTCGGCGATACAAACAAAATTCTACTGTATATTTAACCCGTTACAGAACAGATTTGATGAAAATCCTCTGTATTTCTTTCCGAATACGGTTATTCGTATTTTTTTTTATTTAAGGATATGCAATCCTTTAAAATAACCGTCTGATTATTATGAGATATCGCTGCTGGGTTTACCTCGAACCCTAGGGAAAATCCGTCTACAACCCATGTTTTAATAAAATATTTTTAATTAAATATACTTACAAGGTATTTTCGCTTTTTCTCAAATATGATTTCAAACGCCAATTAAGTTCTTAGTCGATTCCATAAATAACTTCTTATATAGTTTAAAAAGACAGCAATTTTCATCAATCAAATTAAACTTAAAATAAACTATGCCATTATTAGACACATTGTGGTACTCGTATGCCATCTTGATCTTGTAATGTATACGAGTAAGGTCGATGTGTCGTAAACGCAACGGCGTATGGTGAAATTGGTACTATAGCGACCAACTTACCTGTGAACTGAAAGGTGGCGTCGCCGTCGTTTCAGTGTTGCTAATTAACTGTAATATGAACGAAACCGGGGATTTCCGAAAATAATTTATTTTCACTCTTAAAAAATTGTACCTATGCTGTTAGAAATAAAATGCTTAATAAGTTATTACTAAATGTGTTCAAATGTCCGTACTGAATAACGGGATCAACATCTCACTACATAGTATAAAACAAAGTCGCTTCCCGCTGTCTGTCTGTCCCTATGTACTTATACTTAGATCTTTAAAACTACGAAACGGATTTTGATGCGGTTTTTTTTAACGCATTCACTGCCACCGACGCATATATGCGTCACCATGACTTCGACCCAGTGCCATCAACGCATATGTGCGTTCTTACAGTAGGCAAGCTCCGTATAAAACAAAATATGTGGCACCTGGCGAAAGTTCAAAAAACAATACTGACAGTGAATGCGTTAATAGATAGAGTGAATCAAGAGGAAAGTTTATATGTATAATACATGCATAATATAGTAGAGAAAGACTGATAATTGTGATGTCGTAAATAAACACTTTTTTTTGCGCTTACCATGCAAACGTTGGCTAAACCGTAAGAGATAGATTGTATATCAAAATAATATACACAAGAACTGTAGTTCCTCAAAAAACCTAAAGAAAAGTCCGAGATGGCATATGTCTATCTCCTAAGGTTGACTCACAGTAACAATTTTTATATTTGAAAATTTTATTAAAAAATATTACGTTATTTGCGAAGCTATTTTCTCCAATTCAGTATTTATACTTATCCAGCTAAATTAATTTATCTTTATTATTAAAGCATTGGGCATTTAATGTAGATTAAAATTGTCCTTTACACTATATTATTTAAATAAATACTTTAGAAGATATCGCAGATTCAAAATTACGCGCAACCTAAATCTGTATTATCAAAGGGTAATTCTAAAAAAAGTGGCACCGTAACCTGTCAATGAGTTTTTGAATACAAAGTATGTTAAATGTTCGTTTTACAGAAAAAGTAAAAACATTCATAGATAAGCACAGACCTTTTACATCGAGGCCAAGCCATTTTATTTATTTATTCTCCTAAATTTTGTTAAAAAAAATTGGTAGGTACTATTTTTTACTATAACCTGTCTTGTCCAAATGAGACATGTTTCCGTTTTTTAGAACTTTGAACTATTTGTGTATATTTTATTATATATATTTTAAAATATATTGCAAGAAGAATATTATGACATTCAATTAGTTATGATATGGTTTCAAAAATATATGCTTATATATCAATATTAACACACGACAGTTTGTCCGGTGATGTTTTTACTTTAACCTGTGTGTCCGTGATAGTGTATCTCACTCACATACGGAATATAATAGGCACACCATAATCCTCGATAAACATTCGGCCAGTATGTGGCTCACCACTATACGAAACGGTTGGATACGATCTGTCATACTTTTGTGGAGATTAGTGATCAAATGCAGTAATCTGGAGTTTGTAACGGGTATGTTAACTTTATCTTGTCTCAATTATTTAATGTTAACGGTATGGGACGTAATTAACTAATCATTTGAACGTGGTATTCTGATGTATCTACTTATATTACTAAGAGTGGAACGTTCAAATTATCACCGGTTTAAGAGTAAATGTCTTGTAAATCTACTTTTAACTTTAACCTGTGCAACTTTAACCTGTAACTAGCATAGATTAGGTTAGGCACAGGTTAATGTAACTCTTGGCGGGTTAAAGAGACATATGTGCACTAATGTGCAGGTTAGTGTGACTATTGGCAAGCTAAAGTGAATAACTATTTTAAATAATTTTATTTTAATAACTTGCATATAATTTCCAGGAAAAACTTTACAGATGCTTTATCAAGCAGTACCCATTAATAGTGCTCTACCAAAGTAAATGTAGGGAATTGCTTTTTTAAAGTAATTTGTATTTTAATATAACTCTCTTTAATCTGAAAACTTTTCTCTTCTAACCTGTCTAATGAAACTTTCACCTGCATCTCAATATTTCAACAAGCCATAATTCTTATATTTTCATGTATATTCCGTTCCCTTTTCTAAATATGTAACAATTGGAACACCATGAAGCTTATTTTAAGCAAAGAAGGTAAAAAAACACAACTTTTTTTTTGGAGAAACTTTAACCTGTCCGTGCCACTTTTATTAGAATGACCCCAAAACGCTTGGCCGGGCCTATAGCCGCGCTTCAGTAACCACAGCCTACAGCATCCTGTAGAACAAAAAAATCACAATCAGACGTGCACCGGAGCTCTCATGTTACCTACTTACTTATATTTATATTAATAAAGAAATACAAGCTTTTCAAATGATTAAATTAGGGAAATGGGTAGGTAGTTAGATTGAGTAGGTATTGATTAAAAGCTATTTTTATGTCGATTTTCATATTTTTCAATAAAAAGTTTGAATATATGTATACTTAAATAAATTAATAAAGGTAATAGGTAAATTAATTAATATTGATAAATAAAATAAGTTTTTTTCCGTAAGTGTATTTTTTAAATATTAGGTTATCAACGAGAGGTTATTATTTAATTTCGTGGATTTATGGGATAAAACTCCATTTTTCTTATTATAATATTGTGTTGTAAATATTCAGAATATGTAAGTACCTACATATTACCTTCCTATTCGGTTTTCAATGAGAAAGTGTGTTGATTAGTTAAATAGATAATAATAATAATAAATATAATAATACTTTATTTGGAAAAACCAGACTTACGACTACTTACACTTTTTCACACCTCTTATCAGGTATTAACAAGTATAAAGATTTAAATGCTTCAAATAAAAGGATCTTCAAATTTAAATGCCTTTTTTGAAGCCAGATGTAGTAGGTGTTACAATACGTGTCTACGTACAATTTATTACAAACACTTGGAGTAAGCTTCCTCTGTTCCCCGTACTAGTAGTTATACTGTATCACGGTGGAACAGGATTCACCATCCTCGTTGTATTAATGTTTTAATATTGTGTTTAACAGATTAGAAAAAAAAGAAATGTAAAATTATAAAGTTATAACAATAAATGAAAAATGAGGGTAAGTGACAAAAATCCAGCGGTAATGCCGCGCTAGTTGAGCAAATTAAGTTTTAAACATGTAAACACGTAGTATATGCAAAGTGACCAGATGAGTCATCGATGGATGCATTATATTTTGTGTGCACAGTGTGAAAATGGTGGAGATTGTGGGACATAAGTAATAAACAAACATTTATCTATTTTACAATTAACAGTATAGTTACCCACACATCTTTTATTTTTATTTTTTTATTTTATACATGACTATCGTATTATAGCTATGACTAACTATGACTAATTATGTATGTGTGTATGTGTGTGTGTGTGTGTGTGTGTGTGTGTGTGTGTGTGTGTGTGTGTGTGTGTGCGTTGGCTATTTACTTATTTTATTAACAGTTCAGTGCTTTCGTAGTTCAACTGTTTCAATAATACTTCTATTGTTGATTTACAAGCGTATGATGTAAGTGTACGTAGATTTATGTATTTACTAACTTTATTGTAGGTAGCTGGACCAAGAACCTTTATAAAGCGCTTTGCAAACTTGGTATTATGTTTCGGAATAGAATATACTAAATCGTTTCTTCTACGTGTTGCAGAGTAATCAGGTTGATTTTTGTGTTGTTGTAGTAGTAGATACTTAATAAATAGTTGTCCGACAGTCAATACCGAAGTCTGTTGATATAAGGACTGTGTTGGGTAGCGATAAGTTTTAAAAGTCATTACTTTGAGTATCACCCTCTGAGCTCTTTCTAGTTTCAGTATCGCCGTTTTTGTTGTACCTCCCAAAATAGTGATACTGTAACTTATGATAGATTGACATAATGCGTGGTAAATTGAGGTGAGTAGCTTACTGTCACAGATATGTCTTAAGGTTTTGAATATGTAGATAAGTTTTCTCACTCTCCCAGTAAGGCTATCTATATGTATTTGCCAGTTAAGGTTCGTATCGACATGAACTCCCAAGTATCTTAGACTTGAGGTTTCAGAGATAACGTCGCAGTGGCACTTTGAGAGTTCTGAGCATTTGTGCGCTTTAATAGAGATAGTTCCTTCTTTAGGTCGATTAATATTTCTAACACTAAACGTAATTAGCTTAGTTTTAGTTAGGTTGAGAGTGAGTAAATTGTTATTCAGCTATTCTGTAACAATGTTAAAACCGATTTGAGCAGTATCATTAACATCCACCCAGGAATTTCCATGGAACAGCAGCACAGTGTCATCAGCAAACGTTATTATTTGAGCATCATTGATGTTTAGCCTACAGAGTTCGTCTATGTAGACAAGAAAAAGCGTTGGCCCTAGAACGCTACCTTGAGGCACTCCGTAGTCGATTACATTTTTCTTATTTTAAGGTTGTTTGTGATGTAAATATTTCTTATTATTAATTATGTATATAGTATATTATTAATTATGTATTCCTGTTGTTAATTTAAATATAAATGGTAACTTTGGCTTTGGCTGGTGTTAGTTTAGTATTTGTCTCATCAATGAAGCAGGTAGTTAATTTTGTGGATTTGGGTTAATAGGTATTGTTTTTTTTTTTCGGAGAAAAATTAATTAACTATGACGCAAAGAAGTAGTTATAATATAGATCGTAAAATTAGGGATAATAATAGAAATAATTTACGTCTTAATGATGAAATCAAAGAAGAAAGGGAAATCAGGCCTATGTAATAGAAGAGAAAGTAATTCTTTGCGAAGAAATAGGGAATCGTCTATTGAACGTGACGTTCGTCTTAGAGTTGATAGGGATAGACATAGATCATAGCGAGCCAGGGAATCTTCTACTGAACGTGACGTTCGGCTTATAGGCGACAGGGATAGATATAGATCTCAGAGAGCCAGCGAATCTTCTACTGAACATGAACGTAGGTCCACAAGTACTTCTAATTTATGGTCAAATAAAATGAATTCTGCATTCCTTTGCAAACCTCTTCTGCAAAAGTGCAGACTATGCAAATGTACCTATCTAAAAATTATTACACTCTATTGAAAAGTATATTATTCCAGATGAACTTGGGTTATTTCTACTTAAATATTAACCGAAGCGAAACGAGGACGATTCGCTAGAGTATTAATAAATACAGAATTATAAAAAAAATACTTACGTCGTATGGCATTTTCGAATTCTTGCAAATAATATTTTATCTTGGAATTTGGTGTAAATAAAAAAACTATTAATTATATCGCTACCTTAAAGTCGCAACCCGTCCAGGGTGCGTATTGTGATCAGATCACGTTTACCCACGTGGTATAAACATCTGTCTCTGTCGCACTTACATAATCGTCAGCTGACGGATGCTTTATCCACACGATAAACGCGACCATAATACGGTCGCAGGTGTGAGTCGACCATACCCCATTCGTCCTCGTCACATCATGCTCACATTAATTTCTGGTAGGGCCTAGGAAATATAAGTAGGTAACAGAAAAACAAAAAAAAACAAATGTAGGTACTTATAATTTGAGAATTTATTGAAAACCAGGCTTACCATAAATATGGTCAGTTTTTGACGAATGTGCGACATTGTCCCGGCTGCGAGGCCATATTTCCTCCGTTTCCGCGCCACAATCATGACTATCCGCATCACTTTCGATTTCACTATCACTTGCGACATTTATTATAAAGGTAAGATTTAATATGAGTCCTATTTTAAATACTCCCTTTCCAACCTACGCACATGTTTACAATGTTGTGTCCACTCTTGAACTGTAATGGCTTCGAATGCTTCTTTAACTAGACGGGGGATCTCATTATTTTTATGATCAATATTTAAAGACAATGCCTTGGTCTATGGATTACTAGAATAAATACTGGACACAGTACCCTTTCAGACTGCACAGGTCGGGTCAGTGTGCTTGGGGATAAGAGAGTCTGTTCCATGCGGTTGCCCGGGGTTGATGTCGCCTCTGGTCGTAAGACGTTAGTTAGTTGAGGTGACTCGCTGCCTGGCTATGATCCCTTGTCTGGTAAGGATGCCTGCGAGTTTAGCTCGGCAACTGCCTTCTACTCCCGGCTATCATGTCGGTTCGTGGGGACTCGACTAAGCTAGTTTTCCGTCCATATTTACGTTTTAGTGCATTTTAGCGCAAACTAGTTCGGAAATTTCCTCGACCTCTAGGAAAGAGGATGTGGAATCATCTATGAGCTACTGTTAAAAATTGTTTCCTTTTCCTGTTTTCGTCCCATATTTACGTTACTGTTACATGATTTACCGCTTGCATTCTACTTCTTCAAAAATGATCCTACTCTATCACTGAGCATGGTCCGACATGCTCTTGCAGGATTTTTCAAAAAATCTTGTTATGTTATACAATTACAATACTTAACCTAGCATTATATAAAATAATGAATCTAAAATAAAAAATATCATGCGTAGTTGAGCAGGAAAACGTGGCAAAAACCTCAGAATTTTCACAAGACTCGGCTGAAAACGGTCTGTGAGAAAATAAGCTAATTTGCAAGTGAACTAAAAATTAGTTGACAGAGGTAGGTGGTAGTAGCACCGAAATATGATAAGTACTTATTACATTTCGGTGGGTAGTTCAATAAAATGATTTCTAGTGCTTTAGACTGTTTATTTTATACAATATTTTTTTTAAAGAAATTCGGGTTTTCTTTGTAAATTTCTCTACAATTCAATACAATTTAATTATATAGGCTTCGTATGCATAATTAGCAATTTTCTCGTACCATAAAATATGTACACTTTACAACAGCAACATTACTTTTATACTATGAACGTTGGTCAGTTTCATGACACAAATAGGTACTTAATGCGCAATTCACACAGCGGGCGGGCGCGGGTCGTGCGCCGAGCGGGTCGGAATCGGAAGTTGAGCGGATGTTTTAACATGGAGTTACCCGAGCGGGAGCCGCGCCCGCCGCCCGCCACTACAAACAGCGCGCGGGTGCGGCGGGTCTGTCGCGGGCGTTCTTGGTCGTAATATCACGCATTCTCCGAGAGGTGGAATTGTAAATTCTACTCTATATACTCGCCATTACCATCCGATCCCGAATGCCCGCCTGCGATCACCCGCGCGGGCCGCGCGCGTTTCGGCGACGCACCCGCCCGCGCGGGGCCCGCCGCGGTTCGGCGTTCTGTGTGAATAAGACCACCCGCGCGGCTCCCGCAATGAAAACGACATGTTCGGCGCCCGACCCGCTCCCGCCTGCTGTGTGAATTGCGCTTAAAATAACTGATCCTATACCTGGCGACGGGTAGGTAGAAAAGATAATTCGCATCTAATACTAACAGCGAATACACACCATTTGCATTACGTCGGATACACAATAAAAAAAACATGTTAATAAAAAATAGGACACCCAGCTGGGGGACGTTTTATAAAGCTACAAGTTACAATTTTACAGGTCTAAACTGGCAACACTGCTCAAATGGCTGGAAGTCATTGGTCGAGGTTGTGTCAAATGGAAACTTGTAACCTGTAAATTGTAATTTGTAGTTTTATAAAACAGGCCCCAGTGGCCCGTTTCACGAAGCTACAAGTTACAAATTACAAGCGGAACTCAGGGCGTCAAGAGGTTCTGCAAATAGCCGTATGAATGAAAATTGTGCTTAACCAAAATATAACAAAAGTGCCAGAATAATTTTCCAAAGATCTGTATAAAGTATAAAATTAATGCATAGGTACTTAATGTTACAGTGAAAAACCAAATCATTTCAGACTTTCATTCTAACAAACCTTACATTGATTTTAGGCTGTGATTTTCTGCGACTTTATTAAAGTAGTATGAATACGAAGCCACTGTTTCACCGTACTCAACACTAGATGACACTGACATCCGCTTGAACAGTCGACGTCAAAGATATGTTTACACTTTAGTACCTTGGCACTTTATCCGCTATGACAATTTCATATGGCAGTTAAAACATGACGTTAAATAGACAAGGTAATAAACTGTCAACATAGGTATGTATGACGTCGACTGAACAAACCACATAGGTGGAATTGTTTGTAGACAAAAGTCAATCATTACATCAGTCTTAGTTTTCAGATTACGCCCGTCACAATTATAACAGCAAATCTACCTACATTTTTATAATGTAATGTTATTAATAGAAAAGTCATGCGGCCTCAATCTTAGGTTTAAATTGTAAGGTGCGTGCGCAGGTTGTAAAGGGCCCGTATACCCCATAATGCCGCAAGATCCATAACCACTATCGTTACCGTAAGGTATATTTTGGCCCATTATCGCGGACGAATTTGGCACGTACTGCCGATTCGCATTCTGCATCATCAAGTACTCATTCTGATACAATCCCGTGTTAACGATTGGTGGAACATTGAAGTTCAAATTCGGTTGGAAATGGAGCCAGTCTTTGTTGCGGAGGTCAGTTCTTTCGGTTTGGATGCCGATGGGCACCGCCACCGGCTCCGGCGAGCCGCGGGGGCCGGGGCGGTGGCTCGACAGCGCCGAGCGCTCGTTGCGGCGGAACTTGGCGCGCCGGTTCTGGAACCAAACCTGCGGGCCGTGCACACCGGGGAATTATTTAAATAAAACCTGAGCGCCTGGAAGTCGAACAATACTACAAGCTGGCTGACCTATAGGTCTACCAGAATCTTATCACTAGACCCCGTTATCAAGCGGGCAGTTTGGGAACCTAACATTAAAACTTTGCTTCGCGACTAAGCCAATGAAACTTTCACAAAAAAAATTGGAGTTCACAACAATGTCAAGACTTGGATAGTTTGTTTTGCACATCACTGATGTTCGGTAGCCACCAAACTGCCCGCTTGATAACGGGCTCTACTCATGAGTCATGACAAATTTAAAAGAAAATTAGTAATTGTAGTTTATTCTGTTTTTAGTATTTAGTGTTATAGCGGCAATAGAAATACATCATCTGTGAAAATTTCAACTGTCTAGCTATCACAGTTCATGAGATACAGTCTGGTGACAGACAGACAGACGGACAGTGGAGTCTTAGTAATAGGGTCCCGTCTTTACCCTTTGGGTACGGAACCCTAAAAACACTGAAGCATGCACTTTTTAGCTAACATTCAGGTATCGGGCAAAGAAACCAAGTCAAATAAAATTTTTCACCTCGCTTATTACTGTATTATTTTAAACTTATTTAAAAAAAAAAATATAGTCGTGTTGATACCGAGTTTCATGTATCTATGTTGCCTAGTTATAATTCTTATTGATACGTAATCAGTAACCTTTAATTCCAATTACCACATTTCTCACTTTAAAAATGACCAAATTCCCATACAATCTTTTACCCCCCATTTTACCCGCTTTTCCGAAATTGCCTGTAAGTATTTTTTCATTTATATAAGCAACGATGTTCACACTTCCCATTTAAAAATAACCGAAATTTCTTACAAACTTCATTGTACCACCTTTGGGGTAGTTTTTGAAAATCGCCCAAAGCCATTTTTATATTTTTAAACACCCTAAGTATATATTTCCACATTTGTCGCTTAAAAATTACCAAAATCCCGTACAGATGTAATATCCTTTCACATTGTATTTTCTCGGAAATGTTCGTATTTGTCATGCTACTTCAGTCTGACTCAGTACCCATCAAGACAACGTGGGGGAACGTCGCATTGCGAGAGTGATAATCAATATGAGTGTTAATACCAGAGTTATTTTTTTTAATTAAGATTAAGTTTGTTTTCAGTTCTTTTTAATAGTCATGCCGAAAGCATTTAGACATGGGAAACGTTTAGATCGACAAGCCTGTGAAATTATTTTCAACATTTATTTATATTTCTTCTTGTTTACCTACACTTAATTTCTATATATTTGATCGTGGTGGTTTTAACATCTCGGTGAGATATACTTCAAACTCGTGGATTGACATTTGACACTGATAACTAAAGTACTCTATTTATTTAATACAAACATGTCACGTAATAATTCAATAATTCATAGGCACTTCGCCCCGCTGTCGGTAAACTCGCGCAAATCAAAGGATTTTATCGCGATGAACTTCGCTTGCGTGTTTGTGCAAAGTCCTAGTTCTTGCTTTATGAATAGTAGTCATCCACTGCCGTCTTTTCTGTACTAATTTATTTATTTTCTGATTGCACAAATGCTAAAAGTAATTGTTTAGCGTTATAAAATAAAGAGCGACAGTTGTGTCCATTTTACCGCGATAAACTATTGCGACATTTCTTTGTTTGCAATGTGGCCATGCACAATGCCGTAGGCCGAAGACGAAGTTTTACCGCAATAATTCTATCGCGATGTGTGTGGCCCTAAATCTGTGATAAATCAAGTTTGACTCGCATGAGCAGGGTTCCGTACCATAACAAACGGCGTTGTATTTTACCACAGGACTTCTCCTATATTAGGGACATTTCAAAAAAACCGACAACAGTTGTTGTTATTTTTATTTGAAATTTGAACCAAAATGTTTAATTTAAAACATATTTATGCAAAATTATCCGAATCATCAACATCATACATGTGGGTAACCTACCTACCTACATGTGGGTAAGCGATACCGTGTGACTTTTTAAATTTACTCCTGTAATTCTGGCATGCTAGAGCATGCACAACAAGACGACACAAGACGGCATTTTTATCGGTGTAAAATTTAATGTCACTCGTGCTGTGGCTCGGCGCGTAATGGCGGCGGGTTGTCAGACCTGACCCCTATTTCACCATCTTGACAATGACAGGTGACATATAGATACACCAGGTATCTGTGTGTATAACGAACGAAATTGCCGACACCTTTTTAGTGCAACGTTATGTCCGTATTTTTTTTAGGTCCGTGAGACTCGTACAAATTTCTACTGTCAATTTACGAGTACCCTTGAGTTTTCCAAAATGACCGAAAGCAATATCGTATATAAAAAGCAAAATACATATAAAAAATTGGGAGCAACGAATACAAACCTACCTACCTACAAATAAAAAGATTGTAAGTCAACTGAAAAATAAAAAAGCGCGGTGTATGATAATATACCAATACACTTCTGGTGCACATAATAAACTTAACATTAGAATCCGGGTGTTTTCCGGATGATTTAAAGAAAGCCCCCATAAAACCGTTGTATACAAAGGGTTCAAAAAGTGATATGGGCAATAGCCCAATAGGCCTAACGAAAGGTTAACTCGATTTTGTATTGAAAATTATGTTAAGTATAAGTCCTTGACAGCTCGGTTTCCAAAAAGGTAAATCGACTATTTTATTTAGCTATATTTTCAATTTTTAAACATATCTGGGAAATAATAAATTCCAAAGAAACTTGTGATGCGTTGATGCTTGACATGTCGGAAGCATTTGATTGGGTTGTATTATGACGTAATCTTACGAAAACTAGAGCAACAAACAAGAATAAGAAGATCGGAATAAGAGGTAATGTTCTAAAATTGTTTGAAACTTACAACAGAACTGGAGACAGGTGGTATTAGAAACTCCTCGATGGCTAATTAAGGGGCCTTAAAATGGGCAAATTGACGATTTATATGGCAACCCTCAAAGCACGCACACACGTAAACGGACGGCCATTTTGCATGCTTCACTCATGAATCTCATGAGTAGACTAGGTTACGTCCGTATTTTTTTAGGTCCGTGATGATAGCACTATTTTATACTTGTACTATTACTTATTCTGTGATGATAGCCTGAAGTTTAGTAAAAATATTAAAACAGTAAGTACCTGAACCCTGCCCTCCGTTAAATTGACCCTTGCAGCTAGATCTTCTCTCACAAAGGCATCTGGATAATGGGTCTTCTCAAACACCTTCTCCAACGCAGCCAACTGCTGACTGGAGAATGTCGTTCGATTCCTCCTTGGTTTCTTTATTTCTTTCTCCTTTTCTTCTTCATCTTCTTTCGTATTCTTTGCCTCGTCGAACTTGCGCCGCAAACTATCCTCATACGCGAGATATTCTACTGGTTTTATGTACTGCTGTTTGGAGTACCAAGGCAAATCGTTTTGATAAGTTTGATCGTATGTTGTGTTGTGGCGGCCGGCTGTTAACAAATAGGGTAGGTTAGGTAAGGTTTTACTCAAAGAGATTTAATATTATAGGTAACAGAGTGGCCATTGGTTCCAAACATTTTCAAACCAAAACTTTGATCATTAGCATTACAAATGTCATCTAGCAAAATACGCATTATAATTAATTACAACTCGACCAACTTAACTGTGAAGTGGAGAAAAATGGAACTACGGCCGTCATGTTGAAATGTCATTTGATTGTCTGTTTCAATAAATTTCGAGTGTTCTGGGGCACGTTTTATAAAGCTACAAGTTACAATTTTACAGGTCTAAACTGGCAACACTGCTTAAATGTTGGATCGTCATTGGTCGAGATTGTGTCAAATGGAAACTTGTAACCTGTAAATTGTAATTTGTAGCTTTTATAAAACAGGGCCCTGCTTGTTTTACTGATATTTATGAATTGTAAACATTAAATATGACGAAAGCTATAAAAAGTGATGCCCGGAATATTAATCTTAAGGTTAAATCATTTTTTATAGAAGAAACTCGGCAACCAGGCTCCATTCCTACCATTTAACCAAATATATATATATATACGGATTTCGGCCGCTACGGTTAGTGTTGCCGGTTTTCATTACATAACTTTCCCAATAAAAATTGTTTTTTTTATTAAGATTTCCTAATCGAAGTTCACGAAAACCTTAAATTGATATTAACCATAAAAGTAAACTAACACAAAATAGCAAGCAATACATTTTTTGGAATTTTGAATCCTTAAAGAAGTAGTTTCATACTTACTGCAGCCGGCTAAATCTGCTAATCCACCGGTTTAATACTTAATAAATACACTTATTTGCACCACGCAATGTAAATTATTATTAACTTATTTCAGGTTTAGGCCAAGGGCTAATTTCGAAAATTGTCAGAGGGTCAAGAAAAGTCAAGATGCAGTAGAAGCTGGTTCCAGAATTCGCACACCAGGCAGGGAGAGGACACTTATGGGCGTTATAGGCAAAAAGTCCATGAGTTTTATTCTGCGAAGAAGGAGGTGCCTATTATTAAGAAACACAGAATGAAATTGAGTATGGAGAGAAAATGACTAGACCTCAGCTGTTAGGAATAGTAAAAAGAAACAAGCCTGAACCAATATATGAAATTGAAAAGATTTTAACAGAAAATGGACACTGGTGCTTGTATTTATCCACTATCACTACGACACCTTAATCCAATTGAATTAATATGGAGCACAATGAAACGAAACGTGGCTAATGTAAATATTGATAAATAAAAATAATGAGATCCCCCGTCTAGTTTAAGAAGCATTCGAAGCCATTACAGTTCAAGAGTGGACACAACATTGTAAACATGTGCGTAGGTTGGAAAGGGAGTATTTAAAATAGGACTCATATTAAACCTTTACCTTTATAACGAGGACGAATGGGGTATGGTCGATTCACACCTGCGACCGTATTATGGTCGCGTTTATCGTGTGGATAAAGCATCCGTCTCAGCTGACGATTATGTAAGTGCGACAGAGATAGATATTTTAACCACATGGGTAAACGTGATCTGATCACAATACGCACCCTGGACGGGATGCGACTTTAAGTTAGCGATACACTTTATAGTTTTTTTTATTTACACCAAATTGCAAGATAAAATATTAATTGCAAGAATTCGAAAATGCCATACGGCGCAAGTGATTTTTTTATAATTCTGCATTTTTAAATACATATGTTGAACCCGTTATTCAATACCGACATTTGAACAACACATTTAGGGCCGAGTTCACCAAACAATTGAACAGACGGTTAAGTCTTAATCAGCTGTTAATCAATACATTTGACACCCGTTAAACCGCTAATCGTCCGTTTAATTGTTGGTGAACTCAGCCCTTAGTCATAACCTATTAAGCATTTTATTGCTAACAAAATAGGTACAATTTTTTAAGGGTGAAAATAAATTATTTTCCGAAATCTCCTGTATCGTACATATTTAAAGTTAATTACCAACACTGGAACGACGGTGGCGCCACCTTTCAGTTCACAGATAAGTTGGTCGAGCTGTAAGTAGATCAAGTATTTCAGCTATTAGACGGTAGGTACCTAACACTTATTTAAACGCATTGTAGGGGTGTAACCAATTCGACATTAAGACAGTAATTCTATCGATAAAGGTTGCTAAAATTGTAAAAAAAAAATACAATTTCGTCAGCATAGGACAAGTTTTTCGTTCGTTCATCGACTTTGATTAATTATTGTTGTAACTATTTGCATTCATTTAATAAGTACCTACCTAAGTATAATTTAAGAGTTTATTATGTATTATTTACCTTAAACGATATTTAAAATTACATGTCACTATCTAAGCTAAAATAGTACATCTACCAACTGAACCGCAACTTCTCTAGGGAAGTATTTTTCAAGTATTTTTGTTTATACTTTAATAAATATAACTAAATTTTCTACAATTTCAGCGTAACTTGAGCACATTATGTTTATTGGTTGCGGAGATACAGCAAGTCAAACATGGGCAATTTTCTTCAAAAAGTGAAAATGTGTTGGTAGGGTTATTTCGAAGATACGTACCGGCTGAACTAATGCTCCTAGGTAAAATACATGTCAAAAGAATTGGTAGAGTATCGAATTAGCCTCAATTTAATGTCAAAGTGAAAATGAACTACTTAGCAATCACCAGTTTGGCTTTGCCAGAGCTCGATCAACAATTGATGCGGCTTTTGTACTCATTAAATGTATAGGTATATGTATATATATAAATAATTCTAAAGCTTTTGATTGCGTAGATCATACAACCCTTATTTTAAAATTAGAACCTTATGGATATATGGTCGAATAAAGCTCTAGGCCTCAAAGTTTCATCCAAAATAAAAAGCTGGAAAATATCGGCTTTGGCTAAATAATAAAAACATTGTAAGTACTGAATAATGTTGGGCTGATTTTCTTTAAAAAATGTGCATTAATGTGAATTTACCATTTTAGATGTATAATTATAGCTTCAAATAAACATACACTAAAGAAATGAACATACTTCCACGCTGTTTTGAAAACTGCGAAAAGTTAAGGCACTTGTTTTAGTTTTTTCGAAATAATTATATAAAGGAAGCGTTTTTCGAGTATCGTTGTTCAATATTTTAATAAAGTTAACTAAATTGGCTATAATTTAAGACTAATTTGAGCACTGTAAGACCATTACTTGCGGAGATACAGCTAGTCAAAGACTGACATTTTTGTCAACAAAATGAAAATTTCGTGTTATACAAATTCTTATCACAACTTTTTCTGTAGGAGCATTAGTTTAGCCAGTACGTAACTTGGAAAATGGGTCATTTTCCAAGTTACGTACTGGCTAAACTAATGCTCCTAGAGAAAAAGTTGTGATAAGAATTTGTATAAAATTTAACTAGCTTCAATTTAATACCAAATTAGTGCCTCTAGCTTTCATAATTTCCTCAAAAATATAAATAATATTAAAATATCTGATTTAGTTAAATGATAAAAACATTGTTCTGAACATGTTCTGAATGTATTTGATTTGATAAATGCACTTCTTAAAAAAAAAGTGTAAATTTGACATTTTAGATGTAACATGGTTTCAAAACAAATAAAAGTAAACAAAAAAACACGGCAAACATATATTTAAACTATAAAATAATACTATTAACACGGTCAAGCAAAAACAGTTTAGACTTTCGTCCTTTTGGAAGGGTCAGGTCTCATCTTGTCTAGATCAGTGGGGAGGAGTGGGGGAAGAGGGATAATGTTTTCTGGAGTGGAGGCGGGCCGGCTCATAGTGTTGGGTCGTCCACATCCTCGTCCTCCTCGTCCAGGACGATAAGGATGGCGTTGTTGCAATTTCATCCGTGGCAAAAGGAACATAGGATAGAGCACCTGAGCCCAGCCTGTCTGCAAGTGCACGACCCTAAGCAACCTCTTTTTGCATTTGCAAGTCACCATTTTAAGCAGGGTCTGAGGAGCGGGCTCTGCGCACATTGCCGATCTTTGACTTGCTGTATCTCCGCAACCAATGGAAATAATGTGGTCAAGTTTCGCTCAAATTGTAGCAAATTTAGTTATCTTTATTAAAGTATAATAAAGATACTTGAAAAACGCTTCCTTAGGGTATTTTTTTTGTAACATGTAAATTGTAATTTGTAGCTTTATAAAACAGGCCGCTAATGGTAGAGTGTGTATAGTCCGTGTCCATTAAATTGCCGAGGATGTAAACCAATTGGTACTGTTTGACGCATAACCTCAAATATCCATCAAGCGTGTTTTTATTTAAAATATCGTATAATTAACATTTATTAAATCTTAAACTTAATGGGAAAGTAAAGATCAAGTATATGAATGATTGCTAAGACCTCACTTGATCTTTAAAAGCACGTGATTATTGAGTAATAAGTAATGATAAATGTAAACACATATTTGCTAATTTCAATTGGCACAGACTATATAGGTACAGTCACGAGATTAAATTTGGTACCCACCTTAGGTGCAAAGTCAATCTGACATTCTACAACAATAAGGTTGAGTGTCCTAAAAGTTACAAATGACTTGACATCTCTAATGAAATTGACGACTTCAAGCATATTTTTCTTGAAATGGGTTCCAAATTAAGGCTCGTGACCGTACCTACCAGAAAAGTCTTGAACGATTTAATGATCCTGCAATTTGTATAGCAACCTAGCATCGTTTTATAAGTTAGGCTGATTAGTAACTGGCATTAGGTTGATTTTTACTTGCGGTATGTAGGTATCCATCCATTTAAAAATAAAACAATTTTATTTTCTAATAGGTACCTATGTTCTGTTTGATCCACATTTTTTATAGTAGATTGTTCAACAAGGGACTAAAACAAGCCATAATGACACGAGATGTTTAGCCACACAGGCGGAGCGAGGGTGGCTATATAGGTCGAGTGTCATTATGGTTATTTAGTCTCGCGTAAAACACTCTACTTTGAATGCGAGGGGAAAAAATCGACGTTCTCTACAAAATTACAATATTGATTAAAACAACGTCTCTTCGTTTTTTTTGTAAAATGTCGCTTTAAAATTAAATGCTTGCATATTTATCCAACAGGTTCATACTTGAAAACTATTCTAATACTAATTGGACAATGTATATTAAAATTAATTCATCCTTAATATACTTAATTAAAAATAGATTTATATTCGTAATCGTTTCACGAAATTAAATCTTTTTTTTATATTTTTGCACTGTGTGTGTTTAGACAATTATTGTCTATTCTAATCACTGAAAATGGCAATAATCCTCCATTCAAAAACACCGTGATTGAATGTTTAGGGGTTTCCAAAATAAATTAAAAAAAATACATTAATCCCTAGAGATTAATAAGGAGCTTCAGTCCCGATGTGCAGAGACTATAGTAACATTTTAAGAGCATGCTACCGTAAGAAAACGAAACGCCTACATTATTTCAATGGCCATTTAGTAACAGCATTCCAACTTGATTGCCACTAAATTCATTTCGAGCCCTAACTTGGCCGTTTTCTTAAAATACCAAACAGATATGTAAATTACTGTATAGAAAACTGCCAATTGCATTGCATTGCATTTAGTGGCAATCAATTTGCCTGGCTGTAGGTAAACAATCAACAATCAACAATCTATGTCCAAACTTGGCACCTATTTAGGTATCGCTACTTCTTGTGGCCCATGAGAACTTAACCTATTTTTACATTTATGTTTTTGGTGGGATATCAGTATTTTTTGGTAAGTAGACGATATAGGTTTATACAAACCTTCTTAATATATAACAGCTAGGAATTCCGTATGAAATTTTCCATACATTTTAATTGGAGATAATAATTTTACTATTTTTCGATCAGGGGTAGGCATATTAGTAGTGCTGTAACACCTACCTCTATTCCAAATTCAAATCTCTTGGTCATCGGGAAATACTCGTACCCTCGGTTTTGATGGGTTAGTCAGTCGGTACAAAATAAGCGGTTTTATGAATTTAATAACTCTTTAAAGGGTTATGATAGAACATTCATTTTCATACTAAGCGTGAGACCTTAGTAATCTGTAAAACAGTCAGGTTCCTGGCTGTACCGGGAAAAATTTACGAGGGTGCGAAAAAAGGCTAAATGGGTTCGTGTAAACATACACACTGCACTATCGCTCGGCTTTTTCCTAGAACTTGGCCGGACACACTGCCGTGTCTTGATAAACCAATCCTTAATTATTTATGATATAGTTTTTTACTAAATTTGCCCGAATCATATATTCTCATTCTTATTTTATACTTAGGATGCCATCTATGAGATTATTTTAGAACTGATCACAATCATATTTTGTTCGTGTTTGGAGCCCATGCCTCTGAGGAACAGTTTTTGATCAAGCTTTTGTTCGCTGTGTCCTGTCTGTTACTATAAGTTCATATCATGTCTTTGGTTTTACTTAATTAAATCTCTATCAAATTAATCAACAAAAGAATTAAAATATTTCATTGACGGACGGAACTCAAAATATTATTTTAAACTTAATTAAAATTCAGTCAAGTTAGTCCAACTGAAGTCGGTGTCCTACAATATTTTTAACCAAACGCCGCCGATATCAGTCGGACTGACTTTAACTTACCATTTAAAAAAGAAGTTTTTTTTGCGTGCTTGAAGCCGTGGTTTTGTTTTTACAACATTTTTTTTATTTTTTATATCTTTATAAATTAAACGATAACATTTTGATAGCTTGCATTAGCTCTTAAAAAGGCCGTCTGGTTTGTACCTCTCACTCACTCCCTACCATACGCTCTTGGGAAACGAACCGCGAGCACAGAACAGCTCGGCGGTGTTGGCGGCACCATGTGAGTAGTGTGTGCGTGCGACGGCCTGACCCGTCATATAAGATTCCATCAATAAGTGCAGGGGTGTGATTCTCTCAACTACGACGGACGGACGGACGAATGAGTGATTGTCCAAGCGGAGAGTTTAAGTAGTCCGGTCAGAGTGAACAAAACACATTTTAGCGCGTGTATTCAATTTGGCAGCATGGTTCTCGAACGTATAAGGCTGCCTAATTGAGAATGCGTGCGCTAAAATGTGTTTTGTTCGCTCGGACGGGACTGCTTAAGAGGATTGTGAAGCTAAAAATCTCCATACAAAAATAAATGTTTAAAAAAACAAAAACCCGCCTTCAAAAATGCAAAAAATAACTTAGTTTTTTTAAACATTTATTTTATTTTATACTTTTTAGTGATCCTATTTATGCTGTTACGTAGCTCCACTTCTAAATATTAATGAGAAACTATAGAACATTTCAAGCTCGCCGCAGACAACGCCGCGGGAATGTCATAGTCATATTTAAACCTAAATGTGCTTCGTCATAGTCGCTCAACTACCTTTATCGAAATATCTTATCGCCACCCTTGAAATAGGTACCGTTAAGGAGTTCCGGTGGCCATCTGAGGTCTTCATCATCAGTTCCACTTCACCATATACTACTACAAAAGCAAATGCATGAGTTACAGTGAAAAATACCAAAATCGCTATAGGTGTGCCTATAATATTTGAGGAGCTCTCTTGATTTCTCCATGATCCCATCATCAGATCCTAACGTGGTCACAATGGGACCAACTAGAAAGTATACCCATTCGAACAACGAAAAATTTTTCAAATCGGTCCAGTGGTCTTCGAGTAATCGGGGAACATACATTAAAAACAAAAATATCCCGACGAATTGAGAACCTCCTCCTTTTTTTGAAGTCGGTTAAAAATGCGAAAACGTTTCTCTCCCCTTAAACCTCGTCCGATTTTTACGATTTTTGGATATGTTGTAGATATCATGAAAAACTATGTCTGTACGTTTTCCTTTCCAAGAATTATTTCCTAGAACGAAACAACTTTAAAAAATAAAAAACAGAACGAGTTAGTACTAGAAAACTGAGAAAGCACGCGATTGGTCAGCGAAATGAGTCACAAATACGCATCGGATAGGTTTACATGGCGGCCAAAGTTCAGTCAACATCTGTCTCTCGTACGGTGCGGACGCGTTATACTTTCTTTCGATTTGGCGATTTTTAACGTTTACCTGGCTTGCATACTGGATTGTTATTTTCTGCATAGTCTGTGACTCGGCTTGTTAATTGGACTGTTTTCTACTTAATCTTAAGTTAGTAGAAGTAAAACAATTACTCCAAGAAGCCATCTCCAAAATAAATGCTGAATCATGGAAGAAGTGCATTAAACACGTTGTAGAAGTGGTGGAGAAGGAAATGAATTCTGTGGAAAACAAAGCAAATAATAACCAATTTATAATCCATTTAGAAAATGAATCGAGTGAATCAGACAATGATTAATAAATTGTACATTACGAATATACATTGTTTTATTTATATAACTATCCAGCTACCTCTTTTCAAACTTTCCTTATCAATAAATGTTGTTAAAAGAAAAAAGGTCATAAAGATAATAATTTCTCGCTTTATTTGGGAAATGACCGCATTAACAAAAATATTACTTACATAAATATTCCGAACGAACGGCATGTAAGCCTGCCCAAGATTAGAGGTGGACCTTCCTTTGTCCCTTTCATTTGCATGCAAAAGTGCAACAGAGAGAACGCTATATTAACTCGTTATCTTGGACGCAGTATAGGTCTTTATAATAACTACAACATATTCAAAAATCGTGAAAATCAGACTTGATTTAGGGGGTAAGAAACGTTTTCGCCCCGAGCTAGTCTTGTATGGATTTTTTTTTGATAGCCACCCGGTTTTAGCTGCGCTTCACAATCCTATTAAACTCGCTGCTGCGATTCGCTCGTTCGTCCGACCGACCGCCGTTTTTTGAGAGAATAACACCTCAGCTCGAATGAAGCGATAGGTACCTGTCAAGTGATGTAGTCGTAACAAGCTGTCCTCGTGGCATTTGATCATTTGGAAGAGGTCGTGGCTGTTGTCCGCGTAGTTGGCGTTCGCGAAGTTCTGCACTGGTTTGGTCTCGTACATGTTTGGACTGGTTTCTAACGACGGAAAAAACTGATTTAGATATGACCATACATATAATATAAAATGCTTTTAAATGGAAATACCTAGTGAGATCACTTCGAGAAGGACACCGGCCATGTGGGAACTCGCACATTAAAGGTTTATTTTCCTTACCTCCGTACAATATTAAGATCAAGCAAAAAACGTCAAAAAAACACGTTTCTTGTAAGGGGATTTATTTTAGTTTTTTAATTATGCTATGACATGACAGACGGACGGACGGACGGTGAAGACAGTATGTAACAAAGTACTCTGTGCCTTAGTAATAGGGTTCGTTCTGTAATAAGACAGAATGTGATTCTTGAGTTGCTGGTGTTTGTGGGCGATGGTGATTACTTTCAATCTGCGCCTCCATTCTAGGCAGTAAAATCCAAATCATATTTTTGACCTGTTAACGTATTGTCAACGTTTTGAAAGCATTTATTTCCTTGACAGTAAAGGCGGCCGAGTTAAAAACAATTCCATAACAGGTCAAATACGATATCGTTTTTACCGCCTAGAATACCGGCCCAGGTAACCCGCATGCTCTTTTGCCTGCCTCTCATAAATACCTAAGGGGTGGCTCATTTAGATCGGGCAGTATGGGAAGGTCTGAATCTATAAGACATACGAAGATCTGTTCTTAGGAACCATGCCATCGATTTTAGTAACAAGGAAAACTGCATTCATCATTTTAAAAAAACCTGTACTCAGCTCGGGAATCGAACCCCGACCGAATTTCCATTTAAGTGGATATCTATTGTGTAGGTCTTAAGCAGTAAATGTTACTATGAAAATTAATAAAATGCATTGTTTTCATATCCTTTAATTTATTTTAGCAGGTGTTTGAAATGACTACCATTTTTTTTTTTCAACACAACATTCAACTCATTTAGGTGCGTAAAATTGTCTCTAT
Organism: Acleris literana; assembly: GCA_946894065.1. Lineage (NCBI taxonomy): Eukaryota > Metazoa > Arthropoda > Insecta > Lepidoptera > Tortricidae > Acleris > Acleris literana. The sequence continues at coordinate 27,205,789 of OX335668.1, read as the reverse complement.
GGTTGTTGTCTTATTAATTTACCAATCTTATTAGCAGTGATCGGAATAAGTAGGTAGAGTATATTTACCTAAAGTTCGCAAAAGGACATTATAGTAGAGTGGGTGAAATATGAATTTATTTTTATTGAATTCCAGATTTCTGGTATTTTTCTGGTACCTACTAGTAAATGTAGTAGGAAGGAAGTTCCCCTTTGTGACTTTGTTCTACGGAGTTTAGGTAAATATACTCCACCTATTACATAATTAGATATAAGGAATGAGTTACAGGCCCCTTTTATCACAAAGTAATAGAAAATATCCCATTCCGTGAGTAAATATTACGTATATTTAGCTTTAAAAATACCGGAAATCCAGAATTCAATAAAAATAAATTAATATTTGACTCGGCTGTAACCACTCTATATTATGTCCTTTTGCGAGCTTTAGGTAAATATACTCGACCTATTCCGATCACTGCATATTAGACATCATGTTTCATAATGACATTTGCTGCTTAAGACCTACTCTATCGATACCTAAATAAAATAAAAATAGTGTTAGTTTTATTTTTCAAAACTTCCAGGTTCGATTCCCGCGCTGAGTAGGTACAAGGTTTTTTAAATGATGAATGCAGTTTTTCTTGTTACTGAAATCGATGACATGGTTCCTAAGAACAGATCTTCGTGTGTCTTATAGTTTCAGACTTTTCCATACTGCCCGATCTAAATGAGCCACCCTGTAGGTATTTATGAGAGGCAGACAAAAGAGCATGCGGGTTACCTGGGCCGGTATTCTAGGCGGTAATCTTCCATCCTGTATATATGTATATTTGTAAGCAGTTATATAGGAAAAAAGGCCAGCGTCCCTAATTATGTGGCCATCACCGTATATGTTTATACATATACAGGGTTATTTGTAAAATACTAATAACCTCTCAGGGTTAAATCATTAACATCATAAACAACAACTTTTGTTCGAAGACTTTTTACAAAACGTACTTAATAGATTTCCCAAAAATCATCTTTTAAGTTTTTGTTGTACTATCTGACACTTTTTAGATCTGTAATTTGTAGTACCTAAGTAATAATTTTTAAATGGGTACTTTGTGCTCGCTTCATTCATTCATTCATTCCACGTCCACAATTCTTGTTATTGATAATTGTAACTTGTTTCCATTACCCACTTGTTAAACAAAATCATTGCTTACATTTTAGTACTTTGTCGCTTTAACTCCTCTGACAAATTTGTGTGGCAGTTCAAACGAGACATTAAAGCGCCTAGGTACTAGAATGTAAACGTTATGACTTCGACCGTACACTGAATCCACAGTCCCTTCATACTTTAACCAGGCTTAGGACTGGCTTAATTCAAAATAAACTACACTGTTTTTCACCTAAGATGAGTCCTGTGACAGTTCATAAACACGTATTACACATGTTTCTGTAACTTTACATAAAAAAACACACTCGTGTACACCTAGCGACGCGGTTCAGGAACTTAAATAATTAATCGCCTATTTTTAAGTAGCTAGTATGTGAGCATAGTAAGTGATTGAAATTACGAAATACCGCTGTCACAGGACTCATCTTAGATGAAAAAGAGTGTAAGAACCATACTACATCATTGGTGCTCGCTGCTGGATTGGTGTCAAAGAACTCCAGTATGTTCTCCTGTTCACGTACTGTGCGCCGCGGTGGACGACCACGATCGTTGGAATTGCCCGTGATCTCGTAATCGCTGTGTGGTGGCTAACATTTTCCTATGGCTCGGTGTAGGTACGTACTTACATCCGGCAGGCATCCGATATGTTGTCATCTGTCATCACACAGCAAGCATTCGCACCATTTCCATGTACTCAACATTCGAATACTCACCATCCATCGTGAACTCACTACCCGCATTATCGGAAATCGAGACATACGGTGCGCGCCGGCGCCGGCAATTCAAAGCGAACGACTGCGCAGATAATTAGGTCAAGGTTGTCTTGTCTCCCTACCCCTTCCCACGCCGTCACTGTGTTTCTCACTGCATTTCTTTATTTGTCTTTCGGTATTCTTTGGTTACTATTTTCTTCTTATTTCTTCCGTTAATATTTTCTTAAAATTATCAGATCCCAATTCGAGGCCCCGGCCTTTTCCAATAATTGGTTAAGAAAGCCTTCAGAAGTATCACAAAAAACTCATTTTTCTTCTAAAGCTCTTTATTTCGGGAAGTTATGATATAATTAAGGAGAAACTTTCTAACATGTCTTTCTTTCTAACCTAGTTAATTTCCCAAAAAAAAACATTTTCATATTACGTCACTGTCGTTCTCACCATGCGATATCTATCTATATATATAAAAGGTAATATCCCGATTGATTGACTCAATAGCGCCCAGCCCAAACCGCTAAAGATAATATTTGGAAATTTGAGGGGGAGCTGATTTTGTAACATAGGCATCGCTTAAGAAGGGATTTTTCGAAATTCAACCCATAAGAGTATGAAAGGGGGTTGCTAACTTTGTACGGGTTTTTTTATGGTCATATTTACTTGAAACTTGGCATAAATGTTCTTCAATGAAAATAATGAGATACGTATTTGAGTGATCACTAAAATTCAACCCATAAACGGGTCAAAAGGGGTTTGCAGCTTTGAATAGGAAAAAATATTTTGATGATCAAATTTACTTGAAACTTGGTGGAAATGTTCTTTAATGCAAATAATGAGACACCTAAATTCAACATCTAGGGTGATGAAAGGGGGTTGCAACGTTTCAATAGGAAAAATATTTTTACTGTAAGTATTACTTGAAACTTGGTAGAAATGCTCTTGAATACAAATAATGAGACACGTTTTCCAGCGATTAACTAAAACTGAACCCATAGGGGGATGAAAAGAGGTTGCAAAGTTTGTATAGGTTTTTTAAATAAACAAACTTGGTAAATTTCATCAATGCAAATAATGAGACAAGTATTTCAGCGATTACTAAAATTCAACCCCGTGGGGGATGAAAGGAGGTTCCAAAGTTTCAATAGGAAATACTATTTTTGTGGTTTTATTTTCTCGTAAGAAATGCTCTTCGGTGCAAATAAAATTACTATCGGCGATTCAGGAAAAACTACCTCTGAGGTAGTAAAATGGTAGAAAATTTTAAAATACGTGATTTTTAGAGCGGAGATCTTTTACGTAAAGCTCACATTTATTTGAAAAATAATTCCTAGAAAAATATATTTATTTCCCCCCTTTTTAGAAACTACTGAAGAAAAAGACTAGAAAAATTAAATAATTGTTCTAACATTTATAGTGTTTTAGAAAAAAGATGTCTGTCATAACCCAAACCAACCCGACATAAACCCAAAAGTACATAAACGACTTACGGCTTAGCGGTGGATTATGTTCAGTATCATACTTAGTCAGGTTTTTAGATAAAAGATGAAGACAGCAAGAAGCGCAGTAGCCGTAAAAGCATTTGCACGTGGTGTGAAATCGATCCGGCAACAAGGCGGCATACAGGCGCGCCGGTCGTGCGCGCGCGCACATGTGCCGCCGCGGGTCCGCGCCCGCGCTGGGTGTGGTGTGCGTGCGCCTAGCCACTGGCCCGCGGCTATTAGCGTGCTCGTATTTATTGTTAATTGTAAATGTAAAAAATGAGGGGATGCCAAACTTTTACCTAGCATGCGCTGCTATTAGGGTACCTGACTACCTGTGTTGCCTTTTGATTAATAGAATGAAAAAACCACATCGACAGCGACTGCTGAATGAAGTACAGATTACGATATAAATAATATTTGCCTTAGTTTTATTGACAAGTAAAACGAATGAGATAGTATAAAAAGTAGCAGAGCTTGAATCAATGATTCAATAATAAATCCAAAACTCAGAGAAAGAAACACATTCATAAAGAGCACGAACCCAATAGGAGAGAAATGTGCTAAAAGTACAAAATATTACTTATATTATAGATTTCAAGCATGCTGCATCTTTGGTGCTCCAGGCGCCGAGTCGACCGTCGGCTCACTCTTGGTTTGGTTTAAGTACCAGGGTCAACCTACTCGCCGATGGAGCACTCCTTTATTAGTGATAGTTTGTAAGAGCTACACACCCCTAACATAACAATGGCTTTGGCTAAAGCAAAATACCTAGGAACGTAAAACGTTTTAAAAGTTTAGATACGATTTAAATTGAGTTAATTGGATTTCTTGTTTGGTTTTTTATTATTAAGTAAGTTTGGTACCTACTTATGTTGTTTTTCTTTAGGGCTTGCACAATAATCTTACCAAAGGGTCTAGCAGGCTAAGCTACGAAGAGTTGCCCGCACGAGGGATTTGGTTATACTTTTAGGTGTAGGAGTGTCAGGATCTAAAAACACTGGCCTGTATGTATGTATCAGCCTTCGATCTTCATTTGTTTCAGATATATTCACGAAAATTTTAAAAAATCAAGTTTATTTGTAATCTGCTATTTTAGCCAAACCAAGCAAGGATAAAGCCATTTAATCATAAAACAAATAAAATCAGCTTTGAGGAGAATATAATGGGGTTAATAATACATATTTTTACAGACATTCATATCTGGACTGTAAACTTTGATGAAAAAAAACTTGTTCTTTTTGCTTCATTTTTGTGCCACTTCCCGCGAAGACGCACCTACAAACAAAATACGTGAAAAGCCACAATTGTCAACTTCGTATACATATGTATGTAAAAATATTTTCAAATATATCTTGGTGTGTCACGTAAAAAAAACATTCTCGAAAGTATTTTTACGATATCTGATCATATCAATACAGTATGAAGTAGTGGCAGGAGAGTAGAGTGCGGCATATAATCCACAGTTCTTTTAAAAACACTTTCAGGTTTCAAATATTATTTTTTTGATTAGGTGAATATTTTCGGAAATAGTCGCTCCGAAAGATGCATAAATTGTGTCCCCCCCTTAATCTTTTAAACCGTATGCCCAAAAAATACGAAAAAAATCACAAAGGTGACTCATAATAAATATTTTCAACATGATCAACTATATGCAGGGCGTCCCACGGCCATGCCACATGGAAGGAAAGTACCTTGAATATTGTAGATGGAACATTTTACTGAAAGAAGACATTATTTGAATTTAAAAAACCATTTAAATTGCATTCATAGATATTTAAATAATTACATGGTTGAACCGGGAATCGAACCCGTTACACGAGAAAAATAATTACCCTGTAGTTTTATCACACCGATCGAAAGGCTTCATAAGGATTATTTTTTGCAAAATAACATAGTGTCAGAAATAAAAGGAAAACCATGAATTTTAACATTTGATGTGAAATTTTGTTCAGGAAAATGAAAAGCTGACATTACCGTAAGGGCATGCAACTGACATTATCATAAGTACCTATTACTAATAAATGTACCCACTCGAGAAGTACGCATCATTTTCCTATTATAATTTAAGTGCATGATAAAATGATAAAGAGATACGTAATTAGTAGGTACCTGGTTGTATGCAACAAATCGAGCCGTCTCCTGAGCCGAAAGACGTGTAAATTATTTTAGCTACGGACTCGTGATCCCACTGCTTTTGTCCCACTGGTATTTGTCCATCGCAATGCGGCTGGCTGATTATAAAGAAATAATTCAAAAATGTGTTCCATTTTCAAACTTTTATTCTTTTGTTTCTGTGATTTTCATTGTTGTATTAGACGTATTATTCTAAATCAAACACACAACAAGATCAAAAAATGGACAGGGAGCGAAATAATCAACAGAGTGTGACTTTGTATTCAACAGGAAGGGACTCATTTTGAGCATTTGATAAATTGATTAATTTTGTATTCAAAATGTTAAAATTCATGGTCTTCCTTTTATTTCTGACACTATGTCATTTAGCAAAAAATTATCCTTATGATGAAGCCTTTCGATCGGTGTGATAAAGCTACAGGGTAATTATTTTTCTCGTGTAACGGGTTCGATTCCCGGTTCAACCATGTAATTATTTAAATATCTATGAATGCCGTTTAAATTGCTTTTTAAATTCAAATAATGTCTTCTTTCAGTAAAATGTTCCAACTACAATATTCAAGGTACTTTCCCTCCATGTGGCATAGCCGTGGGACGCCCTGTATACCGTTTTCGAGATATTCCCGGAAAACAGCGCTTTTCAACAAAAGGACGTAAGTGGCATGAAAATACGCTCTGTTGCTGGCGCACTTTTCCACATCTTATTTTTTGAAATATATGTTTGTTTGTAGTAACGGCTTTGGTACCCTAGACTGAGCAGGGTCCGACATGCTCTTGCCGGTTTTTAATTTAAAGATATTTGACTACTTACTACCTATTGACGATGCCGCCGCTCTATTGAGCAACCTGAAATTACTGAGTCTTATTCTTGTCAGGATCGTAGCAGGTGGAAATAAGTGATCTCTGGCTACCCCTCTGGGAGGCGGGCGTGATTTAATGTATGTATGTATTCTTATTATGCTTAACATTAAACAAAACATAACAATATGGCTACAGGGGAGGGGTACGCGGTGGTTTTTTGGGGGGTTGGCTACTTTTATCGTCCAACTTGACGTTCGCATGTTTGGTAACATGAGTGTCCAGTGACCTCGGCGTCTGAAGGTGCGGGGTACTCTGCGTCTAATCCGGTAGCTCTGATGTTTTGCAGACTTGTTTATGATGTTGGCCCAATGATGAATCCAAGTTTGTGACCTCGAGCGCCGAACGCAACTTTGTCGAAAATCGAAAAAAACCGCGAAAATTTCGGACTTTTTTCAGATATTGTCGATTATAAGGACTAGTTTTTGATAGTACCTTCTGAGGATGTTTTTAAAGAAGACTAAGTTTGCTACAATATGCCACTAGAATTGTCTCTGTACACCCAATAGTTTCCGTATAAAGCTTTTCAAAATTCATAACTTTTTCGAACTTCGCAATTTTTTTGAACAGCTTTGTCGAGCTGCGGTACCAACTATTCGCCAGGGCTGGGACGAAAACCTACTTCAATCTGGTCAGGTTACCTCCTGCACGAGACTCTACTCGGTGCAACTTGGTCCTTGCAATCACTAATACACATTACACACCTCATTAATCTTTTTCTATTCAACTGCTCATGTAGGTACAATCTGCTTACAGTACAGGCGTGGTTGGAAGTCACACTGATCCTCCCCTCCCGGGGGTGGATGTCCACGCCACAAGGCCTCAATCCCAAAATGATGGCCAGAGACGCAGCCCCACAACACCTCCTGCGGATGATTTCTTGCAGCTGAAGGGTTGTGGGAACACGTGCAGCTACAGGAATTTCAGGAACAGGAAAAAGGTTTCAAATGCTCATCAATCTGCTGGCACTGTTTAGTAAATAACTGTTACTTAAAAAAAGATAAAAGATATTTATTCAGTAAGTAGCTAGGCCACACGGGAACGTTTACACGTCAACAATCTACCAGCGCTTCCCAAGAGGAGACCACTGCAGAGAAGAAACGCCGCACTAAAAACTCACTTTACATATTAATTGTATTTACCTAATGATTGAACAAAATGATCTTCTGTTTGAGTTTCTTGCGGCGTTTCTTCTCCGCCATGATGGTCTTTTCCGAAGCGCTGCTAGTAGATTCACTACATATTACGGATTACCCAAGTGTAAAGGAGCCCTCATGAGGCCAATATACTAAATAAGTAAATATTTAAAATTTTGAGTTTTCAAAATAAGTTTATAATAAATCGTTGCGCGAGTCCGACTCGCACTTGACCATTTTATTATTATCATCGTCATATTTTTATTGAAACAGGTGGAGGCAGCTTTGGTAGGTACACTCTCCTCGACAGCCTTTGTAGAGAAGAAAGAAGACTGCATCTAATACCGACATATGGGTATTGTCCACATTTTACAGCACAACAGGGGTGTTATTCTCTTAACTCCGCCGTTCGGTTTGTCCAGCGAGGCAGCCGGCGAGTTTAAGTACTTAGTCCTGTCAGAGTCAGAGAGTTTAGCGCGTCCATTCTCAATTAGGCAGCAGGGCTTCTGTCGATACCTAAAGGACAGTAGCAAGTACAGGGCAAAGGACAGTGAAGTGAAAAAATTGAATTTGGAACCACTGGCAAGGCAACTTGACTCGCTATTGTCCGACCGGTTTACACTACTATACTGTCTACTGTCACTGTCCACTGTCCACTGTCCGCTGTCCGCTGTCCGCTGTCCACTGTCCACTGTCCACTGTCCACTGTCCACTGTCCACTGTCCACTGTCCACTGTCCACTGTCCACTGTTACTGTCCACTGTTACTGTCCACTGGCCACTGTCCGCTGTCCACTGTCCACTGTCCACTGTCCTTAACCAATGTAAATCGGGCTTAAGATCAAACTGCTTAATTGAGCAAGCACGCGCTAAAATGTGTTTTGTACGCTCTGACGGGACTACTTCAACTCGCCGGCTGCGTCGCGTTCACTCATTCACTCGTTTGACCGACCGAACGCCGTTTTTAAGAGAATAACACCCGGTGCGCAGGCATCGACAAAAAGGTTTTTTTAGGCGTTATCAGGAGCCGGGTGGTAGGTAATTGGCTCTAGGTTGCCATCACTGTACTCGGCGATGGGTTGGTGGTTGGATGATTTTTTGTATTTACTTTCCATACTGTTGTTGTATGTGGTGTTCAATAAAGAATATTTGTATTGTGTTGTACTACTGTAGGCTCTGAGCGCATGATATTTTTTGCTAATCCTTTAGTAGGAGGGAGAGAAGGAAGATTAGATTTGAGCTTGGTACTGGAATTGAAAAACATAACCCTTTTTGGCAGTCGGTTAAAGCAGCATCTCAATCTCCTCATCTCCTGATTCTGCTATGGCTTCCGGAGTTGATGTTGGGTCGTAAAAGATGGAATGAAATCTCGTAAAGAGTTCTACTAACTTTCACCCAGTACCTCGAACGCATCCCTTTGTGTGTTCTTACAATACCTATGCGAGCTTCGTGTGTAACAAAAGGCATCTGGCAAATGTTTGAAAACCGATACCAACAGCGAATGCGTTATTCGTGTTGGAGTAACAGTTTAGAACTTCTAATTTAGTGCTTGAGAACCACCAGCAGGTGAATAAAACAAATAACACACTTTCGCGCAGATATTATGTATGTTAGGTAAGTATGAATTCGCACAAATGCCCTACGCCAGTTTCATAACGTACTTATCATATTCACAATTAATTTATTATTGACACATATTGATTAAAGGTTTGCTATTTGCCAGAAATATCATTTGAGCCAGGGTCGTTCCGTCGCAACACATTCACATTCTTATTGTAAACCAAGCCATAAAAGTCTTATCTAACAAAGCAGGCGTCCATTCTGGAAACAGTACCTTTAGTAAAAACTAGAGCCCACAACGAGTAGATATCAAGAGAAATTATATTTCCTTACCGACCGTGACGTCAATTCTTAAATTCATTCATTTTCCGTTATTTACAATAAAATTTAAAGAATGTCACCGGCCTCTCGCAGGGCAGTCGCAACCTTTGCGAAAGGGAAACCAAATCAAGCGCAACGTATTTACGTGTTCACTGAACCGTAAATAAACTGTAGATAATCTATCACTACATTTTAGTGTTAGGGTTCCCCATGCGCATGTAGACTTTATACAAGTTTATCGTAATTCTTACTGAAGGTAAATTAAAAAGTCGAAAACATTAAAAAACTCACCTTTATTATGGTCCATTTTAGAAAAGTGAACACAAACTTAAATTAAAATTGAACTTAGCTAAAGTTAATCTCAACTGTCACTTAAACTTTGTATCAAACTAAAGTCGACGCGCAAATAAATGTTATTAATCCACTAGTTTATCGAATTACTTTATATAATTAAATTATTCTAACTTTCTCACTAATGTGTGAACTAATTGAGTCGTTGCAGTGATCTGGCTCCTGACTTACGCCGAAGCTCTTAACACACATGCGAAAGAAAAAATACCTCACAAGATTCGACAGGAACACTCCCACTGAAATACTAAACTATATACTAAATCAACATTATTACAGTCAAGCCAAAGTTCAAAACGCAATGCGAGTAAAGTTTTTCGCTTGTACCGGCAAACGCAACCTTACGGACTTCTTAGTTTAAATTTATTTTAAAACACCCGCTTTCTGTTTCTTAATTGAAGGCGTGGCCAATCGTAGGCCCGCCTGGTGTTTTTTTTTTCAAATAATTTTTGAGTGGGAAACGATTTGGGACAATAATTGACGCGTCAACGTCTATTATTTATGGCGGCTGAATAGTTAATTTAAATTAAGTTGTTATGTGATTGGTTCTGAGAAGTTTATGTTGTCCTAGCGCGGATGTGGAAATTGGTTTTTACGACAGTCAAAATTAGAACAGAGTCAATAAAGCGTGTAAACCAAGGTACTGGATCCTAAGATGATTTTATTTTTGACAGTAGGTATGTCATGATGCCCTGTTTATAAAATATTATGTTGACGAATATTATGAAATTTGAAAAGGCATGTTGTTATAATTTAGAAATGGGGCTGTTGTAATATTTTAGAAATGGCAAGTCGTTGGATTAAAAAAAAGGTTATTCAATTTTATATAATATCTGTCTATATTCTTAGCCATTTGTAGGTACAAACGCTGAATTGGTCTAGTTGTACAAACCAACTACATAATACTTAAATATTAATTATGTTAAAAGTGCCAACTGTTGTGTTAGATTAGGTGTCGAATAACAACCGCAAATATAACACAGCGTACATTGCCAAACTATATTGAATTAGTAATTGGTTTATTGGCAAGATAATATATGTCGGCTTACAGTGACGATGATTATACAAGAATCCGCCTCGGCGTCACACTCCTGGGGCACGTTTTATAAAGGTACATGTTACAATTTTACAGGTCTAAGCTGGCAACACAGCTCAAATGGCTGGGCGTCATTGGTCGTGGTTGTGTCAAATGGAGAGTTGAGGCCGTTCATCGTGGCAATGGCAATCCTTGTAAGAGGTCTTTGTCCAGCAGTGAACACGTTGCGGCTTACGTGACGATGACGATGGTTCAAATGAAAAATGAACCTGTAAAATTTACATGCCATCTTTTTTTCTGACATGTATAATTTTTTGAGTAGGTATGTGGCCTGTTTTACAGAAGATAATTTAATTTGTCATAAAACCTGTGCCGTTGCACACTTTGAATATTTATTATAAATGATATAGCCACGACGAGCCGCGCGCGCCGACGCACGCACCCTCGCGCCAGGAATAGCGTCGCCCGTCGCTACGAATTAGCGAGAAAACGTGAAAAACGCGCCCAGACTTCACCCACCAAAGAGAAAAGACATTTCGACTTTCTGTGGACATAAGTTGCAGATGTGTGCTTTTATCTCGGAATTTTGTTCAATATGCCATTAAAGACATGGAAGACTTTAGAGCCATACGTTTCCAAAAAAAATGCTGTGTGTTGAATAATAACGTCATTAAAAAGTATAGGTACCCAGACGACGGTAGTACCGCAATAAGCCTATTTGATTTATTGGTTAGGTTTATTGGTGGTGTGAAAACCAGCATGAAAACTATACAACATTTTATCAGAAACTATCGTTTAAGCACAATAGAAAGCTTCAAAAGCACTAAATTGTCGATGGCGCGGAGAAAAATGCGGTGATGGTGGTTGGATGTATATTCTAATTGAATGTTCAGTGAAAGAGGTTTCAATAAAACCGCCAGGGTTACAAGAAAAGCCCTTTACGCAATACGGCCACTGCGACGAAGTTCGATGAATAATCAAAAATTAAAGATAATCAAAATAAATCAATTGCCCACTGCTCCGCGCCGCAGCCCGCGTAGCCACAGCGCGCCCGGCGGGCCGCGCGAGGAGATCACTACCGACACTGATCAAATACAATTATGATAGATTACTTATCCCACTAATATTATTAATGCGAAAGTTTGTGTATGTGTTCGTTTGTTACTCCAACGCTGCAACGGCTCGACAGATTTGGATGAAATTTGAAATGGAGATCTATATGTAGACAGACACAAAGGTTACTTTAAATGTTTCCGAAGGAATAACGATGATCGAAATCTACGCGGAATCGCAGGTGAAGCTAATAGATAAATACACTTTCGTAATAATCGCTTATTGCCTGAAACTTCGCGCGAATCAAGTGTTCTGGTGTAAATGTAAGTGTTCTGGTGGTGGTGTCTCACTGTAACTTAGAAAACACGAAATGACGTGTCTACATATTTGAGGCAATTGATATTACAAGCGTAGATTGTGGAGATTTAGAATGTACTTCTGAAAAAACTTCTTAGTACCGGCGTTGGCTACCTTCAACTGATGAGGCTGGATCAGTTCAGATTACTAGAAAGCAGTTTTGGAATTCTATATGCAATCATTATTTACACAATATCCAAGAATAGTTAGATAGGTACTCGATTTTGCAATAGCTATTTATATATAGTCAGCTCTTAGATGAGTTTATGTTTTAATTAACTCCTTTTATTGCTATTCCCTTATGTAAATCCAAAATAGTAAGTATTATGGAGTTGACAAGTTAAGTAGGTAATAAACGATATAAAAAAGCCTTTCTATAAACAAAACTTTCAAATAAAATCCGCATCAGTATATCCTCAAAACGACAAGAAAATCCAATATTTCTATCATTACAAGCAACAAATTAAATAACGTCTATTTGCATTACCTATTATTAAACTACACGCCGGTATTAGTACGTACTCGTTACGCGCAAGCGCAAACGAGCTGTCCCGCACACCCGACGACTGTCAAACCCAATTATGGCTGCCATCAGCTCCATGACACTTTTGCGCGCTTGCTTTTGAATTTAGAACGGCAGTCGTTTTTTAAACGTTTTTTTGGTTTTAATGTCGATGTTGTCGTGCTATGTTCAAAGGAGTTTGAGATCATTTTGATTTTTGAAGAATGTCTCTGTCTATAGCGCAAAATTAAACATTAATAGTAATTATATTGCTAATATTAAGGAGAGTAGCTCAGTGAAGGCATTTTTAAGTGCCTTTGTCACCTTATTTGCAATAAAATTAATGGCTATAAAAACACTTCCTCAAAATTAATGTGCTATAATTAATCATTTATTACCTACTATAAATGCGAATTCTACTCGAGTAAATTTATATAATCTTCACTTACCATATGTTATAAATGCTCTAAACTCTTTTCAATACTTTCAAATTCTGTAACATATATATATAGGTATTTACTTAAATAAGCCAAAATGACATAAGATTTAATATAGTTATAGCCTTCTCAATGTCTTGAATCTTTACTACCTCCAAGGAAGGAGGACAGCGCACTACAAGGGGGGCTCTGGGGCACACAGCCCCCGACATAAAAAACGAAAACCATCAACATCAAACATTGGTAGATTTGTTACTTTATTTAAAACTTTAGCGTAGATAATAACAGCTCCGTTGATTTCTTTACAATACGTAAATAAAAAAAATACCATATCAACATAATTTATAAGATGGTTTAAAATATTAGACATGTGAATTTTTTGTTAAAATCAGCAGCAGCAGTTGTGCGATTTTTTAGTTAAAATCAGTTTAGAGGAAACGAGCTAAAGGGTACTCAAAAAAACAGTTTAATCTACGAGTAGTACAATCGTAATGGACAAACTTGACCCCAAGAACAGTTCTCTATGACACAAAGTTACAATAAAACAGTGAGGACTGAGAATGGACAACACGACCAGCTTTTAACTATAATCAGTCAACGTCTTGCACTTAAGTAATATTAGGTACAGAATACACATTTGTGATTAAAACCAATGTGAGATGTACCTACTACATACCAAGTAGAGAAAATGCATAACCTAAAAGTACTTACATAATAACAAACATTACGATTTACATTCGGAAGAATCAGTCGGTACGCGACAACATGTTTGTATTGGCTAAATATCAGGAACTAAGTTTTTGTCACCGTCGCCGTGTGGTCCCGTAGTGTTGTAGGATGCAGATTTAATAATGCGTGAACACGAGCATTCGCCATCACATCCGACCATAGGGCGACCAACTTAACCGAAATTGTAAGAACGCATTTAAATAAATAACGGATGGATAACATGCTTGCTCTTCCGTATCTACTGGTTTCTAGAGTTGTATAAAACTCGGTAAAACCATATTGTCTTTGAAGTGTTATGGTATTGTTTTAAAAACGGCCGCCATTACAATCAAGTAAATAAGAGCTATAATAACGTTGATAATATGACTACAGGACAAAGAGTTGTTTAGAAATGAAACGAATAGAAACGTTAGTTAGCGCAACGCATCTTGGCAGGGCCCTCTGATCAGAAGCTTTGTGTTGTGATTTAAGTAACCGAATATTACGAATATAAACATCAATAATATGCCATGTATGTTGTAATTATTTATCTACATTATTTAACACTTAAAATAATTACATATTGGAAAGAACTACTACAGCGGTTCGGTTATTACATATTTTTACCTAGGATGACCACACTTTTGCCACTAATCCAAGTTTAAATGCAACGCATGGCGCCAATTACCTCCACTCACCCCGGCCGTCCATCACGCATGCGCCGCGCGATTAATTGCCACAGATATAGAATGAAGAATACCATAATTAAACGTTACGCGAAAATGATGGATAGCTTTGTGGAGTTGTTACTTAAAGTGGGTTTTAAATGGTTTATTTAGAAGCTTGTGAACGCGACTCCATCCGCGTAGAGATCCTTTATCATTATTCCATCGGGAATTGCCTGTGTTTTCAAAAAAGGATAGAAACCCTATGTCCGTCTCCGGGCTATGCGTTGAACCGACGGAACAAACAAACACACTATGGCCTTTATTTGTAATTTCTTAATTTAAAATAACGCCGACAAACTGCTTCCGCTTCCGCTGCCGCTTCTAAGCGAAAAAGTGTTCCAGGCGCACACAAAAATAGGCCAGCAAGTGGCGTGTCCGAAAATCGGTAGGGTCAAATAGGGGACAGTGTAACAAAAAAGTTATTTTTACTTAAAAAAACTGTTTATTATATCCTCTTCTTATTATTTACTATAAATCAACAGTCTCATCTACATATTAGACTTGTAATAATATCAAAATTTTGGATTTGTGATTCACAAATTTGCTATAGTGTGCCCAAGGGGTGGGGTACAGTAAACAGCATAAATAAGTGATCTTATAGTTTCGCCATGTCCGTCCATCCGTCCGTCCGTCCGTCCGTCAGAGACTCTTAGTACCTACTAGAAAGCTGTAATGTGGCATAAATATACGTATTAGTCACGCCAACAAAGCGGAAAAAAATATCTTTTTTTTTTATATTGTACCATCCCTACACGTAACGTGGGGATGTATTTTTTTTCTCGTCTACCCCATAGTGTGGGATGTTGTTGGATAGGTCTTTCAAAAATATTGTGGGTTTGCGTAATAAATTTTTCGATTTTAAGAGGAGTGTGAAGCGCCGCTAAAATCGCGTGACTGTCAAAAAAATCCATACAAAACGTTTCTCACCCCCTAAATCAAGTCCGATTTTCACGATTTTTGAATATGTTGTAGTTATTATAAAGACCTAGGTCTGTACGTTTCTGTTTTTTATTTTTTAAATTTGTTTCATTCTAAGAAATATGTTCTTGGAAAAGAAATCGTACAGACATAGTTTTTCATGATATATATCCAAAAATCGTAAAAATCGGACGAGGTTTAAGGGGAGAGAAACGATTTCGCATTTTGTATGGAGATTTTTAGCTTCACAATCCTCTTAAGGGATCCGTTTGTGAAATGTTAAGCTTTAAAGCGCTATTTTTTGTTAGGGTCATGTCGCGCCTATTAAGTAGACTTGATAGGATCCTGAGATACAGGCGACTTACTAAAATCATCTAAGACAGCACCAAATAACTTGAAATAGAGAATTAGTTCATGCTTGTTGTTTTTTGAGATGGTGTTTGTGTAGTAACTTCGGCTTCGGCTTCGAAACCCTACACTGAGCATGGTCAGACTTGCTCTTGCAAGGTTTTTTTCCATTTCCATTGCCCTGCGAGGTCACCTGATTTCTCACCATAAGGTTATTTTTTCAGATGGGAATACTTAAAATCTAATGTTTATAAAAGTCAGCCTACAAAGTGTTCGAGGAAAGCCGGTTTTTCGGATTTTCTTTCGAACCGAATCCGGAATCCGGATTAAATCCGGATTTTTAAAATGAACGTTTAGTATTATTTTGACGAAAAAAAAAACAAAAGATTATTTAATGTTTAACTGAATAAATAAAAAATAGCTTAAGTAACATAAAACGTTTCCTCTTTACGTTACTTAATTGACATCAAAAAAAAATGAGGAGTCTACTGAGGCGATGTTGTACAGTAGCAAGTTAGCGACTCGTAGGACCGTATTAATAAACTCATCTTAGTTGAGATGTCAGTCACAAGACTTGTCAAAAATGACAGCTTTTTATGGGGTTACGTTTACTTTGACGTCTCTCGAGATGGGCATCTCAGTCAAGACGAGTTTATTAATACGGCCATTAGGGCCTATGTTTAAGTCCTCCGAGAATGTGTCAGAGCCAGACCCTAACCTTGTTTAGGATCTATCTGTGAAGATTCTCACTTCCCCAGGGTTCAGCCTTCCCAGGGGTCTTCGTTGAGTTGTATTTTGTACTTCTTGTCAAAGACAAATGTCTTCGGCACTCTGTCGGTCACCGCTTCTGTTAGTCCCTCATGCACCATGATTAATGTAGCTCCGGTCAAAGAATCCTTGGAAGTAATGTAGTGGTGCGCGCCAGCAACCTCCCCCGCTTCGCTCCCGCAACTCCCAGGTTCGTCGGCGCAGCAGCGGGCGCGTTTTTACTCCTTTTAAATGCGTTTAATTTGATGACAAACAATTTAAAAATAAAATAACGCTTGTAGGGCATGGTAACAAAAAAAGACCGTTAATCCGGATTGCTGCTGAAAAATCCGGATTAACGGTCCTTTCTATTTTGGTACACATACCTACCTATGCACACATCAAACAAATGCAACTCAAAGTAACTGTATCGCAAATTACTTATACTCTAAAAACTTGTTCCGTTTTTACATCGGCCTGTTTTATTCGGGGTGGCGCCTCTTCCTTGAGCAATCCGGATGTGTCCCGCAATTCGCAAGTCGCGACACAACTTACACAACCATTAATAACGATGTCAGCGCGCCGGCTCCGGCGCGATGAGCCGGAGCGCTCCGTGACAAATATTTAAATAAAGAATGTAACCTTAAGTAAATCATCCCTGCGGTTTAAAGTTTTAAAATTCGAATATGCGCTTGGGAGTTCAGTGTGGTACTTGGTCGTTTATATACTCAGTAGGACAATGGGGCCTATTGCATAATTGCACTCATAATATTTGAAAATAATATTTTATTAGAAAACAATTTATGAATAGTGTTAATTTCTGTTGCATAATGTTTTCTTTTGTTTGCTGAACAATAGGTACAAGAAAATTCATGTACCTATTGTTCAGCATTGTTATTACGAACGGCGAAATGTTACCTCGGAGAGAAACTGAAAATATTCCGACAAAATTAAAACCTCTTTTATTGAAGTCGGTAAAAAAACGACTTGTGACATGATACGACTAACTGATTTTTGTAAAAATATATTGACACTTGTAACAAGTCTTCGCAAACCTTGAATCAATTAGAAAT
The DNA here is from genome assembly GCA_946894065.1 of Acleris literana. NCBI lineage: Eukaryota > Metazoa > Arthropoda > Insecta > Lepidoptera > Tortricidae > Acleris > Acleris literana. The sequence continues at coordinate 27,188,196 of OX335668.1, read as the reverse complement.
CATCATAAAAACTTAAAATAAGTACAAACAAGCCAGATAACGATAAAACATGAGTTTCCTGAGGAAGCTCTAATTTGTGGCAATAATTGAAAACACTCGACCGCTTCTTTGAACTTTTACTTTTTGTAACTTTGACACTGTTTAACGACGACGTGTTTCATCTTCGTCCATACGGTGATATGTATCTATTTTAGCAATTTTTGGGGTTAAACAGAAAAGATGTTGGTACAGAAAAAAAGTTCGAGGTCTAAATAAACCTCGCTCGCACTGGGTATATATTTTTTCACACAGTGCGGGGTGAGGTTTATTTACGTCTCAAGAAAGTTACCTCAAAGCCGCAGGCAGAGCGGGACGCGCGGGCGCGGGATTCGACCGCTTGACTTATGTAGGTAAGTGCAGCCATAGTTGTCGATACTATTATTATTTAGTTTTATGTTAATGTTTTTAATTTTTAGCCCTCTGACTTTTCTTTTACTTTTAAGTAATAAAAACAATACCGATATAGACTTTTGTTTTTCTTTCCTTAAAAATATTGATACTTATTAACAGCTTGTCGCGAGATTTACCCATTATATATAAAGAAACATATTTTCTCTACACCAATAAATCTGGAAACAAACTTTTTTATCATACTTATACCTGTATTGTATAACGTTATAAATAAATGGGTTTGATTCACATAATGCAAAGATATTTTTTTTCCTTTTAGAGCATTTAAACAATGGCTTGTTTTAAAATAAAGAAAACAATATAAATAATAATTTAGAGACAATCTTACGCTGATGGAGTTACCCGTAAACTAAGCAAAGCATGTACTATGGTGACTAGGTGACGATTAACAAACGTATGTATAGGTAAGTAAATACTAACATAGATAAACAACCATAACCCAGGAACAAATAGTCGTGATACCACACAATTAAATTCCCTTACTGGGACTCGAAACTCTAAATAATAAATCTGATCCATAGGTACTTGTGCATTAGAGTGACTAAAAGCGGTTTCTGAGATATTATTGTACCAAAGATGCTCGATGAGACGATGATTTTGTATCGATAATTTTATTTAGCCATAAGTGCCATTCCCTGCATATGTCAGATAAAATTTAGTGCGTTTTGAGGTCTAAAAGACCTTAAAAATTCTTTAGGTATTTTTTCTTTAACCAGAGGTCAGAACCAAGGGCGAAGCTTACTATTTTTAACATTTACTGACAAATGAAGACCACATAAAAAAACACCTAATCCTAATGTTGGCAAAGTTATGAATGATCTAAGTAAGTACTTAAATTTAAGGTCGATAAGGCCTCACCCGTACTCTAAAAGAGCTTAGATTTGGGCTGATTCGATCTCAACCGCACCAGTTAAAAGTTCTTCAAGATTTGTCTCGCAGTGAACGCGTATCTAAACACGTACTAGACGAGAGCATCCTCGGTGCAAAACGTCGTCACTTTGACGTCATCGGCACCAAAAGTTTGACCCATTGCATTGTGTCGCCGTTGAAATTCAAAATTCAAAATTGTTTAGGAAGGTTTCTCCATATAATAGTTAGTAATGTTCCTTATCGCGTACGAGTATGTTAGTATAGAGAATACATAATTTTACTTATCAACTTTGATGTAGGTACAAATTTGAAAATTGTAGACAACATTACATCGCGGTGAATTGGCAGTAGCCAGGCGCTGGTTTTATTTGGTAGCAGGGAAACCATAGAGTTTAGATAGGTATAAGTAACACTTTGCAAACTATACTCGTAAAGTCGACAAATTTGTTAGATAACATTAAAGGAACCCTCTTACTTAATGTTACGTCGCATCTTTACCGTTTTTCTTCGGCGCTCTCTTGGGACACTGACATGCCCTTTTTAACTGTCTGACGCTTCGTTTTAAGTTTTTTTACGCTTATCGGCTAAGTAGGGTATTAATGGGTTCTGTGACATGATTGGCATAACATAGAGGTTTTAGGCCAATTTTTTCAGTCTCCGCGCCGACGGCTTGCTTTCACGTGTGCTTGTTTTTTGGACAGCTTTTGTATATTACAACACACTTCGACTTTAAGTAGGTACTTCATTGGGTGTATCAATCTGTTTCCCAAACTCGATTATTCCGCGTAGCAATTTATTCAGTCGCGATTTTTCCCATCCGTGATTTTACCCAATCGCATTTTTCCTCATTCTTAATTTTTCTGGATTTTTTCAGTCGCAAATTTCCCCATTGTACTTAATTAGGCCGAAATAGCTAGGTAGGTTAAGTCATGTCAGTTTTGCAGTAAGGGCCAGACCACCCAGAAGTAGTAGCTCCGCACCGGCGGCTGCGCCGACTCTGTGGAAATGATATAACTATTCAGATAATACAGATTCGGAAATTATGATTTATGATAATCTTTGTCTAATCTAAAAGGGTCAATTAACTATTCTTTGTACACTATTTTTTTCAAGTTTTCAAGGCTTTTAATTATAAAGAAAAACAGATAAACAGTGAATTCTATGACCCGGTAGATATATTCATTCAACAACCATGTTGTCCCCAGTTTTGTATGAAAAAAGTGTTTGTTCCCTAAGTTAACAAGATTGTTGGCAAAAATGTTATCCTGATTTGGATAGCTCTGCTTATTCTCACTTGTACTGACAATGAATATATTGATAAAAAAATATAGTTTATATCAGGCTTTGGTTTAACAGTGTTGTATAATTAAGACATACTTAAATTGTGCAAAGAATAGTTGATTGACCTTAATACGAGTCTATACCTATAATTAAGACTGATGTAACGTAACAGACTGATTCGTATTGAGAAATTGACAAGAACTGATTAATTAGTACTTACATTATTTTGAGTTTTATTTACCTGTGTTTTTCTGGTACAATTGACCCCGTACAGGAGGGGTCAATTGTAACACAAGGACTTCATGAACAAAAACTCCATTTACACCATTCTGATGCGATCAAATGAAAATTATTTTCTAGATTCTTATAGCCAATTAGAGTGTAATGTTATATCCTAAGCGATTTTAACGTGGTAGCTTTAGATTCTGAGTTATAAGTAATTATTTCTAAAATGTTACTATTGCCCCCGGTCTACCCTACGTTTGTCAAACTTAAACCAAGTTCCTAATTGAAGTCTGGTTTTTGAAGCGGAGACCCGCGAGTCCGCTTCGGTGGAACCCGCGCGGCGCGCACCGAAGCAGTATCGGTTTCATCCGCACAACGTTACGGCTGTCATCGTGTCAGATGCGGTGGGTAGCGTCCTTATCCTTAGTGCAATCAATGTTTTTGTTACTTAAAAAAAAAAGGAGTTGTAGAATTAAGTGGATCGGTCTTTGTTATCATTCAGGAGGCACTATAGCTTTCTGGCGTAAAAACGTCGTACCTACCGTAAACTATCGAATAGTAAAAAGTCGGACAAGGGCAAATTTGAAATAAAATTCGACTTCGCAAGTCCAACTTTTTAATTCTGTACGACACACAAGGACTAGTGGGATACCGAAATATTGATTGTTTTAAACTTAGACACGCTGTAGGTAAACAGCGCAGCTCAGTGTAAGGTGCGAGCACGTGCGAGAGTGATCATGTTTGATAGTTTATGAAAACAAAGTTAGCAGAATCCTTTAATGGCATTAATAATATTTAAACGTAGTCGGTCCTCTCAACAACATTAGGTATTGCTAGGCAAGATAAAATCGCGTAAAAGTAGTTTGGCCGTTCGACCGACAGACCTTACAGAATCACTATGCGTAGTTTAATAAATGAACAGGTTAATATACTTATAACCGCAGAAAATGTAGTTTACAAAGTAAACTTGTCCCCGAAGAGTCCACAGCTGCGCATGCGCTTTGATCTCTGCGCCGACGACGCGCGCGCAGCGGTCGTAAATATTGTCCGGACAAATTTCAAGCGTTCGAAATCATTTAGTTTACACTTGAGCTTATTTGATTAGATTGATTAAGTAAAGGAATCGTTTCAAGTCGAGGTTGAATCCACGTCGTCCAAGTATTTTGTGTTGTCTCATATATTTGATTAATAAATACCGAATGGAATATTGTCCGAGTCACCAGTACAGAACAGAAACTACTTACATATTGAAAAGAAAATCTTTGTATTAGTAAAGGGTATAACGAATTTTCGGAGATCAGACCCCTAATACCTATGTCGAAAATGTTTGTACGAAAGATTGGTAGTGTGTAGGGCACCGTACCTTAAAAAGAGTATACTTACCCCTTAAGTGAAATCACTCCGATCTGTCCTGTCATATATTTTTTGGTAGGTACTTAGTAAACATGTGGTGACTTTGTGTATCGAGTCGTGATCCGATGGTACCGAGTTCGATCCCAACGGTTGACATGTGCCACAGAGTTTATTTATATTACCTGAGTAATGGTAACCGAAGTATTTATACTCTGGTGACCGAAGCTTTTATGGTAATTAAATTTGTAGGTAGTTTTACCTTCCATCTTCTGGGTGCATTTTTAATTCTTTAGATGTCCCAAGGCATTTAAAAAAACACCAGTGAACAAACTACGAGAATCATATTTTTTAGAGATTAAACATAATGACATGCATAACATTATAAACACTGCTCTTTAAAACCATATTTGGAATAAAAATTACGAAATTTCAGAATAAGTACTTAGGAGCAGTAAGTCTGTTTGGGCTGTAACGTCCCACTCGCGGTTCTCTCCAAACAAAAAAGTCAGGTCGTAATATATATAATTTCACATTATTTTTTTAAGCAGCCGTCATTTCTGTGTCACTACCATCATTTCGCTGGTTTTTTTTAAATTTTATTGCTTCTAGTAGCGGATCCGAATAGGATACCTTCACCGGGCTGTTTATTCGCTAAAAACTATTTTACATCAAAATTAATATGTTAAGTATTTAATACAGGGTGTTAGGCAGAAGGTTGGACAAACTTCAGGGACTAACTCTCTAGGTCATACTCATCAACTTTTAACTTGTTCCATACATTTCCGCTGTTTAGCTCTCAATGTTTGTATGGATCAGCTGTTTTTTTTCGGGGTGCTCAGCAGCACCATGTTTGGGTACTCAGTGGATGGCACGTTTGTGAACAATATTAACTATACAGACGACATGGTGTTGTTGGGCCCTTCGATCAACGCCCCCAATAAAATGCTTCATGTTTGTGAACGGTATGCAGAGGCTCACGGGCTCAGGTATAACACCTCTAAGAGCGTGTTGCTGGTGTTCATGGCAGGTACTAAATACTACCCACGCGTACCGCCGGTTAATCTATACGGCACTCCTCTGAACATAGTAAAGGAGTACAAATACCTGGGCCACTGGGTTACTGAGAGACTGAGCGACAACGTCGACATAGAGAGGGAGCGTAGGGCGCTGGCAGTCAGGAGCAACATGTTGATTCGTAGGTTTGCAAGGTGTAGTAATAACGTTAAAATTACCCTTTTCAAGGCGTTCTGTCAATCATTTTACACCTGCAGCCTATGGATCAACTATACGCGAAAGACTTACTGCGCCCTACGCGTCCAATATAGGTCATAATGCCTTTAGGATGCTGTTGAGGCTGCCGCGCCATTGTAGTGCATCGGGGATGTTTTGCGGGCGGATGGCTTCCATGCCATCATGCGCAAACGCGTCGCGTCTCTGGTGAGGCACCTGCGCGGCAGCCCGAACAGCATCCTACAGACCGTGGCGGCGCGCCTAGAGGACCCTTCCTGCTCCATTGGGATAACTTGCACAGGGCGTCTATCTAATAAATTGTACCCATTAGCATCATTAGTAACGTTACACTACCTAACATAGTTTTAAGGCTCATTGTTACTAACATATTATATGGAATCTATTCTGAAATAAATTATCATTATTATTATAAAAGTTGATAAGTATGACCTACAGAGTTAGTTCCTGAAGTTTGTCCAACCTTCTGCCTAACACCCTGTATATGGCGAATAGGTAGGCTGAAAAATTTCAGTCCAGTATACAGGGTTACAGGTTAAGTCGACCTAGATCCTTTAAGGAGGCATAGTAGAGCTCATTTCGAGCAAATTTGGTCATGTATTACCCTGGCCGAAAATTATTAGTTTCTGAGATATTCATAATTATAATCTGAATTTTGGTGCTTTTCCCTTATGTCCATGTCACGAAAAATCCTTAATGTCATGTTTTATTTCATAAGTTTTTAGTGGTATTTTACATTATTAGAATCATTACAAATCAGTGAAGTTTTTAAACGCATTTGCCGGTTTTTTTATAATCAAATTTTTAAGTTATCACATAAACTTTGTTTCTCCATAGGTAGTGAAAAACAAAACACGGGAACACTTAGTATGGAGAAAGAATTAAATTAAATTATCTATGACACCTTATGAGATATACAGGGTGGAAAGTTCGAATGCCACATGGAAAGCAACCTTAACCTTAACCAAACCTTAAATATTAGCATTTGAATGTTCTAAGAAACGGATCTCTCGTGCCTAAACGGAACTTCCCACCCTGTATATAACAACAACATAACATTGTTAACATTGTTAAATAAGTGTTTGATTAGCTACAAAGATATTTTATTTTACACACTTTAGTACCCGAGTAAAGCTGTCTTAACGGCCCTCCAGAATTATTAGACCAATTATAAGGTGTACGGTTCATGCAAAACACAATTTCTCGAAGATCGTACTTAGACCGACACAAATGTGTATATCTCGATTATGCAATGGAATTCAACTTGTACCGATAGAACGAAATAAAGTACATAAGCAGACCTTTTTAATGACCTTTAACTCTCAGCTCTGTTGGTTTTTGGTACATTTTGACGCATGGTCCTTTATACAAACACTGCTGGGGGCCGATTTTTGACTTTCGAGCGTTCGAAAGTTTCACTCGGAAGTGAGCAAAATCTTCGAAACCGTTTTTTGAAATACGAGCGGTAGAATTGAAAACGAATGGTGTGGACCACTCGTCTTTAAATTTTGAATCGCTCGTAATTTCAAAAATACGGTTTCACAGAATTTGCTCACTTCCGAGTGAAACTTTCGAGCGCTCGAAAGTCAAAAATCGGCCCCCTGGACGTCGTACGGCAAAGTCTACGTAAGAAAAGAATATAACTGACAAGTGATTTTTATTCATAGTGAGGCTCAAATCGAACGACTTGCCAAGGAAGTGAAATGACTATAATATTATGTTTACTGTAATACCCCACCTACATCATGCGACCCTGGTAATTAATACAAACCACCACGAGTCTATAAGAAAATATTATTATTGTATCGATTCCGCGGAAATACTATGTGCACCGCATGGGTTGTGCTCTCCTGGTACTTCTGTATGGTTTTAAAAGTACCAAGCGCCTTATATTGCCCCTGGTAACCAATCAAGTCTGACTCCTCGTCGTGGGTGCATGGCTCATTTGGCGGATATACTAGCAAAATTACAATATTTCTTTTTGATAAGGGACAGATCCCAAATTCTTCTATTATTATGTGTTCCTGGTAATTACAAACGTAAACAAATCCTCTTAGAACCGGTAAATATCGTCATAATGTTTATCACCACTACTCAATATATAGGCAAACTGCCATGATTTATGTACTCCTGGTAGTTTGTTTCCTAATCACGGAAACTTTTTTAATTTAAGTCTAAATTATAAGTACACTCCACACACACACACACACATACTACATTCATCAAGTTACTCGAAACTACAGTCCTAAAACACCACAAATAATAATATCACGAGGCTTTATAACAACCAAACATACCCTACACCCTAACCCTATAGGTACTGTACTGACCCCATCTCGAGTCAAACCTCCAAGCAAGAATTAAATTGTCTTTGGTATTTGACTGGTTAGAAAACGGTGAGAGAGAGTGTGGGGGTTGCTAGGGGACAGTTGGTGGTTGACGGGAGTGATCGTCGGGCTTGGAAAAAATGTTTTTCTTAAGATTTTTATTTGCTTTTCCTTTAAAGTAATAGTGTTGTATCTACAAAATTTCCCTTTTAAAATTAATAATGTGCCGAGTGTTTAATGGAAAATCTTATGGAAAGCTGATCTAAAGGATTATTGCGAGGAAACGTTAGAAGGTTCTCGTAAGTTCATGTAGACAAAGTCTACTTAAAAAGGTAAATATTGTAGTCCTACCGTTGTTGGAAACACTTATCTATAAGAAATCATGTTCACGAATAGTTTGGGTTATGGTTTGAGAACAAGAAAATCGAACTAGTGATTTCTCATAGGTATTTTAATCTTTCGTAAATGTCCTATTACTTAGAATAGGGAAGCTTGGGAATGAGTGTTCTAGTTGAGGATCTGGAAGGGGATGGTCGTTGTTTAGAAGGGGTTCCGTATGGTGTTTAATTTATTGTGAATGTTTGTTGTGTTTCAGGGTATAGTAACAGAGTAAGGAAAACTTTCTTAGTACAGGGAAACCTTAGTTGCATATTTAACTTTTCATTTTAATACATTTCACGCGGGAGCATGATCCTGTGAGCTCCGTCGCTTACTACGAGGGCTTCTAAGCGGTTTGGAGTCGCTGTCGTGAGAGTTCGGCTTGCGGCTGCGCGGCCTTGACATCTCGTCGGGACCCGAAGCTAAGTGTTGTCTTTTAGTGGTTACTCGATGGGTGCATCGTTGCACTTAGGGTAGTAATGCAGTTGGTTACGAATGACATTTGATGTCGTCATTTTCAAAATATTTTGAATTATGGAAGATGTCATTGCAATTTTGACAACAAGGTTATTGGATCATTCGTAGCAAAGCTGTCCTTGTTAGAACATGTTTATTTGAATATTTTTTCTTTGATTTTGATTTTTTTTATTTACGAATATTTTCAAAATGTTTTGAGTTTCGAAATTTTATTTTTTTGGAAGGAACAATTTATTTAAAAAGACAGAACAATTTTTAAAAACTAAATTCTTAGAAGCAAATCATATTGAATTTAAAAGTGATATACGCTGGTCGTCGGAGAACCAAACTAGTGATAAATTTCTTTGAATTATTTCACGGGATTTTAATTCAATTGCGAAACTAATAATTATTTAAGGGTAAATAATTTTATTGTTCATTTGATATTCTTTTATAAATGTTTTTAATCAAGGGAATTCAAAGGTTTATTAATAATTCAAGACTGATCTAATTCTTTTGGATTTTGTGTACCTTTTAGGACTCCATGTTAACCTTCAGTTTATTGGAAGAACTTTTCTAAATTTTTCCCATGCTGTTTGGCTAAGATTATTTAATTTTCTTTCGGCTCTTATAATGGGATTTACAGTTTTGCTTGTGTCCTGGCAATTTAAATTACAATTTATCTTTACCTTTTTCGTTTAATGCATCGGATATTATACATGTTTCTATTCGAGTCGAAGAGGGTTTAGTGTCTTGGTGAAAGTTATCAGCGGGACACAGACGTCGATGACATCTTACCGCCACTAAACATCTTGGATTAAAATAGCAAGCAGAGATACTACACACTGTACGCTCAGTATCCATACAGACTTCACAGACTGCTTCAGTGTGTTGAAGGTTCAAGGTTAATAGCTTCAAAATTTATCTTGGGGAACCGGGGGTCGGATTTGAGTTGCGTCAAGAGTCGATCTCACCTCTGGTCGAAAGACGTTAGTTAGTTGAGGTGACTTGCTGGCTTGGTTTTTATGATCTCATGTCAGCAAGGATGCCTGCGAGTTTAGCTCGGCAACTGCTTTCTACTCCCGGCTCTCATGTCGGTTCGTGGGGACTCGACTAAGCGAAGCGAAAGCTGAGCGTGTGATATCGGGTGCCTTGACGGATTCGAAGGGGAGGAGACCTCCAATATTCTGGGTTTGCTTTGATACCTGTCACACTGGATTGCAGAAAACACATACATACCGTCGTCCTAAATATCCGAGGACACAAGAGGGGTAGTTTAGGTTAATAGTCTCTCCATCTAAATTATTAGGAAAAGAAATAAATCCTGTCTCTTGGAGTGACTATCATTTGTCGGGCCCTCTGCTCTCTTGGTTACGAGGACTTACCTAGACTGACTTGGCGACGTAATGGAAGCTCTCCCCAGACAAGTTCGAGGCAGGCTGGCGGAGTGTGACCAGTCTGGAGTCGAGCACATGAGCAAGAGCGGGGAGGGGCTCTGCTTTTACCAGATCTCAGAAACTTGTCGAATTTCCATAAACTGAAGTTCCCTAGTCGTTTCTTTTCCTCAACTAATACAATTATTTGAATTCCCTTATTCTTGAATATCTCTTTAATCAGAAGAATCTGTTATCCCTCATTCTCGCCCTAGGAATCATGGGTTACTAAAACATTTAAAAAACCACACAACGTAACTACCACTATTTCGATTGGCAAATATCTTTTGTCTACCGGTCCGGCAAACAGATTAAATAAATTAATCTTTTTTTTTTATATTTTATAAGGCCTGCCCCTTGGGGACAGCACAATTGGTGCCGCGTGACCAGGATTCTAGGGTATTAAGCAGATTGAGGGGAAGAGATTTTGTGAATTAAGGGAGAGGCATTACTTTCGTTTCTCGAGAATTATGAATAGTGCAATTTGAAAGGTTGAGGTAGCTTTTACTATTGCGATTGAGGGAATAGGGTTAGGGAAAGATGGGCATGGAAATTTATATCCCATATCGGCTAATAAGACTTGGTCAGATTTTGGTAGATGTGGTTTTGGGGATGAGAATAGAGTTCAGAATAGGGAAGTTAAGTTGAATTTAGATGCTTTTCCAAATCTTTCCCCAAGTTTATTAGATCGGCCACGTGTTTCTGAATTTTTACAAACTTTTGTTGCGGCATCTTTGTTTGATGAGGAGGTATGTTTTGATGAGGGTTCTCGCAAGGTTAGAGCGGAGATTGTTATTGAGATATTAGGGAATACAATAAATGGGTTGATAGATACTGGGAGTGAAGTGAGCTGTATTTCAGAAGAGTTTTATGAATCTTTACAAATTACTAAAGATACAAGGTTTCCATCATTACCAGTGAAACCTATACAGATTAGAGGAGCAGTAGGGCAGAAAAGTTTGAAAATACAGCAGCTAACATCTATTGAGTTAAAAATTCAGGGGATAAGTTTCGATACTGGATTGTTGGTAGTTCCAAAATTGACAGTACCGGTGATATTAGGCTTTGACTGGTTACTTTCCCATGATGCTGTTATTAATTTGCGAGATCCTAAGTCTTTAATTCTGTCGGGTAATGGGGAAGAAGTTAGTGTACCGTTTATTGATGAAGGTCAAGAGAGTGTAAATGTTAGAACTCTACGAGTCGGTCAGGATGATAAAAGGGATTCCACTGTGAAGAGTGAGGATTTTCTGGATAGACTTAATGTGGGAGTAAAATTGACTGATAGTATGAGGATGGATTTAAAGCAAGTTTTAGAGAGTCATAAGATAGTATTCACGAAGCAAATTGGTAGGGCAAATTGTTATGTTCATCATATAGAAATGTCTGAACACACTCCGCGAATAAATAGATCCTATCCGATTCCGTATGCTTATCGTAATAATATTGATGAAAAATTAAATGAGATGGTAGAGTTGGGGATTATTTCTAGAGGGGCAACTCCTTATAGTAGTCCTTTAACATATACAAGCAAACCTGATGGGTCTATTCGTATTTTACTTGATGCTAGAGAAATTAACAAATACATGGTGGCAGAGTCAGAGGCCCCACCAATGCAGATAGATGTTTTAAATGCATTTCATGGTGTAAAATTTATAACTATCGTAGATTTAAACAATGCGTATTTTCAAATTCCTATATCAAAAGAGAGTAGGCAGTATACCGGGTTTACTGTGAATGGGAGGTCCTATATGTATAATGTTTTGCCACAAGGTCTGAAGACGTCTGTGGGAAGTTTTAGTCGGGCGATGGATGTAGTGTTGGGGCCAGGAGTTAGAAGTTTTTGTGTAAATTATTTAGATGATTTGGCAATATTAACGAAAGGGAGTTGGGAAGAACATTTGGAGCAATTAGACAAGGTCCTAGAACGATTAGAGAATGCGGGTTTGACTTGTAATTTAGAGAAGTGTAAGTTTGCTTGCCGGGAAGTGAAAATGTTAGGACACATAGTTTCTACTGAAGGAATTCGGACTGATCCAAACAAAGTCAAGTCGATTCAAGAGTTTCCAACTCTGAAAAAGGTGAAGCATGTGCGAGCATTTTTAGGGTTATGTAATTACTACCGGAGATTTATTCCAAATTATAGCACTTTGATTATTCCTTTGACAAGATTGTTAAAAAAGGAACAAGTTTGGTATTGGGATGAGGAGTTAGATGCGGCATTTAAGAAATTGAAACAGGAGTTTTCTACAACTATTATGCTGTCACATCCAGATGTGAATAAAGTTTATTATTTGCAGACGGATAGTTCAGGGGTAGGAATTGCGGGAGAGTTATATCAATATGACGATGAGGGTAATAAACGGATTTTGAGTTTTTGTGGAAGGTCGTTGAGAGGATCAGAATTGAGGTGGACAGTTACAGAACAAGAATTTTGGGCAGTAATTTATGGGGTTAAGAAGTTTGAGACTTATTTAAGGGGGGCGGAATTAATTATTAGGACTGATCATAAAGCTTTAGTGTTTGTAAAGAACATTAAATTATTTAACAGTCGGATTACAAGATGGATATTGTATTTAGAACAGTTTAATTACACAATAGAGCATGTTAGGGGGGTCGAAAATGGGGGAGTGGACGTTTTGTCTAGATTTCCAAGGGATGGGGACATTCAAGAAGGGAAAGCTTGGTGTCCATCGATAATGTATATGGGGGTGCAGAATAATACTGAATTAGAATCTAAATTAGGACAGATGGTTCAGTTTCAGGATATGGATAATGTAGCTAAAGGCATTAAAGAACGCGTGCTACGGCAAGTGGAAGGAGGAAGTCGATTGTCCAGAATAGCGATGCGTTGTTCAGTTGTCGATGGTGTGCTTTATTTTAGAAAACATGTCAATGATGTTGAAGTTTTATATTTACCAGAAGCTTTGCAAGCTGAGGTGTGTAGACAAGTTCATTTGGAGTTAGGGCATTTGGGGATTTATAAAATGATGAAATATCTAAAACAAAGATTTTATTGGCTTGGAATGAAGAGAATGGTAGAGAAATTTGTTAGGTGTTGTCATATTTGCCAATTATCCAAAGTGGATAATGTTAAGTATGTGGGGGCGTGTAATTCTATTGTAACGGAGAATCCAGGGGATTTAGTTATGGCAGATCTTTATGGACCCTTACCAGCGTCTAGGGGGGGAATAACATACATATTCGTAATACAAGATTCTTTTACTAAATACATTAAATTATATGGGTTGAGGGTGGCAACAGCGAAAGCGGTTGTGGTTAGGATGCAAAATTTTGCATTAACAATAAAGCCGAAAACTGTAATGACTGATAATGGAAAACAATTTATAGGGAATACATGGAAATTAGGATTACGGAATATGGGAGTTAGGGCTATATATACAACTATTAGGAACCCTAGGCCAAATACGACGGAACGTGTTGATAAAGAGTTGGGAAAATTCTTTAGGATTTATTGTCATGAAAGGCATAGAAATTGGGGTTTATGGTTAGAGAAGATTGAGGAGTTGTATAACAATACATTTCATTTAAGTACGGGGTTTACACCTAATGAAGTTCTTTTTGGTAGTGTGACTCATTTATCAATAGATACCCATTTGCCTTATCTTGTACGCAATAGGGATATAGGAGAGATTCGGGAGCAAGCTAGGGTTAATTTACAATTGGCTAGTCAACAGAGAAAGACTAGGTTTGATTTAACTCATAAATTAATTCAGTATCAGGTTGGAGATTTGGTTAAGTTGCGAAGATTGAATAAGTCTGACTCTATGAGTGGAGTTACTCGGAAGTTTGATTTAACTTATGAAGGTCCATACAGGGTAGCAGCAAGACAGTTTGATAATGTTTATGTTTTGGTACACCCCGAAACTTTGCAAGAGAAGGGGATGTTCAATGCAATACATTTAGCACGATATTATGTTTAATCAGGAAAATGAAGTTAGAAGTTGGGGAATTAGAAATGTTATAGGGACGTTGATGTAGGTTATGAATTTCCATGCAGAAGCATTAGTGAGTGTTATGTGGGGTAGGATTAATTCGGAGTAATTTTGCTTTGGAATATATTTGAGTATTAGATTATATGGTATTTGGTGTTTAGTTCAATATTATAAGGCTTTGGAAATATTAATAAAGTATTTGCTTACTGGCTAGTGGTTTTGAATTCATATTTGGTAATGGAGGTTTAATTTAGGAGAGGGGGGGGAAAGATGTAACATAGGGGAAAAGGATTGGGGGGGGAAGAAAGATAAAATAAGTTAGGGGACTCCTTAAATAGTTTTTTTTGGGGTTCAGTTGGTGAATTGGTTTTGAAATTTAACTCTTGTTTGGGATTGATTGGAGACAAGGAGTTGGAATAAGAAGGTTAAATCTTGGCTCCGTTGAATATCGTCAAGATTTAGGGGGGGATTGTACTGACCCCATCTCGAGTCAAACCTCCAAGCAAGAATTAAATTGTCTTTGGTATTTGACTGGTTAGAAAACGGTGAGAGAGAGTGTGGGGGTTGCTAGGGGACAGTTGGTGGTTGACGGGAGTGATCGTCGGGCTTGGAAAAAATGTTTTTCTTAAGATTTTTATTTGCTTTTCCTTTAAAGTAATAGTGTTGTATCTACAAAATTTCCCTTTTAAAATTAATAATGTGCCGAGTGTTTAATGGAAAATCTTATGGAAAGCTGATCTAAAGGATTATTGCGAGGAAACGTTAGAAGGTTCTCGTAAGTTCATGTAGACAAAGTCTACTTAAAAAGGTAAATATTGTAGTCCTACCGTTGTTGGAAACACTTATCTATAAGAAATCATGTTCACGAATAGTTTGGGTTATGGTTTGAGAACAAGAAAATCGAACTAGTGATTTCTCATAGGTATTTTAATCTTTCGTAAATGTCCTATTACTTAGAATAGGGAAGCTTGGGAATGAGTGTTCTAGTTGAGGATCTGGAAGGGGATGGTCGTTGTTTAGAAGGGGTTCCGTATGGTGTTTAATTTATTGTGAATGTTTGTTGTGTTTCAGGGTATAGTAACAGAGTAAGGAAAACTTTCGTAGTACAGGGAAACCTTAGTTGCATATTTAACTTTTCATTTTAATACATTTCACGCGGGAGCATGATCCTGTGAGCTCCGTCGCTTACTACGAGGGCTTCTAAGCGGTTTGGAGTCGCTGTCGTGAGAGTTCGGCTTGCGGCTGCGCGGCCTTGACATCTCGTCGGGACCCGAAGCTAAGTGTTGTCTTTTAGTGGTTACTCGATGGGTGCATCGTTGCACTTAGGGTAGTAATGCAGTTGGTTACGAATGACATTTGATGTCGTCATTTTCAAAATATTTTGAATTATGGAAGATGTCATTGCAATTTTGACAACAAGGTTATTGGATCATTCGTAGCAAAGCTGTCCTTGTTAGAACATGTTTATTTGAATATTTTTTCTTTGATTTTGATTTTTTTTATTTACGAATATTTTCAAAATGTTTTGAGTTTCGAAATTTTATTTTTTTGGAAGGAACAATTTATTTAAAAAGACAGAACAATTTTTAAAAACTAAATTCTTAGAAGCAAATCATATTGAATTTAAAAGTGATATACGCTGGTCGTCGGAGAACCAAACTAGTGATAAATTTCTTTGAATTATTTCACGGGATTTTAATTCAATTGCGAAACTAATAATTATTTAAGGGTAAATAATTTTATTGTTCATTTGATATTCTTTTATAAATGTTTTTAATCAAGGGAATTCAAAGGTTTATTAATAATTCAAGACTGATCTAATTCTTTTGGATTTTGTGTACCTTTTAGGACTCCATGTTAACCTTCAGTTTATTGGAAGAACTTTTCTAAATTTTTCCCATGCTGTTTGGCTAAGATTATTTAATTTTCTTTCGGCTCTTATAATGGGATTTACAGTTTTGCTTGTGTCCTGGCAATTTAAATTACAATTTATCTTTACCTTTTTCGTTTAATGCATCGGATATTATACATGTTTCTATTCGAGTCGAAGAGGGTTTAGTGTCTTGGTGAAAGTTATCAGCGGGACACAGACGTCGATGACATCTTACCGCCACTAAACATCTTGGATTAAAATAGCAAGCAGAGATACTACACACTGTACGCTCAGTATCCATACAGACTTCACAGACTGCTTCAGTGTGTTGAAGGTTCAAGGTTAATAGCTTCAAAATTTATCTTGGGGAACCGGGGGTCGGATTTGAGTTGCGTCAAGAGTCGATCTCACCTCTGGTCGAAAGACGTTAGTTAGTTGAGGTGACTTGCTGGCTTGGTTTTTATGATCTCATGTCAGCAAGGATGCCTGCGAGTTTAGCTCGGCAACTGCTTTCTACTCCCGGCTCTCATGTCGGTTCGTGGGGACTCGACTAAGCGAAGCGAAAGCTGAGCGTGTGATATCGGGTGCCTTGACGGATTCGAAGGGGAGGAGACCTCCAATATTCTGGGTTTGCTTTGATACCTGTCACACTGGATTGCAGAAAACACATACATACCGTCGTCCTAAATATCCGAGGACACAAGAGGGGTAGTTTAGGTTAATAGTCTCTCCATCTAAATTATTAGGAAAAGAAATAAATCCTGTCTCTTGGAGTGACTATCATTTGTCGGGCCCTCTGCTCTCTTGGTTACGAGGACTTACCTAGACTGACTTGGCGACGTAATGGAAGCTCTCCCCAGACAAGTTCGAGGCAGGCTGGCGGAGTGTGACCAGTCTGGAGTCGAGCACATGAGCAAGAGCGGGGAGGGGCTCTGCTTTTACCAGATCTCAGAAACTTGTCGAATTTCCATAAACTGAAGTTCCCTAGTCGTTTCTTTTCCTCAACTAATACAATTATTTGAATTCCCTTATTCTTGAATATCTCTTTAATCAGAAGAATCTGTTATCCCTCATTCTCGCCCTAGGAATCATGGGTTACTAAAACATTTAAAAAACCACACAACGTAACTACCACTATTTCGATTGGCAAATATCTTTTGTCTACCGGTCCGCCAAACAGATTAAATAAATTAATCTTTTTTTTTTATATTTTATAAGGCCTGCCCCTTGGGGACAGCACAGTACCTACGCGGTTACCACACAAACTTATTTCTAATTAGTGATGGGCCGCGGTAATATTCCCGTTACCAGGGGCCTGTTTTATAAAGCTACAAATTACAATTTACAGGTTACAAGTTTCCATTTAACACAACCTCGACCAATGACGACCGGCCATTTGAGCAGTATTGCCAGTTTAGACCTGTAAAATTGTAACTTGTAGTTTTATAAAACGTGCCCCATTAGGTAAGTTTCCGTTTGGGATTTTTTTTAGGAGCTTTGTCGCTTGGCGATAATGCCGCTCCGTAATGAACACACTACAAATTAATCAAGAAGTACAGTTATAAACTAGTCTTAATCGTTCCCCAGCCCCTTGCGAAAGTGGATAGGCTAAAGAGCTATAACATCCACCGACACCGGCTCACTTCGATCAAACTTTGATCATTATATAAATAAGAATTATGTACCTAAAGTCTGTTCCTATTCAGACTGCCAATGACAATAACAAGTATACCTAACTGTAATTGTCTTTAGATAGAGGATGAAATAGTAATGAGAATAATATTACCTTAATTAGTTTATTAAAAAGGTTGAATATGTATTCATCATCATCATCGTGTTATTATGCTGGGTGCGACAGAGTCGAAAACAACACTTATCAATCAAATCTATCAAACCTCACTACATTTTCAATGTCAGAAATAGTTCGAAAAAAAAAACTTTATGCCAAGACTCTGTCAGTGTAACGGTGTTTTCAGCGAATGTGCTTTTCATCAAAAAATACAATATTAAATAGAGATTAGTACCTTAAAATGTAAATGAAGACAATGATAAACTGTATAAATAAATAATATGACTAGGCTCAACCTTCAAAAGTATGCGAATATGGAGTTATAATGGTAAATTTATTTGTTTATAAGTTTGACGGAACGAATAGGAACAGACTTTAATTAGTGTTATGTAAAATGAAAATTAGACCATTTGTTTTTATACTAATCATTACACACCCCTTTTCACCGACTAATTTAATAAAAAAACATGAAAAACCAAGTATGTTTCGTTAAAATTCATTTCTAATATAAATACTGAAGAATGGGGCTGTGACACCAAACTTATGTTAATAAAAAATATGCACAAAGTATCTCTTTAGTTATTTTTACTACTGCAAAAAAGGGAATTATCTATACCACGATTATAAAAAAAAAATATATATATGTAGACCAGTTTTACTTACTTTTGTGAAACGCTACAACTTAAAAACTAAACACTTTTTTTATCAGTTTTTTGGATGAAGTTGATTAATGAAATGGTCCCTCAAACATATTTTTTTTGTTCAAAACTGGCCGCTTTTTTTTTCTTTCATAAGTTTTTCTATGGGACCAATATCCATATGATTTTTTACAAAAAAATATTCTCAAAAGCTAGTCATAGGATTTTATTGCCCACCAAGTATTTTTATATATTGACCAAGACACGTAACATATTTTTTTTATCAAAATACACCGAAGTTTTATTTTTCATACTTTCCGTGCGGTATCCTTTGTTTGACATGTTGCCACCAACAAACCAGGGAGGTGTGGATGGTTCTAGTTGGATCGTTCGATACCATATTCCCTTCTCTAGTGACCGTTCGTCAAAGTACTCCTTCCAGAGGTCGCGGCATTGCATCTTAGCCAGGTGAACACAATCCGTAAAATACGGCCTTACAAGTGTGTGTATACCATCCCCACTGGCAGCTTACCCCGCTAGCTGATCAGCTCGTTCATTGCTCGTCTAGTTCATGCCTATGTGAGATGGTATCCATTGTAATGTGATGGATTTAGATGCAGATCGAAGCTGCCCAATAAGATCCAGAATAGTGTAAGCTATCGGGGCGCCTCGAACGGTCGAGGTGAACCGAGCTAAGTGCTGTAGCGCGCTTTTTGAATCGTTCAATATTACAAACCCATCACTGTCTATCGTCTTAAGGAAAGGGCTTCCATTATGGCAAAAAGGTCTGCGTACATGATCGAAATAATATTTTCATGGCTGCTCTGAATTTTGAATCTCATACCGAGATCTTGCTGGTCATCAGAGAAAGCAGCTCCGATCCCATCTTCTGCCTTTGATCCATCCGTAAAAAAATAGTAACAATCATATATTTTTAGATGTTCTTCACATATCCCTCGCCATACATACATACATAGTAAAAAACACTGGGATACCTAGTATGGAGAATCAAATTTTACGTTATTTATTAATTAAAAAGTTGATAAAAATAAACGAGCAAATAGGTTTAAAAATGGCACTGATTCGTAATGATTCTATTAATGTAAGGTACCACTAAAAAACTTATGAAATTAATGATTTTTCGTGACATGGACATAGGTAAGGGAAAATTACAAAAAATCAGACTAAAATGATCAATATCTCCAAAACTAGTAAAAATCGCTGAACATACGTAGGGGTTAAATCGATAGCTTTTTAGCTGCTCTATCAGCCCTAGGCGGGTTAACGTTGAGTTTTGGGACACCCTGTATATAAAGAGGTTGATAAGGGAAACAAATGTCTTGCAATTTTCTTAGATTTATTAATAAAGGCATTCGATACCCACTCTTGTAAACAAACTGGAACGTATTGGAATCAGAGGCAAGCCACTGGATTTAGTTACTAGGTGACTATCTCCGGCACAGCAAGCAAAGAGTCAAGATTGGCAGATATATTAGTGACGACTCTGTGGTCACTTTTGGAGTCCCCCTGGGCAGTGTTCTCGGACCCACCCTATTCCTGGTCTACATTAACGATCTTACTGACTTAAGCATGCAAAATGGTCATGTCACATCATACGCCGATGATACTGCAGTCGTGTTCAGCGGCACGACCTGGGATATGGTGTTCAGAGCTGCCGAACTGGGACTACTTAAAATTAATGCTTGGCTTACTTCAAATATCCTAACTTTAAATATTTGCAAAACCGATTACATCTGCTTCTCTATAAACAACAAATCTCAACCCTCAAATAATTTAAAACTCAAAGTTCATAATTGTTACTACACTGAAAACATATCTTGCAACTGTACAGAACTAGTAAGGGTAACCATAACTAAATATCTTGGAATTATCATTGACCAGCGTCTTTCTTGGCATCAGCATGTAGAATACATAAACAACACAATTCGTAAACTCACCTGGATATTGAAAATTCTTAGACAAGTTACCACGACAACCTTGCTACTGAAAGTGTACAGTGCACTTGCGCAATCGGTTATTTATGACTTATTGTATTTCTGTATATTTTAGTAGCGTTGAAAATGACTTGTAAAATACAAGTATCTTTCAAACGCCCCTGTATTTTTCAATAACATACAGAATCTTTCCTGGCGGATCTTCGGTTGAATCTTTTGTAAGTTTAAGTTTTTTACGTGTATTTTACGATGTATTTTTCGCATTATTGTATTATACATTAAATTGTATTGTATGTATGTAAATATTTTATTATACAAACGGGAAAATCACAAACAACAAAATAGACGGAAAAACAAAAGATATGTATAAAGGCGAACTTATCCCTTTAAGGGATCTCTTCCAGTTAACCTTTGAGAGATTCGGAAATGTTTGAAATAACAAATAGACAAACGTACAACAGTGAAAGGGACTAGATGTTTTATAATTACGTTAATATTAAATAACGAATTTAAAGTACTTACTAAGAAATTAATATTTGATTTTTCCAATAATTTACATTTACTTTGTTTATTTTTTTTCAATTGATTCGTTTACATAAAGAACATTATTGTTCAATTAATATTAATAAGCAAGATTATTTCCCTTTGATTGTTAATATGAAAAATACACAGTATGAAACAGGTATTATACGTGTATGATTGTATTTTTCAGACGAACCAGTAATTTGTTTTTTTTCGAAAATTACATGTATTTTACAGGAAGGATACAAAGTTTCGAAAAAAAACAAAATGTACTTATCTTTCGCAATTTTCATCCCTAATGGGGAGGCTCGTCTACAACGAAATTACTCGAGGTGGGGAGAGGATAAAGATACTTACTGAAAACTATGTTTTTTAAGCCATTTATCCATCCTACATCGGAACTGTACGAAGAGTGCAAAGTTTTAAGTATCCGAAAACTGTATATCTCAGCTGTAGTGATAAAACTTTACAAATCCTCCAAATCCTTCCAAACCCCGCGGTGTTAAAACACACACACACACACACACACAAGCACACACACACACAAGCACACGCGCACACACACACACACACACACACACACACACACACACAAACACACACACACACACAACACATACCCACACACACACTATGTTATGTTAAGTAATAAGTAGTAATAAATAAATAAATAAGCAACTAAGTACTATTTTAGGACTCGATTAACAATTACCACTCAAATGTTCTAAATTTGGAAGAGCGAGGCCTCCTGACACAGTTCTTCGTACCTACTAGGAGGTCTCAACAACAACAACAACCAATTCTTAATGAAATAAATAATTTAAATTTGAATGCTATAATAAGAGTGAGGGTATAAGTACTTGTTTTTTATAATTATTAATAAGAAAAATAAATATTATATGGGCACCTACTGACCTTATTAAGTTTACTTTGATTGTGACTGTGGTCGAATGTTAAACAAGGTTTTTATTCATTTACTTACTTTATACTTTATTTTAAGACGATTTTTTTTCCATTTTAACTCAAGCAATTGCTACTTAGTCACAATACAAATGACAGCTGTCAAAAATCATCATAACAAATATTATCAATAAAAGCATTCCCTTTTTACACTTAAGCAGTAAAATTTCATTTTAACCTTCGCATGTTATCACTATCACACTTTATAATGAAGTATGAATAGACATTATTACTTATAATATACCTAATAATAGTACAATTATTAATGGTAATAAGATTGATACACGGAAATGAAGTGGCTTGCAATCACTATCCACTTTAACGTATTTAACATCTTCCCGTAATTTTTACCGCCATGGTCGTATATTTACACAAAAAGGGATTCCAAAAACAATATTTTGCAAAAATATCGACTGAGTTTAATCTAGGATATGGTACCTAGTATTCATTTGCGTGATTTTAGGATTTGTGATGCCGTTTATTTAAATTTCGTAAATTTTTGCGGGATTATCAAATAAAACGAAATTACTGGCTTCGTACGTTTTTATAACAACCGCATAGTTGTATTATCGTAACAGCGTATCACATCACTATAGTTTCGGTATGAAAACAGGCGTTTGGCGCTAGAAGCACACACCCATTACAAACCCATTACTGAAAACCGCACCAAAATCGGACTAGTAGTTTTGGTTTTGCACAAACAAATATTTACTGCAGCGCCCCCTGGTGAGTTGTCACCGTAACACCTATCTTAGAACTTGCACGGCTTGCACCAATGAAACTCGAACCCATCACTGAAAACAGCATCAAAATCGGACTAGTAGTTTTAGAGATAAATGGCTACATTGGTTTGCACAAAAAAACAAACGTAAACATACTCTCACCCCAAACGCCGTCTCCGTACTGTCGTGGGTATAATGCTTAACCACACATCTAAATGTTTGAATCGTTTTGTTAATTAATTAAAAAAACGATATACCTACTTGAAATATAATATTACGTTCAAAGGTAATACTTCGGGAATTAGGGATTTCACCTTTTTCTAATCTAATCATCTAAAATGAGACCAAAAACTTAAAATATCCAAAATTGTATGTATCTGTACAATTTAAGGTCTGTTCATCCTTACTTGTCTTATATAGTAAACAACTTTCTAACCTCAAAATGTACCTTTTTTGGCTAAACCAGCTATTTTAAACAAAATAAAGCAATCACAGACAATACATTGGCCAAGTGATGTCCAAAATGTTAACTCGGTTTACTTTATTTACGATAAAAGAGCTGTTTTAGCCAAAAAAGGTTCATTTTGAGGTTAGAAAGTTGTTTACTATATAAGACAAGTAAGGATGAACAGACCTTATATAATATATCCTTTCGGTTGCAATGCAAGAGCGCCTTTATAAGGCCTTTACCTTAGTACTGTAAAACTTTTAACGACAAAAAAAGTAACTTTCATATCCTGTCAAAAAAACCGGGCAAGAGCATGTCGGACCATGCTCAGTGTAGGGTTCCGAAGCCGTTACTACAAGCAAATTAGGCCTCGTGACAAACTTAACTTTGCCGTTGGAAAACTATTCTCTCGATACATCGACATAGGTCGCGGTCAGTTTACCAACACCGCAAATAAGTTTTCGGTAGATATAAACATTTAAACCGTTTGCAACTCAAGAACCAATGAAGTCTACGTAGTCGTGATAGTTTTCCTATTAAATTCATTATATGTGCTTTCATTTAAGATATTTTTTAGATTTTTAGTATTTGTAGTTTTGGCTGCGGCGTTTTGGGGGGACTTGACTCTTACAAAAATTTGCACTTTAAAGCTTAATATTTCATAAACGGATACCTTAATCGAAAAATTGTTTTCACAAACCCGCAATATTTTGAATGAAAGACCTATCCAACGACACCCCACACTATGGGGTAGACGAGAAAAAAATACATCCCCACGTCACGTGTAGGGGAGGTACACTAATAAATAAATAAAAACAAGATTTTATTCTACCACTTTGTTGGCGTAACTAATATGCATATTCATGCCAAATTACAGCCCCTCCTAGTACTAAGAGTCTGAGCTAGGCTGCGGACGGACGGAAAATCATCACAAAAATGTTTGCCCTTACCGAGAATCAAACCCGGGCGTCACAGCTAAGTATTTAGCTTCGTAGTTAGGGTCACTACCAACTTGGCATCGAAAAGTTTATTAAGTGGCTATATAACGTATAGTAGGTACTAGCATGTACTAGGACTTTTCGGTCGTGCAACATACTGTCCACACCATGCGGACTACTCCGACGTAACATTACATTACATTGTGTGGAGGACTTAATAACTCTCCTTTCGTAAAACGAACGTTTGTTAGTTATTTATTGTAATTTAAGAGCAAGTACGTGAAGCAAAAAGGAATTATTTTTTTTACTTTAAAATAAGTAATCAATTCTCTATTAGAAATCTCTTTTAATAACAGTCATTCTTTGCTTACCGCGGCGTCGTTGATCGGGGACCTTCCCGAACACATGGTTGAGGGAGGCGATGGCTGATGGTCTAAGACCTGAATAGGAAACGATTTGCACCGAGCTGTTTATTCGATGAAAAGTATTTTATATCAAAATTTATACGCTAAATAATATGTGGAAAATATGTAGGCTGAAAAATTTCAGTCCAGTACCTACTTATAACATTTTTTTTTTAATTAAAAATTAACTTTTAAAAAAAATTGCAAATGCTTGTTTAATAGACAAATTACATACTAATCGAAAGTATGAAGTCTATAGAATATGCAAACGTTAGGTTTGGAACAAATTATTAGTACCGACTTACCTATTTATACCTGCCTACCCAATAGTTTGACGGGAAAAAAATAGTCAACCTAACGTTTGCATATACGTTTGCGTTTGCGTTTGTCTATAGGCTTCATATTTTCGATTGGTATGTAATTTGTCTATTAAACACGCTATTGCAATTTTTTAAGACAAAGCTATATTTTAATTTATTTATTTATTATGTACTGGACTGAAATTGTTTAGCCTACCTACTTATTCGCCATTTATTACTTAGCATATTAAATTTGGTATAAAATACTTTTTATCGAATAAACAGCCCGGTGCAAATCGTCTCCTATTCGGATCTACTACTATGAGATAGGTACGCGTCATACTCGTGAACGGGTGCTGACTGTGGGGTCCGGTCTGTTCACGCTTGCAAGGACCTGTTTTCCAATTTAGTTATTTTTAATTATCGTTTCTGACGTAGAGACGTCGTCATGTTGTTCTCCTAGTCATTATTTTTATTTATTTTTATTGACCTTACATTTTTAATGATTTTATTTTTTAGTATTAAACATATTATTTATTTATTACTTTATGACCTTGTAAT
Organism: Acleris literana; assembly: GCA_946894065.1. Classification (NCBI taxonomy): domain Eukaryota; kingdom Metazoa; phylum Arthropoda; class Insecta; order Lepidoptera; family Tortricidae; genus Acleris; species Acleris literana. The sequence continues at coordinate 27,163,110 of OX335668.1, read as the reverse complement.
GTAATCTACTTTTAAGTAATTATTGTATTTAAGAATTGAAAAAAATGACCTTCTGCTGGAGCTTCTTCTCCGCAATGATGGTCTTGTACGAAGCGCTAGTAGATTCACTCCATATTACCGACGTGTAAAAGAGCTCTCATGTGGCCAATTTACTGAATAAATAGGTATTTTGAATTTTTGAATTCGATATTTCGCATCACTAATTATATTTTTGTACTCGTCGATTAAAATCTGTGTACTAACATTTCATAGGGAAAACTGCAACGTCACTCTTTTCATCGTTGTATAAGTAGTCTATGTTACTTCCGGAACAACCGAAATACCTGTTTCGATACGCTCTAGATAATGTTTTTTTTTTGAAAATGGAACTTCGTTTTTCAATAATATGTGTCCTTGTTTAAGGAGACTCGATCCGATACAAAATTGCCAATCTAGGTATGACGTTTCGGAACGTAGCAGCATAGCTTCATCTTTCAAAAATCTACTTAATCTTGCTGCTGTATCCAGGGCATAAAAAAAACTACACTTTGTGATTGGCTAGTATTTAGCCAATCACAGCACAGTACTGCCACATTACGGACGCCGGTGGTGTGATAACTTTTCTTTTCAAGCTTAGCAGCTTAAAAAGTTAAAATAAAAACTAAGAAAATGAGTAGTGACAGTGACGAAACATCTTTAACTCCTCAAGAAATAACTAATATGGCAGAGGAAGCCACACTTACCTTGCTACCTGAAAAGTCAAAGAACCTTTACAATATAGTACATACGATATTTAGTTTTAATGACTTAAATTATAAATTTACTCGTATTAATGACTTAAATTATTAATTTTAATGAACTCGTACAAAAGTATTGTTCACAATAATGTCATAATCAAGCTTTTTAATCTCGTACCTTACTTAGGCCACTCAGCAAGCTTCGTGGCCTAAACACGGTACTCGCTCGACTAAAAAGCTCTCTATTATAACACGATTGTGAAAACTACTATTTACCATAACTTACTCGTACAACACCGAAAACGGCTCTTTAATGAACACAATTGAAATTCCAACTGTAGCCGTATTTTTATTAAGAAGTGCTGGAGCTCTACCCGTCCACAGTCGAGAGTTAAAAAAAACAAAAAGAGATTTTTTCTACGCAACAAAAACTTTGGCTAACTTAGGTATAAGAATTCAATAAAAAATTGCCCTTATATTCTACTTTTACTCTTAAGAGGATTGTGAAGCTTAAAATCTCCATACAAAATGCGAAAACGTTTCTCTCCCCTTAAACCTCGTCCGATTTTTACGAATTTTGGATATGTTGTAGATATCATGAAAAACTATTTCTGTACGTTTTTCTTTCCAAGAACATATTTCTTAGAACGAAACAAATTTAAAAAATAAAAAACAGAAACGTACAGACCTAGGTCTTTATAATAACTACAACATATTCAAAAATCGTGAAAATCGGACTTGATTTGGGGGATGAGAAACGTTTTCGCCCACAGTTAGTTTTGTATGGTTTTTTTTTGACAGCCAAGCTATTTTAGCGGCTCTTCACAATCCTCTTACGTCCACGTTCTATAAATTATGATCCACAGTACGTCGTTGTTGCTCGTTGGTACCTTGGCGAAGCTATTAGACATAAAAAAGCGGTGCAGCGCGTAATGCTATTAAGCATTCCAACCATTCAGCATAAAAAAGCTTTGTAAAAAAGTCCTAAGTAGGTATATTTCAATGACGGGTGCTCTTTGGACGCGTGGACCAACTACACGACACAAGGTGACTTGTGTTCCGTTCAGTTTTATCCAGAAAAGAGAACTCATAATCAATACCCTAAAGAAATGGCAATGAAAAATTGGAGTTTTCTGAGAGTATGATAATTATAGTTAGGAACGGCTTTCATATATTGAATCCTTTTTGCTTTCTATTAGCCTTAAGGTTGCTGCGATAGCGAAAATGTTTTATATAAAACTTATGATGCGTAAACTCTGAAACGAATATCAAATTAACTTTACGAGTATCTACACTTATATCATAAGTCCTCTATTATGCGTTCAAAACCCGTAGGCAATGACCCGCATTACCTGTGATTAGCGATGACAGCTGTTAATTTCGGAAGATGTTCCAAATTTGGATCTCATTACCTTACAATATTCGATAACGTAATTTCAAAATTACGTTACAGCTGTCATCGCTGTCACCTACTACCACAGGTAAGGTAATGCTGGTCATTTGCTTTTCGGCTTCTGAACCCATCTTAGAGTACTTATAATATGTGTGTAGATAAAGTATTGTACGAGACTCTGCGTAATTAGCATTACAACACTCGTGTGATCTATATACTCGCCTTGCAGCTCGTTACATAAACCACACTCATGTTGTAATGCCTGTCATTACGCAACCGTCACGTAAACTATTATTGTAAGGCTACTTAATAATAATATATCGCACGCACCTATAACCTCTTCATCGCCTTTGCCGGTAACTTAGTTCGCTGGTTAAAAAATATTTTACATACTTAAGTATAACTTTATAAAACATTTAATAACACTACAACAAGCTACTACTTAAATCTAAGAAAGCTGTCGTGTTTTAAAATTTTATAAAATATCTCATTCTGAATAACATATAACCGCCGTGTGGGAGCACCATTAGAGCTTGTTTATCGTAAAGGGTCGCATTGAAATAAGACTTACTTACTCCGAGGTTAGTTTATATAGTCGACTTTTAATCTATTTAGGTATAATTTAGGTTATTCCAGTTTGGGCGAATGCAACCTTAGTAACTAATATATTTCCTATAGCAAAATTATCCTGTCATGACTTATAAACATACATGATACTCTTGAATTTCAGTTCACCTTGGGCACTGCGAAAGTGAATTTCTGTGTTTGTGCTATCGCACCTCTGGAGGTAAGGCGATAGAAAGAAGCGACAGACTATTAAAAACTTTAGGCAAAAAAATGCATGTGGGAAATGTAAAAATTGTTTTTTTTTATTGGTTTGTTATTTATTCCCAAGCACCGGCGCAGCCGTAGTGGCGGTTGATGCGCAGCCAGTCCTTGTCGGTGATGTACTCGCGCTGGCCCATCACCCCCTCGTGCTCCTGCGGACAATACCTCACCATCAGCGCCGAGGGTGGACTTTGAACTAAACGGTTAAAACTGACAAACAAACTAACAACGATAAATAATGTAATAAACCAGAAATTTAATCCAGTAATGTCAGTTCGACTGCAATACCTATTTTGGAACTTTTGGGAAGCCTCATGCCACTCTTTTCAAAACTACGATTTCCACTGACCCTGGTTCCAGCTTAAACACTGTTCCAAACTAAAATTCCCACTACGGGTACTAGGCAACGATAGTAATCATTATTATAATATTAATAACTCAAAAATGGATACGTAAATAGATGTGTAATGAAGCCGCATTGCAAAAATTCACGATATTCACGTTCATCACAGAAAGTTGGCCACAGGTGGGATCTAGCGCGTAATTAAGGGGTCCCTAACTCTTGACCGTTGAGTAATTGACTACCTGGAGAGCGACGATGGTGGGCTGTCCGTTGCTGGTGAAGGCGAAAGGCCCGTAGTGCAGGCAACTCACGTAGTCGTACTCCACGTCCAGGTTGGAAACCAGGTCGTTGGTGTAGATGGCGAAGTTGTGCTCGGTACCTGGCAACACCACTTGGCTTAAAGTGCTATACAAGTAGCTGAGGTTTCGAGTGGACAGATAAACCGGGGGGAGCCCAAACAAGGCGTCGTTAAACTATCTACCTACCTATTATATAGAGACCATATTGTATACGTACGAGTAGGTATATATACACAGGCCTTGTCAAGTACTAAGGAATAAGTACTAGGATGTTCAGTGCTTTATAACCCTAACCAGCTAGGAGATTCTCCTGGACGATGTTGACGTAGTTATCCCTGTCGTAGGTAGACTGCATGTGCAGGAAACCGAGGATGTGCATCCACTCGTGCACGATGGTGGCGTGGCGGAAGCAGCCCACCCCGGGGTAGTTGCGCGCCAGGTTGAGCGTGTGCACGCCGCGCGTCTGCCAGTAACCCACGTGCGCGTAGCAGCCGTTGGAAGCACCCTGGGGAATACCGAATTTAGGTTCATGACAATATGTAACGAAAGTCTTAGAACGTCAAATACTGATTAAATTACGAGAAATTGGCATGAATCGAAAGATTACTTACAGTAAGTCGCACGTATACTGTGTCGCTCGGCTCGCGGTATCGGAACTTTATGCAAGTATGCTTTTCGATGTCAGCGATTCCCTCTTCGATAGCAGCCTGTTGCAAAGGACCTGCATTTAAAACGTATTTTATAAAATTAATATTTTGCCCACTTACTTACCTACGCGTTTAGATGCCGTCAGTGGCAACACAGGCGACTAACGCGGGTAAGAGGATCCTCTTTACGGAATGGAATGCACTGAAGAATAATTTCCTTAACCACCCTTATGATATTTATTGATAAAGTAAATATAAACTCGGTAAAGCCTTGTTTGTACCATCTAAAGCTGACGGTAAATAAGTTTTTATGGCATTTAATGCATTCTATCTTAAACCACAGGTAAGAAGACCCTTAACCAGATTCCAGAAGATTTTTAAAAGTCAAATTAAATGTGGGATCTCAAAATTGTTATTGATAGTACTTAGCATTCACATTTCCTAATCATCATTATTCATTTATCTCGTGATAACCGTAGATAATAATTCCGGATTGTTACTCATCAAATAATAAACCCGGTATTAATTACCGTTAATAATCCGATTTGTCAGGTCCTGACGCTATCACAATTGATGGTTATGCGTAAGTTATTGTTTTGATTGCTGCACTAGTTCAGTGACCGAGACTTGCTTACGTTTATATGAAGCGCTTTTAACCAAATATTGAATATACTTATTTTTACACTTTTCCGCTCCCAACTCGACGTGATTTTTAATAATTTATAAGCTACATGTGATGGGAGAATCTGTCTCTTAAAAATCAGAAATAAGAAGACAAAAAGATGGCCTCAGGCAACAGCACACCACCTATCTACGAAGTCGCGCGGTTTTGCTCTCCTCCTGCGTTTCATGCAAAATTGACCCTAGATCGAGTTATTGACATGCATGCATGTGTTATTTGCATGACACTCACCGAATTCTCCCTCTCCGAACTCCCAGACGACGGTGTCCTCGGGCCACTTGGTGTTGGGGAAGGTGTACGCGTTGCGGCCCATGGCGTATTCCTGCAGCATGCCCTCGATGATGAAGTCATCCAGCAAGATGTCTCCCTCGTATTTTCCGCTGTTTTCTTCGGCATTGGCCATTGGTGACGTTATTCGGACAATGTTCCTATTTTCTGCAAAAAAAAATACTACGTAAAGGGTTTGCGTAGTTTAGTTATGCACGAGAGCAGGAGGCTGCCTCATATACTCGTAGGGGTAAATAATTGTAAATGCTATTATTTTGTTGGCTTGGAAGTAGCAATATTTAAAGCATCTGAAATATATGCCGCATTCAAAAAAATACTATTTATATATTGAAGCACATTTACTGTCCGGTAAATATGTTTATCTAGTCAGTAGTCTTAAAAGTGAAAACTACTAATTACATTAATTACCTAGTAGTTTGTACATACTGTCAAATTGAATGTTGCTATTCGAATACCTTATCTCATTAAAGTAAAACGAGGGTATTAATAGCATTCGGATATCTATCGCTTTCACACTCTCTCTGGCAGAACAAACACTCGTATACTGACATACTGAGCACGAACTTTTACCTTCTATCAAGTAAATAACGTTAACGATCTTTATCAAGAAAATGTGTATGGCGATCGACATCAACACCCTCTAGTATGAATTTAGTAATTAAATTTGATAGTTGATAGACATAGACGTTGACTTTCATATACGTTTCGTTACGTGCTTCGAGTAGTAAAGGTGAAGTACTTATACGGAAAATAGTGTATGAAAACGTGAGTTTTCGAATAGCAAAGAAGATTCGAAAACGTGACTTATTTTACCTATTTGATGTTCATACTCGAGCTACTACATTGAATACATTGTTTGTTTTGAAGTACCTTCGTTGAGATTGACAGGTGAATGAGTAATCATCTACCTACTCGTATAAAGCGGCTTAATAATGTTTCATTTCATTCCATCTAAAGCTACGAGTATTGTTTGCTAAGTAAGTTGTAAGGGAACCAGAGGCAAGGTTAGGTTAGCCTATCGCCTTTTAGTATACTTATATATCAATCGGCTGTCATTTTTGGCTTAGGACGGCATTGCAGTTGACGTCAGGCTACTCGTATCAAATACTGCGTGCGCATCACTAAAGGTTTTATATTTGGTTATAGAGTATATACCTCGCACGCTAGCTTTGCAAGTATCCATCGACTCGTACCTATGCTGATGCGATGTTTTAAGGGTTCTAGGTTCATTCTTAACAAGTCCATTTTGGTTCTCCTTTCTGATTAATAGAAATATTTCAAAATTATTACACACATACACACACACACACACACACACACACACACACACACACACACACACACACACATATACTCACACAAATACCTACTGAATATTATTTCGCATTTAAATCATAAGAATAATTTTGAAATATTTCTATTAATCAGAAAGGAGAACCAAAATGTCACCACAAGTCAACAACACTGTTGCCTGTAAAACGTTCTTCATACATTGTTATGTATGATGTTTCTTTCCGATTAATTCAGTACGAATCTCATGTTTAGTGTCACCGTACTAATCAAAAGTGATAAACCATTGACTGAATAAGTGAAGTCACGAGGTTTTAAAACGAGAAATGGTTTCCTATTGAATTAAATTGAAGTGAGCGATATGTGCAGACGCTGTGCCCCTCCCCGCCTGCTCGGCATCAAAGGGTGCTTTTGCAAGTCTTACCAGTCTGAGTGTTCTCGAGAAAGCTCCTGAAAGCCTGGATCTCCTCCCGGGACCTCACGATGGGAGGGCTGGCCAGGGCCAACCCCGCGCAGCAAATAACAACAGCGGCACGCAACATCTTCTCTGCATGCTGTTATTTCCAACGTCTTTATATAGAGAAATCTTTATCGAAAAGATAACACGTAATACTGGAGACTGCCTAAACATTAATGATGTTATCAGTTCCTCTATCACACGTATCCAATGACCAAGGGGTTTTCGTTTTGAGTTCTATGGCAGGACCTAGCGACCCAGCCTCGCCCAGGGGGACTAAGTATAAGTCAACCAATTTTATTTCTAGGCTATGTATATACTATGACCTATACATGTTAAAACTTCTTATGATTTGGGTTACAACGTCATAGGAGGGACAATCAACTTTTTTACCCACAGATTTCTGTCTGTTGCCCACCGTTCAGATTTTAATAAATAAAATAAAATCTGGGGACTTATTGTAAGTGAAATTATTTTTAAATTGTAGTAATATCTTTAACTCCTTTCATAAATCACATTATAATGTATTGTTTAAAAATGTATGTAATAAAAATGTGGTAACTCAGTTGACAATTCACTATTTATCACACTAATTCGCGGACAGTAACTCAGTAGACACGTAATTACCCAATTTTCACACATTTAAGAAATTATGATATGGCTAGGTACTTGACAAAGATAGATTGATAAACTAGTAAATTGACTACATCATTAAAAACGAAAATAAGCAGTGATATTATATTTAAAAACAAACATGTTTGTTAAAATCCGGTAAATTAAAAGTGTGGGTAAAAAAGTTGATTGACCCAGGAATCAAATTGGTTCACTGTGCGAATACATGATCAGTTATTTTGACCTGTGACTCCTGCGAGTGAATAAGTGAAAATCTAAGAGATAAAGAACTACTAATTCAAAAATATACTATAAAGTAGTTAAGATAGCAAAAATTATAAATCCCTGGAATTTATATTTTGTATTTATCTCTAAATTTAAAATATATATCTTTAAATCAAATCAATCGATGTGTGCAGGTTTACACTTGATGAGATAAAATAATGTTAGGTACGATGCGAATACGGTGTAGGTACCTAATAGATATAACTAGCACACACCACTACCCATATAAGGATACTTATGTCAAATTAATTTCTATTAAGCCTTCATTAAGCTCATTGCAGGGCATACTTCCTCTCTCTCGTGCAAAGTGGCCGTTTATCGCATCAATAATGCGGCTCCTCTCGAAAGCGACGCGGTCACCTGACCATCCAGCAGATACTCTGCAAACCGCCCGCTTCCTTTGTCTTCCCTACGTACCTACTGCTTTCATCCTTCTCTTCTCTTCCCGCCGAAGTAGCTAAGTCTTGTTATATATATATGTGGACGTTTCTGAACGTATTTTTGTCATAGTCCTATACTATTAAGCGAGCAAAGTTAATTTTGAAGCAAAAGTGAAGTAAAGCAGCAGCAGATTGTTGTCAATTGACAATCATACCATAATTCATGATAAGCTAAATAAATAGATATAATAGTTCATAAATATCTACGCTATACTTAGCTGACTGTAAGTGATGTCCAAACCAATAACCTATTAAATATGTTGTCACTTATATTCTGTCAGTATAATATTGATCTCGTTCATGAGTTTGGGTAGTCCACTTTCGCTCTCACTGCCTGCCTCGATTAGAGTGTTAATATAAACACATCGGCTGCTAGGCACGGCATTGAACCAACCATATGTAAATGGATGGGCAACATGCTAAGCAGCAGGCTAATAAAGTCAAGTCTTTTGAACAACGTCTTATTCGCCACTACGACAAAAAGATGTCCTCAAGGGAGGTTCTCTCACTAACTCTGTGGAGCCTGGTGGTAAACTCTCTCCTAGAGGAACTCAACACTGGCCCACTACACTCTGTTGGGTATGGAGATGATCTCATGAACTCATGATACCTACTTATCAAGGGGAAGTTCCCGGAAACAGTATCGGAAATCATGGAAAAAGCTCTGGAAAAGGTGGAAAGCTGATGCATTAGTAGGGATTGCAATCTGGTATGATTCTCAGTCTAGCCGGATCCGACCGGATTATCATCAATCCGGCCGGATTGGTGCATTTATATTATTTCTTTATAATCAATACGTATTTTACAAATTCGGCGAAGTAAAACAAAGGTAAAAGGGATATAACTCCAAAAAAAAATCGGCCATTAATTGTAAAATAATCAAATTTATTATTAATTAACAATTACCAATAATCAGTCTCTCTAGTTTGCATTGCGTTGCACCACGATTAAGGGCCGAGTTCACCAACAATTAAACGGACGATTAAGTCTTAATCAGCTGTTAATCAATACATTTGACACCCGTTAAACCGCTAATCGTCCGTTTAATTGTTGGTGAACTCGGCCCTAACTTAGTTTTTTTGCTGTTTTTATTTATAAGTATCTTAAATGAAGCAGTCTGTAATCTCGTTCAGTAACGGCCGAACCCTATATTCAAACCGCGGATAGATAGGCTTACTTCGGATTCAAATTTGACACATTTTGTATGGGCAAATGTCAAATTTAACCCGACGTAAGGCTTATCTATCCGCGGTTTAATATAGGGTTCGGCCGTTAATCAATCAATCAATCAATATCTTTTATTTGCAGAATACAGTACCCAAGATGTTACAGTCAATTTTAAATAATAATAATGTCCTATGTATCCAGCTTGCAAGCAAGCGTACAAATATTAATTTTATGCAATATAGACATTTATTTGTTACAAAATTTGGTATGTAATAAAATTCAATAAATAACAAAATACATTTAAAATTACAAATAAGAGCGTTAAAATTTATAAAATATACTAAATGTCAAAGATCACAAATTATTACAAATTATTAGATTTTATTACATTGCCCGAGGAAGTCCTTAACACTATAAAAACCCCTACCTAGGAGCCAGTTCGACAATTTGTTCTTAAATCTATTTCCCTGGAGTAGCTGTATGTCATCAGGTATGGCATTATAGATTTGAATGCACATGTTGTATACATTTTTGGTGTATATAGCCTTGTGACCAGCAGGTTTATAAAGGAGTTTCATAATTTCGGCCCTTGTATGCCGTTGGAAACCTTCACCACGCCGTTTAAACAATGAATGTTGCGAATTAACAAAAGTACATACTTATTTCCTGTATATACAGACACAGCAGTGGCAAAATATGGAGTCCCTTAAAAAGTGGAACACGTGTTTCATCGACCTGAGCACCACAAATTACACTGACACACTTCTTTTGCATCTTGAAGACTCTGTGCACATCCACCGAGTTACCCCACAGGATTAGATCGTAACGAAGAACGGATGACACATAACCATGAGAGGCTGTCAGTGCAGCCTGAACCGAAACCGTATCTCGCAATTTCCTTAGCGCATAAACAAATCGGTTTTTGCAGATTTGATCAATGTGCTCTGTCCAGTTCAAGTTCTTGTCGATCATCATCCCAAGAAACCTAAAACATTAAACCTCGTCAACTACCTCATTGCCAAGGGTGACTGACGGAGGCACTGGGTTACTATTGTACGATGCAAATTGCATGAACTTAGTTTTGCTGGTATTTATGCACAAATCATTTACGACCATCCAGTTGGCAATCTCCAGCAGTGCACAGTTAATCTCCTGCTCAATTGATCTCCTGTTATTGCACTTTACCACTAATGTAGTATCATCGGCGAACATAATGATCTTATGGGATGTAATATTGGGTAAATCGTTGGTATACAGGAGGAAAAGTAACGGACCCAAAATACTGCCCTGGGGGACGCCTTTGATAATTTTGCCAAACTGTGATCTGTGAGCTTTTTTATAATAGCCGCAAGTAATAGTCAGTAAAACCTAGCAACGTCAAAATTTTCCTTTAAACCCTAAATCGTAGCGGTGCTGGGACGACATAGCATGTACATTGACTGTCGGGTGTCGATGCTGCTTCGTCGACCCTGCTTAGCCAGTGCTGCACGGCGGATCGTGCCAGAAATTAGCAGTACAAAAGCAGCCGGATACTGGCTGCAAGCACATCCCTTGCCAAGCACTGGTAACGTACATTCCTTGACCCTAACACCTCAACTTTCAGTTTACCCTCGCATCGGGGCCCCTGCGGAAGTGACTTTTTTGCCAGAATAGTGCTGACCGCTTCTCAAGACATGTTGCACTAAATGATATCATCCGTCGGTCTCTAGCCTCTATTAACGTGCCGGACCTATTAGAGCCGACCGGCATCTCCAGAAATGATTGCAAGAGACCCGACGGAATGTCTTTGATTCCGTGGAATATGCTGCTAGTGTGGGATGCAATTTGTGTAGACACGCTAGCCCCTTCAGATCTCCAACGAACCTCCAATATAAATATATATATTATATAATATATTTATGTTCATATAAATAGTACTTACTTTTAAAATCGCTTACATATAATTGGGTCAATAATGCCCACGAAGGGTAATATCGCTCAATGGTCATTTGAACGGGCGTTATTAGTCGACGGGGCGTTATTACGCGTTTTTTCACTAAATTATGTACCTTAGTTAAAAAAATATTAGTGGAACATTAAGAATAATCACTTACAACACTACGCATAACATAAATATAATAGAAGAAATATAAGGAAATAATGAATAATTTACAATTTCGTCGGAGCAGTTTTTATAACAGCGACGTCCATGAGCGGTACCCTCAAAGCGTGACTGGTCACAGGCAAGATGGCGGCTCGAGAAACTCGCTTTTACGCTAGACGCGTTCCTATTGGTGTTAACTATGTGTTCGTGCGCTGTGACGCTGCTCATTCGAATTAAAGTACGTTTTCACGATTTTGGCCGTTATTTGACAGAGGGCTTTTAACGCCATACCTACCTTAATTTAATCATATTTTAAGAAAAAATATATGCCTACGTGAATGAGTTTCCTTGCCCGGCCTGCTAAATATTGCTATATCCGAAACAAAGGTAAGGTTTCCTACGGTAACGCCAAGGTACTCGTACTTAATATCTGTAGCTCGCCCGATTCCCACACAGCCGCAGTCGGTGTCACGTGGGTCACTGCAGGAAGCAGGATTGGATTTTAAGCCGTATACGATGTTTAGGCTCCGAAGCTTTCGTTATGTAGAAACTAAAGTACTTTTTTTTTTTTAGTTTAAGGGTCAGTAAGGTTTTTGCCAGTCAGTACCTGTTCTATTGTTCAGTAAAAAAAAAATTGAAATAAAATCAAACTACTTAAGATGAATTCATAAAAAATATAATATGTCAAGGCATAATTAAATACATAGTATTAAAGTATTTATGGTTATTGCACAACCTTAACCTGATCATTCACGACATCGGGCTGTTCGTTAAGGACCCCGGGCTATTCGTTCGCGGTCTCGAGCTGACCGTCGGAGGAGTCGTTGGCGTTCCATGCGCCAGGGCAGTTGTAGTGTCGGTTGACTCGCTGCCAGTCCCAAGCGCTGATCCATTGCTGCTGGCCCATAACGCCAGCGTGGTCCTTAAATAATAATTACATATAGATACTTCAGTCAAGCCCAGCGCACTCTTCACTTTAGCCGCGAAGCTACAAGTGCATGGGCTTGCATTGCGGGAGGTAACCTATGTACTTACTTATCTACGGGCTGGGTTGCGTGCGAATAAATACAAATTATGCGATATATAAATAGGCACGGCTGAACTACCTTTATTTTTAAACACTATTAAATTTCGTTAGGAAGAGCACCTTCTATACCTACTTGAACTATTAGGTATATTATGTGAGTGAGGTTGACGTAAAGGGCATAAGCGGCTGTAACTAATAGTGAAAGCTGATAGTCAATTCTTGGCCAATTGTGACTCGGACTCGCACAAGAAACCGCTGTAACCTTAATACTCATATTTAGATCGAGCTAAAAAATGTAACGTTTTTTTGTATCAACACCCCCTTTCATATTATTTTTTGCACTAACACTGTTATAGGTAAAAAACTTAAGTAAAGCTCCTCTTGCATGTAGTTGTAACAGATCTGTATAGACCGTTCGACATTCCATATTTGAATTTTGTCGTAAATGCCATATAAGTTTTGTACACAACTACATGCAAAAAGAGCTTTACTTAAGTTTTTCACCTATACACTCTATGTAAATTTCAACTGTCTACCTATTGCGGTTTATGAGAGTCCCTAAAAGGTAGATACCATGCCATTAAGGGGAGCGTAAGAGTATAACAGTCATTATCCCTCGCTTGCAGGACGAAGCGAATTACTAAGGCTAGGCTTAGTAATACGTTGCAGCGATGTAGGACGATATTGTCGAAGTTAATCATTATAGTGATCACAATTACCCATAAAGCCACCATGGTAGGACGTCCGTTGGTGCTGAAGCCATATCCGCCGTAATGCATGGTGCTGGCATAGTCGTAAGGTAGGCCCATGTTGCTGACTAGGTTAGACTCGTACTTGTCGAAGTTGTGTTCCATTCCTGGGAAAATATGGTGAATACTTTACAATTAAGTATATGTACTTACGACACGACTTGAGAAAACCTGATGAAAATAAAAAATAATTTTTGAAGATCAGGTTTTTAAATGTAATTTTTGGCATATCTACATTTAGGAATATTTTTTAGTTATAGGTACGATAATCAGAAAACACTGGTGACTGCCAACTGTTGACACATTAACCTGGCCAGATATTTTCCCACAGAATGCGCACGTAGTTGTCCCTGTTGTAGGTGGACTGCATGTGAAGGAAGCCGATGATGTGGAGCCATTCGTGGACAATGGTGGTGTGCAGGCGGCAGCCGGGCCAGGCCAGGTTGAGAGTGTGGATGCCGCGGGTAGCCCAGTAGCCCACATGGGCGTAGCAGCCGTCGGGAAAGCTCTAGTTGTGAACAAAGTTCGATAAGTAAATGTGTCTCGGGGGCACATTTATGTTATTGATAGAATGGGCAATAGTGCTTTGTATTTTAAACCGGCAAGGACACCTTTCACTTGTAAGCATGTGTTACTTAATGATTGCAAATTTGTTTTTAACTGTTTTCTAAATAACTACATTTCTCTTAGGAGGCCCCGCTGTTTTTTTTTTAAATTCTATGGTTAAACAAAATTCGGTATTTTTTTATACATGCAATAAAATTATAATTACAACTCACTGAAACACCGACACACTGAAATCGGTAACTAAATCTATTGATAAATTTGAAAAGACCTTCTTTTACCCAAATGTTAAATTTTCCTTTGAATTTTGTAATAGATCTAGTTTCTACGTTAATTTATCGTCCTAACCCCTTTTTCATAAATGCACAATAACCTTATTATACTCGTAGTTAAAGTATTCTGTCTCTTTATGTCCAATTCAAATTTCACAATGACGGATAAGGATAATTCATATTTGAAGCACACTCAAGTTATTGCGCGTTTATGAATAAGAGCCTAAAAGGGAATCTTGCACCGTCGAGCAAGGTGAAGATAATATTATAACAGTTTGAAATGTTGTAACTGACGGTGACGCGAACGTAGTTCCAGTCGCTCGCTTGCCTCGTCCTGAAGCGCACGCAGGTTTGCCGCTCGATGTCGCGGATGGCGGCGATGATGGCGTTCTGGGCGGTTTGGGCTACAACCAAGCTAACAATGTACAAGTTGCAGAACATTCTCAGAAGTTAAAAAATCTTCTCAAGAAATTACTGAGAATATTATCGGAAACATTTGAGAGCAGTGAGAATGTTCTCCTTCAATACAAAATTTAAGAATAATCTTAGAAATTTCCGAGAACATCTCATAAGAAACTTTCACAATTCGAGAAGTTACCGTTCGGTACAATGCTAAAACAAGCTAACGATTTATTCGATTGACTGGAAGTTATTGCGAATATTAATATTTAAAAAAAAATGGAAAACTACAAAAACGCAAGAATTAACTTCTTTCAAAATGGGTGACTGACCTTCCATTTCAAAAAGTTATTTCTTGCGTTTTTGAAGTCGGTTTTATGCAATAAGATCTCGCTGCAAGAAAATCCGCGGGAAAGTCATAGTCATACATTAAAACATTTAAATGTGCTTCGTCGTAGTCGCACGGCTATCTTAATTAAGATACCTTATCACCACCCTCGAAATAAGTACCGTTGAGGAGTTTCGGTTGTCATTTGTGCTTCATCATGTGAAACTGAAAATACTAAAATCACTAATATGCATGATACTCTCATACGGATTCGGTGACAAAAGGACCACCTCGGAAGTATACTCTACCAAAACGAAAAAATAATTTTCAAGAACGGTCCACAATTGACGGAAAAATCGGGAAACATAAGTACATAAAAAAAACACAGTTGAATATAGAACCTCGTCCCTTTTTGAAGTCGGTTAATATACAAGCGCGCATAAGTCTTCAGTACCTACTTCTTGTACCTAAATAAACAAGATAGGATATATTTCCATCTCAATGATTATATTAAATATAAGTACATACATAATACATCCAATGTTTCAGTAGAAAATGACTGCTATCGGTAAATTGCTTTTTAACCGACTTCAAAAAAGCAGGAAGTTCTATGGTTCACTGTATGTTTTTTTATGTACGTTCACCGATTTCTCCGTCAATTGCAGAACGATTATAATTTTTTTTTTTTGGTTTGATAGAATATACTTCCGTGGTGGTCCTAATTTATTTTTTGTTGGTAATCGCCTGAAGGGCCAAAGACAAAAGTCCTTGCTTTTGTTTGCTGTTTTGGACACCTGGGAATGGAGGGCCCAGGTACTGCCGGGCTCGCAGGTGCTCCCATATCTGATGAATTGAGGGATGACAATATTGTAATTTTGTAAAGAACGTCGTCAGTGCCGGATTGAACAAGAACGGGGTCCGTAGCAAATTCTATAAAGAGACCCCTGGTTCGTTTTAGGTTACAGGTTGTGGCGGGCTCTTTTCCACAACAGGGCGACTTAGATATTATGCACCTATTTTGCGTGGGGGTTTGTTTTAGGTTATTCTGCTGGAGAATATTGACTGGATTATTCATCCTATCGTAACCCTGATGGATATGAGTACACGCATACTGATGTAAGTACCAAAACAGGAGAATGTCTACCAGACAAGCATTTTAGAGGTGTGGGTGTGCGGGGCCATCCAATGCGCGGGGCCCCGTAGCATTTGCTACTCTTGCTACGTGGCTAATCTGGCACTGAACGTCTGTTTTTTTCCTTGCATTCAAAGTGAAAAGTAGAGTGTTTAACGCGAGACTAAACAACCATAATGACATCTCGTGTCATTTTGCCTTTGTTTAGTCCCATGTTGAACAATCTACTATTTGAATCGCATTCTCAACAAAAGATATAAAATACCGTAAAAGAGATCAGCAAAAGAGAAATAAAAAATTAAAATCGGGCAAGAAATACGGATGATATAGGGATTTTAAACTGCTAATTAGACAGAGATCCGATACACCCTGTGACGTCATGTAAAACTTCGGTCATATAAATTCCATGTTAAATTCTGTTTTGCTAGAAAGAGATAGAAAAAAATCTTCGTTGGCTTCTTACTTATTTTTATAGCTAATAAAATGATTTTTCTTAACTATATTTTACAAGAACCAGCTTTTATTGAAGCTGGGAAAAAAAGTCATGAATATTCCCTATTCTGTAAATAAGCAGTAATCATGTAAACGTTGCACGAGGCCGATCTGGGAAAATGTGCAGAACTTACTGAAGTGTCCAGCAGCGATTTCATAGACAACGGTGTTTGATGGCCACTTGGTGTTTGGCCAGATGTAAGCGTTGTGCCCAGTCGCGAAGTCTTCCACCATGGATGTCACCTGCTCTTCATCAAGGAGGATGTCACCCTCGAATTTTCCGCTGTTCTCCCATTCCTTGGCCTTTGGGTTGGCAGCCATGCGGTCCTCGAGACGGACGCCGCTGGCTATGGAGTAGAGACAGCCATGACTACAATTAAGATCGGGTCGAACTAAGAGCAAAACGTCCTGCGATGCATTTGGTCTGCTATATGATAGATAATACAGTTGCTTAAAAAGTGCTACTTTTTTTAGCTGTATATCGTTACTCAAAGTTGAATCCTTTATACAACTCCAAGATCCTATCGAGCCATGAGTTATTATTATTAATGTGGAGAGGACTGTGGAAAATGATTAGCATTGCACTGTATGATCTCCCTTAGTTAAACATTTTTAATGAAATAAATACAACTGTAAATGAAGTTTAAAAAGCATTTACTAAACAAACATGTGGTCAGTTTTAAGATTAGAAAAGAAGTGTGTCAAAGTCTCACTAGCTTTGACTTAGATACATATTTGCTGTCAGCCAGTAATCGATTGCACTGACGTTTTATACAAGAAACTACCTTTAACACACCCCCTCAATCGATTACCTAAATACATTCATTTTTTAAGACATATCTCTAATATAATATTACATACATATAAAAAGTTTCTTCCCATAATAAAACATCACCTATATATAAAATAATTTCAATCCATAAACATCAACCTGTATATAAAATAATTTCAATGCATAAACATCAACCCGTATATAAAATTTTCAATGTGTCGCTTTTATCAAACTATTAAATATTCTAATCTCACCAATCATAAAGTCTAATTTACCAAAGATATTTAAATCTTTATATTTTCTCCCACTCGATACATCAATTCAAAATCAAATGCTCTGTTTAATCTTAATATGATTTAGACACTATTCCCAAACTTCCACTCGAAGCTCATCTCATTTTTTATATATCATGATCACTAGTCTCAATCAAGTATGTCATCATCTCTTATTCTCCTACTCGGAAATCATCTCATTTCCGTGATTATCTTCCTTTGATAACTATCATATCACCTATAAATGCTCTCACTCAAATCATACTCTCAAAAACATTATATCAAACAACATGTAATATCTATCATATCACATCCTTTATACTCCTACTCGAAACATGTACTCCAGTCCGTTAAATCAACAAAATGTAATATCTATCATATCACATCCTTTATACTCCTACTCGAAACATGTACTCCAGTCCGTTAAATCAACAAAATGTAATATCTATCATATCACATCCTTTATACTCCTACTCGAAACATGTACTCGAGTCCGTTAAATCAACAAAATGTAATATCTATCATATCACATCCTTTATACTCCTACTCGAAACATGTACTTCAGTCCGTTAAATCAACAAAATGTAATATCTATCATATCACATCCTTTATACTCCTACTCGAAACATGTACTCCAGTCCGTTAAATCAACAAAATGTAATATCTATCATATCACATCCTTTATACTCTACTCGAAACATCTTCTCCAGTCCGTTAAATCAACAAAATGTAATATCTATCATATCACATCCTTTATACTCCTACTCGAAACATCTTCTCCAGTCCGTTAAATCAACAAAATGTAATATCTATCATATCACATCCATTATACTCCTACTCGAAACATCTTCTCCAGTCCGTTAAATCAACAAAATGTAATATCTATCATATCACATCCTTTATACTCCTACTCGAAACATCTTCTCCAGTCCGTTAAATCAACAAAATGTAATATCTATCATATCACATCCTTTATACTCCTACTCGAAACATCTTCTCCAGTCCGTTAAATCAACAAAATGTAATATCTATCATATCACATCCTTTATACTCCTACTCGAAACATCTTCTCCAGTCCGTTAAATCACCAACATCATGTCCATCATAGAACATCATCATCACTAGTACTCCTACTCGAACCATCCTCACATCTTTTAAATTAAGTTTCTCATAAAATTCCATATGTCAATATAAATACACTTTTACATCACATACATAACTTTACCCCACCTTATTAATTTCATCCAAACTACAAGCTTTAAAGCTTTCTAAATTTCCATTCATGTAGTAATACTTATTAATCTTTTTTTATTTATTTATTTTAATTTTATCTTTCTTATTCACTTAGTTTTATACGGTTTGTTACCGGCATGCGGGCATTTATTAAAACTGCCGATAATATGCTTCTTTCGATTGTTTGCAAGTATTATCAATTAAAAAATAATTAAAATAACTTTACAATTAAATTTCCTAGATACTGTCAATTTTTAATGTAGTGCATGTGCTGCGTAGTCATCGTTATCAGGCATGTCGTGGTTCGGGGGAAAATCATTCAATTCAATTCCATTTTTAGGAGAATAATGGCCCCATTAATGTTTTGATGATTCTGCCAGTGTCGAGGTTGGATAGTGCACTGCCAATGACATTTTAGTCTTGTTCGGTGCGTTGACGGTGTTCGGTGGGATACCAGCAAAAATATAGTATAAGTACTTAAATATAATTGTTTTGAAAAAAATATACTCAAGTACATACATATTTAATTAAAGTTTGATATTATTTTTAGCAAGAAATTTATTTAAAATTTTACAATACGACGTAAATACTAATGTTAGTAGAAAATGGACATTAATTGGACGGCTAATACAACGGGGAAGGAGATTATTATAGAAGAACAGATATTTTAGGACAATCCAAAAATAAATGTTCCAATGTGCCTTTAGCCAGACCGCACTCACAAATCGAGCTGTCCCTAATTCTCAGTTTTGCTAGAAAAACGGGAGAGCAAAAATGACCCAGACATAATCGAATGATTGTGGAAGTGTTTAATTTTGAAAACTCCCTGTTAATAAAAAACCACGGTTTGGTTGGAAGAGCAGGCTGCAGGTCTCCGTAATGTTTGCCTTTGTTCTGACGGGATAATTGCCATAGATTGTTCCATTTTGCCACTAGTTGAGGTTTTACAGAGGCCTTCAAATCGCGAGTGAAACATTTAGCCCAAGTATTAGATCCGAGTTGGATGGCTTCCTTTGCACAAAAATCCACTGTCTCATTACCCACAATACCACTATGGCTAGGGATCCATGCCAAAGCCACCTCAATGTTGGCAAGATGGCATTCTCTAAGCTTGTCTTTCATCATTAGAGTTAAGTAAAAGTTGTCTTTAGAATGGAAAGGAAAGCCCATCAAATCTTGCAAACAGCTTAGAGAATCTGATAATATAATTGATTTATTAAGATTGTGGGATTTAACACATGATATAGCTTCATACAGAGCAACAGCCTCTCCGGAAAATGTAGAATAGTGACTAGGGCACTTATAATTTAAAATAATTTTATATTTGGGAATCCATACAGCACATCCAACATTATCATCTGGAGATACTTTTGAAGCATCCGTATAAATCCTTAGCCATCCTGGCCATTTTGTATCCATTATCCGATTAAATTCACTATTAGCATTTATTGTTTTTTTGTTAATTCCCAAATCTAAAATTACACATGGTTGAAAAATTAAAGTATCATATCGATACCTTAGTTCACACTTGTACTAATTACCTACATTTGAAAAGTTATTGTAATTAGTATGTTTGTGCACAAATAATAAGTTCGAAACTTTACTGGCAAAAAAAAACATTTAGTACGATTGTGCGCTAAGGTATCGATATTCAAAACAAAAGATGTGATTTTTATTGAACTGAAAAGAAGGGATAGAGGCAAACTTTTTAAAAGATTGAATAAGTGGAGGGAGATTCTTTTTTGACCAGTACTTAGAAGAAGCAGTTAGATTATTTAAAGTTTGGCATTTCAACATTAGGGGATGGGGGAAAATCATAATAATCAAAGTATCCGTCGACTGTCATTGAACACTTGTCAAATTACTGTGCTTTACGAGTACATTGCTGGCAATTAAAATTTTGTTAGAAATTTTGTTTATTAATTAAATTAATGTCATGGTTAAGTTACAGATATACGTTATTTTAACCTCCTTTAAAAAAAGACCTGGTGCTGCACGGTGATTCCGCTCCCATACAAAGGCGGCCATAAATACCTCAACTCCGAAATAAGTTATTTCTTTGATTTTAAAGTACTAATTACTGTTCTAGGAATATTATATTTAAAATAAATTATATTTTTACATATTTATTACACAAATACATGAATATTTTTGGAAATAAAAATGTCTCGCATTAATGTTGTTTTGGATATATAGTCTAAAACATTTTATACTGCGATTTTACTGGAAAAAATATGTAGGTACGAGTAAATAAATGAAAATACCATCCACTATCCTCAATGATAAGTATTTAATAAATAAATTTGGAACAAAATATTCAATTTCATGTAATCTAAGTTCATCAACAATTTACATTCAACCTTAGCTATTAATTACTATTTTTACAACTACTATTATTTAACACACAACAAATCAAGCACAGACTTAGACAATGCAGTTTTCTTTTTAACTGGTAGTCTTCTTAAACCTGATATAAGAGGATCTGAGTGAAGAAGAAGCCGGTTGATTAAATCTGTATTGGTCAAAACGCGATTCATTTTTCGTGTATTATTTTGTCTAAACGATTTGATAAATTTATTGGTGGCTTCAGCCGCTTCTTCAGACAACTTCAACTTCAACAACAAACCATAATCTATCACATTAGCACCATGAATAAAAATTTTGCGCACGGAAGCGGGCATATTATACCACGGATACTCGGCAACTAATTGCCGAGCCGTTTCTATCGCGAAATCTATAAATCTGCTCTTGTCGATATTATATCCCGAATTTAAGCACTGAAGTATAGTCCAACAACGATCTAGGAGATCTTTCTTAATACCCGTAATATCAGCTGAAATTTTGGAGATAGAGAAAAACCTCCTCCTAGCAGTGTTACCATCAATTGATGATCCGCTTCCGCCACTTTTACGAGTAGGTTTATCAACAATAAGACCTAACCTTTCCCTAAATTGCGTTTGTATATGTTGTTTTTTTTCAGCTACAAGCTTTTTATCGCAATCGGATCTAGCTTGCCACTTCTTAACCTCTAACTTGTAAGCGACATGAATAAAATATTCAAAGAAACGAATGTATGCGTGAAGCGGAGACAACCCGTATTCACATTTGCCATTATCAATTGCTTTACATAAACAAAGGTCAATTTTATTCATCTCGCTTGGCAAAGCATTGCACCTAGTAGCAGAAACATTACTGAGAGCGTTACACACTTTACCATCGACCATAGTTAGTTGCAAGATATGTGTAATAGTATATTCGCGATCATTTGTCTTGAAGATACTGCAAGACTGCTGAGTAGGCTGCAAGTTACTTATTTTCTGCTTAAAATAAGTCTCTTCCTCAACTGATACAGCAACGATTCTTTCAAGAATCGAAAGCGAATAGGCCTGCAGTTTTGGGTCGAAGAAGGGCGAGGATTTTTCCATAAAACTGTTGGGTCTTCCTCATTGTCTGGTGTCAAAATAAGTTGAAGCGGAACATATGAAGTCACAAACAAACTACTATCTTGAATAGAGGAATTTGAAAAACGTTGCTTATATTCACTATGACCAGTACTGCCATCGAAACCCCACTTCAATATCAAAGATATCTTATTTAGAGACTGATGGGTAGGTACTCTATCTAAAATATTCTTTTGGGACTCGAGTATCCGAGTAGCAGTACGAGTATGATCAAGTAAACTTTGAAGTTCGACTTCGGCGGACGATTCAGTAACGGAGATAGCTGGCGGATAACACTGTTTATAATACTTTTATAATACTTTGGTATGATGGTAAAATGTTTTTGGATATCTTGTCTATTAAATTCTTAAATAACAAATATTGGTGCCGAGTTAACTTAGCTTCTGCAATGAGCTACAAAACATCGTTTACGTCGATTGTTGAAGAAGTTAAGCTGGAATCAGCGGAAACATTGAGCAACGTATTTACAGCAGAGCTATCTACATTAGTTAGCTCGGCCAATCTCCTCCTTATTGTACGTTTACTAGATTCATTAAAGTCTTTCCTTGGACGGCCTAGAAGGAGAGGGATCGACAACTTCGTCAATCTGCTGTTGAGAAATACACTGCTCTATACTTCGCTTTACGTCAATATGTTTGTTATATTACACCTAACCAATCTGTATGTTTTTCTAATAATTTACATATAGACTTTCAACAATGTACTTTTGCCCAGTAAGATGAAATTCGTTTACATAAATTCCTTATTCTAACACTTAATGTCTCTAATTCAACATTTTCGATGTTATCCGAAAGTTGTGCAGTTTCAATAAAAGTATCAAGAACTTGATGAAATTTTTCAGTTTCATTTTCGCGTTCGGCTCACATCGTAAAGAGAAAGACGCCACGAGCGTTTTTTGACTTAGTTATACTCGTACACACCGTTGCATACAATACTTTTACTACGACTACGTTTTAAATAAAATGTAAAATTAACTACTTACAATAAATGAGCGGGAAACATGAAAATGAAAATTATTAACAAAACTAAACAATGTCTATAGTTAATTTTGTTTTTAATTGATGTCCACTTGCCACTTGATTATATTAAAAATAAGATAACTGCATAGTTTTTTTTTAACTTATGTTTTGACGAGGGAAACCAACTCGAAACACCCAAATACTCGTAAAAATTTCTCCCGGATTTCATTTGACTTTTTTAAATGTTATAAGTAGACTACACGGCGTTTACAGCGGTTTTAAAAGGGTCTCAAATAGTTTTAATTTTTTTAAACATTTTCCGTTCATAACCGAAATAAAATGGCAAATTAACTTAAAAGCGGTTTGAGTAATTATTTATATTCCGAATTTATTAAATTTAGATTAATTTAATTTAAATAGGTGATTTTATTTAATGGTAATATTCAGTTTTATAGGTAATATGTCGCACCTATTATTTCTAAACGAAAATGTAATTGTTGTAGGTTTAATAGTAGTCTGTGGCAGATTGGTGGCAGCTAGGCGTACTTATCGTTTTGGCTCAAAAAAGCACAAGTGCTGTTTTGGGGAATAGACTAGAGAGACTTTTCGACGGGTTACTCTGCGGACATAATTATGTATGTTCTTATATTAGTGTTCGTGACTATATAAATGACAGATAAAAGTACAGGAGTATGAAAAATATATTATCTAACTTCAAAAATATATATTTTATTGTTTTACAGTTTATTACATGAAATAATAAACTTGAAGAAATTGCAGATAGGATGTAAAATTGCCCTTAGCCTCGATAGATTTGTCTTTTTTTTCTTCGATTGAATAATTATTTCCAATTAAATAAACAGTCATTAATTTCTTCCATAAATAATAATCCGAATTAACATTTAACTATTCAAATTTTTGTATGATGTGATCATCCATCTCAAAAATAAATTGTACTTTCAGTTTTCCTGTATTGTGACAGGCATGTCAAGAATAAATCAAAAATATTATTACAACTAAAATGATTAAGCAAACGATAACGATGTTTTACTTTAATCTTTCTTCTTTATAGATCTATAAGGGCATTTGTGGGCCCTAAACCTGTGGAGAGGACTGTGGAAAATTATTAGTTATTGCACTGTATGATCTCACTTAGTTAAACATTTTTAATAAAATGAATACAATTGTAAATGAAGTTCAAGACATTTACTAAACAAACATGTGGTCAGTTTTAAGGTCAGAAAAGAAGTTTGTCAAAGTCGCACTAGCTTTGACTAGGTACATATTTGAAATCTGCTGTCACCAGCCAGTAATCGATTGCACTGAGGTTTTATATAAGAAACCTAACAATTACGAGATTGATGTGTCCCATTGTGTGTATGTGCGTATGTGTGTACGTATTAATGTCAGCTCTTTTAATTACTGTTTTATTTCTCTTTCATTGACATTTTCTCGCAAATCTATTAAGAAACCTCGTTTGATACACGCGCTGAACTGCCATGTTTACTCGTCCAGTCTCCCCCCTCGCCCGCAGCTCCGGCGAGACTCCGGCGAGACTCCGGCGAGACTCCGCGGGCCGCAATGAACCAATAAAGGAATTGAAAATGAAACTTTTGTGTAGAACTTTCTCATTCCTTAAAAACAGAAACATTATATTTTTTGCTAGAGATAATTCTTAGATTATTTTGTTGTGTAGAGTAGTTACAATTTCAACCGCGGCCATTGTGCTCCCGTAGTTATTTAAATTGCGGTTGTTTGATCAATATGACATTTTGATTTATTGACACAGGACCTATTTATTTTGCGCACGTTTTGCTCCCGTATTACATTACTGACTTTTTTTTCAACGAGGACATTTTGCTATGAGGACCTGACAATCCTAATTCATTCAAAATATCGTTTTTTCAGTATAGGTAGTTCAACTAGCGTGGAGTAAATGTTAAGTGCGACGACGAGCGAAGCGAAGGAATAGAACCACATCCGTGCATTTGTATATAACGGCGCGTACTTTAATTTCTTAATTCTTTTTTAATTCCGGTAATTGTTAGTGGAACACGATGTCTGTTCTTGCGTAGATCTGGACAGGCTCGGCGGTGTATGAGAGGCAGGATCAGCAGGACATAAATTCGTAGACAGTTTAAATACCTACTGATTTATTAATATACTTACTCGTAAAAATTACAAAAATTAAAAAAACAATGTGCTTCGGTGTAGTAGCGGTTAGCGAATGTTCTCGGGGTGACCCGCATTTTTGTAGCGAGAGTCTTCGACCAATCCCAGCGGCTGTAGATGACGTGATATCTTCTCTGATTGGTTCCCGGTGTCGTGATATTTTGTACGGCCGACTGGTGTACTATATATGCGTATAGGATGCATTTTTAGATGTAGTTAGGGTCCTGCCTTAACGTTAAGGTCCGTCAACAATGTCTAAAATTAGTTTTTAAGAGCGGGTAAACCCGAATAGAGTAGTGCAAGTGTCATATCGGCACTGGTCATGTTGACAAATTCGTTGATAAATTCGTTGACATATTCGTTGTTCCTATACAAAACCATTTGCTCTTATTGTATTACTTAGTTTATTAATTTTATCCTTCTGTATTTTGGTTATTTGATGGTCGGTTCGGTACATTGATGAATTTGATGACACTATTTTGTACTGGTGTTTTTTTGTAAATTCCTGCACGGGCACGCCCACTAAGCTCATTGTGACCCCACGATGTCGAATCAGCCTCCGGACTTAGCCCCTCGGCCTCCCGATGCGTTGACATACATATATATAACTTGAAAATTGAAAGGTTCCAGAAACGCTAATGTATGTACAGTCGGGTTCATAACTATGTATACACTTTAGTTCCTTGTCACGTTAATCGCTGTGACAATTCATGTATGGAAGTTTAAACATGACATTAAATTGACAAGGTACTGAAGTGTATACATATTTATGAACTCGACTGTACTTGGACTAATTGACGATTAGGCGATATGCGCATTATATAAACTGATGTTGCGTACCTACAAAAAAAATAGACCAACCGAGATTATACCATTCAAGTGATTATGATCACAGTGATATTATTATTAAACGATTATTAGTTGTAGTACCTAAATAATTATGACAAGTGATTTTATAGAAAAAACTGATTATTAGGTATATAAATAGCAAATATACGGAAAATTGTTACACGAATCTGAGGAAATACCTTAAAACACCGTATTTTTTTCAAATTTTCATTTGCCTAATTTTTCATTTTTCCGAACGCTATGTTTTGCAGGAGTTATTTTAAATTCAATGCTTAATTGAATTTCCGTACATAGGTAAGGTTAGATTTGATCTAGATAAGCGATATCGAAAAATAAAGTCTTCTATCAAAACATTGCATTCGGAATTATGACAATTCTGGATTTAATTGAATTCGGTAGTCTTCGGAATGTATGTAAGTAGTGTACTACGACTAAAAACCAAACTAACTAAAATATTGCCGCCCTAAAGTTGTAGTCGCCAGACGCTCTTGTGAATTAATTTTAACTTATTCATAGTTGCGTAATTGGTTCCAGGTCTGATTATAATGAAATTGTTATTCTAAGCAAACGCATTCGCTGAGCGCAAAATATTTACCGACACTCATTTCATCAAATAATATCACCGAATTTTACATGAATTTATTGTCTGCTGTTGTTTTCAGGATATCATCAATATTAATTACGTAGGTTAGGTTGGGTTAGACTTCTAACTATGACAAAACCTAAACTCGTAATCCCTTTTATTTTTACCACATACATTAAAAAGAATCCGGATAATTATTCGGATTTAACCGCAAACATGGAGACCCGTAGTAGAAGAAGATACATACGGCCACGGCATGCTAGTATTGACAAAATAATGATTCGATATTAGTACTCACGAGTCCTTCCACCTTCCAAGAAGTTCTTGAAAGCGTCGATCTCGTCCCTGGACTTGCCCACCGGCGGGCCGGCGAGCGCCGCCCCGACCAGACACAAGAGAACACCGAAACGAACCATTGTCATTGGAATCTAGGTACGGATTTGTAGTATTTCCCGAATCTCATGATTTATATACCTACGAGTTAGTTTATCAACCATGATTGATGGTCTGATTAGTGATAATAAGCTTGTCAATGTAAGTGTTTATAGTGTTTTAGTGCATTTTCTACCAATCAATTGATAAAAAAAAGGTTATTGACGCTACTGGATGGTCCTACAACGAGAAGGAAGTGGATTTCGTGATTGAAGTGCCGTAGATAAACAGGTATCTTAATCCAGATATTTAAAATTTATTTATGTGAGTTTCAACTACCTAGTTACTTATTACGGTTAAAAATATATCAGCCCTGTGAAGTGAACTTACTCAATCATATAGGGGCGCGCACCGCTGTGATGGGATGACGTCACTGCTGCAAGATGGCGCCCGCGCCCTTTAATATTATTGACCAAATTTAAACGTAGGTACGTAGAATCAAAACTACTGGGGCCATGGAATGAAACAAAAAGTAACATGCTTAGCCGGGTACTCATTAGCGAGCCGTAACCGTAACATGCGTGATACAGTAACGAAGTTCTAGTGTGTACGCGTGTTACAGTTTAGGCTCACGACGTCGCTTGAACGCTTTCACCGAGCGTACTCATTTTGCGAGCTGTAACTGTAACCACACAAATACAGTAACGAGGTTCTAGAGCATAAGAATAAATACTATTAGAAGGGTAACTTCATCCCCACCAAGCGCGCTCTCGCGTGGCCTGTCAACAGTCCAGGACTACTTATCGCAGCAACCACTAGCGGGCTGCCAGGCACCCGGAATCGGCGTTTGGAGTAAACGTGCGACAATATTTCAAATGAAGCTCTCAAAGGCGCCACTGTCTACGCAAACTGTGGTTTTACTATACGAAATATTTAGTTCAGTATTTGACCACGTGCTTTACGATAATAATTGTAGGACGATATCAACGAAGTTTGAATCTTGATTTATTATTTGTAACATGAACACATTAAGTAAAGAGCGTTAAAATGAAAGAATTAAATAAATACATTATTTACCTATGCACTTTGTGTTATCCAATATTAATCGTTATTAAGTAAGTCTAAGATAGTATTTCAGTGGTTACGTTATAAAAGAAGGAGTTGCTAAATTCATTAATAAAATGCACGAATACGTCCTACATAAATAAATTAGTTTTATTGGCTTTGCGTTTGTTCTTACAACTTTATATCTGATTTAATTGTAATAAAAGTCGACAACTGGAATCGAGACTGATTTTTCGCAGTCAACCCTATATCACCGTGTTCGCAATGAAATGATCTTCATTTTGATATAAATTTTATTCATTAAACAGACCGGTGCAAATTATTAGCACTGACTTCCTGTTTATACCGCCTACCCAATAGTTATGACGGGAAAACAATAGTCAACTTAACGATTGCATATTCTATAGGCTTCATACTTTCGACTGGTATGTATCCGTTTGATGCGATGCGTCCAATGCGTACGATACCGACATGTGGACGCTTACCTTAAGCCGGCGACCAAATTATTAAAATTTCATATTTTATTGTAACTACGTTAAAATTTATTAAAATAAAAAACGCCAGGGGAATGAGATGAACAATCCAATTCTCAAGAATGAACCCTATTTTTTTTTTTTGAATTTTTCATATTTTGCAAGATAACGATACTTTAAATTTCATAAAAGTAAAATCTATTGCCACTTGCAATAATGCGCATCATTTACAAGTCTATCACTATCTGAGCTACACGCAGCTGCAATGCTGCGTCCTCTTTTATCGCACTGGATTTTTCGCTGGGACCTTTCTGTCGCTCGTATTCATTCGGAGCAATGTTTCGATTTTTAAAACTCGACAACCGGAATCGAAACAGACTGATTTTTCGCAGTCAACCCTATATCACCGTGTTCAAAATGAAATGATCTTAATTTTGGTATAAATTTTATTCAATAAACAGACCGGTGCAAATTATTAGTACTGACTTCCTGTTTATACCTGCCTGCCCTGCCCTGCCTGCTTAGTTATGACGGGAAAACAATAGTCAACTTAACGATTGCATATTCTATAGGCTTCACACTTTCGATTGGTATGTAATTTATGTGATAAACGAGACGGTGCAATTTTCAAAAAAAAATCCTTCTTAAATTTATATTTAATAATATATTGGACTGAAATTTTTCAGTCAACCTATTCACCATATATTACTTACTATATAAAATTTGATATAAAATACTTTTTATCGAATAAACAGCCCGGTACAAATCGTCTCCTATTCGGATCTCCTACCATAACAAAGTTTCAAGCTATTTGGCGCACTTACTGACATTCTTCATTGCTCTTCGAAATTTCGCAGGCGCTTATCCATTTTGCGTTCTTTATTTTAAGATCCTTGCTCTGGATGCCAACCCATTGCCATTATTAACCTTTCAAGCCATGTTAAAAACAAAAGTCACACACTCGCCAAAGACAGCTAAACACCAGAACTAAAGTTAAACCTTACCTCCGGACATTCGGGTTATTTTGCGTTGTCGAATACGTCCATCGTTGGCTTTGAACCAGTCGTGCGGATATCCCGCAATGGCGTGGAAAAGATTAAAGCCACGATCATAATATATAATTTCAATTTTAATTAATAGTTTTATAACGAATTTCTATGTGCATTACTTACCGACTTTCACACTAACTTGTACCCCTCATTCTATCCAATTGAGGGGTTTAATTTCAAAAATCTATTCTTACTAACTAGTTATTAACATAATAAAATAAATGTTTTCTAATTTAAGCAGTTTTGGATGTACTCGTACGCATTAATGAGTCAGTCAGTAAGTCTGTGTATTTTGTATTAGTAGGTACCTATCCTATACGTATCAAGAACCACGGGCTGAACTGTCTCTTATTAACTTCAGAATTATCAGAGGGCATATCTACGTCAATTGCCTGGGTACCAAACAATTTTTTGCATTCGCCGTAGTTTCTTACGAGGTAGAGGGCTAAAGGTCGTTTAAGCACAATTATTCCCGCCTCGTTCGGGGCTCGTTTCGCCCCCCTGGCACTGGCTCATTTCTCTTGGCTACTTTTTTGATTCGATACCTAAGACACTTCTCAGTATTGTAATTGCATTTGTTTGGGCACATTGGCTTGTTTCCTTCCTTTTTTCCAGAATAACCTTTTTTTGCTTTTTGCGAATAATGTCTCCGAAGCTAACGTTAGTCACTTTATAGTTACCTATTCTATCAAACTAGCACCACTCAGTGCTCCCTTACGAGCAACTTAAAATTTAAATCATGGAAATTGGTCTATTTAAATATTACGGGTTACAGCTCTTTCTAATTTTGACTACGAACTCTAATTTCAACTGACGAGGAGGTTTTGCGTCGGGCCTAACAGAAACGAAAACTTTTGTCCATTATCAAGAAGCGAAAGACCTCGTATCTCGGGTCCGTGCCCAGGCTTGACGCATGACAGATATCAAATTTTAAAACGAATTATGATGAACAAAGTTGCTGGCAAAAGAAGAGTTGGGCGAAGAAAGAAGTCGTGGCTTCGCAACATCCGAGAGTGGACTGCAATTACGAACGCTTCCGAGCTATTCCGCTTCGCAAAAGAAAGAGACAGATTCCAGCAGCTGATAGCCAACCTTCACTAAGTTGGGGAGGCACTTTAAGAAGAAGAAGAACGCTAATTCCGTCACCCTGCAAATGTCAACGGAGTGAAACAGGTAGGTACGTCGACCACTCTATGCCGAGAAAATTTCGAAAAAAAACTTTCAAAATAATTGTTGTCCTGTAATAGCATTTAGAATCCCATTACTCGAGTTATCATACTCGTATAAGTTGGCAGTTACAGCAACGAACGATATTGCTAACTATAATCTATTCTGGATAGGATGGGTACGGCGACACATGACACTTGGTAGATAAAGTGTTGTGGCCTTGTGAAATTGAAAGGATTATTGACGATTATCGATTACTTTTGCTAAGGGAAAATAATCGATTCTTTATACACTTGCCAATATTTTTTATTTCTTAAAACTATTATATTGCACATACAAACTATAAATGGTGAATTCAGTAATTAAATAAATGTCAGAAGACAATAATATAGGTACTCGTAAAAGGCAGACGCACTCGTTCTGACAGAGCAGGCAGAGGTGACGCGAGTGAAGCGATTTGTTAATTAATATGGCGGTTCGATTCGGTCGATGACAGATGTGTTGCCAATCTCTATTAACGGTTCCATTCACGTATCGGAAGTTGCAGTGTATTTATTTTATTGACCTATTTTCACTACATAAACACGTAATTTAATGGTACTTGACTATTATATTACGAAAAACGATAAATGTAATTTATTGAAAATAATTTCTTTGAAATATATTTTTCACTTCTCATGCTCAAAAAGTGTGTCATATTAGACTTATCAAGCGGGACTCAAGTAGTACATGTAAACCCTAGAGAATACATTATATTCATATTTCCCCTAGGGAAAATATGAAATGGAAAATGGAATGATTTATTTGTACAAAACATTTTAATTTGACCAATCAAAATACTTCACCAAATTAAATCCACCAATCAAAATACTTCACGAAATTAAATCAACCTATCACATACACATCGACTGTCAATCGGAACGTTAGGTTCTTTTTGGTACGCATACTCTTTAACTATATTAACTCTTTAAAAAAAAACTTTGTATTTGGTATGAACCAACCAGAATACAGCTATATTAAAATCGACCAATCAGGGAACAGAATTAATTTCTCAAAACATTAGGGTTTTTTAGTCCCTATTTTACAATCGTTAAAATATGATTAAATCGATTGTGCAACGCTTTGAAGCGCTAAATACTCACACGGTCAGTGGCGTTTATTTGCGGTATCTATATTTTGTATCTGTGTTTAAGTACTTTTGAAAAAAAAACATGCCGCCAAATTAAAACAATATTTTCGCCGTAGAATATATCTTTGCTAATTTTTTACGTTTGTATAGGTAATGTTTTTATTTTCTCGCAATCGAAGTGAAAAGTAGAGTGTATTACTCGGGTCTAAAAGCCATATTAGGTACCCCTCGAACAAATAACCATCTCGAGGTACTAAGTATGGCTTATTTTAGACCCTAGTTGTACAATCTACTATTTTTTAAATTTGTTGACAGCTGGATTGGTTAAAACGGTTATTACGTAAAATGTAAAACTGTCATGTGTCGCCGTACCCATCCTATCCTGAATAGATTATAATAATAAGATTGCTTTTACTAGGCTTTTATAGAAAAAGAGACGAGTGTCATGTAATAGCTGTATAAAAGCGCCCAATTCAATTCAGTGATTTAGCTGTTCTATAGTTTTATATGACTATTATAGGAAAAAGATGCCGGTTAAAATTTATTTGGTCACGTTAACTCAGCATCTTTTAAAAGGTAAAGTAAAAGTTCTATAGGAAACTGCTGTAATTTTTTATTCGACATGATTAATGAACAAATTAGTAAACATTGCTTACATATACAACATATTAGCAAAAATCAAGTATCAAGACCCTAAATCCTATGCCCCGGAGTTGCGAACCCTAAATCATAATTTCCGTTTTTGTCATGAGAGTTGGGTAGATCTTAGCACGATGAAAACTCCATGTAACTGTCACTGGCGGCTGCAGTCCAAAATACGGCCATATGACTTTAACGTACAATCGGCAAAATGAAACCCTGACCGACCTAGAACTGTGTCACATCGCAGTGATGTTTTGTTATTTAGATGAATCTTACGATCTGATTTATAACGTCAGTGTGACAGAGTTCTATGGTTGGTCAGGGTTCCATTTTACCGATCGCACAGTTCAAGTTGGTAACGTATTCGAAATTAAGAGGGGTCAAACTTTTGGTAACGGGGACGTCAAAATGACGAAATTTTAAGTACAGGGTGTTCTCACTTAGCAGGTGTTTAGGTATTAACTGGTACAAATTAATAAATAATACAAAATAAAAAGTTGTAAAATTATCAGAGGTAAATACGGCTTAATTGCAATCAAAATACGGATCACAACAGCAGCATATTCTTTTTATTAACAATCTTTAATTAAAAATGTCACATTTAGGTATTTAGTCAACATTTTCTTATGCGTGTCAATACGGCGAGTATTGATAAAAATAATAATGCCCGAATAGGTAGTTAGTTTATTTAATCGTACAAATTGTTATGTCAATATAGGAACACTTTTTAACCGACTTCAAAAAAAGGAGGAGGTTCTCAATTCGTCGGGATACCTATATATATTTTTTTATGTATGTTCCCCGATTACTCGAAGACCACTGGACCGATTTGAAAAATTTTTTCGGTGTTCGAATGGGTATACTTTCTAGTTGGTCCCATTGTCACCACGTCAGGATCTGATGATGGGATCATGGAGAAATCAAGAACTCCTCAAATATTATAGGCACACCTATAGCGATTTTGGTATTTTTCACTGTAACTCATGCATTTGCTTTTGAAGAGTACTATGTGGTGACGTGGAACTGATGATGAAGACCACAGATGGCCACCGGAACTCCTTAACGGTACCTATTTCAAGGGTGGCGATAAGATATTTCGATAAAGGTAGTTGAGCGACTATGACGAAGCACATTTAGGTTTAAATATGACTATGACATGCCCGCGGCGTTGTCTGCGGCGAGCTTGAAATGTTCTATAGTTTCTCATTAATATTTAGAAGTGGAGCTACGTAACAGCATAAATAGGATCACTAAAAAGTATAAAATAAAATAAATGTTTAAAAAAACAAAAACCCGCCTTCAAAAATGCAACAAATAACTGAAGTCGGCGTCCCACAATATTTTAAACCAAAAGCCGAATGCAGTTCGACTGACCTACCATTTTAAAAGAAGTTATTTTTTGCATTTTTGAAGGCGGGTTTTTGTTTTTTTTATTTTAAAGATAATTTTACTTCGTGATTTATGCTACGTGTCTGTGTTACCAAGAACCTTATGCAGAACCAAATGTCAGCCTTTCATTAGTCTTTTATTTATAATCATTCTATATGCAAAAAATTGACACCAAAAATTCCACCCCCGAGAATTAATTTCAAGTACCGAATAGGTATTCGCTTGCATTTCAAAGGGGAATGCCCATCTGCCCTACAAAAAGATGCCTGGTATGTACAAAAACCATTTATAAGGTGCGTTGGGGTAAGTTGAAAAACGGTGTAAGATGAAAAACCGTTCGTAATTCCCTATTCCGTGCACATTTTTGGTTCCTGGCAACTTAATTGGGAAGGCCATTTTGTTGCTCCCCGCCCCAAAATGCCGTTCGCTCAGTGAATGTGGTCGAGACTTATTTGTCAATTTACGAAAATGTGAGTTTTTTACGTCCAAATAATGTTTTTTAATCTTACCCCATGCTTTTTAAATCCTTTTGCAGTGACGCTAGAGAGATTTTGTGTTGATGGGTTTGCTTGTTATTGTTTTTTTAATTACCTCTCAATGTCAATTTTAATTATATTTCTTAGTTTTCGAGTTTTTATACATTTCAATCTTGCACAGACCTAATTTGGAGGGGTAAGACGGCAATATTTATGTTTTCAACTTTCCCCGCTTTAAAAACTCATAGTAACAGTAGCTGGTTATCAAAGTTTGGAGGTATAACTACTTTCATTAAATATACTTAGGTAGAATGGTAGTTTATAGAGGTTTGTTGTACAACTTCTGTTTTTTTTTTATGTGAAGTAAAGTTTTGAACTACTACGTTGCTATACCGTATAGAAATGATTTTAAAAACTATATCAATCTTACCCCGTGACCATTCCATCTTACCCCATGAGTTTTTTAGTAATGATGGTTGCTTTATTTCAACTTTTTCAATAATAAAAGTATTAGTAACTTCCTTTTTTTAGTTTATATAATAAAGATTCATATGTCCTCTTTACCAAAAGCATAGCTTTCTGCAACTAGTCCTCATATTATTGGTATAATACCACTTTAAAAAAAACACCTCTCATCTCATGTAAAATCCGTTCAATCTTACCCCATCATCAAAATATGCTAAAAGATTGTAAGTTTCAAAAATACTTTCAGTAATTACTCAATAAGTTTTATTAAATTGATGTAAACATTCGAAGCGGTATATTTTTTTGACAGATCGCCAATAGTGTCAAATTGATTTTTCAATCAGCGTTGCCATAATATTAAAATGGCAGCTACCAAGAATCAGGGAAATGAAGGGCTGATAATTTGTTTGCTTTTGTCATAGTTTTGTATATAGACTTGAAAGAAATAAGTAAATATCATTTGTCAATACTCGTCTTAAATTAGTAAACCAAGAAAGATTAAGATTAGATTAGTTCACCTTGGTGGAGAGCTTGGTTTCTCACCGTGTAGCAGCCGCATAAGGCGTGATTTGGACCTATAAGCACCTATAGTATTTGGACCTATAGACGAGGAAAGACAAATCCTTCCTATAGGAAGGACAAAGAAGTCCCTGTGTAAAACCTTGTGACAATGACAGTTAAAGAAGAAAAAACGGCCTACTTTTTGTTTCATTTTTTCTCATGTAATACGTAATCTAAAAAGTAGAGAAAGATAGCTGACGCAAAGTACGTCTTACAGTCCGGTTTCTATGCTATATGTTCTTATTCTGTGGGGAAGGTCGAAATCTATGGTCGAAATAAACTCGTCTGAGCGACGGATGTTCAAGTAAAAGTCTAACAATATTATGCATTATTGTTCCCGTCTTTACCAGACTTCTAAATAATCGGTATAGTTGTGTTTAATTATAACTTTTATTTGAAATATTTATTATCTCTGTACATGCCAGGCATTTTATGGGCATTCTCCTTTATAAGTAGTACTTAAATCCTATAAGGTTAAAATAAACATCCGACCAAAATAAAAAAAATGTAATTGCCATTTTTTCTCCATATCTGTTTTTCTTAACTAATCGCTACAAAATAATAGAATATCCATATAATACTAAGTAAATTTAATAATAACACTTTTACGCTTTAAAAAACTGGACGTCACCATTCTTGCTCTCCTAATTTTTAATATAAAAATCCTTGGAGTTTACAATCATCCCCATAACCAAACTTAGAATATTGAATACAAAAATATATAAACTATCGTGAAACTAACTTATTTTATCAGTTCAAATACTAACAGCTAGATGCCTTTTCCTTGAACGACGATCACAAGAAAATCTCATTGACAACGTGTGGCACATTCGTTAACCCTAGCCTACATCGAGATGAGCGGATAACCAATTAAATATCAAATAAAGTGAAGTACTGTGCCCTTACAATAAACTTAACCGAATCACTCCAGACTCCAATTGGAATCCGCAAACGCATCATATGACTGCATAGAGTGAACGCACTCAAAATACAACTACAACTACCATAAACTTCATGGGAATATCTTCTATAGGTATATTATTGCAACTTGCTTATAGCAATCTAAGTAGTTGGCAGTGATTACTGGTTTCGAAATGTAAATACAAGCTTAAAGAGATAATACATACCTATAACTATAAACAAACAAAAAGCGTGATAAAACGATATATTAACCATATTGCACCAATTGTGTTACACACTGTACTCGTATTAAAGCAAACTACTAAAAACATTGTCCTAAGAATTGCACGGTATAATTATAGAAATCTCCGTCTAGATACATACGAATAAGACAATTTGACCCTAAGTTAGCTATGATTTTCTGATAAACCTCATTTATTTAATACAATAAGTGTTTGCACGGGGCCACGGCCGGAGGTGAGCATACCTACTTTCCTAAACGGAGAGCAGTCTTGATCGGCTACAAATAAACTTTAGTAGTGGTCTACGGTATTTACGAAACGAAACACCAAATGTTTCAATATTAGTAAAGCCAGAGTTACATAAGAACGATAGTTTTTTGTTTTGTTTAAAGCAAATTTAGATTACAATTGTGCACTTACTTAATGCCTGCATATAAGTACGAAAGCTCGCGTTATATGTTAGCTATTTTTTAATCATATATTTAAAGTTACAATCGTTTTAAGTTATAATCGACTACCTATACTTCCCGTGGAGAGATGGATACAGATAGTGCCTGACTCGAAGGTAACACAGCGTGTTCCCCTTTTTTTCAAAAGCTCTCGTATAAAACTACACTGTACACTGACAACTATATCTAACAGCGTCGGTTAAAAAGTCTGGTATCCTATCAAGCACGCATAAGGCGAAATGTACAAAAGCATATAATAAACACATCAATACGAGCTACTATGTATATCTACTCTTGGAAAGGCACAAGCTGGTAAGCCTTCGCCGTAAAAGACGCGATATTCTATACTACCTATTCCTAGTACCTTTAATATAATGCGTTACACTAAAATGAGTTAAACTCAGTAATAGACTAGGCCCAAAACTGGAAAACGCGTCTCTAAACAATGCAAGCGGCAAATCATGTAACAGTTTGGGTGAAAAAGTTATCAGAGGGTTTTGACCCTGCAGAATACGGATCTGCCTGTCGCCATTCCGAAATTTGAGCCGGAAGTACCTACGGTATACCGGAAAAGGTGAAGCCCATACAAAACTTTTAGTCGTACATTTAGTAAATCGTTGTTCCGGTACCCTAAAAAAGGTGCAGTTGTTATGGTTTTTTGATATGTTGTAAAGGACCACATAGTCATGGTAACCCAAAATTTTCGTCCCTCCAGCTCTATTTATTTTTCCGCCATCTTGGAAAAAACTGTCACTTTTTCTGTTTTTTGCCTATACTGTCGTTAAAGTTCATTCTAGTGATAATCATGGTTCTGCAATATTGTAGAATGCTAAATTTGCTAAAACTTTCGTGTTCAAAGTTTTTTTCCAGGACCCCTAGGGACGAAGATATGGAATCGTCTATGGGGAGCTAGCGTTAAAAATTGCTACTTTTTTTCTAGCTTTCCTTCCATATTTACGTTTTTGTGCATTTTAACGCAAACTGTAGTTCGGCAATATTATAGATTACCGAATTTGCTCCAACTTTTGCATAGTTTTTTTTTCCACATCCTTTAGGAAAGAAGATATGGAATCATCTATGGAGTGCTACCGTCGAAAATTGCTTCCTTTTCCAGTCTTCCCATATTTACGTCGAATGGTCGAGCCTGGCTTAGCTCGTATACCTATCCTGTAAAATTTGTGACTTTCAAACCCTAAAAATTGGCGAGAACGGTGGCACAACTTGGTGCATGTCAATCCGGTCCTCGTGCACGAGCACATGGTAGTCAGGCACCGGAGATGAATAATTGAAGGACACAATATCCGTGCAGGCATAAGAATGGGAATATATTGGTTTTGATGAAGTCTCCACCCATAATTATGACGGGTACCATCACCACCGGTTGGGCATAATTAGCATTTTCCCATACGTTCACCTGACAGATTTTTTTAATAAATATTAGTACAGCAATAGTATTTGATTTTACACTAGAACTTTATAGATGATTCCATATCTTTTTTCCTAGAGGTCGGGGAAAAACAATTCATATATTATAGCAAATTTTGTGAGCTACAATATTGCCAAACTACAGTTTGCGCTAAACTGCACTAAAACGTAAATACGGGAGAAAAAGTGGAAAAGTCCAAGATGGCAGAGAAATATATTAGAGCTAAAGGGACAAAAAATTTGGGTTACCATGACTAGGTGGTCCTTTACAACATATCAAGAAACCATAACAATAGGGAATATGCATGTTTTTTTACAGATTCAATAAAAGCTGATTCATGTAATACACAGGTGAGAAAAAACGTTTTTGAATAGCTATAAAAATAACCAAGATATAAGCTAGGGTGACGGCACCAGTAATGGGCACTTCACTCTTAATTCAAATTGTATACGGACCAAAATTGATTGTTATTCATTTGTTGCAAAACAAATGAATAACCCTTATCTTTTGTAAAATAAGAATCAAGTGTTCATTATTGGTGCCTTGTCCATCACTGGTTCCATCACCCTAACAAAGATTTGTTCCTATCTCTTTCTAGCAAAACAGAATTTTACGTGGAGTTCATATGGTCGTATTGCACGATCACGTCACCGGTGCACTTCGGATCTCTCTGTCTAACTAGCATTTTAAAATGCTTGTATCATCCGTATTACTCGACCGATTTTAATTTTAATTTCACTTTTGGTGATCTCTTTTACGGTATATTCATATTTTGTTGAGAATACAATTTAAAAAATCCATGTATATTCCCTATTGGACCTTTTTTAGGGTACCGGAACAACGATTTACTAAATATACGACGAAAAGTTTTGTATAGGCTGCACCTTTTTCGGTATACCGTACTTCCGGTTCAAATTTTGGAATGGCGACAGGCAGATCGATATTCTGCAGGTTCAAAACCCTCTGGTTACGTTGTCACCCTACCTGTTACATAATTTACCGCTTGCATTCTAATTGTTCAAAAATGGTCCTAGACTATAATTAAGTAGTCAAGATACACCTGTTTGTCACTCTAGGAAAAAAAAGGGTCAAATGCCAATCGGACTCGAGCAGGGAGGGTTCCGCACCTACGTCGTATTTAAAAGCCACGCCACGCGGAATATATACAGCTCTTTTAAGTGAACATACTAGTCAACCATTGGTAAAATATTTTTCTTCCTAGAACTATAGGTGTTCGAGCAGGTTTTTTTTTTAGGTATAAGTATTATTTTCTAGTACGTGTATTTTTTTAGATTTTATCCTAACTTATATTTCTGAAGTAAAGGGGTATGTTTTCCTTTGCGTAAAACTTTGCGTTAATTCACCAAATTTCGACGTTTAATTTTAACCGATTTTATAAATCTAAACAAATATATGATTTATCCTACAAAGCTTAAGATAGGTTAAAGCAATGTTTATTTATCAGATTTTTCTTGTTTAAATTTATTATGATTGGCCTTGAGCGGGCTAATAACGCTATTAAAGATTGAAAATGTCGGCTCTACTCGAGATCTCAGAAGAGAAACTAAAACATAGAATAAATATCAATTAAAAATAAGTAGTGTTCGATGGCCAGCGGCTACTTGAGATCGGCTAGACAGATTTAAGTTTTTTTTAAATAGGTTAGGTTTTTAGATAAATCGGAAAAGTTGTCCGGAAAAACTAATTAAACTAAAATAGAAAAAGGTATACCTTAAGTTTTATTTCCTAAAATCAACTGTAAAAACACATCAAGAGGTGATGGGTAAGTGGTAGGGTTTAGAGGGTCTCAGATCTATTTTATGTCGTTAAACAACTAAAAAAAAAAAACTTCAGCGGCTCAAGAAGACCTGCAGTGGCCTGTTGTTCTTGGTTGGTTTATGGCATTTAAAGTTATAATATAAGTTACTTTGGTTTTTAAATTAAGTTTGAATGAAATTATAGGAAACTCACCGAATACACTTTTAAACAAATTCTTGTTACGCTACAATAAGCTACTAGACGATCATCTGTTAAATATTTAAATAATAATTTAGTTTTTAATTAATTTAAGGTGTTTGTTGGTATGTTTCATTTTAATAATTCATTAATTACTTTACCTACTTTCTTTTTTATTGATAATAGTGACAAACAGGTCCTTAATATTATAATGGCATGTTTATTAGTGTGACTTTCTTAGTTCTGTGACTACTAAACCTACACCTTTTAAAAATATATATACACTATCTTTGACTGATTCCTACGACAATAATGTCAATGCTACAAAGTTATATGAAATATATATTTGTCTCTTTAAACTAGGTAGGTACTACTTATTTCATATAGTAATATCATGGACTTACATTATTATTATTATATCTCAGGATAAAAATGCATTACTTAATTCAAGAGTCCCCACTTACATTACTTGGCAAATATACTCTTAAAAAGGCTATGAGTGGCTAGTCTTCAACCGGGAGTTGCATTATGATACTGAGCCTTCGATGTAAGACTATTAACTACTTACTTTCATTATTGAAGTATCTAATAGCACAAATTGTGCAAGTGACAGGGGGCCGATTTTTGACTTTCGTGTGCTCGAAAGTTCGGTGCGAAAGTGAGCAAAATTGGTGAAACCGTATTTTTGAAATTACGAGCGATAGAAAATTTCAAGACGAGTGGTCCACACCATTCGTTTTCAATTCTACCGCTCGTATTTCAAAAAACGGTTTCTCTGATTTTACTCACTTCCGAATGAAACTGTCGAGCGCTCGAAAGTAAAAAATCGGCCCCCTGTAGTGCAGAAAGAAGAGACAATAACGAAGGTACGCAGTGTCTATACTCGGCGCGTTGTGTCAAACGCCACGTTCAATAAATCATCTACTCGGAGTCTAGGTATACCTACCTAGACGACGGATTTTTAAGTTTACTACAATAATATATTAATATGATAAAATCATTTGCCACAATAGACGCAGATAACCAACAAAATATTAACAGCCGCAACATTTTTTTTACTAATTGGTTATTTGTCTAACTAAATCAAACTTCTGAATAACTTGAAATTCCGGAAATAATAGGCAGTGAATGCCAGTTGCATTAGCGTGCGTTCTGACATACCGGTGAGTGTTAAAATATAAACTATTTATTACAAGTACTTAATTTATTTTACGCAAGTGAAATGCGAGGGCAAGATGTTGCCTATAATACTTTTAACGCTTCACAATATGAAGCCACCGGCTATTTATTATAAAGGCTAATTTAATTAAATGGCTTTAACTTGTATTGATAGTTTACACCGACATTGGCGGATGTCGCTTACGCATCTTACATTATAACGTGCCATCTATAGGGATACAAAAAATATAATACAGCATAAACGCCAACCGACTTACGGTAGCATGGGAATCTTACATAATTATATTGTCACACAGTGCCCCACAGTAATATCGTTAATATATTTGAAGTAATGGACATTTCCCAAAATCGTAGGTACGCCCGGTAGACTCCAAAATAACTAAATCATGTACAAATGTAACCTATTACAAACACATTCAAATACTTGAACTGTCATTAATGTAAGTACAATACAAATGTGGCAGGCAGTTACATATTTTAGCCTAGATTAAGTAAATGCCAACCACAGATGAAGAAAAATTACCACGTAACTTCGTCGTATCTAACATAAAAATACAATATATACACAGTATGTTACAACATTCCATTACGGACACTTCTAAGGTGTCAAGCATACAATTTTGAATCACATTTGATTTTCAACCACTTTACTAGGTGGTTAAAAAAATAACTATCGTCCTGAGCACTGATTTCATGACTCTTGACCGCATCTATAGTCTCCATAAATCATTAGACGCACTGCCCAAGAGCACATACAATAAAATTGGCAAACGAAAAAATATAACTTAGGGAACATCAACTAAATTAATGTTTACTGATTATTCACTTACTTGGAGCAACGGCTCCGCACGATATTCGCTGGTGGCATTGGTTGCTTACATCAATGTCTGTATTGAAATAGATCATGAACAGTCTTAACTACTGGTATATTTATTTATACAAGACGTCTTACGAGTAGCTCGCAAAAGTGTTTACAAAATAGAATTAGTCATTTCATAAATTGTTCCCTTGGACTTATTTTAACTACGAGTCACATGTTTTTTATGAGGTTGTTGGTACTTTGTGTAAATCTAAACGATATCAAATTTTCTACTTAATATAGATCGGGCAGTGAGCCACTCCCTTTATTTCTCCAATCTGGGGCAAGGTGGGGCTTCTGCACAAATGAGGTCACTCTTTAAATGTTAGGTACCTAATACACATTTTTATATCTTATTCAGTCATGTGTTTGATGTCTCAATATGGGGGATGGGGATTATCAGTGCTTTTATTTTATCGTACAGAGCGCGTTTTCTACACCGAAAAGCCGCGTGACCTTGACTCGCCGTTTAATATTCTGGTTTTTTTGTATCAATAAGTTGCTAAAAACATCATGTTACTAATGGACGAGCCCTTATCATATTTTCGCTACTTGCATTTTTGGAAGAAAAGAACACGAACAAGATACAATCCATTTATGATTTCAGCTATATTGCCGTTAGTAAGATTTTTGAATGGCAAGGGGAAGGCAAACGATCACAAAGGCCACCTAATGGTAAGTGTGATCCGAGACCCATAGACGTTTACATTCCCAAGTCTATAATCACAAGATTGCAATCCTAAGATTGCGAATACGCTGCCAACCCAGAGGGCTAAGGTGGAACGCCTCTATGCCAGTAATTTCACCCGTAGTCTTATCCCCAAAGCGGAAAACAACAATGCGAACAGTGCTGCTCGGCGGTAGTGTAGGACCCTGCACAAGGCTCTACCACCAAATTGTGACTAAACCAAACAACATCAAAAGAAGAAGATCCAACAGGTAACGTCTAACACTTCATACTGGTATCTTGTGTAAAAACAATGATCTAGGTAAGCGCCACTTTGCCGCAGCGCGGAAATTAATGATTCCTTCTTTGTCGATGGCCATAATTTCGATGTGACTGATTTATTTACTAGATTTATTACAATACTTTAATGATTATTTTATCAAAAATACTATATATTGAGTATAAGCTTAGCTACGTATGTATATGCAAATTCTGAAATTATGGCTTTTAAGTATTTGTGTATACCGATAATGATAATAGGTAAAGTATTACAAGAAAATAAACTCCACAGCATTTTCTTGAAAATATCGATACAAAATAGTTCGAAATAAAAGAACGTCACTTACATACGAAGAGTCTAAAAACCCCAAATGAAAAAGTTGCCTAAACAAAAATGGGTAGGGATGAACTTCGCCAAAATGCTTGAATATGTTTTCGATGATAGGTAATAAAATAAGCGTTCTAAGCAAATGAAAAATAGTACATTGTTGCCTAGGCGCGGAAAGTAAGGGATTTCCTGACGAGGTGGTTAGCAGGCCGAGCAATAGCGAGGCCTGCTAAAATACGAGTAAGGAAATCCTCGTTTTCGCCGAGGCATACATAATGCTTTTCTCAAATAACGCGAGGAAATGATACATGATTATAAGTATTTTTTCATGTCTCAGACTCTGAAATTAGGCAATTGTTTATCTTAGAAGCGGGTTGAAAGTGATACATGTCCAAGATATGCAAGAAAAGTAATTTGAAAAAAGAACTATGTAAATAGACCTGCGCCTCTATTTTAGTCGGTAAAAACGATATCGTAGTTTGCCTGTTATGACTAGACCCCGTTATCTTGTCGCAGTGCCATCGTTTTTTGGTAGGGATTGAATGTTTATTTTATCGACCATTTATATATTCGTACCTACGGTGCGACACTGTCACTTGTGCAAAATTTTGAAAATTGAGTTAAGAATGCTATAACGTCACTTAAAGTACTCTGTCCTTGAAGCGACAACGTCATTCAATTAGTACGCATAGTTTTCGCACGAGTGCGCCAGTGACGTTGTGGTTTTGGCGCGAATCAAAGACCTATTTGGAGAAGCAACGTATGATTGGTCAGTTGCGCCGGCCTCCCGCAGGTTGATGGAGTGTCTCGGATCTACAACGTTTTTAGGGTAATTGTGACATTTTTATTTTATGATTCTGAAGCAATAATGACCCAAAAATACAGTTGTGACATTGCTCTAGCTAACTTGAA
Organism: Acleris literana; assembly: GCA_946894065.1. NCBI lineage: Eukaryota > Metazoa > Arthropoda > Insecta > Lepidoptera > Tortricidae > Acleris > Acleris literana. The sequence continues at coordinate 27,118,331 of OX335668.1, read as the reverse complement.
GTTCAACCAACACTTATGTTTTATTACTACAACGACTCTAATGCATGTGGGACAATATTGTTCCAATATGATTCCAAACTGTTAAACTATCGTCGGGACGTCAACTGCCTTAATGTACATACGACTTTAATTCTCCAATTATTGTATTTTTATCATAAAAGTAGTACAGTTATGACATTATTGCTCCAATATGACTCTAACTAAAAAGTTATGTTTGTGACGTCAACGACCGTAATGCACATTATGACTTTGCTTCTCAATGCCTTTTTTATTTTTCCAAAATTTCAAGCAATTGTGACATTATTGCCCTAAAATAAAATTAGCTATATAGCGAAAAGGCTAAAGAAATCTGGGCAAGAATATTGCTCTATAAAACCTGAAAGATCATAGGAGCTAGACAAATGGGCCTTCCTTACACATATAAGTATCGACTGTCTTGTTCCACGAAGTTAACTACTATCAAAAGGACTGAAATATTTCACTCTTATTGGAATTTAGGAAGCGTGTGATTTTAGAAATCTCATTCAACTTAAATTACAAATTAGAAATATATTCAATTAGGCCAAGTGACGGGTAAAGAATATGCCTGTAGAATATAGAATATAGTAGTGTGTATGTTTTAGTCATAAGGAACCACAAAGTTAAGTAAGTTACTTAAGTTTGATGACTAACTTGATTCTAAATCGGAAAACTACACTCAAAATGTATGTCAAAGTTCCTATTTAGGTATGTCTTTTGTTACAAATAACAATTAGTTTTTCTTTCTAAAATTTAATTAAGTATGAGAAACCAAACTATTCGCGAAATTGGATTTTCTACTGATAAGATTAATAGACAGTTAAAAAATGTGGTATTTAGCTCTCATTTTCACAACTCTTTTACTCAGCAAAGAGTTGTGAAAATGAGAGTTATAACTTTTAATAAATATTTATTTACTAATTTCTAGATTTTATTTTATCGTAACTTTGTCATAAATACGTTTATTATTTTAGTTTAGTGCCATAATGTCACAATTGAGGGGCTGTTCAATTTTAAAGTAATGACAATTATATTTCTTTGATATTTAAAGTGACCTTATTTTCCTCATTAATAAGCTAAAAGTAGCAGTAATCATGCCAAATAATCATCTTTTCTAGATCAGAAAGTATAATCATTTTATACCACACTAAATCTTTAAATGCTTCTCCTGGAAAAATGCTTTTTTGCATAAGTGACAGTGTTGCGCCGTAGGTGCGATATATTATCGATGTAATTTTATGTCGATGGTATTGTACTTAAAGTTATATTATTATATCATGTCACTGACAATGAGTCAAAGACAATATCTACTAAAAATGGCGTAAAAAAGAATGTTAATAAAAGTCGCGGGTGTTTGTTAGTTAAAACTGTTTATCTTAGTTTTTCCACAATAATTACATAAGGTTATTGCATCTACGAGATACGATACTAATGAGGTTATCTACTTATTTTTAATCAAGAAGTTATTATACTTACGTTATTATAATTATTGAAATTGAGCAGAGATTTAAATGGCAAAATATCAATCGCTTTGTTGCATAATATAAACTACATAACGTCGATATAGAGGCGGTCGATAAAATAAACATTCAATCCCTACAAAATAGCGATGTCACTGCGACAAGATACCGGGGTCTAGTTATGACGTCAGCCGCCATTACTGTCAAAACAATAAGAGCTATCAAAACGTTGACAATACGATAACCGATCAAATGCGATATTACTTTCATCCCTCGATTAACAATCTACTATTAAAAACCTTTGACAAATTCGGAGAGAATGTTTGTTTGCAAAATACGAGTATTAGTTAAGTTTCACGCACAACGAGCCGCCGCCCGCCGGCGATACCGCTCCGCAGAGCCCCGCCGCCGCTCCTCACTGCACCCCCACAAGTTGGGTGTACGGGATTTTTTCATGGTCCTTTCGATTTTATACGCTATACAGAGCACTTTTAAAAAACAATATGGTCATGGACGGAAATTGTTTTCATATGTTTTTTTTACTCCTAGGAGTAAAATGAGGCATTTTCCGTCATTGTGTTTCAATCGGAAAATTGTTCTTTGCGAGCATGTTTGAAAAATAATAATTTTTGGTTGCGTCATATAATTATTTAAACAAAAACAGGTTATTAAATTTGGGAAGGATTAAGATGGACACTGAAGGGCGCTGCATACGTAACGTGATTTTACATGGACGGGACGGGACGATAATATCGTTTCGTAGAAAATGTATCAGAATGTGCATACGTAACGATTGCACGTACGGGACGGGAAAACCAAAAATGTATGCAACCACGTCCCGTCCCCGTCCCGTCCACGTCCTGATGACGTTACGTATGCAGCGCCCTTAACCTTACTCCGTCACATATTGAAAAAACCGGGCAAGAGCATGTCGGACCATGCTCAGAGTAGGGTTCCGAAGCCGTTACTACAAACAAATTAGACCTCGCGGTAAACTTCACTTTGCCGTCGGAAAACTGTTATCCCCATACACCGACATAGTTCTCGGTCAGTTTACCAACACCGCAAATAACTTTTCGGTAGGTATAAACATTTAAACCGTTTGTAACTGAAGAACCAATAAAGTCTACTTAGTCGTGATAGTTTTCCTATTAAATTCATTATATGTGTATGTTTCATTTAAGATATTTTTTCAGATTTTTAGTATTTGGAGTTTTAGCTGTACGGGTTTGGTCACTTGACTCTAACAAAAATTTGCGCTTTAAAGCTTAATATTTCATAAACGAATACCTTAATCGCAAAACCGTTTCCACAAACCCACAATATTTTTACCTACCTATCCAACGACACCCCACACTATGGGGTAGACGAGAAAAAAAAAATACATCCCCATGTTACGTATAGCGGAGGTACACTAAAAAAAAAATCAGGATTTTATTTTACCACTTTATTGGCGTGACTAATATGTATATTCATGCCAAATTACAGCTTTCTAGTACTAAGGGTCTCTGAGCTAGGCTGCGGACGGACGGACGGACGGACATGGCGAAACTATAAGGATTCCTAGTTTGACTACGGAACCCTAAAAAAAAGAGACAGATGTGCCTTGGATGTGCCTTTGACAGCTTCCTTGTCATAAACAAATATAACCTGAGGCCCTACTTTGAAAATCGAAGTTCGAAGTTACGTTCGCTCGATCCCTTTCTTTCGATTTAGTCTCAAATTACGAGTAACAGGGATGGAGCTAACGTATCTTTGAAATTAGATTTTCCAAGTAGAGCCTTTGAGCTTGTAATTTTACGCCTTTTTTACGCCGTAGCTGGCAATGACAACCATGTCACTTTTTCTCAAGGTCAGTGTACGTCGGAATTCGACCCAAAGGACCATGCGTCAAATGGCCCCAAAAGCAACAAGAGAGTTGGCCCATTAAATAGATCTTTAAATATTTTAGTCAGCGTGAATACGAGCTATGAAAATTCTGTATAGTAGAAGAGTGAAATGTTTTACCATGTGTCAGTCTTTGTGCAGTTGACATAAGGTTGCATTTCACATGCCCAGCGTAAATTCTTTTTACATAGCACCTTTATAGGTATTTAACATTCTGGAGGGTAGTTAAGACAAAATATAGTAATAACGAAGGTATTCCTACCGAATATGGCGTGAACTAAATTCGTGCGGATAACTTGTTATCTTTTCTGAGATATCTTGTTTTATTATCTAAAGTCGTTTTTAAACTCTTTTATCTACACTTGGTACATTAAGAGTCCTATGTTCTATCTTATTAGATCGTATTCACGCTGACTAAAATATTAATATCTCAGTTCTGCAATGGAATTCAACTTGGTGCCTATAAAACGAAATGAAGAATATTTAAAGACCTAACTCTCAGCTGAGTTGGTTTTGGGGCCAAGCTCCATACAAAGTTGCCCATGGTCCTTTAATAAACTGTTTTTATTTTTTATTATTATACATGTATGACGCAATCAAAAAATCTGATATTTTTTTCATTTATTTAGAATGCTTAGGCGAAGTTCATCCTAACCAAATTGTACGAGTAATCCTGGAACAATTCATATTTATGAATTCGGCACATCACATCAAACACCCTTACTTTTTTTGTCTACGGACGTGTGAGGTGTTAAGATTGAGTAATAACTCAATCTTAATCGTAAACAAATATGAATGGGAATGGATTCAATTCGTCTGTCCATACAGAGTTACCTCTTAGTCAGGTTAAAGTGGGCTGAATTTGATGCCGCGGTCACACCGAGGAAATGTATTATTGGTCAATCATTTATATGTTTTATAACGCCTTTTAATAATTTGCTAAAATAATCAGTCTAGATAAGATGCATTGTGAACGTCATCGTAATAGAAATATTGGGATTGACCTAAGCTGCGGACGGTGCTCGGAACGGGCGCTCCTGTCAATTCCATAAATTTTGAGTTTTCGAAAATCGTTTACGTTAGCGTAATGCCTCTTATCTAGGTTCCGACGGAGTAAATGCGAGCGTCATTGCCAACTCTGATGAAATATACAAACAAGACATTACCATTATTTCATTTCTCTTTTTATTACAACTACACCCACCCACCCGACCGGAAATTAATGAATATAAAGTATGTTTCCTTTACTCTGAACAACTCACAAAAGTTTAGAGAAATATGCATCGAGTATGCATCCAATTTATCACAGTACAGGTATAACGTTATCAATCTACAAAGTCTCGCCTCAGTACTTCATTTGACATAAGCACAGTCACGAAATTAAATTTGGGACCCACCTTAAGTCCAAAGTCTTTCTGACATTCCACAACAATAAGGTTGAGTCTCCTGTAAGTTACAAATGATTTGGAATCTCTAATGACATTACGACTTCAAGCCTATTTTTCTTGAAATGGGTCACAAATTAACGATCGCGATAGTACATTGGCGCAATCGTGCGATTGATACACTATTAAGGTCTTAACAACAAAAATAGCAGCTATCGGCTTTGCTTGTGTTTCTATGAAACACGAAGGGGTGGGACGAGTGAAGCGGCTACTGAATTACAAAAAAAAACTAGGAAATTGAGGGTTAAGAAAGGGATTAATATCCGAAATAAATATTTGCACGTTAGGTACATACAACAATATGAGAATGAAGTGATCCGACGTACGAGTATCATGGACGTATCGCAAGGAGAAATACATTGTCGATAAAGACAGATCGTAAAGACAAACTGTATCGTATATGGGGCGCTTAATAAATAGCGGCGCTATTTTTCAGCAGTAGGAAGCGCTGGCTGGGGCGCTGGTAAAATGTGGACACGCAAAAGTGCCCGTGCGGCCTACTTCCTAAATCAACAAAAAAACATCTTTATTATCTTGATAAAACTGTCGCCGGTAACCTTCGGAGAGGGAAGATGGCCGGTAAAAAGAGGTTCGGCTTTTACTCTTGATTTATTATGTTTATTGATTTACTCTAATCACTTGACATTAGCGAAATCCACAGGCAAAATCACTTCGGAATACTGCGGTGGACCCACAGAATAAAGACTAAAGGCATAAAAACCGTACTAAATAAGCAGAAAATACATTATGGTTCACTTCTTTTTACTTATGGTTTTCATAGTGAGTTGGAAAGAGATGAATCTAATAGCTGTTCTTTCGTTATTTGGTACATCGTCACAAGTAAGGCGTGATTTGGACCTATAAGCACCTATAGTATTTGGACCTATAGACAAGGAAAGACAAATCCTTCCTATAGGAAGGACAAAGAAGTCCCTGTATAAAACCTTGTGACAATGAAAGTTAAAGAAGATAAAACAGCCTACTTTTTGTTTCATTTTTTCTCATGTAATACGTAATCTAAAAAGTAGAGAAAGAAAGCTGACGCAAAGTACGTCTTATAGTCCGGTTTCTATGCTATATGTTCTTATTCTGTGGGTGGACCGCCATTGATAAAAGAAGAAGAATAGGACATACCTAACTACAGAATAAAAAGTAGGCTGTTTTTTCTTCTTTAACCATCATTGTCACAAGGTTTTACACAGGGACTTCTTTGTCATTCCTATAGGAAGGATTTATCTTTCCTTGTCTATAGGTCCAAATACTATAGGTGCTTATAGGTCCAAATCACGCCTTACTTGTGACGATGTACCGAATAACGAAAGAACAGCTATAGATTCATCTCTTTCCAACTCACTATGAAAACCATAAGTAAAAAGAAGTGAACCATAATGTATTTTCTGCTTATTTAGTACGGTTTCTATGCCATTAGTCTTTATTCTGTGTACCTAACTGTCAGATGTAATTGCGAATTTGAGCGCGATAGCGATAGACAATCGATGGCTGCTAAGCTCAGCTGTTAAGGAAATAGTAGTACGTCTATGTGCCAACACTGTTTGATGTATGTAATGTCACCAATGTCACATTTCAAACATAAACAGCAAAATTATCTACGTAAATCATACGTAAATGTAAATTTCAACTTACATTTTACCTAAAAGTGTATACATTTTACCCAGTTCCTTTCCTGAAGTATTTTTTCCAAAAAAATCATGTAACCAAAAAAAATATGGTACCGAAATTTATTACACCAGATATAAATAATTTTTTAAATAACTTCCAAAGCAGCCTCCCTCCGCCGAAGTTCCAAATGAACCAGGTAGGTTACTCCAACTTACTAAATTCGAATCTTCTTAAGTCCTGTCTCCTTCACTCTTTAGTTAGTTATTTCGCAACCGTGAGAAAGGAGTCTGGTGAACGTTATTCCGAACTCGTGTTTTAGGAGAAGAGCCGCAGTATTGAGCAAAATGTAGTTAGGTCGTGTGTCAGTGGTCGCCGCGGAGCAGTTCCATGAGCAGGTTGAAGCTGGGCCCGTCGCCATCTTTATTCTTGTTGGCGGGATTTAACATTTCCTTTCCCACTTGCATGAAAAACTGTAACAACATTTTGTTTGTTAGTTTGGACTTGGAACTTTAAGAATCTAACTAGGCCTAAAACAAGATTGCTTATTAAAAGACAAGTGTACCGTTTTCACGACTTAACAGAAGCGCGTAGAGCTAACCCCATTACTTCTGCTTAGTCCACAAGAGACAATACTCTTTTACCCCACAAATTATCCTCCCGTGTGATTTCCATAAATAACTCGACATGGGCGAAATAACTATACCTTAACAGTTTAACGGCTAGCACAAATTGTCCGCGACTTGTTAGTCCTAGTTGTTATAGCGAATTTTTGGGCTCAAGCACTGGTCCCACCGCCGGCGAGTAAACGAGGAACTATCGGCGATTTTGTTGCCCAAGAAACGAACAAAAGATAATCGCTCCCGTGTAAATAAAAGAGAGAGGTTTAAGTTTATAGTTCATCGCTGGCTCACTCGCTCAGCGATGAACTATAAATTTATATTTATCTCTTTTATTTACACGGGAGCGATTATCTTTTGTTAGTTTATTGGGCAAGAAAGTCGCCGATAGTTCATCGCTTACTCGCCGGCGGTGGGACCAGTGCCTCAAGCTGCATTTTGTGACGGAAGCAAGCCGCTTTGCAGTGTAAGTAGGGGTCAAAATAAGCGATTTTACCTGCAGCAGCAAAACTTTCACCCCTTAGGAACACAGATGGCACTTCAATTAGTTAATTTTCAAAAAAATCTTCGTGTTAAACGGCTGCACCGATTTCAATGATAAGGGTGTCAATCGAAAGAATTAAACAATGTACTATAAAAAAACATAATTGCTACCAAAAGCCCCGATTCTTTGATATTTGTTTTTAGTTATTCACCAGTTTTTTTTATTTAATTACATTAAAAAATGCAAGAAAAGGGTATTATTTTATTAACTCGAGTCCGCGCGTAAACCCAATTTGGGCCAGAATTGAAAAAAATGATACCTTGACAAAATCAAAAGCTTGAAAATTGACGTCCCGGTTATTTCAATCATGGTGCATGCCAGTTACTGATCGTATTTATTAACAAAATCGTTAAATTTGTTGTTTATTAAGAATTCCGTAGCCAAACTAGGAACCCTTATAGTTTCGCCAAGTCCGTCCGTCCGTCTGCAGCTTAACTCAGACACTTTTAGTTCTAGAAAGCTGTTATCTGGCATGAATATACATATGTATTAGCCACGCCTACAAAGTGTTAAAATAAAACCATAAAAAACGTAAGTAATTCTTTTTTAGAAGGAACTCCTTGTGGATCGTTCTAAATCATTATATAATCCCATAAAAAATCATCAAAATTTTTGAACGAACATTATATAAAAATGAACCGCTTAGCAAAATCCAAAGTTTACAAATAGTCGTCCAGCTTAATTCCCGTCTTTTCATAGTTCCTGGAGAAAGACAGCTTGATCTGAACGAATTCTTCCAGTATTAAAACCAAACATGCCCGCCATCGCTATCCGTCAATGGAGAACTACGCTTAGTTAATAACGCTAACGCATTAAGGAGAATTGACGCTCCTCAAACAAAGCGCTTGCAAATCAGGCTTCGACACAATGCGTTATGGTTGCCGACGCGTTGGTCTACCTTGCACTGCGCAGTGTAAATTCTGTAAAGGCACTTGTGGTAATCAAACGTAAGAAGTTTTAGTTTTAAATAGGTATTTTAAGTTTTTGGTACATCATGATCATCACAATATTTTGTTCTTTTTTTCAATTCAACCAGTACGTTTGAAACAGAGGAATACTTTTATGGTTTTTATGAATAAATTTTTCAATTCCAAAATCCGCTTTTAACTTACATATCGCATCTTCAGAACTATAGTGACCTAATTCACAAATGTTGGATTTCGAGTTAGGTCTCTATAGTAATAACTATATGTCTCGAAGTCGGCAACTGAAATGTTGAAGTAGGTCACTATAATTCTAAAGGTGCGATATACTTGTATAACTTCAGTTCCTTATTTAAAATAACTTGCCATTTCAGTTTTCCTCCCAAAATCAGCATATTAGAAGAGACTTTTAAAAACGAATAATATTTTAAAAACTATTAAAACCGATTTCAATGCCGTTTTCATTATTAGATTAGAAATTTATTTGCCTAAATTAAGAAAAATAACAAATAAATTATCTATTTCGTCAATAAATATGATCAGTAACTAGCATGCACCATGATTGGAAGTATGCTGGACGTCAATTTACAAGCTTTTGATTTTGTCAAGGTATCATTTTTTTTCAATTACTGGCCAAAATTGGGTTGGTGCGCGGATTCGAGGTCAATGTCCCCGTCGCCCCGTCGCATATAATGCATGAAACATGCAGTTTTTTTATTAAATGTGTTATTAACAGCGTAATTAAGTGAGTTAATAAAATAATAGCCTTTTCTTGCATTTTTTAATGTAATTAAATAAAAAACTGGTGAATAGCTAAGAAAAATAACAAAAAATCGGGGTTTTTGGTAGCAATTATTTTATACGGTATATTTTTTTTATAATACATTGTTTAATTTTCATTCGATTGACACTCTAATAGCCGTTTAACTCGTAGTTTTTTTTTTAAATCGAATAACTGAAGTGGCGCCATCTGTGTTCCTAAGGGGTGAAAGTTTTGCTGCTGCGGGTAAAATCACTTATTTTGACCCCTATTAACACTGTGCAAAGCGGCTTGCTTCCATCACAAAATGCAGCTTTTGAACCGTAACAACTAGGACTATGTTTGTCGCTCAGATCTCCCTTTCTATCTAGTCAGTAATAACATAGACGGACTGAGCGACAAGCGAGAAAATACAACTTGTGCTACCCGTGCAGGAATGAAAGCCATTCATTAAAATGAGAGTTAGTAGACTACAGTTTCCACATTAGTAGGCGTCCGAAAATGAATGGTAAGATCGCTAATAACGTGTAAGTAAGTGAGGTCACACCTTTCGCTTGCTCGTTACGATTTTCGTGTTCTTACACTAAGACAAACGCTCTATTCTGTGTCATAAAGTTTCTTTTAAATAGTTCGCAATACTGCCTTGAATGATTTCCTTATGGATTTATGTGCTTTTCATGACCGCAGATTAGCAAAGCGTGTGTAGTACCATTACAACTCAACTACTAACCTAAGCAACATGGTTTATATTTTCTAAGCAAGTCCACAGATAGGTAATCACTTGCTCACTTCACTCGATTTTTACAGCAGCTGGACCCCTTAAGCCGGGTTTTCACAGTACGGGTGCGCTCGGACCGAGTGCACTCGTACGAGATAGGTTTTTTCACACTACGGGTGCGCTCGGACTGTGAAAACCCGGCTTTATTCTGTGTCGTAAGATTTTGACAATACTAGATACTGAGATATACAGATAAATCAAGCTGTTTACCTGGCAGGTGCGCTGTAGCTCAGGAATGCGCAAAAGCAGTTCTCCGAACTTAGCCGGCGTCTCGGGCGAGTGCGCCGCCGTGTAAGCTTGTAAAGCTGCCAGAGCTTTTTCTTGCGATGCTCGGACTTTCTCAGCCTCGCGAAGCTCTGGAGCGTCTGAAAGTATTTTTTTATCTATTTTAATAATCAATGGGCAAAACAATATACCTACAAAGAGCTACCGAAATGTGTACCCATTCTATGTATTTATAAATTTACAAGATGGACTTATTATATTTCGGTGTTTTATTATGGCTGTATTTGCTGGCAGTCTAAATACTTAGTCGAAATATATTTACATAAAAATATATTTTATGTATGCTGAAACAGCTTGTTAAGTGCTAAAAATAAAGATTTCTGTCCATCATCATGAATTAGTGTAGTTTGAATATGTTGGTATGTATGTTAATGTTAAGATAAAAACCGGACAAGTGCAAGTCGGACTCGCCCACCGAGGGTTCCGCACATGACACGGTTAACTCAATTCAAAATTTGGACTGCCGCCGTTCCTTGCATAAAGACCCTGTTTTTCTCGTGATTTAATTAAAAATGTATAGTTTTAGATTTTTTCCTATGCTTTTAGTATAAGACGGTATTATTTGCCAAATTTCATAGATCTAGGTCAACGAAAAATACCCTATTTGATTCCCGTAAGAGTGTCGAAATATACGTTTTTTTCGGCAAAAACGGCCGAATCTTTTTATACGTTAACTTGGAAGTTTGTTTTTTTCACAACTTCAAGGGACTGTAGACCGGAGTATATGGTTTTAATTTCATCTCGATACCTCCACGCGTGCCCGAGATAAAGGGTCTTGACAGACAGACAGACAGACAGACAGACAGACGGACAACAAAGCGATCTTATAAGGGTTCCGTTTTTTCCTTTTGAGGTACGGAACCTTAAAAATGGAAAATATAGGTTTACATTATTATGCCTATTAAGTGCATTTATATTTTATAATATACATTTTCATTACATACACATTACACTTATTAAGTTTATGCATGTTAAAATTGTATAATTCATGCTTATTAATGTTATGCGACACTGAAATAGGACAATTTAATTAATGCGTTTTAATATAGCCCCAACTTTAATGTCTCAAACAGCGCCTCCGTGTCCGTTTTTATTTAGTACTAAATTCTCCTAGCACGATCTTGGAAGTTGGCATTTTGTATCGATCGAGTAGAGGTGAAGTACTAATACGAAAAAAAATATAGAAAAGTAAATCTGTTTAAGGGGTTCGTGTTACGGATAGATTCCGTAAGAGTATTTTATAATAGGACACGTTTTGGAATAGTATAGTGGATTCAAAAATGTGATGTATGATTGAAATATTGATGCGCGTTCAACTGGACGAGCATTTACTGACGTGCTTGTATTTAAACACTTACCAGAAGTTAGCAACACGATGACCTTCAATGCGACGTATTCGTATCTGTCTACGCGAAGCCTCCTCAAGTGGTCAGTGAAGCTGAGCATTCGCTCTATACATGGCGTCAAACCAAGTCTGTGGACACAACGGCAAAAGTAAGTTATTTATGACTACAAAATAACTTTAAAAAATAGTTTTCTACACGAGCAACGCTCGATGTCGTAAACCCTTTCAGAAATAAGCAGTCTGGTCGAACACCAAAAGACCGCACCCCTTTATCACTGTAGTACCATTGGATAGTACCATCAATGGAACTAAAGACGCGTTTATCCATCGTTAGTACCATTAAAAACTATACTAATTCAAATGTTCAGGGTTTACTTTCTAAACCAATGGCAATTGTACTACTGATACATCAAAGATTCCAGGAGATCGTAGTGCCATTAAAAGAACTTAGTATCCCTCCCTATGTAGTATTACTAAATACACGCAGAGATGGGCAAAATGTTATAGAATAATGGCTGGATTGGGCAGCCGCGACCTGTTCACCCACCAGCTTCACCCAACAGTGGGCCCGCGGGGAATTTCTGTTTACCCGTGCACCCACTGCAAGTCCTTGTCTTACTTACCGAATTCGCACCTCGTCGGGCTGTTATCTCTTTCCGCCCCCTTCTTTTGCAATATAACTAGGCCACTAAATCCGAAACTTCGTACGCAAATTCAGGACACCTAAGCAAATATAGAAGAGTTCCACGCAATATTCAAGAATTCTGCTCGCTAAATCCTCAAGAACCCGCTGCTCCCTAAGGAAAAGTACACGATCTTCAAGAACTCCACCTTTCCAACCATGTAGGTTCACTTTGTCCATAATTCCCATTTCATCCTCATTCCCAACTCGTCTGCATTCCCAATTAGTCCTCATTCCCAACTCGTCTGCATTCCCAATCAGTCCACATTCCCAACTCGTCCTCATTCCTAACTAGTCTGCAACCTAACTTAGGACTGTAGGGCTGTTCGACATCAATTTAATCAGTCGGTTGTTCACTAGTTGTTGGGAATGTAAACGAAATGGGAATGTGGACGAGATGGGAATGTGAACGGAATGGGAATGTGGAGGAAAATTTGATGTGGACGAGATGGGAATATGGCCGAGATGAGAATGTGGACGAAATGGGAATATGAACAAAGTGAACTTGAGCGTTCCCAAAGAATAGCTCAGCAAATGGCAATAGTTATAGAAGATCGGCATTTTTCTTTTCCAGCGGAACCAAACCCCTACACTCCACTACCAGTTCGCCATTCGTTTGTGCGGGGCAATAGCCGTTCGACGTCCCGCACATATTGTATTGCTCACCCGCCTTGTTCATCAGTACTAGGTTTTGAATTATATTTGAAGTACTTACTCGTGCATCCCGTGTCATGGTTATGCATACTGGGTTCATGCTACTCCACTCAATAAGGAATAAGTATTTATTACTCTATCAATGGATTTTCAAAAGATAAGATAAAAGAAGTTTATTCAGTAAGTAGGCCGCACGGGCACTTTTACACGTCAAGAATCTACCAGCGCTTCCCAAGAGAAGACCACTGCTGAGAAGAAACGCCGCAAGAAACTCAGCAGTCAGTCATTTTTAAACATATTTCTTATTACAATGGTACAACTTAGTCTAGCATTATATAAATCTATAAATATTAAATTAAATAAAGTATCAAATAACATGCGTAGTTCAGCAGGAAAACATGCCAAGAATGTTACGGGAGAGATAGAGATAAAAAAAAAACACATACTTATGTGTATATAAGATGGTGCGAGACGACCACATAAAAGTTTCGATAAGTTTTTCTACATCAACGGTGTCCCCTAGACAAGATAAATATTTTGCATTTGAATAAATTATTATTGACTAAGTTTCGGGTTTAGGCCATACATTTTTGTCTGTTAGATAGTCCTCGATCCTATAATACGCTTTAGACATAAACGACCTTTTCAAGTAATTTTTAAGTGCTGGAAAGGGTAACTTACAAAACTTCGTCAGGTAATTTATTATACTTTACGGACGCGGAATTTTCGAATAGCAATTTTATTTTTATTTCTGGTATTTAAATTACGTATATCAGAATTTTTGGTGAATGAATCTAAATTCCTAATAACGTAAATAATATTCTCATAAATAAACTAACAAGATATTAATTTCTTTAAAAAGTTCTCTTAAAACGAGTCACGGGAGTTTAAGTTGTAAAAAGAACGAATGGCCCTTTTTTGTAACACAAATATAGTTTGTATGTCAGCTGCCTTACCCCAAACCGGAACACCATACGACATGACACTATGGAAATAACTATAATACACTAAGCGAGCTGTCTCAACATTGGTTAGTTGTCTAATTTTCCTAACGGTGAAGCTGCCGAACTTAGTTTACCTGCCAGTACAGCTATATGGGGACACAATTGCAAATTTTTATCTAATGTTATGCCTAAAAAAATTGCCTTACCTACCATTTGCAAACACTCGTCATTTAGAAAAATACTAGAATGTACCGGTTTAACATTAGGCAAAGCGAACCTAACACATTTCGTTTTCGTAGCATTTAGTAGCAAATTGTTGCTAGTAAACCAATTAAGTACTTTAACTAGTGTGGCCTTTATCCTACTGTAGTCTACGGATTATCATCAGCAAAAAGTATAATAATATCACAAAGTTTATCTACTGTTGGTGGCAAGTCATTTTGTAAACCAAAAATAAAAAAGGACCTAAAATAGGACCTTGAGGCACACCTATTTTCACAGTAGCTCCAACAGATTGCGTTTTGTTTACAACAACTGTTTCAGACCCTTTGGTCCGGCCATCACCCTTACCGCCCAACGACTATCGTATCAAGTGCGGACCATTCAGCGGCTTCGGCGGCTGGATCAGTCTGTGCTTGATCGGCTACGGCAATATGCGGCCTACGATCACATTCAAGTTCGTCTCATTATATGAATTCCAGAAGAAATCCATTACCACCAATTTCTTCACTTCGTCACGAGGTAATATGAATTCTCGCAATCTGAATATATCAGACCCGTTGTTGTAGTCACAACGATCACAACCGTATTCCTTGAAATTAAATGCGTATATTTTCCCATAACCGAGTGATTAGGGGGGTACATCAATAAGCTGTAATCATCATTGCTGGTCATGTAGTAAAGTAACTATTAAGTTACTGGAAATTGGGATCAATTATTAAAAGCGAAATTGGCCAGGAGAATGCGGCGGATATTGGCCAGGAGTATGCACACGTCGCCGCCTCGCGAACCGCTACCCACTCCTCTGTCCCGGCAGAAGCGACGCCACGCGTGCGGTCGACGACTTCGCGCGTATGCTGCTGCTGCAAGGCGACAGGGGACCAATCGCTAGGCAACCAGCACAGCTTCCTACTGAGTTGAAGCAGAACAGCAGCGAACCCGTTCTACGGGTGCTACCACCGACGAGTCCCAAGCAGGACAAATATGTTTTTACCCAGGTGGAGCGGAAGAAGAAGCCCGCCCCGGAGGAACCTATGCGGTACCTCACTGACCGGACCGAATAGTACTAGAAAACAATAGTGTGACTCTAGTACCATTGATATTACCGGTCCATGGTACTAAAAACAACATGTCAGCGCACTACGTTTCGTCCTGGTAGTACAAAAACCAAACTGGGAAAGTCCTGGCCACTTTATCGGATACAAAAGTTTTTCAACGATCAGGCCTCTTAGCTAATGATTTTGTTATTGACATCTTTAATGACTCCATACCTGTCCTAAGGCGTAACATGCTGGATTCGTTATTAACCTCGTGATTCTTTTATTTTAATTTAATTCCAGGATGTTAGTTTTTCTTCAATGTGTTTGATAAATATTTTTTAACACATTTTAGCTTATTTATTAATATTTCATATTATTCTAAGAATGTAATTTTTTATTGTATCCATTCAAGATTAGCTGTTTTAGCTTTTAGTGTTAGTCCCTAGTCCCTATATGATTGCTGGCGCGTGCCTGTTATTGGCGCATAAACTTTAATTTTCGCTGTCTATATATATGTACCTATTTCAATTTGTAATGTTTATGTGCTGTTAGCATGTCAAATAAATAAAATAATTGTATCACTTGTACCATCAATGGTACTAACGATACAAGTGTCGTTAGTACCATTGAGCGTACTAGGTATCTAGGGCTAGCGGTATATTTGTTTTTCATTACCGGTATTGAGTCATCAAATTGCTAACTTATGCTTGTTTTGGGTAATTTTTAATTTAATTTTTGTTATCCATTTCGATATTCGACCATTGCCTAGCCCGGCAGGCGACTGCACAGTGCGCACTCGCAGCGCACCGCATCGCATATCTCATATTTTTCGGGTTTCTCATAGCATTGTTTTGTCTAACTTATAGAAAATTCACCTTATACGCCACGCCACTACTTTTTGTCTCACTCAACGCTTCCGTATTGCTATCGCAAGGGGTAGTCAGGCTTTTAATGGTTATCGCGTGTGGTTTGTTGTGTTGTGTGTGAAATGTACCAAGTGTCAGCTGGCTGATGTCCGGATGTGATATACAACCATGTAAGTAAATTTCTATTGTTTTCTGCCTAAATGTGTACTTATTTATAATGACCAAAAAAGTTTCAATAAATTATCGATCTATATTTCTTAATTTAGTGGCCTACTTCACTCCTTGTTATAAAATGTCTTTATAGTTCATAATAAACAACTGTGTACTTTGATATTTATACAAGCTTTTATTTAATGTTATGTTATAGTCCGGGCGGTGGCTGCAAATTTACCTACCCCATCGAGTAACTAACAGAAAAATACCACCTTCCACGAAAAGAACACCTAAAATAGGTAAGAAAAAATGTGGTCTTAAGGGGCTCAGCTTGGGGGGTAATACGCAATGAACTATAATATTACCTCATTTAGTTACCAAACGAAAACTTTTCGTTGGTTTTAGACACGATTAATAGAGTCTATAAAAACATGTCTGCCGAGTCTAATCTTGGAGGGTTTCGCGTCAACCATTTTTAGCGGCCAGATGGGGAGGTCAATTTTACCCCATCGAGTTACAGAATGAAACCCAGTGCTCGTAGTACCTAAAATTATGCTCTTTAAATATTAATTGGTCTGCCAGCTTACAACCTGGTAGTTTTTACGGTCCAACCAATTTTATAATATTTGGCTATATTTTTTTTGTAATAATATAAAAATAATAAAAGGGGCCAATACGAATTGTATTGTTTAATTTTAAACGTCTGTGAAACTAAATTTACAAAAGTTAAACTCTATTCTTGTTAGACTAAAATCGAGGTTGATGATTCTAAATTTAGGTTTACAGATATTTCAAATCAAAGAATACAATCCGAATTGGACCCAATCTTTGTACATATTTTAAACTTTTTGAAATCACTTTTGTATAGGTACTAATTTAAATCACAAAAACACGGTGTTGCCTATTTATTTGATATTATGTACGTCTTGACTTTATTATGTGATTTATATTGGTAAATGCGTATGTAAAATTAAAAAAAAAAAAATTTTTGAATATTCTATTGGTGTCATGTTAGGTTGGTTCGGTGTGGGGATGATGCTTATAGCATTTCCAGTACGTCAAAAAAAGCTGAAAAAAAGCTGGCTCGGTCTGTCTTAGGCTGCTCTACCTCCAGTGTGCTGTAGACTGAGAATATTATTTTAGCCAAATATTGTAAAATTGGTTGGACTGTAAAAACTACCAGAGGCATAAGAATAAACAATAACTACACGTAGAAGCGAATCTCCTTTACCAAGGCCCCAAATGCCGCGCTTTAAATACCTACTTCCCCCTTCACCCCGCTACGCCCCTCTGTCTTCCGCACCCAAAGTCAGGGCTGTCAATTGTGAAATATTTTAATCGGTTTATGGGTGTGTTATAAAAATTTAGTCACGAAAAATGTTATTTATGTTTTTCTTCAACGTGGAAACATTGCTGCAAAATGAGTTTATTACATTTACGTTAAATTACGTTAAATAAAAAACCTTTTAAGCTCAATAAGTTTTATAGTTTGGGATCCGGAGTTACTTTGTACGTTCCTTTCCGGACCATTAATTAAAAAAAATATTTAGTCGAAAAAGCTTTATTACATTATACTATTCTTATCTATAAATTCGTTTTTAAGGGTTCCGGTTTTTTTTTCTTCATCATCTAGGGGATGTACTAATTAACAAATAAGACTCCTTCATTCAATCAATTATTTCTAATTATTTTGCCGCAAAAATAGTTCACTTTTTAAAACACTATCTTAGTTTAACCATATACACTAAAATCAACACAAATACGAAAACCAAGTCAAGACACAACAACAATATATTGGTCAATATGTATTCCGTCTGGCCCGCCCCTGACTGACTAGACACCTCAGGTGTCGCCAGGCGGTAGGTATTTAACGCGCCGAGTTCGCGTCCGGAGCCGGGAGTTTCGCTTCTACGTGTAGTTATTGTTTATTCTTATGCCAGAGGCCCGTTTCACGAAGCTACAATTTACAAATTACAAGCGGAAGTCTCTTTCTAACTCCTTTTACTAAAAAGAGAGTTCCGCTTGTAATTTGTAACTTGTAGCTTCGTGAAACGGGCTACAGGTTGCGAGCTGGCAGACCAATTAATATTTAAAGAGCATAATTTTAGGTACTACGAGCATTGGGTTTCATTCCGTAACTCGATGGGGTAAAATTGACCGATGGGGGAAATATTTAGTAAAATTACGCGTGATTTGTGAACTGCTATAAAAAGCTCTTAGCTTTCTTAGCTCTTAGCATGATACACAACTGTTGAAACACCAAAAAAATATAAATGTTATTTGTCTTAGCTAAATCATATTAAAGAGTAGTGGTTTCTCAACAGTTTTATATCATGCTTTAGTAAGATTAGTACTCTTTAATAATACTTACTCAAGGAAGTTATCAGAACAAACGACATTATAAGATGCATTATAAAGTATGAAAACAAATCAAGAGTAATTAGTCTTACAATTTTACAATTTTACTAAGAGTTCTTATATATATCTATAAGAGTTTATTATAAGCGTGATGAAATTTAAGTTCAAATTGTCTTTATACATGCTTTTATAAGAGGTCCTTTCTTAATCAGAATATTTATAAACCTTTTGTAATGCTTTTATTGTTATATGTGATTTTATATAAGACTATTTTGCTAGTTGGGTGGTTTGCTGTTTGAGTTCCGACGAGGTAGCGGCTATCTCAGCACCGTGCAAATAAAAACAGTTTTCCTTTGATTCGCATTGCAAATGGTTAATTAATTAATTTAAAACTTTATTCAATTTATAACAGGACTAAATATTACATTCTCCTAAAGTTTTAGTTCCCTTATCGTTTTTATCCTTTTTCATTTTCCTATGATCTTTTCTCATTCGCCTGGCAGCTATAATTTAAAGTGGTATATAGCGATGCCCATTTGAGAATTATGCTTATAATTAACGGAAATGTCGGACTATGCTCAGTGTAGGGTTCCGAAGCCGGTTACTACTATTTTTTAATACAATTGCTGAAAATGTGGTACTATTAGTGGTACATCGAGCGGAAAGTTGGATTTTTCAAACTAGTGCTTTTTACTTTTAGATGCATATCGTGAGGATAGTTGATTTTTTCGCACTAGTGTGTTTAACTTTTCCTTTTTCCTTTTTGTTTAAATATACGTTTTTTCCAAGCCGTGAATCCAACCAAAGAGTCTGCACGTTTTTGTTTACGTCATTAGCATTGAAACTTTACATAAAGGTAACATGAATTAAAATATTTAAATTGCATACATACATACATATACTCATACAAACATACACACATACTTTACATACACAAACATACATGCTAACTTATCTAGGTAATCTTAAAAATTCTTCCAAACAGTTTTCATAAAGATGGGTTGAATGAGTATTACGAACGATCGGTTAGATGAGTATTAAGGCGGATTCACGTAACGCCATGCCGAAGCCAGGCCTGGCCCAGCACGGCGTAATGTAAATCCACCTTTATGCGTGACTCTGGCTAAAAGAGTTTTTTTCTTTATTACGACTTTATTACTTTGTTAATATATTTATTCCTCCGATAGATATAGAATTAACCAGCCCGTTTATTTACAATTTCGACTGATATAAGTGGTAAATAATACAGTTAGTAATTACACTTATATTTTTAATACGGAAGTCTGTGTGTGTGTTAAGGTACTCAAGTCTTACTTACACAAATCGTGCTTAAATTTAGAATATATTATCTGTCAGTTTATAACCTGAATTAACACACATAAGCTACATAATGAAGAATGTCAGTAGGTACGCCAAATCGCTTGAAACATAGTAGCAGTAAAGTTTATAAATAAACAAACATACTACTTTTTATTATATTCAAAAAGACTCAGTAGTTTTGATTCTATGAACTTTTAAAATTTGGTTTAATAATATTAAAGCGCGCGGGGGCCATCTTGCTGGGGTGACGTCATCGCTTAACAGCGGTACGCGCCCTTATATGAAAAAGGAAGTTTACAGGGCTATAACTTTTTAACCGTTATAATTAGCCAGTTGAATTTTTCACAGAATACGTGTTATTATAAAATCTATCGTTTAAAATTGTACAATGAACAATAAATCAAATCCCAAGAGGGGTCCCCATACAAGAAACATGAAAATAAATCAATTTTTTTAGCATTTTTATAAGGATTGTATTTTTATAATGGCTTCTTATTTTGATGCTATTTTGAGCTTAAATTGTAGTCTAACTTTTGTAGTTTACGACTAAATAGCAATGTCAAGTAAAACTGCTACAAATATGTGACAAAACTGATTCTATCAACACGATATTTTAAGCGGTCACCCATCTTGTTTTAAACTACGCGTGTAGTTGCTTAACTTTGGAAGGCGAAGTACGGGTTGTATTTGTATAATAGCTTTTTATTTCGATGTCACATTAAGTTGAGATAATAATCAAAACTCCATACAAACATATATAGTTTACGACCAAACAGTAAACTGTAGTAAAACTCTTACAAATATGTTAAAAAGTGCCTAGTTTAAATCAACACGATCGATGTTTAGGTAAGCGGTGGTTGCTTAACTTTGGTGGTAGGCCTTTCTTTACAAATTTCGTGTTTATTTAGAATTAATATCGCTACTGTATAAAAGAGTGAACTGTAAAACATGAATTTTTGATTGACCTAGCAGTAGTTCTGATACTTCGTGTATTCATTTCATCGATTTCAAATTTCGCGCGGGGGCGCTACCAAGTCGATAGACGTACCCACCTACAACACTTTCGCTTTGCTAGGTCTAGGCATTATTGCCACTATCCCAAAATTTAAAGTGCTTGATTATTATTCTAATTTTATTTAACCAACTTATTCGACAAACATTACAAATAGAAAAGCCGGTCATTGACAGACAGTTAGTTATGTAATACAAAATAATAGATAAACATAGCTGCCATAGTAACATCAAAACGAATTCGTAAAAATATTACGACTTACAAAGTTAAGCAAGTACAAGCGTAGTCTATAACAGGATGAGTGACCGCCTAAAACATCGTGTTGATAAAATCAGTTTTGTCACATATTTGTAGCAGTTTTACTTGAGATTGCTATTTAGTCGGAAACTATGAAAATTAGACTACATTTTAAGCTTAAAATAGCATCAAAATAAGAAGCCATTATAAAAATACAACCGGTATAAAAATGCTAAAAAAAATGATTTGTTTCATGTTTCTTGTATGGTGACCCCTTTTGGGATTTGATTTATTGATCATTGTATAATTTTAAACGATAGATTTTATAATATCACGTACTCTGTGAAAAATTCAACTGGCTACTTATAACGGTTAAAAAGTTATAGCCCTGTAAACTTACTTTTTCATATAAGGGTGCGTACCGCTGTTAAGCGATGACGTCATCATCCGTGAGCGCAAGCCGCCGGGTTTCGAGCGCCACATACGAAGTTTAAAATTTAATATCTCGAAAACTATTTGACGTATCGAAATGATTTTTTTACAGCTATTTTTAGTTTTTAATGAATAATACGCTAAGCCAAAAATCTAAACTGGCTGACATTCTCTATTATCTCGAAAAAAAAAACATTGTTCCCGTGGGACCTAAGAATTGCTAATTACACGCGAACAAAGTCTATTGAAAATTAAAAAAACAAGTATCGATTTTCAACACCGACCGCTGTCCTGGCAATCAAACACACAATTCTTACGCATTTTAGTTCGGTAGGTAACGCTATTGAATAAAATTAACTCTGCACTCACCCATTTCGCAATAATCCTGTTAAATAGACTACGGCAAGCAGCGCGAATACAAAATGAAAATAATAAATAATATGTAAACTAGTAAACAGCAGTGATGTGAAGGTAGTTAGAATATTCTCCTTAAAACGTAAAGGGTAAGCGCTAACCCAATCGGGGTTAAGTTTACCGAACGGCTTGGGTAAGTGGTAACCTCATAAGGATAACCCTTTCGTATAGGTAAGTCAAATGAATGGGTTATCGATTGAAAGGGATAACCAAGTTATTTGGGTTACCAAAATGAAGTGATTAGTCTCTCAAGGGGTTTTTTCTGGGAAGGGATTGTCGGGTCCTTGATAGGTACATATAACATCGTTTTAGGCGTCAAAACTTGATTTATTCATATGAGCCGGATATTTCCTTGTTTTTTTTCACCAACCAGCGTAGATTGCAAAAAGAATATATTTTTCTCAACAAAATTCATTCATAACTTATCATCTCAGATGTGAATTAAAAGATGATTATATCGCTTCCTTAGGTCATATTATCAAGGAAATAGTACTTAATTGAAATTGTACTCAGTCACTGCAATTTATATCAGCATAATTTATACCGCTTTTTATTAAATTTTTAGGATTTTTCGATTATTATTTGAATATCTGAATCTATCGAATATTTGCAACCCCTAGATATAATGACCATTGTGTTTACAGGTAAGTGGAAGAGCTCAGTTCAAAAAGTTTAAACTAAGACCCATCATTGAAATCATAAAAAAAACTTGCTAAATTAGACATTAATAGTAGTTTACGTGACGGTTGCGTAATGACAGGCATTACGACATGAGTGTGGTTTATGAAACGAGCCGCAAGGCGAGTTTCATAATAGATCACACGAGTGTGGTTATGCTAGTTACGCAGAGTCTCGTTCAATACTTTATCTACACACATATTATAAGTACTCTCAGATGGGTTCAGAAGCCGAGAGGCAAATGACCAGCATTACCTTACCTGTGGTAGTAGGTGACAGCGATGACAGCTGTAACGTAATTTTGAAATTACGTTATCGAATATTGTCAGGTAATGAGATCCAAATTTGGAACATCTTCCAAAATTAACAGCTGTCATGGCTGTCACCTACTACCACAGGTAATGCTGGTCATTGCCTACGGGTTTTGAACGCATAATAGAGGACTTATGATATGAGTGTAGATAAAATTGTTTTGTCGTCATAATCATTAATTATTAAAGAAGCATTTGGTTGTTCGGTATAAGCTGAGGATATTTAGAATTACAACTTTAACTTTACTTACAACTTTAACAATACTTTTACCCACCCTACGTATCTATGTACGTGCGGGGACAAGAAAGTAAATAAAAATAAAGCAAATAAGCAACTAAGCTTACAAAAAAATATATTTTAGCCAAATATTATAAAATTGGTTGGACTGTAAAAACTACCAGGTTGTGAGCTGGCAGACAAATTAATATTTAAAGAGCATAATTTTAGGTACTACGAGCACTGGGTTTCATTCTGTAACTCGATGGGGTAAAATTGACCTCCCCATCTGGCCACAAAAAATGGTTGGACTGCGGAAGCCCTCCAAGACTAGGCTCGGCAGACATGTTTTTTTAGACTCTATTAGTCGTGTCTAAAACCTACGAAAAGTTTTCGTTTGATAACTAAATGAGGTAATATTATGGTCAGAAGCGGACCATATATATATCTTTTCATTGCGTATTACCCCCCCAAGCTGAGCCACTTAAGGCAACATTTTTTCTTACCTATTTTAGGTGTTCTTTCCGTGGGAGACGGTATTTTTCTGTTACTCGATGGGGTAGGTAATTTGCAGCAACCGCCCGGACTATTAGTTTAAAATTAAAGTATTGAGTGAGATCGCACCGGCCGCAAAACATATCATTAAATTATTATTTTTCTATAATGCAAGTAACGCAACTGAGCTGGTAGGTACCTTAATTAACTAGAATGTTTTTTTACAGGACCTGTATTTCCCTTTGCAGGTCAACTTTTAAAGAAACTACTTACAGAGAGGTCACTCAATCAACCTCAAGCATACGGGATAATTTTACGGCTGCTGTTAATTGAAAAACTGCGAAATGCAAACTGTGTGAAAAAATAATAAAAACGGCGGTTTGCACACGCATATGCGGACAAATCGTGACAATCTGATTATAAATAAATGTTAAGTCCTTAAAATATATAGATCGATGTTATCTATGAATGAGATTTCATAATTATACGTTATAACAAGTTAAGAAACAATAAAAGTTAAGTTTTTATTTTGTTGATTTTTAACATTTTGTTTAGTTATTTACTAAATAGGTACGTAATATGTTTTTTTAAATAGAGAAAGATACTGAAATCGAACTAGGTATGTTTTTACGCTTTATTTAAAAGTAGCAATCCCATTTCCTACTCTTTTCCTAATTTAAGTACATTTTTTACAAAAAAACAATACCGGGCGGGATCCTGGGATCCCGGTATTAATACCAGACTTGGGAAAGGTCCGGTATTTGGAAGCCATAGTACCACAGTATAGAGAACAGTAGATCGTCTTCAAACAAAGGTACATCGCACGGCTTGCGGCTGTGGGCGGGGCCTGTGGCGGGGCGAACCAATACGAAACGAAATCTCAAGATATTACAAGGTAACTTAGTCGGGGCCGCGGCGTCATTGCGTTCGGTTACGTTTTGTTTTAGCGCGCGCACTTAGCTATCGAGCGACAATGTCGCTGCCGAAAAAGCTTAAATATTGTTCTGTATAAGGATGTCTAAACCTAGCTTAGCTAGGTACAACTATATCCAGATTTAATAAAAGGTATTTCGTACCGGCCTGCCTATAGTATACCTAGGTGAAATAAATACGTATTAAGTAGGTAATTTAAGTCATTGAGTGTGACGTGACAGGTAACATGTGACGACGTGGATGGCCTAGATAGTTGGTAGTGACTAAGTAAGTAGTGACCTTGCTTACGAAGCTAGCGGTCCTGGGTTCGATTCCCGGTCAGGGCAAATATTCGTGTGATGAGTGCGAGTAGGTAATTTTTGTTTCTGAGTCTTGAGGGTTTGATATGTACCTATGTAGTCGTATTAAGTATGTATTTTTCACTACATAAGTATGCTTATAGTTGCCTAGAACCCAAAGCACAAGCCTAGAACCAAAGCGAGCGGCCAATGCTCTAAGGAAGCCGCGCGGCGGCGGCGCGTGCCGCCAATAATAGGTACCTAAGTAGTCAAAGGAAGCCGCCTCGCGCGAAAGCGGAATTATCAAAATGTCGAAAAGGAATTTACATATCACATCACATACCTATAAACATAATTATTATTTAGTGTCAACAGATAAAAAGTATGTAAGTAAAATAATTTAAATTTGGTACTTAGGTACCTAACAATATTTATACTTACTTTAGGATTGTGTAATTTATGAAAATTACCATGAATTTAAATCACAGTATGGCCAAGCAGGTGACTAAAATTGAAAAATAAGTTTGGACAACCCTGATGCCCGAGCGTCAATAGGTATCAGAATCTCCTAAAGGGCCGGAGTCGAGCTACTTTTCTATTTATACTATACTATAGTATCCAATGGTACTACAGTAATAAAAACTCAGCGATTTCCCTATTCCACCGGAGCGTGATTGTAGAGTCTCCACAGCAGGAAAGACATATTTCAAGTAAACATACTTACTAAATGAAAGTACAGTCAACAGCATAAATAAGTGATCATTTACGTACCTTGTCGCTTTCAATCGTTTCACAATTTTGCATGACATTTCAAATACGACATTAAAGTGACAAGGTACATAAATGATCACTTATTTATGCTGTTGACTGTACGATTCAACGGGAAATGATTAAGCAATAATTGCCCGCCAGTATTAAGGACGTCTCATTCTATACACCGAAGATATTGCTCAAAAAAGGCGAAGGCGCGACTTTTTGTATGAGCACCGCCCGGACTCCGGTGCCGCTTGAAAACTTGCTCATGGGGTGTTTCCCGTTCGTCCGATCGGTCGACCGAGCAAGTGGCCCAATGGGATTTCTTTTGTCCTTTTAACTGGAGGTGTTAGATTAGTATGGCGAACGGGAAAAAAAGTCACACTGGATCGATTGATCGGTCAAGCGATCGGACAAACGGGAAACACCCCGTCACGCCTTCACCTTTACACCGCTTATGTGTATTTTGGACCTAAGGTCACCACTTGCGGGCGCGTCTAGTCTACAAGGCGGAGTTGCTCCCGGTCCCCGGTAACCGGCCAAGTGCGAGTCGGACTCGTACACGAATGGTTCCGTACCATTCTTGTAAGGTAGGGGGAAGCGGGGCAGATTGGTACGGAATAGTACATTGTTGCCTAGGTGCGGAAAGTAAGGGATTTCCAGACGAGGTGGTTAGCAGGCCGAGCAATAGCGAGGCCTGCTAAAATACGAGTCAGGAAATCCTCGTTTCCGCCGAGGCATACATAATGCTTTTCTCAAACAATGCGAGGAAATTATACAAATACATGATAATAAGCATTTCTAAAAACCTTTGACTAATTCGGAGAGAATGTTTGTTTGCGTCATACGAGCATTAGTAAAGATAGTTTCACGCACAACGACCCGCCGCCCACCGCCGCCGCTCCGCAGAGCACCGCCGCGCCGCCGCCCCTCACTGCGCCCCCACAAGTTGGGTGTACGGGATTTTTTTCATGGTCCTTTCGATTTTATACGCAATAGAGAGCACTTATGCATGAACAATATGGACATGGACGGAAAGTGTTTTCATAATGGTTTTTTTACTCCTAGGAGTAAAAAGAGGCATTTTCAGTCCATGTGTTTCAATCGGAAAACCGATATTTCCGAGCATGTTTGAGAAAAAAAATAACCTGATATTATGGGCAGTAAACATCATTAAAATTATACCAGTTTTGCTTGTATCATAGTTAAACTAATTGGGATTGATATGGCATGTAAATTATTCTTAAAATTTTAATCGTAATAAAAATAAAGATAAGTCGGTGAAAAATGGAATTTGTCTCATTGTGCCCCACCCATTTTAAGGAGATTATACGCAACCTATTATGATTCAGAAATATTTGAAATCGCAATTTTATAACATATTTTTGATTCTTCGACATTACGACCGATTTAAAATGAAATTTTCATCATTGATTTAAATAAACTTAAATATTTAAGAAAAATAGGCATAAAAAACCCTAAAAAAATACTTTTAGAATCTTAAATACGTCAGTAAAAAATACATAGGAAATATTTATAGTACCAATGTGCTCCGTGCCTTTGCGTATCAAAGTAACTTTAACGATTATAGTGAAAAAAGTTTTTAATATTAATATTACACGACTACAGGTGTACTTAAAAAAAACGCGTAATCCTGACACCGAAATAAAATAACTTAATATTGGTAATTTCAAATATCCAATAAAAACACTGCAACAATTAATTATTACATAAGGAGAATATTCTGCCCTCCTAAGCAAAAATGCAATAACTAAATACAACAGCCAAAGCAGATTCAACTCTCTTCTGTTTGTAACTAGGTTGCAATTTCTACAGATGTTTTATCTGAGATATCGCCATTATGCTTAGTAGGGCAGTATTGTTAGTAAGCTACACTAAAAACTCTTTTTTACTTGTGAAATGCTAAAGAACTGCAACTTAGCGATGCGTTTACAGCTGTCAAGCCCGCTTATGTAAAGGCATATATTATGTTTAAGTGATACTTATTACCTAGTCGGTCCTTAAGTTCTGTCACAACAGGTTTTACAAAAACTAAATTCTGTTTATTTTTTAATTTTAAAATATGTACAAATTAAAAGCTTAATTAATGTACATTTTTAGGAACTAATCATCATTTCACATAGTCGCCGCAATTTCCGATGCGATCTTTTAACATTCACGGCCGGCACCGATGAAAATACGCACGAGTTTTCTTAAAATTTCACTTTTTGAAAACTCTTTAAAGGTTAGTCTTTGTTAACGAGGAAACTTTTTTATTTAATATTGTGAAGCCTCTCATTTCTAGGTATGTCTAGAGTCCAGCATTATTTATTTATTTATATAGGTGCAATAACATAATGTAGGCAAAAACACGGTATTACGACATTACAGTACATCTTTACATTGCTTACACTACTATAATAATTGTACACAACACTTTTAGAAGGAAAATCAAAGCTAAATTAATATATTTAATGATTAATAATTTATATAGAAAATACAAATACGAAATACAATAATAACTGGGTAAAAATATAAGAAAACAAACAGTTAAGAATATTTGGTGTTCAAACCGTTTTTCAACTAAATTAATGATACATTTAATAAATCTAAATCTATATCTAAATTATCATATAAACGACACATTCATTCATTCATTTTTTTCTTAACGATACTCAAAAACCAGCTTACAAAGCACGAAATTTGGTGTTTTCGTATTTCTGCAAATTGATTTGAAATCGTAAGGTAAATTTAATGAGACATGAAGATTGGATTGACCGGTGTATAAGCGGATCTTTAGTTGCTTCGAAGACATTTGTATCAGAATTTAAAGATAAAAGTCTGGTCAATATGTCATGCAAATTTCAACTCAATACGAGAACTCTTACAAGAGTTGTAGCCGTTATCAGTATCGTGGTCGGGCGTGTATTGACCCATGCTTTCCTGCCCCGAATGGGAATGCTTAAAGCTCGTACATCCAATTATTGCAATAGTAAAGCACACAAATCACGTTTCTTTTTATTCTATATAAAATAAGGTTTTGATTGATGGACTACAGGTTTATGAAACTCGTTTTCTTTTTTATTGTAATAAACCTTTGTGATAGAACTTAAGGACCGACTAGGCAAGATATTACTATCATTTGTTTTTAACGAAATAGTGCTGGTGTATTATTGTGCCCCGTGCATCAAACTGCCTCGCTTCCCCCTAAGGAACCTTCGTATGCGAGTTCCCCTTTTTATATTTTTTTTATTCTTGTTAAAGCACCAATATTACTATTATTACTTATTTTTTGCCGATTGCATGTGTGTACCGATTAAGGTTCGAGAGATACAGTGTTTGTTTGACCTCAACACTCACTGAATCTCTCGAACCTCATAAATGTCTATAAAGTGACGTTTCTTGTATTTGGGCTCCTTTAACTTATTTATTTATTTTAACTTTATTAGATATTATTGTTATAGCGACATTAGAAATATATCTCCACTCTATGTGTAAATTTCCAATATCTAGGTACAGTCAGGGACATTGGCGGTCGTCCACTTAAGAAAATTTTAGCTTGTTCGTTGCAGCTAGCTAATCCTACAACGCTCACGTCGTTACGCGTCGAACGCGCAAACGAATATCACCCTAGAGGTGGTCGACTGGGAATGCCCCTGACTGTACTTTATAACGGTTTCTGAGATACAGACAGACGGACAGGTTAACAGACGGAAAATGGAGGTTTAGGAAAAGGGTCTCGTTGGCACACTTTGGAATCGGAACCTTAAAAAGCCCTTGTGGCCTACTAACATAATAAAAGCGTCAATCCTTTTTTTAATCACTATTTTTTATTTATCGATTTATTTGATCGGGATTTCTATTTTATACCAAGCCTCGCTCGCCACGCTCCACCTATAACTTGAAGTACGTGATCACCATTCGAGAAACCTCCCTGCCGATCTCTGCGTGAGCTCTGTTCCCAGCAGTAAACTTCTGCCAAATGACGTGATGATGTAATGACAAATGTTGCAATCTATCTATCTATCTATATATATAAAAGGCAATGTCCCGGGTGACTCATCATCGCCCAGCCAAAACTACTAATGCTAGAAATATGAAAATTGGACAGTACTTTCTTTTTATGACGCAGAGATCCACTAAGAAGGGATTTTTCGAAATTCCACCCCTAAAGGGATGAAAGGGGGTTGCAAAGTTTGTATGGGAAAAAATATTTTTATGGTCCAATTTACTTGAAACTTGGTAGAAATGCTCTTCAATGCAAATAATGAAACACGTATTTCAGCGATAACTAAAATTCAACCCCTATAGGGATGAAAGAGGGTTGCAAAGTTTGTATAGAAAAAATATTTTTACGATCAAATTTACTTGAAACTTGGTAGAAATGCTCTTCAATAAAAATAATGGAACACGTATTTCAGTGATTACTAAAATTCAACCACTTGGGGGATGGAAAGGGGTTGCAAAGTTTGAGTGAGGATTTTTTAATGGTCTATTTTACTTGAAACTTGGAAGAAGCTCTGCAATTCAAGTAATGAGACACGTATTTCAGCGATAACTAAAATCAACCCCTAGAGGGATGAAAGGATTGCAAAGTTTTTATAGAAAAATATTTTTATGATCAATTTCACAAGAAACTTGGTAGAAATGCTCTTTAATAAAAATAATGAGACATTTATTTCAGCTATTACTAAAATTCAACCCCTCGGTGGATGGAAAGGGGTTGCAAAGTTCGTGTGGGTATTTTTTTATGGTCAATTTTACTTGAATCTTGGAAAAATGTTGTGCAATACAAATAATGAGACACGTATTTCAGCAAGTATTAAAATTCAACCCCTAGAGGGATGAAAGGGGGTTGCAAAGTCTGTATAGAAAAAATATTTTTATGATCGAATTTACTTGAAAATTGTTAGAAATGCTGTACAATAAAAATAATGAGACACGTATTCGATTTCTAAAATACAACAACTTGGGGGATGGAAAGGGGTTGCAGAGTTTGTGTTATGATTTTTTTATGGTCAATTTTACTTGAAATTTGGAAGCAATGCTCTGCAATACAAATAATGAGAGACGTATTTCAGCAAATACAACCCCTGGGGGATGGAAAGGATTTGCAAAGTTTGTGTGGGGATTTTTTTATGGTTAATTTTACTTGCAACATGAAAGAAATGCTCTTCAAGGCAAATATAATCTACCTATATAACACAAAAGGCAATATACATATAAAAAATATTACTTTCGGCGATTCAGAAAAAACTACATCTGAGGTGGTAAAATGGGGGGTAGAAAATTGTATGGTAGGTATATATTTTTGAAGTGAGAAACGTGGAAAATTGTGTGTATTGCTTTTAGCGATTTTGGAAAAACATAGGGGCAAATTGGCGGTAGAAGTTTGTATGGGATTTTGGACATTTGTAAAGGGAGAAATGTGGTGAGACTACTGTTTTTATAAAAAAATATGTAATTTTTCGGCGATTTAACAAAAACTATCCCTGTAAATGGCGGTGGTAAATGGGCGGTAGAAGTTGAAGTTGTGTTTAACATGAACTATCGAAATATGTTCTGCACGATGATTTATGGCGATTTTTTTTTTTCATCTACTGTCACATGTTGTAGGGACTGCCCAACTTAGAAATATTTATATTTGTTATTTCACTACCAAACTAAGTAGCGGCTTCTACAAGACACCTATTCCTACCCCAAATTTCATCAATGTACCTCTGTAGATTTTGAGTAAAATGCGTGTGACATACGGAAGGACGGACGGACATGACGAAACTATAAGAGGTTTTGCCATTTTTGTAACGGAACGCTAAAAAGGCGTTGGGCGATTTTGAAAAACTACCCCAAAGGTGGTAAAATTGAGGGTTAAGCCATTTTTTAAATGAGAATAGTTTACGACATAAATGATTAAAAATACGGCAATTTCGGAAAAGGGGGTAAAATGGGGGTAGAAGTTTGTGTGGGAATTTGGTATTTTTTGATGAGAGAAATGTGGACATTATTGGTATTAAGGTTACTTTTTACCTATAAATAAGAATGATGACTGGGGAAGTTAGATACATGAAACTCTGTATCAACACCATTATTAATTAAATATAAAAACAGGTTTTAAAATAAGCCGTTAACAGTGTGAAAAGCGGGGTAAAAGTTTGAATTTAAGTTGTTTTTTTTCCAGATACATGAATGTTAGCATCTAAAAAAGTGCAAGCTTCAGTGTTTTTTAAACACTTCCCCCTTAACGAAACAAATAGTCAAGAACAAACCCATCATCAATAAAAAAACTGTAGGGGAAAACTTGGGATCTTAGACTACTGATACTGAATGTAAAGTTTTTATGGAAATAAAGTTACTTTCATTCAAACGTATACAGGGTGGAAAAACTAAAGCCACATGAACGGCGACTACCTTAAATATTGAAAATAGCAAGTTCTACGCAAAGGAGACTTTTATTTTTTTAAACAAAAATATGCGTTATCGTATTTTTGAAAAAGTCGTCTTCTTTAACCGGGAATCGAACTGGTCGAACAATAAAGTAGTGTTTTATGATACAGATCGAAAGGGTCATTGAGTGATCGTTTATGTCTATAACACATACACCTTTAAATAAATAAAGACCATGAAAAAACCCTTTTTTATTATTTTGTCATATTCGACCAGTTTGATTCCCGGTTAAGACAGGCAAATGTTCAAAAATCTATAAATGCGGTAATAAATGTTTTCAAAAATAAAAGTAAGTCTCCTTTGCGTAGAATTTGCTATTTTCAATATTTAAGGTAGTTGCCGTCCATGTGGCGTTCGTTTTTCCCACCCTGTATACCTACAAGATATGAAAACGGGTATTGCGACTGAATAGTGTAGCATAAAGAAAATATCCAGCTCAGGGGTTTTTCGAAAATCTTCTGCTAAGTGGGTTAATTGTTTGTATAGAAATTTAGTAAATAGATGAGACGACTAAATTATCAATCTATTGAATCTAGGGTCGATAAAAAAAACACGTAATAGTGAAAGAGGGGCAGTGAATTTATTTTGTATGGCAATTTGGTTATTTTAGAGTCATAAACTCATAAAATGAAAGGTGTTTGTGGACCGCTTACATAAAATTCACGCTCTGGACTTTTTGCATAAAAAGCTCTTTGAAGGTGATATAAAACTATATCTGTAGGTACTTTTAACACGAATTCTGACTCTCCGCAGACGAAGTCGCGGGCGGAAAGCTAGTAGTTATTTATGACGCTTCTTAAGGTATGAGTGCCGAGGTTAGAACGCGAGCTTGCGAGCGCTCTATTAGACAGGCTCGAGTACCTAAAGAGCTAATTATGTACCGTCGCGTACATAACTTTTTCTACAAGCTTAAAAACGAAACTACAAAGTTATTCAATTCAATTCAATTTTGTAGGTTATGGCTTCCATCGAGACTGTCGATAATTCCGCCAACGTCAATGTTAAGAAAGGCGCGAGATTCAAAAGAGAATCTACGACAAAAGACAAAACAAAACAAAGTATATTCATAATAAGTTTAGTTCTTACAGGTGGTTTCTAAATTGACAGCGACCAGTCGACCACGTCATACAGCCTAGTTTATTTAAGTATATTATTTTTATTGTTTCTTTCCGATTATTAAATATAATGCTCTTTGTTAAGCTTATTAATTTAATATTTTGTTGATTTTGACACATTTCTTTTTTATAATACTTCACACAATAAAATATAAGAATTTGAATGTAAATTTTTCACCAAACGCCAGTTGACTGTGGTGCCGCAATATTGCCATTTTG
This sequence comes from Acleris literana, assembly GCA_946894065.1. Classification (NCBI taxonomy): domain Eukaryota; kingdom Metazoa; phylum Arthropoda; class Insecta; order Lepidoptera; family Tortricidae; genus Acleris; species Acleris literana. Next base: position 27,084,875 of record OX335668.1, on the reverse strand, counting down.
CAAAACAGTCGAAAAAAATAATTGTATTGATCTTTTTCAATTATTTCTTTTGAAGCTACTGCTGTGGTATTGAAATAAATATTTTTCGAATTTTTACACATTTCAATTGTTTTTTAAATCATTCTTGACAAGTAAATAAAACAGTTAAGATTTCAGTTGATCACCATACACCGTCACTGACATTGTTATGCGCGTAACCATGGTAATAACAATGTTATAATTATTATTATAGAACTGTTATTACCATGGAAACGCTCATTATAGAATTGTTTTCACGCTTCGGTTACGCTATAGGTAGTATTCTGATACCGTTAACGATATGAATATTAACGGTTTATAGTACGCCAGTAGAAAAAATGCATTTTTTGTTACAGAATCTGGACTTCAACGTCCGAGTGTCGCAGTGCCTGTTCTCAATATAACAGCACCGCACTTGCCGGACCCTTTGATACAGCTAGACACTGCCGGTTTCCCTGGCAGGGCCCTCCCCCGGCGTTCCGACTCTCCAGTATCATCACGACGACGCCAGCAGCTCTCACCATTTAAATATACAATAGCAGCGCCAGACTCACTTGAAGATTTGATGCAACGTTTGCGTGCTGGCTCCCCGGTAGCAAAACGACGACGCCGGCAGCTCGAAATGGCTGTTATTGATATAGCAGCACCAGACTCGCTTGAAGATCTGACGCAGCGCGACTGCCGTAATAACTCTCCGGTAGCTGACCGTCAACGCCATCAGCAAACGTCAACTGTTGTAAAAATGGCAGCAGCACACTCGCTTGGCCTTCTTATGCAACGTGACACTCCTCCCTGCCGCGACGAGGATTTCGGCCGTAGTGATGACTCTTCGGCAGGATCACGAGGACGCCAGCAGCTCGCACCAGCTGTTGTCACAGTACCAGTACCTCACTCACTGGATGCCCTGATGCAGCAAGATGTTCTAACCATCCCCGGTGCGGAACTTGCCACAACAGAAGAACCAGAATCGTTTGGCAGTCTGATGCTGCCTGATTACCCTTACTTTCCAGGCCCAAAATTCATCCGGCGTGCTAGCTTACCTGTAACATCACGACGCCAGCAGTTCGAGCCAATTGGTGAAACAGTAGAAGTACTCTGTTACTCTGATGAAGCGTGATTGGCTAGGAAGGTAGGCTTCCTAAACTGCTGAAGCAGCATGTCAATGCCAGCAGCTCAGCAATCAATAGCAGTACCAGACTTACTTGGCACTCTGATGCAGCGTGATCCCCCTGCCACCTCCGACGCGAACTTCGCCCGGCGTGCTGACTCCCCGGTAGCAGCATGACAACACCAGCAGCTCGCACCAGCTGTTGATGAGCAGACAGATCTGGTCGTCGATCTGTAATTGTGACCAGCAGAAGTTCAGTAATAATGCAATTGCACTTGAGAGTCTCAAGTTGAGACAATTTGAGTCGGTCTCTTTGAGGTAAAATTAGAGCCGTAGTGTAAAGGCCTCGAAAATATATAGATCCGTACACTGAATAATTTTATAATTTTCCTCTATTTCAAATTTAAACAGCGCAAATTCATGCTTTAAAAATCATCAGTTATCAATCAATATCATCATTATCGTTACACAGTTTTTGTACTATGTAGTTAATTTTAGCATCAGCACAAACAAAACGAACAAGTGGTCGATGTGAGAGGCTCACTCACCGAAATATTTTTAAAGAGCGGCAAGCTCTTGCACCACTTGACTATCTTGTAGAGCCGATGGTCGGCGATGTTGCAGAGGTCGGCGAGGAAGTCGGGGCTGGCGTTCTGCGCCGTGATCCCGCTGGCCGCCAGCAGTGGATTGGCCGAGGGGCTTCCCGGCGCCTTGCCCAGCCGCGTGAGCTCAGACTCGTTGTACTGCCACAAGTGTTCCACGTCCATTATTTCCTAAAAAAGGGGTGTTATTGAAGATTAAAAAGGTTACCTCTACATATTAAGTACACGTATTCATTAATGTACAGTCGAGTTCATAAAGCACATATATGAACTCGACTGTACCAGGGCATAACTTAATATTTCATCGTAGAACAGTCTTTTTTACAGTTCCGTAGGTAAACTAGGAACCCTTATAGTTTCGCCATGTCCGTCCGTCCGTCCGTCCGCAGCTTAGCTCAAAGAAAGCTGTTATTTGGCATGCTAGCCCAGTCTATAACAACACAAAAAAGGCAAACATCGCAAACCCGCATAAAACTACGATTTGCGTATATGTTTTTAGGTCCGTTGTGAGTATTTAACATCCAAGTTTGCAACCCCAAAAACCCCGTGGTACTTGTTTCAGTTTTTTCGAAAAAACTTCTCTAAGTATTTTCCAAGTATCTTTGTTTATACTTTAATAAAGATAACTTAATTTGCTACAATTTGAGCGTAATTTGAGCACATTATGTTTATTGGTTGCGGAGAAACAGCAAGTCAAATATGTGCAATTTTGTTCAAAAAGTGAAAATGTGTTGGTAGGGTTATTTCGAAGATATATACCGGCTGAAATAATGCTCCTAGGTAAAATTCATGTCACAAGGCTTTGTAGAGAATTGAATGATCCTCAATTTAATACCAAAATGGTGCCTCTAGGCCTTTCATAAAAAATAAAAAATAAAGTAAAATATCGGATTTTGGCTAAATAATAAAAACATTGTACTGAATAATTATGGGACGATTTTCTTTAAAAAAGATGTGCAAAGCAAAAATGTGAATTTACCATTTTAGATGTATAATTATGGCTTCAAATAAACATAGGTACACTAAAGAATGAACATACTTCCACGTTGTTTCGTTAACTGCCAAAATTTAAGGCACTTGTTTCAGCTTTTTCGAAATAATTATATAAAGGAAACGTTTTTCGAGTATCTTTGTTCTATACTTTAATAAGCGTACTAAATTGGCTACAATTTAAGCCTAATTTGAGTACTTTAAGACTATTAGTTGCGGAGATACAGCTAGTCAAAGACAGTCATTTTTTTTCAACATAATGAAAATTTCATGTTATGGTCATTTTCCAAGTTACATACTGGCTAAACTAATGGTCCTAGAATAAAAGTTGAGATAAGAATTAGTGTACAATTTAACTAGCTTCAATTTAATACCAAAGTAGTGCCTCTAGCTTTCATAGTTTTCTCAAAAATATAAAAACTATTAAAATATCTGATTTTGGTTAAATGATAAAAACATTCTGAATAATGTATGAATGTATTTCTTAAAGAAAACCAAAAAGTGTAAATTTGTCATTTTAGATGTAACATATGGTTTCAAAACAAATAATCTGAAACATAAAAAAACACAGCAAACATATATTTAAACTATAAAATAATACAGTTTACACGGTCAAGCAAAAATAGTTTAGACTTTCGTCCTTTTGGAAGGACCAAGTCTCATCCAGTCTAGATCAGTGGGGAGGAGTGGGGGAAGAGGGATAATGTTTTCTGGAGTGGAGGCGGGCCGGCTCATGGTGTTGGGTCGTCCATATCCACGTCCGAAGGGATGGCGTTGTTGCAATTTCACCCGTGGCAAAAGGAACATAGGATAGAGCACCTGAGCCCAGCCTGTCTGCAAGTGCACGACCCTAAGCAAACTCTTTTTGCATTTGCAAGTCACTATTTTAAGTAGGGTCTGAGGAGCGGGCTCTGCGCACATTGCCCATCTTCGACTTGCTGTATCTCCGCAACCAATGGACATAGTGAGTTCAGGTTACGCTCAAATTGTAGCAAATTTAGTTATCCTTCATAAAGTAGTACCAAAAATTCTTGAAAAACGCATCCTTAGGGTAAGTTCTTCGAAAAAACTGAAACAAGTGCCAAAATTTCATAGCTTTTCGAGCACCATAGGGGTAGCACAGGGTTTTCAAGGTTGCAAACTTGGGTATAAACTACTCTCAAGGGACCTAACAACATATAAAAAAATCGTATTTACATGCGCGATTGCGATCTATGATGTCGTTATAGACTGGGCTATGCATATACATATTAATCACGCTGGCAAAGTGGTAAACTTTAGGGTACCTCTCCTACACTTAATGTTGGGATGTATTTTTTTCTTGTCTTTAAATATATAGAATTAGTTCATACTTGATGTTTTTCGAGATAGTTTTTGTGTAGTAACGGCTTCGGAATCCTACACTGAGCCTGGCCATACATGTTAGTGCCCGGTTTTTGTTATTAGCGTAAATGATCAAACACAAGGAGTGAAGTCAAATTAATGATTAATTATGACGGGCAAGATTGAATGGTGGTTGCCCCGAAGACCCAATTACTCAATACAAGGCTTATGTTAGTATTAATAAGGATCTACGGTCTGGTGGACGTCCATCTTCACAGTATCTCGGGTAGACTTGTTTTATCTCCATTTGCCGCAAGGTGAAAATAAGGTCTGATACGGCCTATTCATGAACCTTACCTGCAATAACGGTGGAATGTCTGGCGTCAGGCGGCTGCTACTCGACTCTCCTCGGCTATTGTACGACAGGGGACCGTTGACCTGTTGACAATCGCCAAACAGAATTTAATAGAATAAATTCCAAAATAAATCGCTACGTCTTACGGTATGTTTGCTTTGTAATTTAGTTCTGCTATAGGGTATTTTTATGTTAGCACACAAAATAAGACCTATTCTTCAATGAGCTTTATACTCGTAATTATGATTTTTATTTATTTATCAATCTTAATTAACAGACGAAAGCAACGAAAGCTAGCAAGGTGAAATGACGATCGAGTAAAAGTCCAAAATAATGTGTTATTCGGCTAATCTGATGACCATATAACCCTAGCCTTGCCAAAAACCTCAGGTGATTGTGATGGTCGGAAACTTATGTCATGCTCCCTGGACACCACACTGTCTGTTTTGTAATGTTTTAAAGCATAACCCTAATGTACACAATATGTACCGAATTTGTACATACTTAAAAATAAATGTACCTCAACAGATCGAGAGTACAAATTATATGAGTTTGGGGTTGCTGTGGAGCATTTCCCCAGCAACCCCTAAGATTAATTTAAGAATTTGTCATTTATTAAAACATAACGCTGTTGTACCCAATATGTACTGAATTAGTACGCACTGTTTTTTTAAATTTACCTCCATACATCGAGATTACAAATGATCTGAATTTGAATTTAAGAAATTATTATTTATTAAAACATTACGCTGTTGTACGCAATATGTATTGAATTAGTACAGTCAACAGCATAAATAAGTGATCATTTATGTGCCGTGTCGCTTTCAATCGTTTCACAATTTTGTACGACATTTCAAATACGACGTTAAAGTGACAAGGTACATAAATGATCACTTATTTATGCTGTTGACTGTACGCACTTTGTTTTAAATGTACCTCCATAGGTCGAGAGTACAAATGATCTAAATTAAGGGTTGCCGTGGAGCATCTCGCCGGCAACCCCAAACGTTGAATTTAAGAAATTGTTATTATAACCAACATGGAAAAAGTCGATTTTATTCTGTCGAAAATGTTAAGCAAAAGCTTTATTTTCTTTATAAAGTACAGCATACGCTTGTAAATCAGAATCAAATGCGAAAGTGTTTCAGTTCATTTGTACTCTCAATCTAGGGAGCTGCATTTTTGTACCTTGTCGCTTTCAATCGTTTCACAATTTTGTATGACATTTCAAAGACGACGTTAAACTGACAAGGTACATAAATGATCACTTATTTATGCTGTTGACTGAACTTATTGAGTACATATTGGGTACAACAGCGTTATGTTTTAATAAATAACAAATTCTTAAATTAATCCTTGGGGTTGCTGGGGAGATGCTCCACAGCAACCCCAAACTCATATAATTTGTACTCTCGATCTATTGAGGTACATTTCTTTTTAAGTATGTACAAATTCGGTACATATTGTGTACATTAGGGTTATGCTTTAAAACATTACAAAACAGACAGTGGGGTGTCCAAGGAGCATGACATGGAAACTTACACAAGTGAGGCTGGAGGCGTGGCGGAGCGTGGTGGGCACGTGCGCGGACAGCAGCGAGCCCGTGGAGACGGCGCCGGAGAGCGTGTACGAGCACTGGTACGTGGAGCGGCCGCCGCGCGTCCGGTCTTCGCGGATCGCTGTCAACAGAACACAAGTTCTTATTTAACATCGCCGTTATATGTAGTCAATAATCAAACTGCTGCTTTCACAGCTCGTTGCTTCCTTAGTTAGCTAATCGATGTGCACAAAAGTTAACTAAGTAAAAGTTTTTATTTCCACCACCGCCACCACCACCATCACCATCACCACCACCACCACCACCACCACCACCACCCCTACCACCACCACCACCTTTTTTCCGGAATAAGCCTATTTCATGTAATTCCATATTATCTCATAATGGACTCAAAAATGACCGACATTAGCTCCTTTGGTCAGCTCCGTCTTCTCCATTCGAAGTAGATAAATATAAAGCATAATACCTATGTATAATTAAATAGTAAAATGCATCAAAAACTATAAATTGAGTATTTCAAAGTAACCACCGAATGTGTGAATTCTACTACGAGGAGGTACATAATTGTATAGTTTGTTACTCCTTCACGGTCCAGTGGTTGGATGGATGAAATTTTAAATAGAGATAGCTTATTCCCTGGTTTAACACATAGGCCCCTTTTTATCCAGAAAATTTCAAGTTCCCGTTGGATTAACGGTAATCGAAACCTGCGCGGACGGAGTCGCGAGCATAGTTACTAAATAATTTATCAGAAAATCAGTTTCTTTTTTTATTAATACAATCACTTTAAGTCATATAAAAACTTGATTAATGAGTTGATATAGTCTGCCTTATAATAAGTAGAAGCACACCTTATCTATTTTGTCGCTTTAACGCCTCTGGCAGATTATCAGTGCGTCGGTTCGAACATGACGTTAGTACAAAGCTCTTAAGAGTGCACAGTTTTTATGATACCGGCCAACCGCACAAAGATAGATATTAAAAAACAAGATTGACTGGTGGTTCCGTATATCAGTTCGCGGATGACACCTGCCCACACCTATGTTGCTGAATCAATCTTATAAAATAACTTAAACAAGCTAGGTGCCTGGGCCTAGGATGTCGGTTTAACCGATAAACTATGAAAAAACTAAAATCATGCATATCCATTCTGCATATGAAAATGCCTACATCTGAACAAAATGGGTTTATGTCAGTGTGATCAACTGGAACAAGTTGACAAACATACATACCTTGGCTTCATTATAGATCGTAAATTTAACTGGGGGCCGCATATTAACTACGTATGTAATAAGTTGCGAGCCGTTTTATCTAAATTATCGCTTTTAATGACTATATGAAAAGCAAGCTTTAAAACCCCGACTGCATTTTTTATACTGTCGTCGATATACGTACATATATTAATAATTGTCATTTTGCCATTGTTGTTATTTCAATTTTAACAGTTCAGTCTATCCTATGTCACCCGGGATGACGTAAGGATTCTAACGATACCTCACACATCTAAATCGGTCAAGGGATTTAGAAGTTATAGTGGAATAAAGAAACTCACATACATACATACAAACATGAACCCTGAAAACATTACACTCCTTTTTTGGGGCAGTCGTGTAAAAAATAAAACATGCCCCAATGGGAATATTTTTAAGAACTCGAAGTAAATTAAGAGAATGTATGAGTAGCCTCAGTTTTAGTGAAACATTTCAAGCTGACCATGCAAACTATGCATTTTCGGAATTCCATAATCTAATTGTACTGTTTTTTGAATTATGTTTCCCACAAATTAAAGTTAAAGTACACAATACAAAGAAAGCTATGTGGATTACATCAGGCATTCGTGTGTCATCAAAAGGTAAAAGGATGATATATAACACGTATGTAAAATGTCCTAATTATAAACATAAAAATGCATACAAAACATACGCAAATTTACTCAAGAAATGCATCCCGAAATCGCACAAAATTTCAAATGAATTACATGTTAGGAATAGTAATTTAGTTAAGGCGACCTGGGATATTATTAAGCAAAACACTGGAAACAGGGATGTGTCGAATTGTGTCGATAAAATTATCAGGGATATTGTTGTTACATCCCCCACAAAACTTTGCAATTCTTTTAATAATAAGTTTATAGACGAAGTAAGCAGCAAAATTTTAGATAGTGGACCAGAGGGGTCTACGTTAGGAGTACCCTTAGAATCAACTATCTTTATGAAACCTACTTGTCCAAGTGAAGTTTTAAAAGTGATTAGCAAGCTACGGAACACTAAATCTGTGGGGTACGATAACATACCAACGTCAATAATAAAAGAAAATGCAGATCTATTCGTGTTTCCTCTATATCACATTATAAACTTATCGATAATAGATTGATATTATCCAGATAAGTTAAAGTACTCACTTAAAACCAATCTTAAAAAAAGGGGATACTTCTGGAATGGATAATTATCGACCGATTGCCCTTACTCCAGTATTCTCAAAAATCTTTGAAAAAATTATTTATCAATGACGGATGGAATTCTTTGACAAGCACAACATAATTTCAAGTGCGCAGTTTGGATTTAGAGAAAAGAAATCAACAACTATGGCTGTGTATGAGGTTATCAAAATAATTACTCAATGTAGAAATGATAAAACTCCCGCAATAGATATTTTTATGGATATGTCAAAAGCTTTTGACAGGGTGTGTCACAAGAGGCTTCTGAATAAATTATACCATTACGGAATGCTGGGTAACTGTTTCGAATTGCTTAAAACTTATCTTGAAGGTAGACAGCAAAGCACTTAAGTATTAGCCTATTCTGAAAGCTCAAAAACACTTAGTACCAATAGGTCCGAATATAGATTTGTTAAAGCCGGTGTACCACAGGGCAGTTTTCTTGGGCCTTTAATATTTCTTTTGTACATCAATGATTTAACAGAGATAACAGACCATAGAATTGTTCTTTTTGCTGATGACTATTCAACAGTGATACGCAGTGATAACACTAATCATTACGAAGATGATGTCAACAGTGTTTTCCATGACATTAACAAATGGCTAGAGAGAAACTGCCTTCAGGTTAACCTTGCCAAAACGAAGTGCATGGAATTTTATGCTCCCCAGGGTAAAACAACACAAATCAAAATCGTGTACAAGGGATTTCAATTAGAGAACGTTCATTCAATTAAATTTTTGGGCATGATCATTGACTCCCACACCAATTGGCTTCATCATTCGGAGTATGTAATGGCAAAACTTAGTAGATTCGCGTATGCTTTAAAACGACTTCGTGAGGTCTCATCTGAAAAAACGGCTCTTCTAGCATTTCACTCCTATGTTATGTCAAATCTACGCTATGGCATTATTCTGTGGGGTAATGTTGGCAATAAAGACCAACTGTCTAGATTGCAGAAGAGATGCCTACGTGCTATATATGGCCTTAATCAAACAGAGTCATGTCGACCACTCTTTCTTAATAACATAATACATTACCTGCACTATATATTTACGAGGACAGCTTGTTTGTAAAAAAAAAGCTAAACATGTTTACGAGTAGAAACCCCACGGCCAAGATTGCAATCCAAATATGGGTATGATGTTGTATGTACGTTTCACAATCTGCGTTTTTGTCGAAGAGTGTTCTATGCATGAGTACCAAAATATATAATAAACTTCCAGTTGACTTAAAAAAGCTACCACCTGCTAATTTTATAAGGAAGCTTTTTAATTGGTTAGTTATTAAATGTATTTATAGCGTGTCTGAATTCTTATCGGTATAGTATAATAGTATTGTTGAAACCTGTTATGTAACTCCATTTTTTTTTCTGATTCGGCGACTTCTAATCTGTTACTAACATAATTATGTGTTTAATACTAAATTAATTAATTAATATTTAGTATTAAGCTGAAATATTGTACGCCTCTCTGAGGCAGGACATCATGGACTGTAACACAAACGCTATAAGACCTGTATAACTCATGACAATGCAGTAAATATATTTGACTTTGACTTTGATCAGACTTTGAACTAAAGCTCTAGATGATTGTTTTAACCAGTACCCGTGTACCAAACGGTTATCCTGTACATCGATTTGCGGTTTTCTATCAATATGTTTGCTTTGTACACTGTCCACTATAATTTTTTCTCGTATGATATGTAAGAAAAGCGATATAACATAACTGTCAATTTAAAAAATATATATTTCTATTATACTAATACTAAGACATATGAAATAGGTAAACTAGATGTGGCAGGAGTGATGGCGGACTAACTCACACGGTTGTTCGTTGAGAACGCAACTTTCTTTAACCCGTTTAAGGTCCAGCTTAGTATTAAGTGACGGCAATCATTGAATTTTCGAAATGAATCAAGCATTTAACTCGTATTTGTTCGCTAAATAGTTTCAGAGATAGATTACGCACTCGCTGACTCGCAGGTAGGTAAACTAAAGAAGAGCAGTAAGGACGCTACAAAACTGTGCGAACGCGCCATTTACGCACTCGGTGGGGTGTCTCATAAAATGAATACAGCCTCGTAAAGTTTTGGATTGTCGCTACCCACCCTCGAGCCTCATGCCGCAGCCGAGGCACTTGTCGAACCGGCAGGCGGGGCACTTCTTGCGCGTGGCCACGGTGACGGGGCAGCTCCCGCCGCGTAGGCACATGTAGTTTTTGCGGTTCTGCACCGTCCGCTTGAAGAAGCCCTTGCACGACTCGCACGAAAAGATGCCGTAGTGGAACCCGCTGATCTTGTCCCCGCAGATCGGACAGGGGCTGAATAATAATTATTTGTTATTAACTTAAAACAGCCGAGTTATAAGCAACCTCTAACTCTCCTTTGAACGGGCACTATTTAGTGTAAGATCTAGATAGAAATTTCTTTATTAGGTATTGAATTTTGTTTTCGCGTTGTTAAAATAATCTATGACTGTACAATATTTTTAAGTAAAAAGTAGGGACGACGATAAGAACAGCCAAATGAAGATTTATAATATGATCGCTTCAATGTTTAATACTATAGTCGAGTTCATAAATAGCACATGAGCCGTGCTAAACATACATACACATACATACCTTCACGGCTGTCTCCCAATGAGGTAGGCGGAGACTATGGAACGCCAGGTGCACCGGTCTAAACATACAACTTTCGCTTCCTCTACATTAATCAACATCTTCCTGCACTTACGTCGGTTTCGGGTACTTATGATTTGGTCCTTATTCAGTACATCTTGAATCTGATCACTGTTTGTGCGTCCAGGGCGTCCCCTACCGACATCTCCGCTCATTCACGCGCGCCATACCTCTTTCGTAATTCTTCTTTCATCAATCCTTTCTAACTGACCAAACCATCTAGCATTATTTGATCTTTTTCACTACATCTTCTTTCAATCGACATCGTTCTCGGATCTCGCTATTTCTAACTCTATCCATCATCCTAACTCCACACATTCTTCTTAGAGCTCTCATTTCAACAGCTTTAATCCTGCTTTCAATCTTCTTCTGCGATACCCAAGATTTACTACCATACATTACTGTTGGTGTCAATACTCCTTGAACAATGGCAAGGCGAGCATGGCTCGATATGATCTTGTTTCCCAAGATTGAGTGTAACGCCCCATTGCACATTGATCAAACTCCACACATACTTCTCAGAGCTCTCATTTCAACAGCATTAATCCCGCTTTCATTCTTCTTCTGCCATACCCAGGATTCACTACTATACATCAATGTTGGTGTCAATAATGGCAAGGCAATTTCCCAAGATTGAGTGTAACGACCCATTGCACATTGATCAAACTCCACACATACTTCTCAGAGCTCTCATTTCAACAGCATTAATCCCGCTTTCATTCTTCTTCTGCCATACCCAGGATTCACTACTATACATCAATGTTGGTGTCAATAATGGCAAGGCAATTTCCCAAGATTGAGTGTAACGCCCCATTGATCATATTTCCCGCTTTTACTCTTCTTTCAATATCCCCCTCACATGTTTCATCTCTCGTTACCATCGAACCTAAATACACAAACTCATTCACGTGTTCAATTTTTTCATCTCCAATCATTATTTTACAGTTTCATCCCTCTCCGAAAAAAGTACGCATATTAAAGTGCTAAAGTGTACACATATTTATGAACTCGACTATACTATGTTTTTGACGGGCCAAAGTTCAGGGCTTCTATTGTACTGACATGTAATCGTATTGTTTATAATTCACTCGATCGCCATCGCCATTACTGTTAGGCATTGCTGTTAGGTAAATAACACGTCCAAGGCGATATGGATTTACCCAGTACAATCACCCCGAATCAATTCCATATACTTCGTGCAGAGTCACAAACTCAAATCAATCTAGTCGGCGCTTGGCCACAAATGCCGACGGTCAGACTAACAACGTAGCTCTACCCTCACTACAGGAAGTGTCCACGGTCTCGTAAGGCTGTTTAATAAATAGGTTTAATGCTAGTCTTAAGACGAACGACGGTAAGTATCATCCATCCCGAACGACGGTAAGTATCTTGAGACAGGCATCCCACTCTCGCGAGATCTGTTTACTAATTTTACGGCCTATATAATAAAGTTTCTTATTATGAATTCGGTACCTGTTGATCAACTGCTGCCTGCTTATGCCCTGATGGTGATGCAGGCGGTCCTCGGTGGCATCCTCGTCCTCCTGCGCAGGGGAGGCAGGGAACACTGCGTTGGTTGGTTCCCTGTACATCACGTGAGGGTGCCGGCCCTAAATTTAACCAAATATCATTTGTCGTAGTCTTTTCATCCCAAGAGGGAAATCTTTAAAGGCACCCAACATCGTAGTCAATGTAAGTATACTGCAATGATGCAAACCAGATTATGGAGGTAAATTAATGTGTGATTTACGGCGGGAGGTCACTGCATATTTGAGCCAGAGAAAGGTTAGCGTTAATGTTCTATTTACATTTTTTGGTCATTTAGAAGTTTTGAAGCATTTTTCATTCTATACCTCTACGAAGCCTCTACGACTTCACTGCAGTGGCGTAGCGTGGGAGGGCCATGGCTCCGGGCGGCAGATTAAAGGTGCCGGCATACAGAAATATTTTAACTTGTAAACTAATAATTCCTTACAATGTTTAAAATAATAAAAACGCAAAAAATCTAGACACGCGGCAGCGTGTCAAGCCAAGTTCACGCAAAAGGAACTGGCGAGCGCAGCCGTGTGTTATTTACACGAACCGTTTGGAGCCACTTTTGACGCCTCAATAACTCCAAATATATATATATATATATATATATATATATATATATATATATATATATATATATCATAAAAACATTAAATTTGGTTTATTTATTAAAACCCTTCAGATCAACTAGAACCCTAAATTTCATAAAAAAGGTGAAACGGTTATTGAGATATTAACGTCTAAAAATTGGCATTTTTACCACTGACTGACTGACTGACTAACTGACTGACTGACTGATTAATCATCAAAAACCTAACCCACTTCCAGGTGACCTAGAAAGATGAAATTTAGAATCAAGATGGGTAATTGTGTGTATACAAATAAAAAAATCAGAAAACAGTGTTTTTTTATGTTTTATTATTATTATTATTTATCCTAGTTACCTCAGAACTCCGTCATTTATTAATCGATTTGGAAAATTCTTTCTTTGGTTTGATAGGGGATACTTCCGGAGTGGTCCCACGATCATCAGGTCAGAATCTGATGATGAGTTCCTGGAGAAATTGAGGGAAACCTTCAAATATTTTAGATACACCTATAGCGATTCGGGTATTTTGTATAGCATATAGTAACTCATGCATTTGCTCTTGAGAAGCACCGTTTGGTGAAGTAGAACTGATGATGATGCATGAAGATCACAGATTCACCGGAACTACCTACTCAATAATTATTAGTATTACATGGGTTGCGATCTAGTGAATATTATTTAATGCTAAATTATTTAATATTATTCCTATTTTATTTATTTATGGAAACGCATACCTACTTATTTGACAAAAAATAATGATATCCCATCAAAAACATCAACGTGAAAATGGGAGCCAAGTTCAATATTTTAAGAATACTTATGCGATGCATGGTTGTCGACTTCACCGACAAAATAATTGAGATCTAAATGCGTGCCAAGTTCCGTAGATAATCCTGATATTTATTTACTAAGAACATACGACATTCTAAAGTAAATTAAAAACACAATTTCTTATTTTTTCTGCTACAACAATGTTTGCTATTTAAAAGTATAACTTCTTAAATTTGAACACTCTCAGTATTTACACAAAGCAGATAAGTTAGGATAAACTGAAGCTTAAAATTTTACTTGGCTAGTTTTCATGTTACAAGTTATGTTACATTTGGCTAATCAACTTATCTTATATCTTACTCTTCCAAATAATTGTCTTGCTGGTTTGGTTTGAACGGGTATATACTTTCTAGTTGGTCCCATTGTAAACACGTCAAATAAATGATTAAAAAAAAAGAAAACCCTCCTTCAAAAACGCGAAGAATAACTTGTTTTAAAATCATAATTAGGTAAAGGCCCCGGAGATGATCAATTGGGATTGTCAATCGCCATTGAACGTATACGAATCTAATTGAAGCGATTAGTCTATCGCAAATCGCAAAGTAACTACGTGATTGAAGGCAAATGATGTTTGATGATGTTTTGTTTGTCTGCTTGTCACGAATAAATGTTTTTTCTTTATTTCTTTCTTTTTTTTCGTTGACAATCTTTTCGAACACTGTGCGAACATAAACACGTCAGATTTTTTGATGACCGAGGGCGGAAACATTGAACTGTCGATTGAAACTACATCAGTTGCACTTCAATTGGCATTATCAATAACGTTTTAATAGAAGGAATTTTTTGCGTTTTTGAAGGCGGGTTTTTGTTTTGTAAAACATTTCTTTTATATTACACTTTTTAGTGATCATAATAATATAATGCTATTATAAAGTCCCACTTCTCAAAAGTAATTATAGAACATTTCAAGCTCGCCGCAAACGCAAACACGAGAATGTCGTAGGCATATATTTAAACCTAAATGTGCTTCGTCATAGTCGCTAAACTATTTTAATCGAGATATCTTATCGCCACCCTTGAAACAGGTACCATTGAGGAGTTCCGGTGGCTATCTGTGGTCTTCATTGTCAGTTCCACTTTACCAAATAGTGCTTCCCAAGAGCAAATGCAAGGGTTACTATGAAAAATACACAAATCGCTATAGCTGCGCCTATAATGTTTGAGGAGTTCCTTCGATTTCTCCAAGATGCCATCATCAGATCCTGATGTGTTGACTTGACAATGGGACCAATTACAAAGGGTACCCTTTGAAACAAAAAAATAGTTGTTTAAATCGGTCCAGCGTCTTCCAGTTATTGGGGAATATACATTGAGAATGTCCTGCTTTTTACCCGACTGCCGAAGGAGGAGGGTAATGTGTTTCAGAGCCTATATATATATGTATGTGTGTTCCTTTGTGTCACTATAAAAACTAAACCCGTTGTCCGATTTTGATGATTCTTATGTCCATCGATTTGTCTTAATCTGGTGAGTGTCACTGAAGATATGACAGTAATCAAAATGCAATATGGAGGCAACCAGACGCCATATTGTGCAAATTAAAAAAAAAAACGAAAAGTATGATAAGTGGGGTATCATTGAATAGGGATTTAAAAATCATTTTTAGGTTTCTTTCATCATTTTTCATTTTGAATGATCATTAAGGATTTATAACGATTTAAAGTTGGTTAGCAACAGTCGGGTTTTGAAAGCTTGCTTTTTGTTATTTGAAGTCTGTTAAAATAGGGGGCGGCGAATTTCCGGTCGGCCCCGGGCGGCGAAAACCCACGCTACGCCACTGCTTCACTGAGCCCACGCCACGGCTGAGCAGCGCGCTACGCCACTGCTAGGCCCTAACTTTGTTTCCATTTTTATCTTAAGATACGAAATTTTGCCGGATTTGCTTATTTTTGTGATGTTACAGTTAAAATACTGCTTTTTCTATAAGTTTTGATGCTCAACATTACATGTCATTTTAGTTATGATCGAATAAATGAGCTACAAATAAATGAGTCACTTTTTTATTTTTGTCGAGTATTATAATGCAAGATTTAGGTTGTTTTAAAACTTTATTTATTGCCAATTCTTTTGAATTTTTTGGATATTTTTTTTAGGTAATGGATTGATTTTGAACTAAAGCTTATTTCTGTTGTTTTAATTTTATGAACGAGAGTTCTGAGTAGCCGAAATCAAAAAATAATTTTTGCCGTTTTCTATAAAAAATTAAGTTTTTTTTTTTACTCGAAAAATTTATATGATAGTGGTAATTCATACATTTTTTAGACGACTTTCACAGCAATACATTTAAAAAAAAAACATACCGTTAAGACGTTAAAACGATTCATGAATATGTGACATTCTAAACCTCTTCCAGCAAAATTCACATAACAGTCGCCGGTGTCAGGTCGATTAATCAAAATAAAATAATAAAAACAAAAAAGTAGCTCATACATTCGTTAAAATTAGAAATTATCTTTCTTGTTGTGCATTAAAACTTGTAGAAATACAGTATTTCAACTGTAAAATCACGTAAATCGGCGAAATCGGCAAAATTTCGTATACGGCCTCTTAAGGCGCTTGTAAAGCCGCAACCTAAATCATTTTTTTTAACTAATGTAAATCTGGTTACAATTTGCAAGATCGAATTTTGCAATTAGAATATGACTAATTTTGTCGTTCGCATGGTAGTCAAATAATTTATCCACTTGTTTTTGGGCGTTTTCACTAAAAAGTGTACCCAATTAAGGAATAAAATTAAGGAACTTTAACTTTGTCAGTTTTGTGACGAAAATTTGCTATACGTTGACAGCCGAAATGTATGGCTAATTTTCGTCAGAAAACTGACAAAGTTCCTTAATTTCAGTCCTTTATTGGGTACAATTCTTAGTGAAAACGCCCTTTTAGGCAGCGCGCTAAGAATGAGGCACACAAGCTCCTAGTCTGTTAAAACCGTTGGTGATTCCTACTTATTGATAAAATAATACTTTTTGAACTTTGGCGGTAACGTCATCGTTATCAATCATTAGCACTGCTCTCAGTGACAAAGAGCATTTCAAGACCAACAGAAACGCATCTGTTACCCTACTTAATAAACACATTTTATGCTTTTAACATTGTTGAGCTGTGGGTCACAATACCATATAACAGCAGTTGCGCACGGGACCTGTAGGTGTAAACGGACTGTGCATAACTGCCTGAAATGCGTGTCTTTGTCATTATTTAGTAAATTATTTGGTAAAGAAGTCCGCTGGCTTGAATAGTATCGAGGTTCGCAGATTATTTATTATACACTACCTAAAATAGGTAGGCTGGTATCGTAGATGATTCGCTAATTTAAATGGATGCGCCTCGCCAGTCCGAAGCTCTTAACTGTTTCACTATTTTTTTCCACTTACTTATTTTCATTTCATGAAAAAAAAAACTGGATATGTCAACGGTATCAACGTCAATCTGACACCGCTGTTTTTGACATAGACTAACGAAACAGAATGTACAAAGCCTATCCCATGTTGTCACACTGAGTGGTAGAAGCCAAAGGAGAAATAAAATAATTAATTTTACAATTTTGACAAATAATTTACAAATATAGAATAATATTTAATGTTGCTAATAATTTATGGAACTCTGATCCTGAAATAAATTCATTGATTCAAAAATGTTTGCGCTATTAGGGTTAATTTATGCAGTAGGTACTGATTTTTTTACTACCACTAACGAAATACTTTTTTTACTTTCAAAATCTGATTGATAAACAACTAACACACAAAACAAATAGGTATTTGTTACATACGCTATAGATGTGAAATTATAAAGTTTCTCTTTTGTTTTTCGAGCGTATGTATGTATGTATTTACTATAATGCTGCGGATCCCAAAGGAGTGAATTAGTAATGATCTAAATTGGGGTCCCCGTACGCATACGGTATAGTATTGTTTCGCAAAAATCATTACGTATTATATTTGTTGATCGAATAATCTTAATGCATAAAATTCATAAGTCGAATGTTTGTAACGAATAAACAATGAAACGCATACCCTTATTATGCAGAACAATGTTTCGGAATAAACGTTTTAAACAGCATAAGCATGAAAATAAGACAACAAGAAGTTACCGGCTTATATAAAAACTATGTTTACTATACTATACTATATTATATGTAGTTTGACCATTATACTAAACGAAATTTTATTCGTAATGAAATTCCGTCTTATTAATAGTTACTTATTTAAAAATCTACAAAACAATCATTCGGATATTGTTATGCCAAAGACGTTTAGGACACTAAATAAGTACCCTAAAATTGCAAAATCAAAGCTAACTTAAAATAGGAGATTGGTTGTCCAAATATTGTCTTCATTATAGATTCGAACTTTAACTCTCGATATTAGGCATTAAAACAATGGTTTCTAACAACAACGTGACACCGTTAGTTTCAAGCACAACGTGTCGCTTCTTTAACGTTAATCTATGATCGCGTAAATTCGCGTGCTTTTTTGTCTTGATCGCTCCAGTTATGGGAGGGATATGGTTGTCCTACTCTGTCATGTCGCTACCAATTAAAATTTGGTTCAGTGGTTTTCAATTGATGCGTGGAGAAACAAAATTTAACAGACAAACAGACACCAAGTCTAAAAAATTTAGACACGTGTTATGCTGTTCATTCTGAGGGCTCTATAGTATTTTTAATTTTTTATCTCTAAACTACAGATTTTTTCCCTTCTACAACTTTATTATATGTAAAGATAGATAGATAGATAGATAGATAGATATTAGGTACTTAGTTAGGTTAGATACCGTGAAATTCGCAGAGAAGATCTTTTTAGGTAGTTCACAATCGCTCAGCCAAAGGTAGGTGTAATATAAATTAAGTAACAGTTTAATGTAAGCTCGTTATTATTAATTTATCACAGGAGAATTTTTATACACGTTCATACTAACGTCCGAAATCATTAAAAAATATATTTTAGCGTCCGTGTTTTTACTGATATCTTTTTTCAAAAGACTCAACCGATTTTCATGAAACCTGGCAGGACCATCCCAATTAAACTGGCTTCCTTAAAAAAAACAGCAGGCGTATCCGTGTGGGCTACGACGCCGCTGACTGACACACAAACACACAGACGTTAAAAAATAACTCGCATAGCGCAATCCCCGATCTGGCACAACTTATGCTTTTCAGAGCCTAATTAGACAGGATTAATTAGCACAATAGTAGATTGTTAATCAAGGGATGAAAGTAATCGGACTCGCTATCGCTCGTGCAGCCTAAATATCTCGGGTTGCAATTGATACTTTCACCCGAGTTAAACACTCTACTTTTCATTTCGATTATGAGGAAAGTAAAAAAAAAGTTATAAAACATTTTTGAGAGAAAATTATAACGTCGAATACTAGGAGAGCATAAACATTAAAAGTAACCTACAGGGCTGTAGGGCTCCGCATTGCTGTGACGTGTGGGAGACAACTGCGCTATATCGTGTGCGCCCCCGCCCGCCCGCCGGTGTGCCGCACCGTATTACGTAATCGCCTGCGATCTAAGTTGCGCTACACACCTCCTAATTACCGCTATGCTCCTGGTACTTTGTTTACCATGGCTCAGTACAAACTTAGTTCGTTTTTAAATAATCTTACTACAGAGAGGCTAGGTTAGGTTTCTGCTACTGCACAGGTCTATAGACAGTAGTGTTTATTTTTCAAATTACTTTTCTTCCCTAGGGTGGACATGTATCACTTTCAACCCGCTTCTAAGATAAACAAAGGCCATTTTTTTAATTCTAGCGACGCCATTTGTATCACGAGATCCAAAACTTGTGAAACACATTTGATTTGCGCAGTTAATTATACTATTAGGAAGCTATAAGTATCATTTGTAGTGGATGTAGAATCTCCCTCCACAACTTTATTCTCATTAGTAGGTACATGATCGTGCGAAGATATTTTTCACACCCTGATCCACTTAATTACTTCTGCTTCTGGATGTACACATACAAAATAAGTTTAAGATTCGCTTGGCATATAATAAGACTTAGACTGTAGTAGAAAGAATCGCGTTAGGCCGCAAATAAGCTACCGCGTACATTTGCTTATCTTTAAAATCTCTCTGCTTTGCACATGGCTGCGCAAAATAAAACTCTTAAGAGAAATGGCGCATCATATTTAACATCCTAACCGTCAAAAGTTCGAAAAATGTGTTCACGCGAGTTTAATCCCCCTGACAATAGTCACGCGGACAGCAATAGAGGCATCATACAAGTTAAGAGGATTATGAACCGACGGTTAAATCGCGTAGCAAAAAAAAAAACCATAGGTACAAAATTTGCTCCGACGAAATAATATACAAAGACAAATAGTACAAAATTTAAGGGGTGAGAAACGTTATCGCCGTAACGTTTCTCACCCCCTAAATCAAGTCTGACTGTCACGATTTTTAAATATGATGTACGTAGGTAACTAGTTGTTATGAAAAACTAGGTTTGTACGTTTCCGTTTTTATTTTTCTTGCCAATAAATGTTTTTCTCAAACATGCTCGGTAAGAACGGTTTTCCGATTGAAACACATGGACGGAAGATGCCTCTTTTTACTCCTAGGAGTAAAAAAAAACATGTTGTTTTTTAAAAGTGTTCTTTATTGCGTATAAAATCGAAAGGACCATGAAAAAAATCCCGTACACCCAACTTGTGGATGGGGGTGCAGTGAGGAGCGGTGCGCGGCGGCGGGGCTTTGCGGAGCGGCGGCGGCGGGCGGCGGCTCGTTGTGCGTGAAACTATCTTAACTAATACTCGTATTTTGCAAACAAACATTCTCTCCGAAATTGTCAAAGGTTTTTAAAAATACTTATAATCATGTAATATTATTTCCTCGCATTGGTTGAGAAAAGCATTATGTATGCCTCGGCGGAAATGAGCATTTCCTGACTCGTATTTTAGAAGCCCTCGCTATTGCTCGGCCTGCTAACCACCTCGTCAGGAAATCCCTTACTTTCCGTGCCTAGGCAACAATGTACTATTCTTGGAAAGAACAACGTACATACTAACCTAGTTTTCATAACATCTCAAATATACAATTAATCACGCCCGTTTCCCAGAGGAGTAGGCAGAGACCACTTCTTTCCACCTGCTACGATCCATAACATCTAATCATATTCAAAAATCGTAAAAATCGGACAAGGTTTAAGGGGAGAGAAGCGTTATCTCATTTTGTGTAGAATGCTCTGCTCAGCTCGCAAGATCGAATATAAAGCGGCAGTATTCCAAACACACTTTACAAGATTAGATACAGAAATTCCAATTTACCTGAACAGGTGAATGTGTGGGTGAAAACTCCGAGCTGTACGAGTAACAGGAAGAGTGTGAGGCGTCGCTGTTGTTGCGAGAAAGAGACGGCGTGTAGTGTCGAGATGCGCGCGGGCTGGCCGACGGACTGCTGTAGACACTAATGTCAAATGCATAAGGGTTATTTTGGCATAACGGTACAAAAAAGGAACCGCTTGAAGTTATAGGCCATACATATAGTCGACCAAGAAACTCTCTTACCACTTTTCGACTCTATATGTACTCCTAAAAGTGGTAAAGTACTTTATTGGTCGACAGATACAGATCACTTCAGGGCGGTGGTCTTTAACAATATTTCAAGCACTAAGCAAATTCAAAACAGAATTCTCCACAACTTGAGGTACATCACAGCTTTGCGGGCTTACGAAATTAGAAATAAAGAGGATCAACAAAACATTTAGGCTATTGATTGAGCATACCTGTGCGTGTACATAGAGTGCACGGCGGAATCGGTGCTGGCGCTCGACTGCACGCGCGGCAGCCGGCCCAACAGCGGGGAGCCGTGCAGTGCGCCCAGCAGCTTGTCCATGCCCACAGTCGGCTCGCATTTCAACTCTGCGAATACAATAGCTTATGAAACGTAGGCGGACTAACATAGTTATTGCCCTCAAATACAATTCATATTGTAATATCCAGGCCACTTGCCCAACTATGTTGACATGATACATAAATATATCTTTCTATAATTTAATTTTATAACTAACATAATGACATGTTATTCGGGGTTTATGAGCGAGTCGAAGTCGAGCACCGAGGATTTCGTACCATTATATTTCTCGTTAAGTATTTTTTTCTAAACCCTTCCATTAGGTACATCTACTGAAATTCAAACGTATTAATGTTGAAGTAATACGGTAGAAGTCATTAATTATTTTGTTGACTACTGGGCCTATCCGAAAAGAGTTTAATAATAAGAACATAGGGAGGGCCGCTGGAACAGTTTTCATACGACAAGTTTGATCCTGATTATCCTTAATGACATCTAGTGTTCAATAGCAAAAGCAGTCTTAACACCAAATTTAGACGTTTCAGCTATCGGACGGTAAATAACGCTAATAACCAATTCGATATCTAGGTATATATCCTGTCGATGGGATACCTACTATAATTTAAATAAAATTTGGGTCGTCGTTAGCTTAATACTAGTTTACCGTTCTTCTTCCGAAACAATAAAATTTTCTAATAAAAAAGTCACTATAATTTCATGATTTTGTCTTTCCTTATTTAAATTTCTTTGTGTGGTGTTCAGTAAAGCGCATTTGTATTGTATTGTGTCCTATGTCCTCTTCGGGGTTGAAGCTATCTTTATACTCAAGGACGGAAAGTATGAAAAAATACATTGGTAAATAAAAATAAACTGACTAAATAAGAAATAAATTGAGGTGACAACTTTAATGGTTTATACCTTTATGGCCTATGTCCAGAATTGGACGACTTTCGGCTGAAATGATGCTGAATGTATTGTTTTAGTAGAACGTCTACTGGACAACAGATGGCATAGGTATATAACCTCTTTCTTAATGTTCTATCTAGAATCATCTGAGTATATTATTGAATAAATAAAAACAATAAAAAAAAGAGTAGTCTTTTAACAATTTTATATGCCGTTTTATAATAAATAGTTTCAAAATCCAAAATTCTAATAATGAGGCATTGCGCGGCCTACATATTATGTCGAAGGACAGACGGATAGACGGACAGACGGACAACAAAATCATATTGTAAGGGTTCCGTACCTCAAAAGGAAAAAACGGAACCCTTATAGAACCCTTATAGCGTGTAGAATCAGTGATTTAATAGTACCTGTCGATTACATTAGAAAGTGTAAGGTCGAAAAAATAGTTAAACAATAGCAAAGTGAGTAGTCTGTCACTTACCTGATAACTGCGTCTCCTTCTTAATGGTGAGGTTCTGAATTTCCCCCGAAGGTTGCGGCATGAGCTGCATGCTCGGGTCGAGTTTGGCTGTCGGAGAGCAAGGCCGTCGGAGGCCTACACTTTCCGTTAGAACCGATATCTGTAACAGAATATACAATACAGATGAACGAGTTCTAAAGTTTCTACATTATTATGTATTTGGTAAGAAAGTCAGGGAGCCGGCCATTTCGCGTTGGAGAAGGTATACTATGAGACCAGGTGGCCACCACCCTGCCTGTCAGTCGGGCGGGGGCGTCAGACCATCATCACCGAAGTTCTCTAGGGCTAGCACAAGTACCTAGTTTTTTCTCGCTTGTCGCTCAGTGCGAATGTATCGTTACAGACTATATCGATGGGAGATCTGAGCGACAAATATGTCGCGGACAACTTGTGCTAGCCCTCCTGATTGGAGATACAAAAGATTTCCATCGGTCTTTAGCTTACAGGTCTAAAAGCCTGCAAAGAACAGGTCACATGATAACACGCAACTTATGTTGACCGTTAAAGTTTGGTTAGGGAACGGAAGGAAGGTGGCATTTGAACTTTCCTACGACTAACTTGTGTGTCAACAGCTACTCCTGGTTATATATATAGACCAGCTTACCCTGTTCATGCTGAGGCTTCTTTGATGCGACTGCAACGGGGTATACTTAAGATCCAGCACCCTCTGATCGTCGAGACTCGAGAAGGCCTCGGTCTTCAAGGGCTCCGTTTTGATGGTCACGTTCCGGAGGGTGTCTATGGAGTCGCGCGACGATTGTAGATCGGGGGAGCTGCTTGGGTCGTCTGAAAAATGCGTTTTCATTTACGTTGTTTAAGGTTTTTTCATCACACTTGCTCGGAAAAGGTGTTATGGGGTAAAGGGTGTTACGCAGGCGTATAGGGCAGTCATAGCCGATTTAGCTCCCTAGGGAGTTATGAGTTTAGTTTTAAAATATAAAATCCACTCGTACATCATTTCAGACTAAGAAGGTGTAAAATCAGCCAAGGTTTATTTGCTATATTCAAAACTTGGCTACAAGCCAATTTTACTATATAATTAAACTTATACGGTACATTTATCTGCATTATATTCGTATTTTACAATTATTTCAGAGACATTTGCAATTATTTTATTAAATTTCATTTTGAAAATTGGTACAGTCTGGCAGTTTGGCCTGTCAAGTTTAAAAACTAAAGCAGTTCTAAGCATTAAGTACATATCTGTGCTGTGGAAGACTAAATTGAAAAAAGTTGACAAACTCTTTTAGCGAGTCGAATTCATTTGTTTGATTGTTGTTTCCGAAGCGTATTTTGTATATATTTGTTTTTATTTCCTCGCAAATGTGATGAAAAACATTGTGTGTATCACAGGCATTAAGGGGATTACAAACTCGAGTCATTAAATGCCCCAAGTTTCCAGTACTCACGCATGTTAGCACTGGTGTCTATGACCATTTCGGAATCCGAGAGCTCCCCCTCCCAGGACATAGGTCTCTCGGCGTCGCCCGCTTCGTGGCCGCTCGACGACCGCTTCTTCTTGTTACGCATGTTCACCTGATACATCAACATACATATAAGGGTGCGGAAAACCTTAATATTAGGCCAGAGTTAACTAAGAGGCTGGTTCGATGATTCCGCGGTGGGTGCATGAGAAAACATTGTGTGTGATTACTGGGATTATCAATAATAACAAAAAGCAAGCTTTAAAAAACCCCTTTAAATCGGTATAAATCCTAAATGATCATTCATAATGAAGAATGATGAAAGAAACGTAATTATGTTTTTTTTAATAACTATTTAATGATACCCTGCTGGTTATAATTCGTCGACTTTATTTTTTCTTTATTACAATGTGGCTTCTGACGCTTTCCCCCCACCCCCCTCCCCACCGTGAAATGTGTCCCCGTTATCGGTTTTTTAACATTCATGGGACAACTATAATAGATACGAAAAAAGTGGCAAGGACAAAAATGTTCCTTATTAAATTCTAAAAAGAAAAGGTTATATGTATTTTTTTGTAGGATCGACGGTATTCAAGCTATAGCTACAGTTCCGGCCACTAATTTATCGCCCTTGTACTTACCAAAACTGACAACCAATCAAGAAATAGTTGACCAATTGTATTGCTATTATTCAATTCCTTAGCTAATTAAATAAGGATCAAAATGGTATATATTAAATGTTTGTAACACATTCGGTACCCTCCTCCTTCGGCAGTCGAGTAAAAATACATGTAAACAAGTCATTGTAGTCTTACATTTTATCAATTTCTATAAGTATGTAATACTAATCAGTTTTCCCTAAAGGGCTTTAAAAAAATGTTGCTTCAGAAGAAGAAACCTGGGGTTCTAGTGAAAAAGGGTATAAGTCTTCTCAAGATCAAGTGAAAAAGGGTTTAAGTCTAGTACACTCCGTTCATGTGTATACCCTTTTTAATTACGAGTTAAGCCGACTTGTACCCTTTTTCACCCCCAGCGAAGCACCAGTAACGGTTTCTTTGTATCCATAATACAAAGATTTTAAGGTTTGTACTAGATCAGTGTGATTATTACCGGAGGCCAAAATAGTATTATTATTGTTAGTTGTCGAGTGGACTTTTTTTCAGAAATTAATTATGATTTATTTACAAGTTAGGTAAATATTATACACATAGATCCAGTCACTATTTAGGATTTATAAATATGTAGGTAACCAAATGATGTTTTCGTTGGCTTGAAGTAAACGCAGCCCATTCTACTCCGTAAAGTCCGTGTGCTGTTGACATGTTATCGCATGGTGTTTAACTAGGCCTTTAAAGTTAGTAAGAGTTATCGTAACGTTGAAATTACGACGCAATATGGTTTTACAGAGTAAAATAGAGCCCCTGATCATATGGTTTTAATCGCGTCAAAAAAGACACCGGCCGGTCAACGAAGAGCCTACAAGACTACAACTTTAAGTCGGCCATTTCTTCAAACTAGATCCCATTTTCTAATATAGTGTAGGTACATAAATAGGCATCTAAGTACCGCACCTCATACTGGTGTTGGGTGAAGTCAATCTTGGATATCTCAGCGTCCGTGGAGTCGTCGTCGTGCGGGTCCGAGGACACGTTGATGCGAATCCCGCTTGAACTGTACGAGAACTGACCTGTGAGCAAAACAACAGTCGTGGCTGAAAATTGCCCGTTTCGTATATATATATATATATATATATATATATATATATATAATTTATACTCGTAGTTTTTTTCTTTTTTGACCGCTTAGATCATAAATCGAACCCCTGTAGAGGAATTATTACAAACATATACGAGAATAACGCCAGAACGACTTTAAACTGAAAAACACGAGGTTTAGTTAGAATCTCCGAACCTTAAGTGGCTCAAGTAATCACCACCAAGTAACACGATTCCGCACTATAAGCTACACAAACACGAATGAAAAGATCAAAATTACAGATCAAAATAAAGTACTTCTAATGTTTAGCGTCAATTGTAAATGAAATTCCCCAGACTAAATAAATAGGGGTCTACCCCCACACCCCCTATCGTCGAGGCTTTCCCAAGTCTCAGCGAACTTTGCAGACGACTCGTGTATGTACCGAGTACAGGGCATTGCCCTGAAAGTATTTTGTTTTAATAATGTAAACAAAGTGTTTTTTTGCTATTCCGCAACCCCTAACTGGCAAAATAATATTTAGTTTACTTTAGTTTAGTTTATTTATTCATCAATGTAATGTTACAAGTTACAATATAAATTGCAATGCATTTCAAAAATACGAAATTACATTGATATCGTCAACATAATACAAAAATAACACTCAAATAATCAAAGACAACATTAATAAACAAGTAATAAATGGTCAGTGTCCGACGGCTAATATACAAAAAGTAATAAAGGTCAAATAAACAATAATATTTTACGATTTAAGTTGCATGTATTAATCGACGGAGTATAGTGGAGTATACAATAAAAGGTTTCTCAGCGGATGCTTCATCAGATGGTACATTTTTAAGTTTAGCACGTTAAAACTTTGTTATCTTTTGTTAACTGCTTGGACATGGACATGAAACCAAATGCAATATGCAGACTTCACAAAGAAGCAGGGGACAGTAATGCACATCGACTGATCATGCAGATCATGACCAATCATGTGCAACAAGTGTCTTCCTACGGCGATAATAATGTGTACCCAAACAAAACTTGGATTTTAGACGCACCAGGCCTGTGTAGTGTACTGAAAAATGAAAGGCTCCCCCTGCGTTGGCTTCGGCTTCCGTAGAGTTCCATCCATAGACCCGTGACTGCATGGTAAAGACCACAGACCACAAGTAAGGACATACTTTAATTTTGTTTTCTTTCATTTAATGTTACGTTCGAGTGCATTGATACTATAAAGAACTCACCATTACTTGTTTCCGGGCCTGACATGCTGATAGTAGTAACAGAAACGTGTCCCCCTTCAACCTTGACGGCGTCACCCTCCGTCGCCATCGCCAACCGGTCGCTCGATAAACGATCGACAAATCGATTACTCAAAATTCTTCAAAAAATACAATCAAAAACTCTTTTCAAAAATATTTCGTAGCATTCTTGTACTTTTTAAGGCATGTGTGGCTCAGTCTTGGACAAAGCGTCTGCTTGGATTCACATAGTGTCTGTCACGGGAGTTATGGTTGCTTGTCAGCCGCTGGCATCTTTGCTCTGGAAAGAAAAAAAACAAGTGTTAATGCTTTACTACATTACATTTAAAACCCCCACACACATAATTAACATAATATATAAAAACAAACAATTGGTGAATTATGAATTTTATCATTTCCCATCAGTACCTAATTCTTTTGTATGAAATTTAATACAAAGGAGTTCCAAAACGATTTGTTAAACGCAGACATCTCTCGCGGCATCAATAACCGCTTCAGTTCAGATCCAAGGTTGAGATTATAGTTTATTGTCGCTGGAACTGAAAATGTGTGCGAAGTCTAAGGATGTTAGTAGGAACTTGGTAATTCGGGTGCAATTCAGTAGGTAGTTACCAAAATTATAGCGGGTCCATTTACGGAAATCACCATCGAATATATTAGATATTGTTATATATTATTGGCCTAGTAGTCCAGAAAAAGTAGAGATAAGTACACTTCGAATGTGTAAATCTCTGAACAAAAGCAAGATCGTCTGCTAAGTTTATGAGCCGGTACGCATATCTAACGATAGTAGGAAGTAAAACTCGTCAAAGTAATATAAACGCCTGCTGCCGTCGCATAGAGCCATTGCGATTTAGACGGCAACATATAGGGTCCAACCGTCACAGTGCTAACGCCCAGTATTCGGAAGGTTTCGAAATGTTTGGAAACGTATGCGTATGCGACGACCTTGTAGCCAGTGCTGCGATACTACCGTATCATGAGTATCGATATAGTGATTACTATCGATAGTCAAGTTATGGTAGTTGGTAAGTATAGGTAGTGGAATAGGAAATATTCATCACTTTTTTTCACAGCTTCCATAAAAGCTGATTTTTGAAATAAAAAATTGAGAAAAATCATTTATTGAATAGTTATAAAATAACCAAGACATAAGCCAACAAAGATTTGTTTGTATCTCTTTCTAGCAGAATGTAACATGGAGTTTATATATGGCCGACGTGTTACATGACGTCACACGGCGTATCGGATCTCTCTGTCTAATCGCTGTCTAATTAGCAGTTTGCCTATGCTTGTATCATTCGTATTTCTTGGCCGATTTTAATTTTTTATTTCCCGTTTGGTGATCTCTTTTACGGGTTTTCATATTTGGTTTAGAAATGCGATTTAATAAATCCATGCATACATTCCCTATTAATACCACGAACTGAAAAAAGACGTGTCATTGTAAACTATTAGGTGGGTAAATGTCAGCATGTCCGGGTAAACTATTTTTGAAAATGATATTTTTATCTCAATATGTTGAGTCCGCAATGAATATTTATATAAATATTTGTATTAATACCCCTTTTATTTTTTTACTTAAAAAAAACCTGAGAGCGAAAATAACCTACGAAATTACATATTTCTTAAATTTTAAACTGCGATAACTCAAAAGTTACTGAGGCGACTAGACATGTTCTTTCCTCGCAGCTACCCTTCATGTGGTTTAGTTACTAAACTACTATTTTTTCAATGCTTTATCTGGGGCCTTGCATTTCAACGCACTTTTGTACGAGTGTGGCGATGACTTTCCGAAAATCGAATTTTGCTGCAACCGATATTTCCATTCGCAAAATTTACCAGTCTTTATTTTTTTCAGTAGCTTATTTTGCCAAAGATTTTTATCTCAGTAGAAATATTTCCATTATCATAATTTCCCAATGTGTATTTATCTGAATAGTTATATCATTTTCACATAGTCGACGGAGCTCCGCTAGCGCGGAGCTCCTAATCCTGGGTGGTTGGGCCCTCCGGGCCTGCTGTAAAACTAACATAACCTAAACCTACCTTTATTTCGGCCTAATTAAAATGGTGAAATTTGCGACTGGAAAATAACCAGAATGGTAAATATGCGACCAGGAAAAATTAAGAATGGGAAAAAACACATTCGGAAAAGTCACGAATCGGAAAAATCGCGACAGGAAAAATTGCTAACAGAAAAAAATAATTGGAAAAATATCGCCACACTCTTTTGAACTATTATTTGCTTTTGTACAAATAAGCCAGCCTGCATAGCCTGGAATTATTATGATATGATGCTGGGTATTATAATGCTTGTGCAACTGTGTGTTATTGCCGTTATTGGGTTCTGTACGATAACGTCTGATTACCGAAGAGTCAATGAATTGTTGTTAAGTTTCGAGGGTGAACCAAACATTCCGTTAGCGCCACTGTTCTCATCGCTTTGCATGTTGACTCAAGAGGTTCCTTGAGAGCATAAGGGGCGCAAATAGGATAAACGAATCTTTTCACATGGGACAGAAACCAAGAAACACTTCTTGCTTCTGAAGTGAAATAAAAAGCAACGTCAAAGTTGTTTTGTATTTGGTGTTTGTACACTCACTAAGTAAACACGTGTAACTACAAACAAAAAACCCTAGAAATTTAAATTTTAATCGTATGTGACAGAGTTCAAATTTAAATGTAACCGTGTGTGACAAAATGCTATTTGACTTTAACGTGCGTACGCGCCGACGACCTTGTGGGGCCAGAGACGAGACGGCTCGATAATTTCGTTATCGATGCCGTCGACCGGTGTCAATGGCATTTTGTTTACGCGATAGCATTTTATCTGCTTTCAATGAGTTGCATTTCCCTTTCCTAGTCAGTTGTCTTAACTGCTTATGTATATTCTGATGTATGCTATATTTAAGAGTTTTTGTCCTTGTGTCGTAAGTATGAGTAATAAGTATAAGTATAAGTTAAAAGTAAAAGGTTCAGTGGAAAATAAAGTCCGTCAATAAAGCGATGCGCGTGGTGTATACGAGTACACTGTTTTTATTTAAGAGATGTATTTCTAATTTTTAAAACGCTAGTTATAAGTCATAACATACTTTTGGTTTCTAGATATTATACACCTCACCTAGTTTTTGAAGCACAGCTAACCGCAATCCTTTACCCTTACCCCGAATTATTTATTTTGTTGCTGAAAACGTAACTTATTTAAAATTGTAAATTCAAATTTACAAGATTTTAGTGCACAAATAATAATCCGCTCACGTAAAATATTTAAAGTAATTTCAATGTCATATTTTTTCCTTCGACTTGAAAATCCAAACTCGTGCATCCATACTCTGTCGGTCTATTTGCATAAACCGCTCAACCAATTTGTTAAAGAGAAAGCTGAAACCCTGAGAAAGGGCAAAAACTACATTTCATTCCCGAACATTGTGTAATTCCCGAGAGACTAACGATAAACGCATTCTACGTGGACGAAACCAGGGGGAAAAGCTAGTAACATAAAACTTAGTCTAAATGCAACCAGCTAACGGTATGATTTGTTTGATTTGAGCAAGCCAAATGAAGAAAGGGAGAAGAATGGAATAAATGTACCCTTGGGACTCTTCTCCACCTAAATCTCCGCCATAAAAGGCTTATTTAATGACTGGAACGTGTTACCATAGGTAACACTAAGTAATAATTACAATCGCATATCGACACAAATTGTGCACACCTTTTATTAATTACGTGGTTAGGTGGTTTTCTTTTCAGCTAGCACCAGAGCTATTATATGATTTGTTGAAAAAAATAAAGTTATTGATACAATTGCGTACTGCATTAACGAATATCGATAGATAGTCGACTTTTGACAATATCGGGTGGTGCACAAAGGCCCACACTAGTTGTAAAGGAGCGGTGGGGCGCCGGCCTTCGAGAGCCGGTTGTGGCCAGGCATTTCGCCTTTCGCGACCGCTCGCCCGAGCTAGGAGGTAAAAAATAACACCAGTTCGTGTCTATATAAAAAAAAGAGTCTATATTGTCTGCCATAATTATTTTAGGTCATAATGTGTTTGTCATAATATAGCAAATCATAAAGTGTTTTTTTGATGAACCAATCTTTATTTTTTTCAGGATTGTTTTAAAAGTAACCTTACCTAACCTAGCTTTATCAACACTTAACATAATTATGATCATTATGGCCAATAAAAACATGCGGAAAAAAGGGCTCCGAATTAACCATATAACAAACTTGGACTTATTGATCATGTAGCCTCAAAATACTAAATAGTAAGTAATTTTGAAATCGGTTTTGTTTCGAAAGGCATAACATTTCGCTCGTCTATGCAATTCACTTATAATAATAAGGATTTTAACGTCAAATTGAACAGTTGTATCAAAATAAACACGACTTATCAAGCAAAATGTATCCGCTACTGCGCTTGGACGTGAATACCAAAAAACCAAACACATCTTTAGGTACATTTATATTGGCTACCATTGTAGTAAGTAACTAGTGTCACTTCAGTTCTTGTACGATCTCAGTAAATTCAAAATGGATGTTGCGAGATCTAGCCAAGTTACTAACCGGTTGTTATAGGTAAGTTAAACCCGGTAGGTACACCGGGATAGACTTATGTTTAGCTTCGAGTTCACCCAGCTCTCGACGAAAGCGGTTACGCCGACTAACCACCGTGATGGCTGAATCCGCAACTTATTAGATCACTTTTTATTTTATATTTACGAAACGCCTGAATATCTTTCGTAATTCCTATACCTACATAGGTGGTAACGTACTTATTACCTGACACTTCCACAAAATTGCCTACAAATTGAATTTGACCACCAATCAAAAAAAAAATTTGACCAATTTTATTGCTTATTACAATTTATTTTAGATCATTAGCGGCCTTTACACGTAAAGTTCGGACTGCGGGAAACGCCACGCGCCATTCCACGCGCCAGTCCGAACCATACATTTTTAACAGACTTCAAAAAAAGGAGGAGGTTCTCAATTCGTCGGGTTTTTTTTTTGTATGTATTTTCCCAGATTACTCGAAGACCACTGGACCGATTTGAATGGGTATACTTTCTAGTTGGTCCCATTGTCAACACGTCAGGATCTGATGATAGGATCTTGGAGAAATCAAGAGAACTCCTCAAATATTATAGGCACACCTATAGCGATTTTGGTATTTTTCATTGTAACTCGTGCATTTGCTTTTGAAAAGTACTATATGGTTAAGCGGAACTGATGATGAAGACCACAGATGGCCACCGGAACTGCTTAACAGTACCTATTTCAAGGGTGGCGATAAGATATTTCGATTAAGGTAGTTGAGCGACTATGACGAAGCACATTTAGGTGTAAATATGATTATGACATTCCCGCGGCGTTGTCTGCGGCGAGCTTGAAATGTTCTATAGTTTCTCATTAATATATAGAAGTGGAGCTACGTAACAGCATAAATGGGATCACTAAAAAGTATAAAATAAAATAAATGTGTAAAAAAACAAAAACCCGCCTTCAAAAATGCAAAAAATAACTTCTTTTAAAATGGTAGGTCAGTCCAACTGAAGTCGGCGTCCCACAATATTTTAAACCAAAAGCTGAATGCAGTTGGACTGACCTACCATTTTAAAAGAAGTTATTTTTTACATTTATGAAGGCGGGTTTTTTTTTACTATTTTACTATTACAGTTGCATTTACACGTACGGTTCGGAGCGCAGATTGGTATGGCGCGTTGCGTTTCCCGCGGTCCGAACTTTACGTGTGCAGGCCGCTATTAACTGAACTCTAACGGATGTACAAATTTAAGCTCTGCTTATATCTTCCTTTTCATCAGAGAAAAATTGTACATAGTTCAATCTTACTTTATTAGTTAATGATGATTAGTATAACTTGTTTAAGAAGTTTTTGATTGGGTGTCAAAATATATTTATGAGAAAACGCAAGCATTTCTAATTATGTGACCTCGTATGTAGGTACAGTAAAATAAACTGAAACACGTAAGTTTTTCGCTTTTGTCACAAAGTGAATAAGACATAAAATGGTACGTCTTTCAGTTTCCTAGAGCTATATGAGTTACAAAGCTCTGTCCCTTTCTCTCAGGGTAAATTGGACTACATAGCTATGTCATAATAATTATTAGATCACTTTTTATTTTATATTTACGAAACGCCTGAATATCTTTCGTAATTCCTATACCTACATAGGTGGTAACGTACTTATTACCTGACACTTCCACAAAATTGCCTACAAATTGAATTTGACCACCAATCAAAAAAAAAATTTGACCAATTTTATTGCTTATTACAATTTATTTTAGATCATTAGCGGCCTTTACACGTAAAGTTCGGACTGCGGGAAACGCCACGCGCCATTCCACGCGCCAGTCCGAACCATACATTTTTAACAGACTTCAAAAAAAGGAGGAGGTTCTCAATTCGTCGGGTTTTTTTTTTGTATGTATTTTCCCAGATTACTCGAAGACCACTGGACCGATTTGAATGGGTATACTTTCTAGTTGGTCCCATTGTCAACACGTCAGGATCTGATGATAGGATCTTGGAGAAATCAAGAGAACTCCTCAAATATTATAGGCACACCTATAGCGATTTTGGTATTTTTCATTGTAACTCGTGCATTTGCTTTTGAAAAGTACTATATGGTTAAGCGGAACTGATGATGAAGACCACAGATGGCCACCGGAACTGCTTAACAGTACCTATTTCAAGGGTGGCGATAAGATATTTCGATTAAGGTAGTTGAGCGACTATGACGAAGCACATTTAGGTGTAAATATGATTATGACATTCCCGCGGCGTTGTCTGCGGCGAGCTTGAAATGTTCTATAGTTTCTCATTAATATATAGAAGTGGAGCTACGTAACAGCATAAATGGGATCACTAAAAAGTATAAAATAAAATAAATGTGTAAAAAAACAAAAACCCGCCTTCAAAAATGCAAAAAATAACTTCTTTTAAAATGGTAGGTCAGTCCAACTGAAGTCGGCGTCCCACAATATTTTAAACCAAAAGCTGAATGCAGTTGGACTGACCTACCATTTTAAAAGAAGTTATTTTTTACATTTATGAAGGCGGGTTTTTTTTTACTATTTTACTATTACAGTTGCATTTACACGTACGGTTCGGAGCGCAGATTGGTATGGCGCGTTGCGTTTCCCGCGGTCCGAACTTTACGTGTGCAGGCCGCTATTAACTGAACTCTAACGGATGTACAAATTTAAGCTCTGCTTATATCTTCCTTTTCATCAGAGAAAAATTGTACATAGTTCAATCTTACTTTATTAGTTAATGATGATTAGTATAACTTGTTTAAGAAGTTTTTGATTGGGTGTCAAAATATATTTATGAGAAAACGCAAGCATTTCTAATTATGTGACCTCGTATGTAGGTACAGTAAAATAAACTGAAACACGTAAGTTTTTCGCTTTTGTCACAAAGTGAATAAGACATAAAATGGTACGTCTTTCAGTTTCCTAGAGCTATATGAGTTACAAAGCTCTGTCCCTTTCTCTCAGGGTAAATTGGACTACATAGCTATGTCATAATAACGCCCCTGTACGTACAACAGTGTTTTTTACTCTATGGCAACACCCCAATCGCGTTTGCTACTGGAGTAGAGAAAGTAGAAAAGTAAATACAAGCAAAGGTTGTAGCGTCTTCCACGGCTTTTAATATAGACCAGGGTCGCTAGATTTAGAAGACACTGCCTTAATAAGAAGTCTTTATTTAAATCATTCATTCAATATCTCTGCGAAAAAAGCAACAATAGATATATCATAATCCTATAGATAGACACTGTAAGATCGAAACATCTCAGATTAATGACAGATTTATCACAAAAGAAAAGAATAGGGCTATTCGCGCTTTAACTCTACTGTAAAGGGTGGTGTCGAAGATCTTCTGAGACGCGCGCAGTTATTAGGAAGCGTCGGCAATCAGGGCGTCGTCTGGGAGACCAATTAGACCCTGGAGACGTTGCAATTAGGGTTGCCACCTTTTTTTAACAGAATAAAGTATTACCTACTTACCAAAAGAGGAATAAAAATAAAGTACTCAGCATAAATGTAAAGTTTTTTTTTTTTTTAATAGATATTTCTTATCAAGTTATCATTCATCAGACCTTGCTTATTCTAACAGCGTATTTGGCAACAATTAAAGTTCGAGGGTTTTTCACGGTTACGTTGAGGTAAAATTCGTTTAAATTTATTAATTATTAGAAAAAAATGACCATTAAAAACCGAATGTCATAAATAAAGTACTTTGCCGTACTTTATGTGTTGCGTAAAATATAACGTATGGGAAGCTAAAATAGAGTACAATACTTTATAATAAAGTACGGGTGGCAACCCTAGTTGCAATTGCCAATAATCCGAGCGGAACAGCGCGAGTCACAGGAACAAATTATCTAAATTAGACATTAGTTTCGCAAATACAATTTTTCATTTACCTATCAATTGTTAAAAGGTTAGTATTGAGTTTGAGTTCCTTATGATATTAAAAAGTATCAGTGGCACAATCTCAAACGGATTGACCCAATTCCAAACTAACTCTATGGGCTACGGGTACTACTGGACAACACGGTAAACATACTTATATAGAGAAATAAATACTTATGGTTATACAAGGAAAACACTCGAGACAGCCACTACCAACTAGGCCATACGAGCAATATTTATATACCTATATATATATATATATATAACCGGGCAAAAAAAAAAACGAACAATTATGTGGATATAAAATAAAAAATACTTTTTCGAAAATACTTTTTAAACTGCATAGTATATGTTTGAACTTGAATCATTTATGTTAACAATAAAACATACATACATACCTACATAATCTCACGCCTTCGTTCCCAGAGTGGGGTAGGCAGAGCTGCAGAATTACAAACATCTCTAAAAACTTGTTGATAATTCTATAACCACAATTTGCACAATTAGGCTAAGATGTTTACCAGCGTATTAGTAACAATAAAACAAGTTATGAAATATTTAAAATCCACAACTATTCACCGATTAATTAAAAAAAAAATTTTTTTTGGTTTGATAGAGTATACTTCCTAGGTGGTCCCATTGTCACCAAATCTGTATCTGATGAGGGGATCAGTGAGGAATTGAG
Source organism: Acleris literana (assembly GCA_946894065.1). Lineage (NCBI taxonomy): Eukaryota > Metazoa > Arthropoda > Insecta > Lepidoptera > Tortricidae > Acleris > Acleris literana. The sequence goes on along the minus strand of OX335668.1, from coordinate 27,048,111 downwards.
GGAACTCCTCAAATATTGTAGGTAAACATATAGCGATTTTAGTATTTTTAGTAACAAGTCCAGCATTTGCATTCAGAAAGTATCATTTGGTGAAGTGGAACTGATGATGAAGACCACAGATGGCCACCGGAACTCCTCAATAATACCGATTTCAAGCGTGGCGAAAAGATATCTCGATTAAGATAGTTGAGCGACTACCTACAACGAATAATATTTACTTGTTGAAATATGACTATGACTTTCCCGCGGCGTTGCTTGCGGCGCGCTTGATATAAGTTAAAGTTTCATTTCAACTAAGAAGTGGGACTACGTAACAGCGTATTTTGATCACTAAAAAGTATAAAATAAAATAAATGTTTTAAAAAACAAAAAACCGCCTCCAAAAACGCAAAAAATAACTTCTTTAAAATTGTAGGCACCTAATAGGTTAGTCCAACTGATGTCGGCTTTTTGTTACCTATTAGGTGCCTACAATTTTAAAGAAGTTATTTTTTGCGTTTTTTCTTTCAGGCATTTTTTTATGGGACCAATATCCATATGATTTTTCACTAAATATTTTTTTTCTCAAAAACTAGTCATAGGATTTTATTGCCCACCAAGTATTTTTATATATTGACCAAGAAACGTAACATTTTTTTTTTAAATCAAAATTTCCGTGCAGTGTCCTTTGCAATATAGAGCTCAAAGTTAATGACCATAGTCAACGCCAATTCGGGTCGAAATATAATTTTTAGCGACGAAGCATATTTTTGGATGAATGGCTATGTTAATAAAACAAAATTGCCGTATATGGGATGAAGCCAACACACTCAAGGTTCACCATGCGGCCACGTGGTAAAGCATCCGCAAAAAGTTACTGTTTGGTGCGTACTATTTCGAATATGGTGTTGGTGAGGCCGAGCGCTACAGATCAATGATAACGATTATTTTTTGGCCCGAATTGAACTGTATGGACGTGAACGACATGTGGTTCCAGGAGGACGGCGCTACGTGCCACACAGCGACCGCCACAGTGGACATTCTGAACGAACGATTTGAGAGTATGGTATATCTCTCTACTCGCAGAGGTGACGTGAATTAGCCACAAAGATCGTGCGATTTGACCCCGCTAGATTTTTTCTTGTGAGCTTTTCTCGTCGCAGATCTATGCTAAGAGGCCACAATCGACCGATGCCCTCAAAGTCAACATAACCGAGATCCCGAGACCCGTTTCTATTGGAAAACCCTTTATTATACATATAAAGCCGGCCGCCGTTAATTGAAACGTTTTAATGAAAAACCGCAAAACCATTGCTCCGGTCGTTTTCCATTGATGAGAGGAGAAACCATCAACAGACAAATAGACAAACAGTCGTACTTTTACGTTATTAATCATTATTTCAATGTAACACCGATTTCTTATTATATATCTATATAATTAGATAGAATACTCGTAGCTGGCCGTGATATGCCTGATCTACTCTTAAAGAGTCGTAGAGCGTTATATGTCTCACTGCTCTGCACAGACCAAAGAGTCGATTTTTGGATCTCACTGATGATAAATCGATAAAAAGCAGTTAGGTAAGTATAATTAAAATTAATTCACGTACACGTGGTAATCGTATTTGATATCATAGGCGTTAGAACTCCAACCACCACCAGAGGGAATCTAAAATTTGAACGGTAATTTTGATGTGCTTTAGTCACCAAATTAGTTTCAAAAATCGTCCCCCTGGGATTAATAAGGATCGTCGTGATTTCGTATTATTGACCGTGAGAACGTTAACACAATACTTTTGTAAAACCGGCAGTTCTATAATTAAATTCAACAGGCACGATCAAAATCCTACGTCCCTCTCCCACTTCAGTACATTTTGTAAGCGCGAGCGGGTCAACAAAATTAGTTTCCTAATAGAAGGAGATACGAACTCCTTCTATTAGGACAAGCACGCAAGATGGCGTCATCGCGGCCTAGACAAGGCCGGCCGGTCATTACTACAGGGCCACTAACTTTACTTTGCCGGCGACCAAGTCGCTGTCGCCCGACAACACACGCAACATTGTACGTGAAGCCGCTAGTTCAAGTCTTCGCCACTGGCATACGCAAGTTTGTCATGATATCCACGTCAGACGTCTGCGTTTTGAGAATAATATCCAGATGAGTTAAAGAGATGTATTATTGTGTGAACTGGTACATGGTATAGGACTTCGTAACTCATCCGAGTAACCTATTAGCAATAACTTACATGTATTTAATTGTGCGTTTAATTTCCGTTGTTTTCTTTTCATTAGATGAGTAAGTGGGAGCCAATAGAAAAGTTGCGTTGCATTTATAGTAGGAGATCCGAATAGGAGACGATTTGGACCGGGCTGTTTATTCGATAAAAAGTATTATTATACCAAACTTAATATGCTAAGTAATATATGGCGAATAGGTAGGCTGAAAATTTTCAGTCCAGTATATAATTAATAATAATAAAAAAAACGTTTTAAAAAAATACACTCGCTTGTTTAATGGACAAATTAAATACCAATCGAAAGTATGAAGCCTATAGAATATGCAAACGTTAGTTTGACCCTTTTTTTGTCGTCAAGCTATTGGGTAAGCAGGTATAAACAGGTAAGTCGGTACTAGTAATTTGCACCAAACCTAACGTTTGCATATTCTATAGACTTCTTACTTTCGATTAGTATGTAATTTGTCTACTAAACAAAGATTAGCCATTTAAAAAAAAGTTAATTTTTTTTTTTAATGATATAAGTACTGGACTGAAATTTTTCAGCCTACCTATTCGCCACATATTATTTAGCGTATTAAATTTGATATAAATAAAATACTTTTCATCGAATAAACAGCCCGGTGCAAATCTTCTCCTATTCGGATCTTAGACCATTACAGAAATTATCCTTTTATATACACTAAACTGTCTCCATCGATAAAAAGCCGAAATGCATAAATGTTAATGTTCATAGATGATCGAAACACTTTGAGGGTCATGCATATATCATAACCTTCATTTGTAACATAATATATGCAATTTATGGTTTAGCTGATGATAACAACAACAATTCAAGAGCAAGTAGGTACCGGTAGTAGGCAACTCGGTCTGCGTACACTATATAACTACTAATATTGTATATAGTACTAGTACCTAATTGTTTGTGCGTTGACTTCGAGCTGCGTGGCCGAATGTCTACCGGCTTGTCAGGTCAATTTTTAACTAACCAGTGACAATAGTAGGCTGAGCAGGGCCAGCACTCGGTGTACATTTATACGTGGGCTAGCTAAATTGCATTCTATAAAAGCTAAATAGAAGCCCTTTAGAAATTCGTTGAAATAACCATAGGGAACCCGACACATTAGAACTTTTGTTAATCAGAGTACATTATGTATTTTTTTTTCTACTCCCATACTACATATTAACCGCCCATATTTACGTCGTTAACGGTATCAGAATACCACCAATAGCGTTACCGAAGCGTGAAAACAGTTCTATAATGAATGAGCGTTGCCATAGTAATAAGTTATTTTATTATTATTATAGATTTGTTATTATCATGGTTATGCGCGTGAACAATGTCAGTTAAGGTGTTTCAATCAACTGACAACCAAAAAAATGAAATATTAACGGACTTTAAAAAAAGAGGACGTTGTCAACTCGTCGGGATATTTTTTTAATGTTTATTCCCCGATTACTCAAAGATCGCTAAACCGATTTGTTTGAAATGGTGTTAAAAGCATGAAAATTGGAACGATTGATCTTTAGGCCATAAAAATCAATTTGACCCGTAGCACGGAAAAAAAACGAAAAAGGAGACGAATTATGACGTCGTCTTTATTTTGTATGGTAATTTTTTTTTGTACTCTGGAACCTATCGTGTGTGGTATGTAATGAAATATTTTCACAATTGCTTTCTTGGGGTTGGAAATGAGGCTATTACGTATCATTTTAGGTATATTTTACAAATAATGATTCAACCGTATCATATCTGGATGAGCCCAAACTTGGTATGTTTTGCAAATGATTTTTAATTTAATTTAAAACAAGTGACTGAAATATAATGATGTGATATATTTTTAGAATCCGCTTAGTAAGCCCTTTCATTAGATACCACACACGATATGTTTCAGAAGTTTTTTTTTTATTCCCATACAAAATAAAGATGACGTCATAACTTGTCTCCTTTTTTGTATTTTTTCCCGTGATACGGGTCAAATTGATTCTTATGGTCTAAAGATCAATCGTTCAAATTTTCATGTCATTAACACCATTTGCAGCATTTCATTGAAAAATCGCGGTGTACCGCTAGCACTAATATAACCCAAGACAACGTCGAATAATCCTTTGGCCTTTGCCTTTGGGTCCCGCGAGCTGCTATGCGTTCTGAGAAGCAAAACAATCGCACGAGCCACCAGCTGGAACAGGCGACAAACAAAGGAAATTTCACAACTCGATCGTTTCACTAAGCTAGATCTAACGTCCAAGTGATGTCCTTGGGTTGTTTTATCGATACGCGAGAGGCGACGACCGATAATTATCTTAAGGTCAGAACACTATCTCCGTGACGTCAGCGTCATGCCTTGCACCGTGATCGATGGAACAGGTGCAGCATTTCGTCCGGTGCTTACGTGGCTGGAGGAATTCAATTCATCACGGTGCGTGTAGGCGAGACCACGTGGCTTGGTATTTCACACAAAACTGTACCTACTACAACAAAGTGACTCATACTACTTAGTGGTCCCTATTATAGTTTTTGTAAGATTTAAGAGCTCGTCTAATTTAAAACTGAACGCCCCTCCACTAATTGATCTATGAAAAACTGTAGCGTTAACACGTGGAGGCGCGTTTATTGTAAGGAGGGACGATCGCAAACTCGTAAATTGGAACTGATACTGCCATTCGCGCGGTAAGACACGGTAGGTACTGCACGAGGACTAGAGGACTCTCTTCTATCTGGAGTGATGGCTTCGGGACGCTGGCCAGTATGTCAGCTCCGCTGCACCGCCGGTGCGGGCAGCAATAGCAGCCCGCTATCGGGCTCTTGACTAACTCGCGTAATGTTATCATTTGTTATTGAATTCCAACAAAGATTCTCCTTATCTAGACACTATTTTAAATTCTCGACCAACGTAATAAAAAGAAACTTGTCCACATGGTTAATTGTTAAGCTTTTAACGCATGTTTTGTTGTAATTAGTAAAAAAAAACACAGTTTTACAAATAAAAGTAAACAACCCCCTAAAGGTTGCCCGGCCTGCGCCGAATGCTAGTGGAGTGGACACATCGTGGCACGAGGAGCCTGGCGCTTAGCAAAGTCGTACCATCGCAGTAACTATAGCTATAGTACGGCTTTCTGACCGTTTTTATTCAAATTAAGAGTACTATAAGTACTTTTAATTTATTATTTACCACATCAATATACCTTAATCCGATGCCGATATCACAACTTACAACACAAAACACTTGGGAGCAAATTATGAGCAATTAATACAAACATAGAAATAAAAGTTAATATTGAATAGGAGAAGCATAGAACCATCATTATCTTAACATGAGGTTTTTCAAAAGGGACAAGGATCTTTGACAGCTGATGGTACGTTACGTGCATGTTTGATGTTAGTTTTATTAAATTTCAATTACATATAATCTGTTGGTGAGAAACTATGCGTTATTAAGTGGAAATATTGGTATTAACGACATGATCGAGCAGACAAATCCGTCAATTCTGAAACGGGCAAAACCTTCATGTCCCGGAATTTCCCTATTTCATATATTGACAACCTTTTTGATTTGACTTACTTGAATAATAACTATGAAAATTTATACCAAGTTTAAGTTTCAATTTAATATTAATATGCACATATGTTTGTGGATATTTTTGACAACTAAGCCAATAACTGGTTAACTAAATTTATCAATATATAATATAGTATATGTCCGGTGTACAAACAGCAACACTCTTAACTGTACATCGGTGGACCTTATTACGAAAGGCGTAGGTAAGGTCTACCGATGGACAGTCAACAGTGTGGGCGATGGTACTGCATTTTGAGCCAAATATTTTTCGCCAAATTTCACTTTCCAGTAAACTTATCGCAGTAGTTTCACTTCTCAAATGTATCTTTAGCTTTCATATACTTACACTCCGCATTTAATTTATTTGGTCAAATTCGTGATTTTTTTCTATCTAGCCAACTATCTAACTAACTAACTACTAACCTAACCTAACCGATTTTTTTGACACTGTTACATTTTTCGTAGACCTATAAGAAATATGTATTTTGTTTCGCAGATAAAATTGGTGCGAAATTATAGAAAAAAACGAGATCAGACAGATAATAATCTTACCTACAAGAAGCGGTAAGGGCAGTTCGAAGTGGAATGAGTGGTAATAAAGCTAACCTGTAAAGTTAACCTGTTTTAAATTAAAATTGTTGACATTTTACTCTGTATTTTTATTTAAGAATGTCAAGAACGGTTCCAAAGTTAAATAATTAATTTTGATCGATAAAGGCAAAATAGCAGTATGATGGTAGTCACGGTCACCGAATGTTGAGCATTTACGGTCTTAGCTAAATTGGTCGTTCAATACTTACACTATGAAATGTCCAATTTACTTATTAAATATGATTAGAAACTAAAAATATTGTCGCGCCCATAGTAAAAATGATTTTGACACTGTACTTCGGACCTTAATCAACAGTGGCGCCAACTGGCGAGCACAAAAACAGTAAGTAGCCCATTATTTTAAAAACATGATGTCAGTTGACGGATTTTCCCTAGGGTTTGGGAATTCGTTTTAAAAGGTTTACTACTCATGAGGCCCGTTTCACGAAGCAACAAGTTACAAATTACAAGCGGAAGTCTCTTTCTAACTCCTTTTACACTAGAAAAAGAGTTCCGCTTGTAATTTGTAACTTGTAGCTTCGTAAAACGGGCCACTGATTATAAAAATAGGCCGGAATTATCCAATAAAATATATTTGTCAATAAAATCTAAAATAAACCTTAAATTGAGTTTGCTAGAGTTTAGTTTCGATGAAGAGTTCAGCGGTATTTCAAACGTATTACAAACATACGTCAAGTGAACAAATACCGCTGAAAAATCGTTGGTTGACGGAATAGCCCCAAACCGTCGGGAAAATCCGTCAACTGACATGTTTAAAAAAAACCAGCAGTACTAGCTATTTAATATGAGTACATTTATGGAGTGTGTTACCGGCATTTATTAAAACTGCCGATAAAATGTTGCTTTAGCAATTGTTTGCAAGTATTATCAATTAAAAAATAATTAAAATAACTTCACAATTAATTTTCTTAGATACTGTCCATTTTTAATGTAGTGAATGTGCTGCGTGTTCATCGTTATCGAGGCATGTCGTGGTACGGGGTCGTCAAATCATAATAATCGAAGTATCCGTCGACTGTCATTTACACTTGTCAAATTGCTGTGCTTTACATTGCTAGAAATTAAAATTTTGTTAGAAAGTTAAAAAAGCCTGAAAATTTGTTTATTATTAAATTAATGTCATGGTTACGTTACAGGTATACGTTATTTTAACCTCATTTAATAAAAGCCAGGGTGCTGGTAACACACTGTATAGTTAAATAAATGCCCAATCTATTACAGTGATCAGGTTTATTAAAAAGTAAATATCCTCTTAGTTATGACCAGCCAAAGTGAACTTATCAAAAAGTATGACGGAAATGCCCTCGTAATCATTCAGTTTTAATTAAATCACAAAAAAAAACAGGGTCATCAAATTTTTTTAATCTGTAGAAAAAATGTTTATAATTTATTTTAATAGGTGTGCAATTGTAACGATGCAGCAATGGTTCAGCAAAAGGTGCCAACCGAAAACCAGCGCTGCGGTCCCCTGGCCACAGCATTATGCTGAGTTGGAACCTTTTTGGCACCACACCTCGTGCATTCTGTGTATTTTTTTTGTAATGTTGTTAATTTTTAATTTTTGGTGTCAAATAAATTTATATTCATTCATTCATTCATTCATTCATTATATTCATTCATTCATTCATTCAAATTTTGAATTGTGTTAACCGTGTAATGTACGGAACCCTCGGTGGGCAAGTCCGACTCGCACTTGTCCGGTTTTTTTTAGGTGTATCACAATATTCCCAATTGAACTGTGAGTAAGTAACTTAACAGTGGCCACCTTTTTCCTTTAAGTTGACTACACGAAGGTTAAAGGTTATTAAACTTGTTCATATATGCTACACATCCTTCTATTTCAAGACAATAATACTAACGCCTTAATTCCCAGAGTGGGGTACTCAAGTAGCATTTCAAGCTGTATATAAGCTGTATTTAAGTTCAGTCTTATACTAAAAGCTGTATACTTTGGCTGTATAGATGCTGTATAAGCGCTTATACAACCCTTATAAGAGGAAAAAGGCCCCAAATAATACAGCTTTTAGCGTTATTACAGCTGTATAGTAGCTGTAAAAGCAATAGATAAGCTGTATAATAGCTGTATTCGAGCTGTTATTCGGTGTACAAGGGAACTATAACACTACAGATAGTCTCTTATAAGTATATTTTAAGAATAACAGTTCTAAATAAGGTTTTGAAGAGAATTACAAAAGAATAAAAATAATTTGAGAATTGACATGTCTATACAAATTGAGCATTGCTTTTACTTATTAATGTTTACTAAAAGTCTATTTATTTACCTAAACAAAATACTTATTCGATTTGGTCAATTTAGCTAAAGTAATTTACTAAACTTATTTCGCTTTAGTAGCTCAAGTATATCTATTACTTCCCAAAGTATTTAGCTAATGAGTACTAAACGTCTAGTTTCGTTAAATGTTTTGTTCAGATAGCCGAACTGGGGTTGTAGTACCTTAATTACGTATTTTTGCATAACAATTAGTTGAATTGCATAAAATAATAAATTATCACTTATTTATGATGTTGACTGTACCTAGCAGTTTAGGTAAAATACCTACCTATTTTCGTAGAGCTATTCCGACTAATGTTTAATTATAGTTTCTCAAGAATTTAGTTCGCCCACCCAACCATCATACAATATTATCTCAATAATAAGGTTACTAAATCCAAACAGTTACGTTTTCTTAACCAAAAAGATTTAGATAAAACAACTAAAAACTGCGCGCTCTCTCAACCGATTAGTTCAGCTAGAATATCTGAATCGTAAAGCTGCCGTAAACAAACCGATGTTTGGTAAACAATAGCTAAAAGTTTAGCAGTCACCACAGCAACTAAACTGTTATGTCGATAATTACTGAAGATTCAGTAAATACTATCTAAAAAAATTTTTCAGTGTAGGTATATTATATAGGCCGTCTGTCAGCCAGGATTAAGGTATGATGGGGTAAGAGCGGACTAAATTTCGACACTTCCAGAGTTTTATTATTTTGTTAACAGTACTAACTCCTTGAATTTTTATTGTTTGGTATAAATAAGGATGATATGTATTTTAAATACATATTTTTTATTTTTTTCATTATAAGTTGCCGTTTTTGTTTTATCTATGTCCGAAATCTGTGTTAGTTTTTTTTTTCCTGGGAAACATCGGACGCTCTCAGGGTAACATCGTACTATGTTCTAAAATGAACCGTATTACCGTTTACGCGAATCTTTCATAATTATTTTTATCCGCTCTTTTCCGATTTTTTAATAAGGTCTACCACGTCCAATGTTTCCTATATCAAAATTAAAAAAGTCCATGTTTCTCAAACTTTTACTACAAAATTATTAAATTTATAAGTACTCTCGTTTAGAGTCGATGCCGAACTGTTACTGTGTATATCCTGGGAATGCCGTATCTACTGATGTGCAGCAAGATAATTCGTGAGCTCTCCGCTTTTTATTACTCTATTAATCTCATCAACAACATAAATGTGAAAATGGGAGCCAAGTTCAATATTTTAAGATGATGCGATTCATGGTTATAGTAGCAGAAAAAATAAGATTTTGTATTTTTAATTTAATTTAGGATGTCGTATGTTCTTAATAAATAAATATCAGGATTATCTACGGAACTTGGCACCCATTTAGATCTCAATTTTTTGTCGGTGAAGTCGTTAACCATGCATCGCATAGTCTTAAAATATTGAACTTGGCTCCCATTTTTACATTTATGTTTTTGATGGGATATCATTCTTTTTTGTCAAATGAGTAGGTATGCGTTTCCTTAAATAAATTAAATAAACTAACATTAAATAATATTCATAAATCGCAACCCATGTAATACTAATAATTATTGAGTAGGTAGTTCCGGTGAATCTGTGATCTTCATGCATCATCATCAGTTCTACTTGACCAAACGGTGCTTTTCAAGAGCAAATGCAATAGTTACTATACGCTATACAAAATCCCCAAATCGCTATAGGTGTACCTAAAATATTTGAAGATTTCCCTCAATTTCTTCAGGACCCCATTATCAGATTCTGACCTGATGACAGTAGGACCGCTCCGAAAGCATGTCCTATCAAGACAAAAAAGAATTTTCCAAATCGGTTAATAAATGACGGAGTTCTGAGGTAACTAGCATAAATAATAATAATAATAATAAAACTTAATAAATCAGTGTTTTCTGATTTTTTTATTTGTATACACACAATTACCCATCTTGATTCCAAATTTCATCTTTCTAGGTCACCTGGAAGTGGGTTAGGTTTTTGATGATTAATCAGTCAGTCAGTCAGTCAGTCGGTCAGTCAGTCAGTCAGTCAGTGGTAAAAATTCCGATTTTTAAACGTTAATATCTCAATAACCGCTTCACCTTTTTTCATGAAATTTAGGGTTCTAGTTGATCTAAAGCGTTTTAATACATACACCAAATTTCATGTTTTTATGATATATATATTTGGAGTTATTGAGGCGTCAAAAGTGGCTCCAAACGGTTCGTGTAAATAACACACGGCTGCGCTCGCCAGTTCCTTTTGCGTGAACTTGGCTGGACACGCTGCCGCGTGTCTAGATAGCTTCTTGCAAGTTCTCTTGCGAATAATTTGTTGATGTATTAGATTTTTTAACTTAATTTCGACGCAGTAAGGGTGTATAGCTTTAAAGAATATCAATTCAAGATTTTACCACTTTGTCGGCGTGACTAATATGTAATATTCATGCCAAGTTACAGCTTTCTAGTACTTAGAGTCTCTGAGCTTAGCTGCGGAGAGGACTGACATGGCGAAACTAAGGGTTCCTAGTTTGACTACTAACTGCCCTAACCCTAAAACACGAATTAAATAAATGTTTTAAAAAACAAAAAACCGCCTTCAAAAACGCAAAAAATAACTTCTTTTAAAATGGTAGGTATAGGACAGTCCAACTGAAGTCGGCTTTTGGGTAAAAATATTGTGAATCGCCGACTTCAATTGGACTGACCTATACCTACCATTTTAAAAGAAGTTATTTTTTGCGCGTTTGCAGGGGATTTTTGTTTTTTAAAACATTTATTTTATTTTATACTTTTTAGTGATCATAATAAGCTGTTATGTAGTTCCACTTCTTAGTTGATAAGAAACTTTAAGACATTTCAAGCTCGCCGCAAGCAATGCCGCGGGAAAGTCAAAGTCATATTTAAACAATTAAATGTTCTTCGTTACAATTGCTCAACTATCTTAATCGAGATATCTTATCGCCACCCTTGAAATAGGTACCGTTGAGGAGTTCCGGTAGCCATTTGTGGTCTTCATCATCAGTTCTACTTCACCAAATGATACTTTCTGAATGCAAATGCTGGACTTGTTACTAAAAACACTAAAATCGCTGTATGTATGCCTATAATATTTGAGGAGTTTCCTCAACTCCTCACGGATCCCCTCATCAGATTCAGATTTGGAGACCAGTTCGGAAGTATACCTTATCAAAACAAAAAATATTTTTTTAAAGCAAACTGAGAACCTTCTTTTTTGTAAGTCGGTTAAAAAGATCAACGGCCAGTTACGCAGGCTTGTAAATAATGAAGCTTACCTACGTGAATATGTTTTCAAACCATGTCCTTAAAGTAAACACTTAATAATAATTTAGAAAATAATCCTATGGCCTGCTGTGTAGGTACTGCGGCATAGAATCAACTGTTTCACAACGGCTGCTTTTTCCAATAAAACTTGAAACGGGTAAAGATCGGTTGAGTTTAGTTAGTCCGATCTTTAACCGAAAGGAAAAGATCGGATTAAAACGTACACGCTAATCTAACCGTTATTCTTGGTTCTAACATACAGCAATCAATTTTAATATTAATATGCACAAAAAATACACAAAAACAGGTTAATCTTACTTGGTTGTTGAAATATGCAACAACGCGTTGTGTGAAACCCGAAACGAAACTCAAACTTCGCTATCACGCATCGTGACCTTTTCAACCCATAGGGCAAGTTATAAAACCAATTGAATTTCAAATTTCGCATTCAATCGCCGACGTGTATACATTTAGAACTCAAACAACTTTAGCTCAAGATCGCTACAAAATTATTGTAAACACGGGACAAATACTGAAAGTGTAGCGTGAACGAGTCGTAAACGGTTAAAACGGAACGCATCCAAACTCTCCTCTCGCTCATCCGCGTGCTATCGCGCTCTCGCTCTCTTCTCCCGTCCCGGTTACCGAGCGCGCCGCACGCGCCACGCATCGCGTTGTCCAAGTTCTTTTCTAATAAGTTTCCATCAATGTTTGCATTGCACAAGTTTCTGTAACCCACAGCCCTACATTATATAAGAAAATACAGCAAGTATTTAATACCACCCTGCGTATGTATATTATTCGTACTAAGACCTTCCCACATTGACGCTCAACTCGTGGTCAGAAAAGGTGCAACGCAAAATGAAAACCCGCGGGAAGGGCCGTGAAGATTCTGAGAGCCAAGTTTCCACCTGTGTTTGCACAAGTTTCTGTAACCCACAACCCTACATCACAGATTAAATAAGAGTTACTACGTAACAGATATTTCTCTGCGCGAGGTACGTGCGATAATCACCACCTCACGGAACATAGTTGCCGATGCTAATACATGAAGGATGACCGCGCGCGGCGAGGCCAGCTCGCTCGACTGGTTTTTGAGTGTCGAGAGTTCGAGACACGTCAAGCAAGATGCAAGTAGGCACGTAGGTAGTGCATTCTATTCATTACGTCAAGTTGGGTTAGATTTTTTGTTGTTTCTTGTGTTGTGTTGGTGAATTTATATTATAAAAAATGACTCGTTATTGCTGTGTGAGTGGATGACAAGAGAACTAAAGATAATAAAAATGAAACGGTTTTATCTTTGCCTGTGAACGAGGAAAGGTCAGTAGTTGTAATTTATTTTTATTTTTATTTATAAGTATATTAAAGTGATCAACACGAAACAGTATTCATCAAGTTAGAACGATTTGATTACCTACCTAGTTTACTTACTTATTATAAACATGGTAGGGTGATTAAGTACATATGCGTAAGGCTCTTAAGTAAAAAATATGATACCGAGAAAAAAATAACGGACACCAGTATAAAATTGTTACTTATTTTATTAAGGTAGGTAAGGTAGGTAGCTAACGTAAAAAGGAGGTTAAGTTTTTGACCCATATTTATGTAATATGTAACCACTAACAATTAGGTACTGCGCCGATTCTTTCGGAAATATAATTCTTGTACCTCAGTAATGGCTCTTAGGCCTGATTTTTCAATGTCCAGATAACAGTACTGTTGGGTAAATTTTAGCTTGGTCCTTTTCTTTTATTTGACATAGAAAAGGAACAAGCTAAAAGTTACCCAACAGTTACCGTTATCTGGACATTGAAAAATCAGGCCTTAGTTATACATATAACTATTGAGCGAACCTTATTAAAGTAAAAAATTAAGTATGTAAGTAAGTAGTCGTAAGTCGTTTTTTGTGTAATAAATAAATAAATAACTGTTTTTCTGATAATAATGTATTCATATTCATATTTTCATTGTGTTAACAAGTTACCGTTCGAGCGTGCAACCTTGGTTAATCGGTGATAGTTAGGTTTATTGACAATATAATATTACCTATCGATTAAATTATTTTTGAAGCGTTACTATGTAAAAGTGGATGAATTTGTCTACCATTTCTGAACTTCTGATTTCATTTCTAATGTACCAAATTCATTTAATAAACATTTATTTTGACACATGAAAAAGTAGGTAATTCAGTGATATTCAGCTTAATGTGTGACATGAACTTGGTTATTCTGTGATATAGTCAGTTTAGCTATGATATATTTTAAAACTATAAATAAATACAAGACATGAAATTAATAAAAAAACTATTATAATAATTCTAATTATGCCACAGGAGTGCAACCTCTATTTCTGCAGGCAGGATATAATTCTGGGCTGCTTGTGAAAAAGGGTATAAGTCGTGTGAAGATCAAGTGAAAAAGGGTTTAAGTCTAGTATACTTCGTGTATAAGTATACCCTTTTTTATTACGAGTTAAGTCGACTTGTACCCTTTTTCACTAGGACCACAGATTATGGTTTCCCACGTTTGGACTGAGTTGTGGCAGAGGGATCATGACATTCATGACAGAAGCTATAGGCTTACAAAGTGCTCCAAAAAATAGAAAACTTTTTTGCAGCTTTATAAATAGTACTTCCATTGTTAATTTCCATAACGGCAGCTTTTATGCTGGATGCATTGTAAGCTTTCTTTTGTTCAACATTTTTTGAAAGGAGTGTCCTGTAAAACAAATATGTGTTTTAGTGTTGGCTTTGCTGTTAAAACATACATAGAACAGTGTCATAACCCATTATTGTATTGAGATAAATTACTGCACTTGGTAATGTGGTGATATAGAAATATACAAAACAACGAAAAACATTAAGAAATCAATCGCCGAAATTAAGGATTTAACGAACGAAAATTTTAACTTGACTTTGCTTTAAAAATATAAACACGTTAAAAAACTCTTACCTTAACGGGTTTTTCTTTTGTTTTCGCAATTACTTTCAGTTGTTTTCCGTAATAACACTTTAATTACACCTCGTATCAACCCATCTAAGAATGTAGGTCAGGACAATTAATTTGCCAATTAATTTTTGATTTTTAATTTTTGTGAGTTCATTCGGATTCTCGCCCTACGCTATCATAATGAATCCAAGTCGCGCAATTTATTGAAAAATAGTACCATCTATAAAAATATTAGATAACTCCGCTATAAGACGATAACAAACTATCACCGAATACCTGCATATAACCGAATAGCCAAGGTTTGCCCTAGTTATCACTATACGTTCGCAGGAAACTTCGAAAACCGAATTTTCAACACGAGTAAATAAGGTTTATTTAGGCGCGTTCGGGCAGCATTAAACATATGTTTTATATGCCTACAATACGTTGTAGGTATCGATCGGACGTACTTTGTCGTTTTATATAGAAGAAAAATATGCCTGCCTACATTATATAAGGAAATATAGCAAGTAATACAACCCTGCGTATGTATATTATTCGTACTAACACCTACCCACAAAAGTAAGAATTCGCATTCTAAATAATATGGCTGATCATATTTTTTCACTTTTTTCGCGCCGTATAAAGTGTGAAACCGGCTGCAAAATAATTCAATTATTAGTGTTTGCAACGAGTTTATTCACGTAATCATGCCGAAAAGATCGCGGGAAAAAGACAAATATGAGGAAGACAGAATTAAACGTAAAATACGTCGCCTTGAGAGTAAGTTAGAAAAGCGTCGTAGGACGCGTTCTCCGTCCTCAGCGCGGGACTCGGAACAAGCAGAAGCTACAGCAAAAGCAGAAGCAAGCTTGTTGAGCCGGTAAACGAGGAATTGATAGGACATGATCAAGACACAGGTAAGTGCTTCATAGTTTTCTAGGAACTTTGTTTTTTCCCGTTACGACATAACCTAACTGACGTGTTTGTAACATGTGGTACACGTTACTACAGGCACTCCGGTGGAGTTAAAAGCCAACTTTAAGTAAAGGGAGGTTCTCTTTATTTATGAGTTTATACGGCAAGATAATTTAGTTCGGTGAACTTGAGTCTAAATTTTTTGTTTGGTATCTTGGATATGTTCATACAGATACAGAATTATAATACTGGTAGTATTATGTAAACATCTGGGAGATGTACATACAATATTTTTTCTTTGGTTATAGGGCAAGACATAGATAACAATTTGGATGACTCAGTGTTATCTGCCTTGGGCAGCACACTTACTAATGAAAAAACATATGGTCCAGAGGTACATGGTGAAATTATAAAAAGAATTACAATTCGGAGATTGATGAAATTACAAAGTGATTATAAAATGATGTCTCGGACTAAGCATCTCGTATAATAAGAAAATTAAACGAACTTACCTTGAGTGACTCTCCAGGCCAGTCGAATCAATCAAATCAACCAGTTGATCAAATGTTTTACTTATACTATTGATCCTGAGAGGTAATACTAACACGCATCCAAAGTATCCAAACAGATGTGTCTTGCTTATAGAAAAAAAAAACCCGACGAATTGAGAACCTCCTCCTTTTTTTGAAGTCGGTTAAAAAGCAAGTGAAGCAACTAAATCTAAAATTCCCATCCGTCACTGAACTTTGTCGGTTTTCAGCGAATCATAAATTTCGCAATAATTTCGTCGTCGCCGTCCTTGACTTTGATGATTAGTCAGTACAATTACTGATGTGTTAATAGAAAAGGTTAATACATCCTCGAATTATTCGTATTATTTACCTGACACAGCTTTTTATTCTACTACCTCCAAGACATCGTACTGACCCAAGGCCGGCAAGTTGAATATGAAGATCCATTCCTGGCAGCCTTTTAATGCTTAAATGTTCATGCTTGAGAAAAGTAACTATTGCCTAGCGTTTATAATTTTGAACCTTGGTATCCTATTACTTAAAAATAAAACGAATATTAACGACCATGTTTAAGAAAAGTGTAATATCCAATCTTTCTCAAAAAAGCTTAGATTTGCTTAGGACGTGGTGGCAATCCACAATGTTAAGCACTACGTATTACGCCACGGTCGGAAGGAGCGGTCCTGCCGTACCTCGATCACGATCTTTTTTCCTTTATGGAATAAGTAACGTTAAAGTACCTAACGTCATCGAGAAAAATTATAGAAATAAAATATGTTAATGACAACGCCATGTTCTAGGGGTTAGTGGTACGAATAGATTTCGTAAAAGTTTAGTCAACGTTTTCGAAAAGTAGGTAAAGGCGAGTCGATAATGACACGCATGATTGAAATATTTGTGCTAGTGCTACTGATGCCCTATAGAAGTATATTGAACTAGCTAGTTAGCTAAGCTAGGTAGCTTAAGTGCATTTGAAATAACGAACATCGAATATTATACAAAAACACATCAAATGTATCTATTTCATCAACAAATATTCCTTTTTACCAATGAGTACAACGGCACACTAGAAGAGCTAACGACCCTCGCCTACGGAACACAGAAAGCTGCATGAAAATAGTTATTTTAGGAAAGCCGACGACATTGGGACCGGGTGTCTCGAGTATATCTATATCATCTGGGAATATGTGGTTAGGTTTCAGCTTCCTATCGTGACTCTTCAATCAGTTGTGTGATAAGGCGGAAATGGTGGAATCTATCAAGGAGACAACATTGAGGCAATTTTAATCCAATAAGGTAAGAAGAGAAATTCAGAAACCTGTTTTGTAAAGTAAGCCTAATCTGTAAGAGAAAATGTTGTCGCTGTCAGATATTTACCGATTTATTTCTAACTCCCCAAATCGATTTTATCGATTTATCAGCAGGGGCCTATATACGAGACCAATGTAGCGCTAAAACGTAGCCTAATAATTGCGCGGCCTCCTTCTGGGTTTGCCTTCGTGCGAGGGACACGACTTGCCGCTCACCTACTCCGCTGAAGGCACCCACCCTCTAACACGCAGGGGTCTTCCATCTAGGGCGATATACAAACATAAATAGACCTCTGCAGTGCGTAGATCATCTTAGCCTGTCCACCGTGTACTTGGGCGATCAAGGGGCTACTTTGAAATCGAAATTTAGTATTTTGTAGTATCCATTCAAATTGTCACTCAAAACGCTACCGCATTACTCGTATTTGCTTAGGTTAATCATGATCATCATATCCCAGCCGCCGTATTCAGCCACAGCGGCTGCTTACTTCCGCTGAGAGCTTCGCTAGTGCGCTCTCTAGTGACTGATAAAGCCAACACTCACCTTAAGTCCGGACATAAATTGTAACATATGGCGCAGGTGGTTGGGCCTTTAACTTGCTTCGGTTATTTAAGCTGGAGCCCTAGACAAATTTTCTAAAAACTGACAAAAAGGAAGGACTTGAGACCAGCGCTTGGCGCATCCTAGGGCAGATTCGTAACTTCATAAAGTTATCGATAACGCTAACTTTCGAAGAATGCTTCTGACTAGTTATTTAGACCCACCAGAACGATGTAAACTCGTCGACAAAGGTAGTTGCGTTAGAGAATAACTACACCAGTTACCGTATTAAAATGGCTATCTCGCTCCTACACACTGACGAAACAGAGATATCCAATAAATTAGTCAGAGATAACATTGTTACGTGTATGTTGTCCCAGACGCCACCTGTCCAAACCGAGTCTGTAAACAGTAACTATACGTGCTCTAGTTTTGTAACGGTCTTCGATATTACTTCCCACATATAAATAGGCATCTAATATATAACCGGGCAAGAGCATGTCTGACCATGCTCAGTGTAGAGTTTCGAAGCCGTTAATACACAAAAACTATCTCAATAAACCTCAAGTATGAAGTAACTAGCTTCTGCCCGCGACTTCGTCCCCGTGGAATAGTTACTTTGGGCTAACGCTAACTTTGACCCGCGACTTTGTTTACGTAGAAGGTTAAAACATTCTTCATTGGTGCTCCGCTCCTATTGGTCTTAGCGTGATTTTCAAATCGGACCAGTACGAGTAGTTCCTGAGATTGCGCGTTCAAGCAAACAAACTTCAGCTTTATAATATTAGTATAGATTCTCTATTTAAAGGTATTTGGTGCTGTCTCAGATTTATTTTAGTAGGTATAAACACGTCACCTGTATCTCAGGAACCAATCAAGTCTATCTTAGTCGTCGTAGTTTCCTTTAAAATTCGTTATATGTGCTTTCATTTAACATATTTTTCAGATTTTTAGTATGTGTAGTTTTGGCCGTAGGGGGGAGGGACACTTGACTATAACAAAAATTTGCGCTTTAAAGTTTAATATTTCATAAACGGAACACTTCATCGAAAAATTGTTTTCACAAACCCGCAATATTTTTGAAAGACCTATCCAACGACATCCCACACTATGGGCTAGACGAGATTTTTTTTACAAAATACAATTCAAGGCTTTTTTACGACTTTGTTGGCGTGACTAATATGTATATTCAAACCAAATTACAGCTTTCTAGTACTAAGAGTGTCTAAGCTAGGCTGCGGACGGACGGAGGGACGGACGGGCATGGCGAAACTATAAGGGTTCCTAGTTTGACTACGGAACCCTAAAAAAGGCAAACCTAACTGACTGACATATCAACGCACAGCCGAAACTACTGTACCTACAAACTTGAAATTTGCTACAGGGGTTCCTTTCATGATGTAAGTGATCACTAAGAAAGGATTTTCCGAAAATCGACCGCCAACGGGAAGAAATAGGGAGAGTAGCGGGAAACTAATTCTAGGCGTACCTACCAAGTCGCGAGCGTCCCCTAGTAGATTAATAAAAGACTAAGTACCGACATCACCATACTATGTTAAATTTAATCAATGTTAATCGACTGTTAGTTTCTCTCTAATCTTTTTCTTTGGTAATCTAAATTATCTTATGGTTACCTATATCGAAACATTTGAAGTAAGATCACTTGGTAATTTCTACAGAACCACCCCTTCGCCAGCAAATAAGCCATAGGTAACTTTATTATTTATCTGTGAATTACACTTCGCTTACCTATATTTTCCTAAATACACACCGTACTAGCCTACTGGTTACAATGTTATTTACTTTACAATTTTTCAACCATAGTCTGTGCCATAGTGCTTCAAATTTCGATCAAGTTTCTTGTCAAGTCCAAGATTTCAACGAAACGATGATTTACGATTTACGAAAAACTATGTACGTACAAAAGTTAGTTAAAATTGTGATGCACACCTTAATGGGCAACTAATCAGCAAAAGTAATTACCTAATCAATTAATTGAGACAAATTCTTAAGTTATGAAAAAGGAATTAAAAAATTGAAACCAGATGCGAAATATCCCAATTTCAGGAAGTTGCTATTTTCTCGACTACCGTAAGGCTTTTTAAACCCACAAAAAAAAACAGGTTCTCAGTTTGACCTGTATGTATGTATGTATGTGTGTATGTATGTATGTATGTATGTAGTATGTATGTAGTTATGTATGTTTGCCCGCGATTATCTCGCGTTTGGCTGAACCGATTTTGATGCGGTTTTTAGAAAAGTATTTGTGACACTTAGGAGAAGGTTTGTGTTTTAACAGACTTAAAAAAGCAGGTTCTCTGTTTGAACTTTTTACAGAGTTGTCCGATTTAAAAAATCTCTTTTGGTTTGATAGAGTGTACTTCCGAGATTGTCCCATTGTCACCAAATATAAATCTGATGAGGAGATCCGTGAGGAATTGAGGGAACTCCTCAAATATTATAGGCATATATACAGCGATTTAAGTATTTTTAGTAACAGGTCCAGCATTTGCATTCAGAAAATATCATTTGGTGAAGTTGAACTGATGATGAAGTCTACAAATGGCTACCGTAACTCCTCAACGGTACCTATTTCAAGGGTGGCGATAAGATATCTCGATGAAGATAGTTGAGCAATTGCAACGAAGAACATTTCATTGTTTAACAGTTTGACTATCACTTTCCCGAGGCGTTGCTTGCGGCGAGCTTAAAATGTCTTAAAGTTTCATATAATTATCAACTAAGAAGTGGCAGTACATAACTGCTTATTATGATCACTTAAAAGTATTAAAAAAAAATGTTTTAAATAACAAAAAATCGTCTTCAAAGACGAAAAAAATAACTTCTTTTAAAATGGTAAGTATAGGGTCCAATTGAAGTCGGCGACTCACAATATTTTTACCCAAAAGCCGACTTCAGTCGGACTGTCCACCATTTAAAAAAAAGTTATTTTTTGCGGTTTTGAAGGCGGTTTCTTTTTTTTAAATAATTATGTCGTATAAAAATACTAACTTCCTTAGCATTGCTTTCTAAATTATTAATGTTATTCACAATCGAACGATAAGATAATTTTTTAAACAACCCATTTCTTCGAATGGTCGAGCATTCGAAATGTTTTGAAATCCAGGTGTATCCCCAAGAATTGAGATACATAGCTATTGTTTTCTCGAAGCCTTCAGTCGCACAAGATCGGTTCTCTTCGATTTGTTTATTAGGTGCCTCACGATGCTTAGTGCCAGCTTCGGTAGTTATACATCGAGTACGGGGTTTTTGGCAAGGGATGTGTAAAAGTCAGGAAATCTCTATGTAGATGTGTCAGTGTCACACGCGACGAGGACAATGACACATTTGTGGGTCAAACATATCAATGTCAAGTGCAACACAACGCGTCTACTACATAACGAATATTTTCATGGGAATTCTGTGTCTTTATACAAAGTTTATATTAAATAAAAACATTGTAGATGTCAAACAGGCTGTAGTAGATACTACGAAAAAGACTAATAATTAGTAACAATCGCATTTTACTTTATGATTGTGGTAATGTTGGCAATCCAAAACTGTACGATTTTGTTTACTTAGCCTCAAGTTGGTATATTTATCAAATCCCTTTATAGTTGGGCTCAGAAATGTAAACAGAACTAAATGTTCAATTCATACGTTTATAAACACAAAATTTTCCTGCCTTTTCTATTTGCCAGAACAACTCAAATTACTCACTGGTCTGTGAGATGCAGAAAGTGGCAATGGACGACGAAATTGATTTCCAAATCCCAGCCAGTCCACGTCCTGTTTGAGACTTTTAGGTAGCTGTCAACACGATATATAAATGCAGACAATTTTTATATCCGTTCAGTAAAGCAAAACAACTGCATTTGGATAAAGTAATGTCATATAAATTTATAAAAAGGGATGGTTTTATCTTACTTGCGCGAGGGCAAAAAGTTTCAAACTAGGCGCAAGCGCACGGGTCATCGACCCTCGGCTCTTTCTAACGGCACCCAAGCGACTCGCTAAATTCGATCCATTCACAGAATTTTATAGTATAAACAACACGTACAAAGGTAAAACAATTGTTTTTTTTTAAATAAGAACCGCACAGGATGTGGTTTTGTGTTGCATGTTAGGAGTATTAAGGATTTTTTCATCTCACTAGCACGGAAAGCTCTTTTTGTTTGTTTGATATCTATTGAGAAAATCGCTTTTTATCCGTATGTGAAGAAAGAGTTTTGACATTTGAAGGCAGCTTTAGTGATATTTGACAGCTAACAAAACGTAAAACGTTAAAACCGCTGAATTTTTAACATCACATTTAATGAATTGCATCGAGTAAAAAATACTAAATACAGTCTTACAACTTTATTTTAATTCATAAATATCAGCATTCAACATTACCCTTCATTCTGTTGTAAAAACGGATAAAATGTTCTGACAGGCCAAGTAAGTCGATGTGTGAACAAAACGCATCCGAAATAATAAAAAAAAACTTAAGTCAAAGCTTTTTAATACGCATACGCAAACGCATAGAGGTATTAAAAAAGAGGCCCTACTTTAAAAATCGAAGTTCGAAGTTACGTTAGCTCCATCCAGAGATGGAGCTAACGTAACTTCGAACTTCGATTTTTGAAGTAGGGCCTCTGTTTTCCTTCATCTTTGGGTCAACGTTAAATATTCGCATGTTTTTCTAGTTTGTTTTGATATTAAAAATGAGTGATTCGAGTGACGAAAGACGTATTACCACCTGTGGAATTACGGGAAACCGTGCAAAATGCGGAATTGAGCTTATTTTCCTCGCTGTAGTTAGGTGAAAAGTTTTGTGTTATACACGGGTGAAAAGTTATTTTACGTCTCGTGTGTTGAAACACTCGCTACGCTCAGGATTCTATTTTTGAACCACTCGCTTCGCTCGTGGTCAATCGTAGAATCCTTTCGCTAGCTCGTGTTTCAAAAGAACACTCGCAGGTAAAATACAACTTTCCCCCCTTGAACAAATAACTATTGTAATAATATCATGACCGACGAACTTTGATATGTTTGGGCGTCGAGTCTTGGTGGTTTTTAATGCATCTACCTACTTTTCTATACATGTAAATAGGTAGGTGAGCCGTCATGTAGTACCAATATTTAGCCTGGACCTTGATAAGCTCCTGATATTTTTAACCGACTTTAAAAAAAGGAGGTTCTCCGTTTGACCTGTACGTATTTTAGGTATGACCAACGCATAACTTTTTACAGAGTTGTCCTATTTTTTTTTAATTCTTTTTTGGTTTGATAGATTATACTTCCGAGGTGGTCCCATTGTCACCAAATCTGAATCTCATGAGGGGATCCGTGAGGAATTGAGGGAACTCCTCAAATATTATAGGCATACATACAACGATTTTGGTATTTTTTTAGTAACAAGTCCCGCATTTGAATTCAGAAAGTATCATTTGGTGAAGTGGTACTGTTGATGAAGACCACAAATGGCTACCGGAACTCCTCAACGGTACCTATTTCAAGGGTGGCGATAAGATATCTCGATTAAGATAGTTGAGCAATTGTAACGAAGAACATTTAATTGTTTAAATATGACTATGACTTTCCCGCGGCGTTGCTTGGGGCGAGCTTGAAATGTCTTAAAGTTTTATATCAACTAAGAAGTGGAACTACATAACAACTTAAGTATTATGATCACTAAAAAGTATAAAATAAAATATTTAAAAAAATAAAAAACCGCCCTCAAAAACTCAAAAACTCAAGTCCAATTGAAGTTGGCGACTCACAATATTTTACCCAAAAGCCGACTTCAATAGGACTGACCTATAGGTACCTACCATTTGAAAAGTAATTTTTTGCGTTTTTGAAGGCGGTTTTTTGTTCTTTTTAAACATTTATTTTGTAATTATTTATTTGAATCAAAAAATAAAAATCGGGGGATAAATTTACACACATCGGACCTTATTAATAAAAACATCAAGACAAACAAGCATGCACACAAACTATCCTCAACAAAAATAAACTTTTTTTTTATATCTTGTTCTGCCTGGCATCACGTCGCCCTAACTATCTATAGGGAAATATTGCAAGCGATAGTGAGGCGATAGAATCTATCTTTACAAGGACAGTAGGTACTTTATTATGACATCGATAATATCTGAATGCAACAAGCTGACGAGCAGCGTCCAGTTCGTGCGCGGTGCGCCATCACGAATGCCTACAGGCTTGGCAGCGGTGTAAAGGTTAATAGCAAAAATCGAACGTGTCACCTGTTATTTGGCTCTTAGCAACTTTTTGTCAGCTGAGACAAGTAATCTTTAGTCCTCGAGAAGGCAAATTAGGCAGATCTTAATCTCCAATTAATCGTAGTGCTTACGAGCTAGGGGTAAGATTACAGTGGTGAAAGAACAACACCTCTGCGTTAGTCTGCCACTTTAACGCGCTCTTGCATGCTTCGCATGGTAGGTTTGGTCTCCATAGGGAGGTATACGACAATTCAATTTCTTTAACGATGCCACTTAAACATTATTCCTTATTCCATTAAACAAAGGTAATAAATACAATTCCGCTCAATATGTACCTACTACCAACACAGTCGTGATTCATAAATACTTAAAATTCAAATTGCTACAACGCACTGGTAAATTCAGATCGATTGTACAAGTCTTTACCAAAGTGAGCAACACCAGAAATGTCTGAAGCTCGCCCGATTAAACGTAGTAAATGTTGAACACCTTGGTACTTGGTACCTACTCAAGGAGTACTTATTAGCTTGAGGCCTTTATCGCAATACAACGTTGAAAACCGGCCAAGAGCGTGTCGGGCGACTAACATATACTTGAGTGTTGAATGTAACAAAAATTACCACTTTAAAGTTAAATATTTCACAAACGGATGCCTTAAACGAAAATTTATTTAACAAAGCTATTCAATGACACCACATGCAATGAAATAGACGAGAAATAAAAATCCCCGTTTTACGTATAAAGTGGGCGGGAAGTGAGGGCTGTTTTATAAGTAGCTGCACACTATAGAGCTTTGTCACTTTGACGTCATGCTTGAAGTGCCGCACTAATCTGCTAAAGGCGTTAAAGCGATAAAGCCGATAAAGTATCAAAATATGCATCTGCTTAAAGCCAAGTCCAACTGCAAAAAGAAACAAGGTTTTATTTTACAGGTTTGTCAGTGTAATTCATATGTATGTATAGTATAACCATGCCAACATACAGCTTTGTAGTACCAAGAGTCTCCGGGATAAGCCGCAGGAGGCGGGCGGATAAGCGGGGTACGCCAAGTTGGGTTCCTTGTTGACTATGGAACCTTAAAAACTAGCTACTACCCGAAGCCCTAGCTTAGTGCATGCTTAAGAAACAAAGAATACTTAACTATTTAAATGTTATTCAAACTATATTACAATGTCATCGAATTATTTGAACTCCATCGACATGTGCATTTTAAAAATATGTAGGTAAAGACTTTGAACGGGGCTGACTGATAAAATGCTTAACTGCATCCGTTAGCTGTTATAAAGACCTGTTTTTTTAAATGAGAACTTCATACAAATAACACCTATTATGGGGCCAATTCGGATCAGTGTTCTCTAATTTTAAATACTTATCTGAAAAACTAAATTTATATTACCTAGAGGAGAATAAACCGAATTGGCCCCATAATTTGAAATGTACCTATTTAATCGGAATGTTATGCGATTGGCTAGACTTCATGCTGCCGAGAGATAGTAACACCAAATACATTTTTACATTTCTTGGCCATGGTCTCTATTCTACTCTGTTAAACCATGTTGCTTTTGACGTGTTATCGTATTGCCAACGTAACGATAGATTATTTACTGGACAGTTATTGGCGGCCGAGTTAGAAACAATAAATAGGTACCATAACACTAGTAAAATAGAGGGGACAAGGGAGTAAAATACTGCTATACACTGCTACCACCATCTGCCCCCCACTGTACCTAACTACTATAAAGTCGACCGACAGGTAACAATTGTATTAAAGATTGGGATAATTTAATTATTTGTACCCGTTTTCATTTGATTTTAATTAAATATTTCTTGTTCGTTGTTTTAGAGAATTAGTTTAGGTTGTCCTTTCGCACCTTGGTCATTTTTAAGGTTAAATACACAGAGTGCCCACGGGATCTTATGGGTCACCAATTTGGGAACGGGTGCCTTCAGTAAAATACTCCTTTACTTAAGATGTTAATGTATATTATGTTTATGAATGACAATCCGATCCAATATTAATGCGTGTAAGAAAGAACTTAGGAGAATCTAATGATTGACAACAAGAGTAGCGTCCGATCTCACCGAGCTGTCCAAGCGGAAGAAAGGAGGGAGTTTCCTTCCGAGCCAGATTCCGGAAGTAGGAAACTCGGTGGGAGCGAGTGTTGCTAGCTTTAGTCCGCCACAGGTACTAAGCCTCCGCTGTCCGTCTGTCTGTCAGCGGGCTGTATCCTATCCCGTGAACTGTAATAGGTAGATAGTTCAAATTTTTGTGTGTATTTCTATTGTCGCTATAAGGAAGAATATAAAAATAGGGGTCGGTATAAGAAATTTGCCTTTTCTGCACTTTTGCTAGATAATTAAAATATTGTAGGGTGGTACGGAACCCTCCGTGTGCGAGTCCAACTTGAACTCGGCCAGGTTTTATATTCACTAGGTCTCTTTTACCTATATTGCGAATTCTCGCCGCATATTAAACCTGTTGAGTGCTGTAATAAAATAAAAAATATATGGTAAACTAGGTATATCAGTTTTCTTTCATACATAAGTTATAACTCATAAAATAACTAAAGAACTCTATGATAAACTTAATAAAATAAAATAAATGTTTAAAAAAACAAAAAACCGCTTCAAAAAGCAAAAAATAACTTCTTTAAAATGGTAGGTAAATAGGTCAGTCCAACTGAAGTCTGCTTTTGGTTAAAATATTGTTGGACGCCGACTTCAGTTGGACTGACCTATTTACCTACCATTTTAAAGAAGTTATTTTTTGCTTTTTGAAGGCGGTTTTTTGTTTTTTTAAACATTTATTTTATTTTATACTTTTTAGTGATCCTATTTATGCTGTTACGTAGCTCCACTTCTAAATATTAATAAGAAACCATAGAACATTTCAAGCTCGCCGCAGACAACGCCGCGGGAATGTCATAGTCATATTTAAACCTAAATGTGCTTCGTCATAGTCGCTCAACTTCCTTTATCGAAATATCTTATCGCCACCCTTGAAATAGGTACCGTTAAGGAGTTCCGGTGGCCATCTGTGGTCTTCATCATCAGTTCCACTTCACCATATAGTACTTTTCAAAAGCAAATGCATGAGTTACAGTGAAAAATACCAAAATCGCTATAGGTGTGCCTATAATATTTGAGGAGTTCTCTTGATTTCTCCATGATCCCATCATCAGATCCTGCCGTGGTGACAATGGGACCAACTAGAAAGTATACCCATTCGAACAAGGAAAAAATTTTTCAAATCGATCCTGTGGTCTTCGAGTAATCGGGGAACATACATAAAAAAAAAAAAACCCGACGAATTGAGAACCTCCTCCTTTTTTTTAAGTCGGTTAAAAAATCAAATAAACAGCTCATCCATGCAAGTAAAAGATTTTAGGAACCATGACTCACTTGTGCGCCTGCGGGTTTTTTGCGCGGCATTAGCCAATTAGGCTAGGTTCACATGAACGCGCGTCAACGCGCGTTTCGTTCGGGGCGCGATGTGAGATTATAACATAACAAGTCAATTTCGTCGTTTACATGACCGCGCGTTACCGCGCGTGACCCGCGCCGCGCCGCGCATTCATGTCAACAACAACATTGATTTGTTATAATCTCACATCGCGCGGCGAGTCAACCGCGCGTTGACGCGCGTTCATGTGAACCTAGCCTTAAGGCGATTTATTTTAGACACCGGAAGGCACCGCCATGCCATGGCGATGGACCAGCCCGGCCTGTTAGTGACTTCATAGTACCTACTGGAAACTGGCCGCATAGCTGGCGATATTGCCTGTTGGGCAGCAGCGGCGAGCCCGCAAACGACGCACTATCTTACTACGGAGCCTGCACACCTCTAGCATCTAGGTATTCTAGCCGGGGATCCAATGCGCCGGGTTATGCGAGCGGACGAAATGAGTCGGAGTGGATTCCCCCTCTAACGTTTAAAACTTCAAAGTTACGATTTAGGTACAGATTAAGTTGTTCCTTTGGCATTCAATTAAGATAATGACATAATGAGGTACATATTTAAACCAGAAAGTAGGAAAACATTACTAAATCAAAGTAAATGTTAGACATATTTAAAAAAAGTAATTCAGGAGACGTCCCCTGTTGCTGGCTGTATCTTTAATATAAAGTTACTTTTGTTTACATGTTTACCCTTAAGACTCACACGAATTTGCTAAACAAAAAGAATTTGCAAATGCCTTTCACCTCAAGCAAATAGTAAGGACATGACAATTTTTAGGGTTCCGTAGTCAAACTAGGAACCCTTATAGTTTCGCCATGTCCGTCCGTCCGTCCGTCCGCAGCCTAGCTCGGAGACAAATAGAGCCAAAACTACAAATACAAAAAATCTATCTATCTAATCTAAATATCTTAAATGAAAGCACATATAACGAATTTTAAAGGAAAACTATGACGACTAAGTAGACTTGATTGGATCCTGAGATACAGCGAGCGCGGTCGTTATTTATTTTATTTTGAAGGAAATAGTTCAAGAATGATAGAAAAAATATATTCTGACCATTTCCATAAGCCGAAGTTTCAAAAATTATCATTAAAGCGGTCATATTAGCCTTTATCCAACCTAAATTATAAAAATAGAGGCTGTGATAGCTAAAATCTCTTATAAACAACTTTTACAAGGGGAATTCTTATTCTGGTCATATTACTCGGCCATATAAGCCTTTATTCAACCTAAATTATAAGAATAAATGCTGTATTACCCAAAATCTCTTATAATGAGCTATTATTAAGCGTTTGCTATTTTTTCAGAAAATATATATGAAAATTAAAAGAAATAGTTTTTTTTATTTGCATGCTATTCTCCGTGCATTTTTTTAATACATTCATTGATTTATAAAAAAAAAAACTTTTTCAAACCGTCAGATTAAGAAAACCCCTCCAAATAATCGTCAGATTATGGATCAGCACATCTTAGACATCAAGCTGACCCATCTGTATAAAAATCTGACGCGCCCGAGTTTTGCAATATTTAGATTTTTTTTTGCATTTTCAAAAAGACGCCAAGAGCTTGCGTCACGTCCTAATCGTCAGTCTTTGCAATGGGAGGTTCTTTCGGGTTCACTTAACATCCCCTCTGAAAATCTGACGCGCTCGAATATCTTTTTTTTTTACCCTTCCGTACGGCCACCCCCACCATGCAAACCGGCAGATTAATATGCCTCCGTTATCAGAGACACGTGGGAGTTATACACTATCAATATCTGACGCGCTCGAGTATTTCCGTTAGACTGTTTTTTTTTACATTTTTGAAAACCTGTACACGTTTCCCCCACCGCTGAATGGATACACATCATATAACGTTTTCTTTCTTTCTACCATCTAATCTTCAAAATCTAATAAATAGGTCCCCACGACGCTCGAGTAAATCCCCAATTAGCATCTTGGGGTCCCCTACTACTAGAAATAGTAATTCTTACGGTTTTTCCTTTTTCGAAATCGTTAATGTACGATTATAGCAATAATGACTAACTCATAGTGTTGTGAAAGCAATCTTTATTTTGATGGATGAGTCAGTCACAAAAACTATAGTTACCTTACCTGCCAATGACTCGCTTATAGCCAGGGTTTAATAATAGACCTCTAGACCGGCGCGGGCGCGCGACTCTAGGGCCGCAGGCCACGCACAAAGCGAGAGAGGCCGCGAAACTTGAAAACCGCGTCGCACGCTCGCAACCGAGGCCTCCGTACCACCGGACTCAAACTCGGCAAGTTTTTATTATGTATGTATGTGTTGTTTAAGGTTTGCAGTTTGCTTGCAGTTTGCATTGTAATCACACCGAATTTGCCTGAGATTACAGTTTTAACAATAGAGCCAAAACAAAAAAACCGGTCAAGTGCGAGTAGGACTCGCGCACGAAGGGTTCCGTGTCATTATCGAGCAAAAAATGGTTAAAAATCACGTTTGTTGTATGGGAGTCCCACTTAGATATTTATCTTATTCTGTTTTTAGTATTTGTTGTTATAGCGGCAACTGAAATACATCATCTGCAAAAATTTCAACTGTCTAGCTATCACGGTTCATGCATGAGATACAGCCTGGTGACAGACAGACAGGTGGACAGTGGAGTCTTAGTAATAAGGTCCCGTTTTTACCCTTTGGGTACGGAACGCTAAAAAGTGGCAAAAAGTATTGTAAGAAAATCCGCCGTTGTTACATAGAAATACGTACATATTCTGTAACCAAAGACGGTAATATTATGTAAATAAAACGAAGATCAGACGGATGCTCGGGTGGTTGGACGGGTGGACACCGTATGATTAGTAATATCCTTATTGGCACCGTTCGGGGTTCTCTAGACAGAAGGCGCCGAGGGCGGTGCGTCCTGACTCCTGACCAGTTTGAAGATAAAGCGGATCGACATTGCAGTGTGTGTTGGCTCGAACCCATTCAGCCTCTATTTCCCAGTTTCCCAGCCTCATGACTGATTTTTTAGGATTCTGTAGTCACCAAGGGACCCTTATAGTTTCGCCATATCCGTATGTCCGTCTATCCGCGGTTCAACTCAAAACTGTAATTTGGCATTGGTTTAGTTATACCTACATTTAAATTACGCCGACAAATTTATAAAACATATTAAGTAAGTAAGCAAACTCTTTATTACTTACACAAAAAGAAATCGTTTCATAATGAAACGCTTATATGAAAGTAAATTATGAATAAAGTAGAAAACTTTTTTTTCTCCAATACTGGTTTATGCCAAAAGGTTTTTGTTTGAAGTGCGACCATTCGACGAACGTGCAACTTATTAAGGCGCCTTCGCCGATGGGAAACACTACACACTCGGCGTTAACTACCTTAAAATCGTCATTTTTAATTTTGCAAGTTTAGACTGCCGTCTTTTTCCTGAGAAATGTCAGGCCGCGGAATGCGGCTCGACCCATTTAGCTCCACCCCCACTCCGAGGAGTACCGGTCCTGCGTGCCCTCAATCTGCGGTGACAGTGTTGCCATAATTATCGACGTAACGAAATAATTGGCGCTGGCAACACAGCCTTCGGTTTTATGCTATTGAATTTGAAATGCGAATTTTGTTAAAAAGTCGAGGTAACGAAATAATTCAATTTAATAGGTCCAGTAGATTCGGAGCAAATTCGGTGTAGGTGTGACAAACGGACGGATAGACAGAAAGCCACACGTGTAATCCTATGATGGCTTCGTTTTTTATTCCGACGTACGGAACCCTAAAAACTAGGAAGGTTTAAGTTAAATATTGTTATGTCGTCAATTGTCAAGATCCCACTGCAAACCAGGGCCTCTGTTCAGCACGGTAAAACCATATTGTAGACCTCGTTAGAAGATGATGGTGGTATTGTTTTTAACTCGGCCGCCATTACTGTCAAGTAAATAAGAGCTATCAAAACGTTGAAAATACCATGATGTTACACAATGTTACTTATTTTATAGACGTCAAAGGCAGTATGATTTTTACCCAGTAGAATAGAGGCTAATTTCTTATTTACTTGCTTATTTTTCACTTGAAAATTTATTTTATCCTGGACTCTCTCGGATAATATGACTATTTAAATAATGTCCTTCTTTGCAATCGAAGTGAAAACCAAGTATTAACAGATTTATCAGTTACAAAACCCATTTTATCATCGACTAAAATTATATCACGGATAAAATGTCTTGTTTGATGTAATTGTTGTACAATCTACTATTTTAGTATCGGATCGGATCCAAAAATTATCCAGTGTTAAATTTGCTTTTACCTAATAAATTCGCTGTGGAAGTTATTTCAATTATCATTTTGTCCTGTTCTTAAGTCGATGATGACTGGTTTCTTATAATATACTCGTATAGGGTACAAGTAGTTATAGCCTTTGTTTAGGTAAACTCTTGTGTTTGTTGTATAACGCCGTAGTGAAACAAAATCCAGATTCAAACGCATTGTTTTTATTTCAATGAACAACCACTATAATTAAACTTTATTATTCAAAGTGTAGTAGGTAAACCTAAACCTCGTTGTTTTGGCGGCCGACCGGACTTCGGCCAAGGTTGCCAACGCATCGACTGCACATGTTGTAGATGTACCTTGAGAACTTAACTAGCCATACAAGTTTAATGAAGTTTGAACCTTACGACGATATAACAAGCCAGTTCTTGCAGTGACATCGACGTGTCGGTTAGCTGGTTCCGCCACTTATGATGTTTATTTAATACAGGTGCGCAGTGCGTAAGTAGCGAGTGTAACGACATTTCACATAAGTTGCCGGAAAGAAACTCTTAGGCCGTGTAGGCAAGATGCATAACGTGTAAAGGATTTTCGAAAACAGTTAAAATGTATGGAATTTGACAGGAGCACTCGACGCGACCGACATTGCAATAATGTCGCAATGCATCGTGACTAGGGCCACTTGTCTCTTAAATATCAATTTAAAGATAAAAACCGGCCAAGTGAGAGTTCGACTCGCGTGGAGAGGGTTCCGTCTCCACACCATATGCCTGTCTGTTAGTCTGTCTGTCTATCTGTCCATCTGTCACAGCAGATTTGCTCCAAAACTACTGGACCGATCGAGTTGAAATTTGGTACAAATATGTAAGTCGGTGACTCAAAGACGGATGCGTAACGAAAATAAATGAATTTTGAACAAGGGGGCTACTATTGGGGGATAAATTAGGAAAAAAATAAATTGAGATGCTCACAATAATGCTTGCAAAAGTTTTTTCTTTAATTTCCTAATTTACCCCCCAATAGTGGCCCCCTTGACCAAAATTAATTTATTTACGTTACGCGTCCGTCTTTGGGTTACTGACTTTACATAGGTATGTGAACCAAATTTCAACTCGATCGGTCCAGTAGTTCCGGAGCAAATCGGCTGTGGCAGACGGGCGCACGAGTGATCCTATAAGGGTTCCTTTTTTCCTTTTGAGGTACGGAACCCTAAAAAAAATGTAAACCGCCTCCAAAATGTAAAAGTAATTCCTTTTATTTTTATCCCAGGTCAGTTAGTTTACGATGAAATACAATAAGTTTAATGAGGCTTTTCTTTTACTTATCGGAAGTAAACTTCAGTTTGACTGACTTATTTTTAGAGTTAGGTACTCGAAGGGTGTCAACGATGCCCTATTACCTATTACTAATCCTACGCGGTCTGTCCGTCTGTCTGTCATAAATTTAAAGAGCTTTGAACCGCAAGAGATAGCGGGTCGGTTGTTTTTTATGTGCTACATATTTACGGGTCAGTACAACTTTTTTTCTAGCAACTTCCGGTTGATATTTTGGTGGATTCAAAAATAAAGTAGGTCAAAATAATGCTCCATCCATGACTGTTGACAAAACATTAAGTCTGATATCGAATTATTTCCCAAAAAATCGTAAGTGGCCGGGTAATAAGAACGATGCTTCGACCTTACGTCTCAAGCACAGGGCCGAGATTCTAGTCGGCAAAAACCATGTCGTCTTTGACCAGTTTTCGTATTGTCAATGTTTTGATACCTCTTATTTACTTGACGTGCCTTCTCCTTGCCATAAAAAAAAAACTATAAAAGTTCGTTCGTGGCTGAGTTTAACGCGTCGTATTACAGTCGTTTATTAGTTTGCTTTGCAATAGCTTGAAGAATAGACGTTTTTAGGCAATTTTTTTTAATGGTGGTTGAAAATCTAATTTTTGGTGCGGAAC
Organism: Acleris literana; assembly: GCA_946894065.1. Classification (NCBI taxonomy): domain Eukaryota; kingdom Metazoa; phylum Arthropoda; class Insecta; order Lepidoptera; family Tortricidae; genus Acleris; species Acleris literana. The sequence goes on along the minus strand of OX335668.1, from coordinate 27,014,108 downwards.
GGAACCCTCGGTGCGCGAGTTCAACTCGCATTTCGTTCATTATAAAAAAATGTTTCTGTTTTATAATTTTTAAGTAACTATGTAATCGTAATAATATGCTGTTAATATGTTATGTGGGACAAGAAAAATGTTGATTAGCGTCGAATCCTATGTTAAATTCGAATTGTCTCCACGTCCCTGGTCGCAGTGACTCATGGATTCTGAGAATCGAAATTCGAACGTAGACTGTTGCGAAACTTTGGAACGATGATGTATCACCCGACCTCGGCGCCACAAAGGGTTCGAGAAAGCGTTTGATTTGTTTCAGATTTAAAATCTTGCTCTTGCGATGCAGTAACCCCAGCGTATTTTCTTTCGTTTATTACGACTTTTCTGCAACACCCATACATGAACCAGAATTTATTTTAAATAAAAACCTTCCGTGAAAAATTATCTACCTGATGGTGAAAATCACATGAAAATCCATTGTGTAGTTTTTGAGATTGTCGCGAACATAGGTAGTTACAGAGGGCCAGACACGGCGGCGAGGGACTTTGTTTTATAATTTGTAGTGATAGTGATAAAGGTGTAGAAATAGTACATTATGCGTCAAGGGCGGTAAGAAGGGGATTGCTAACGAGAGACTATGAGAAGCCAGACGCCGAAGGCGGAGGGCTTTTTATGACTCGAGTTTGTAATCCCCTTAATGGCCGTGATACACACAAAGTTTTTCATCACATTTGCGAGGAAATAAAAAAAATAGAAAAAAAATATATACAAAGTACGCTTCGGAAACAACAATCAAACAAATAAACTCGACTCGCTAAAAGATTCTGTCAACTTTTTTCAATTTAGTCTTCCACAGATAATGCTTAGAACTGCTTTAGTTTTTAAGCCAGATTGTAAAAAAAAACAAAATGAAATTTAATAAAATAATTGCAAATGTCTCTGAAATAATTGTAAAATATATATATATAATGCAAATAAATGTACCGTATAAGTTTAATTATACAGTAAAATTGGTTTGTAGCCAAGTTTTGAATATAGGAAATAAACCTTTATTTTAAAACTAAACTCATAACTCCCTAGGGAGCTAAATCGGCTATAACTGCCCTATACGCCTGCGTGTTATAAAACCCTTTCCGATAAAGTGTGATGAAAAATAATAAATTACTGAACGTAATTTTCTTAGAAGTATTATTATCAGGTTTCTTTTTTAAACCAAAACGAAGACGCCCTAGTTAATACGTTGCTCTCAATCACCAAAATCATACATCGATATATTTATGACTTGTTACTTTACGCGTGTATTAAGTAATGCACTATAGGTATATTACTTCTGACCCTAAGTTGTAAAGCAAGTAAGTAAAAGGTTCCGCGAACGGAATGTATTTCCAACATACCTAATTTATAGCGGGCTATTTTCCGCAACTTAAAGTCAGGCCTCTACCTACATATGTATCAGTATATTTTTCAATAATTAAAGCATAACGAGTCTTTATTTTCGTGCATGTCTCATCAAGCTGTTTCCCGCGGCCCTTGTTAGATCGTCAGTCAGTCTGTCCGGCAGGACAGACCCTGCAGATCTTTAGTTAGAGAAGGAATATGTTCTGCAGAGGACGTGTTTCCGCCGACATAACGATGATGACGAAGAATCTTATCTCTACACTTCGTCTTTCTGGAATGCTTTTATGAGTCGTCATTTTTTAGTTCTTGTACTATAGGCAAAATGGTACCTACACCAGAGGGATTGCACTGGGCGTGTCGCACCGCCTTAGTGCTTGTTTACGGAGACGCGGGGCGTCGCGCGTAGCGTTGGGCGGCGCGGTCTGCACTAAATTCAAACATATGGCGTTGTATAAAAGCGTTTACGGAGAAGCGGTTTTACGCGCGTTTGCTTCAAATACAGCGTTACTTGCGGCGGAGCCCGCGGATGGCATCGCCGCGTTGCACGCGTCAATAACGGCGGTTCCCGCCACTGCGCCCGCAGCGGGGCCCGCGGCGGAACCTTCTGACGGTCTTGTGCTCCGCCGCAAGCTCCGCTACACGTTCGAGAGTCCGCCGCGGATGTAGCGGAAACCGCTACTCTCTACGCCCCACACCACGCGCCGCATCACGCACCGCATCTTTATAAACAACACCGTACATTCCCATATGTTTTTGTTTGCGCTTGTGATGCCGTGCTCCACTGCACACGCCGCCTGTCTGTAAACGGAAAAACGCACTACGCGCCGCGCAACGCCAAGCAGCACGCCACGCGCAATGCTCCGCGTCTCCGTAAACAAGCCCTTAGTAACCTTCCCGCTCGTCCATTCTGAGAATGGATATCAGTCCGGGGCCGGCACCGAGCGAGCGAGCACGCGTGCGCCACGATCTGCCTGCCGGGCGGCGGAGCGCCGTCTTGAACGGTCGATCTCGGGGCGTGCCGTAATTACGTAGTGAAGTTAGTTTTGTGAATATTAATGTGGTGTTGATTGATAGTAAAACACACAATGAAATGTGAACGCACTCCGAAAAGACGGTTACATGTACCTACTGTTGTATAAATGGTTGTTTTAATAAACAAAAGGACGTAAAATATTCTTTTTTTACGTTGCCGACAAACTGTGAACGGTAAGTTTATCTTTTTATTACCTACTTATTATGAAATTGCACTATTTAGTATAAACGGGTTTACCACCGTCGGGGTTTTTGATGTCCCGCCCGATATTTCGACGATGTTACATTAGTTTATATTGTATTTATAGGTAACGTTATTATATTAAACACGTTGTTAAGGGAACATAGGTACATAAAGAAATAATCCGACGAATGGAGAACCTCCTTTTTTTTGGAGTCGGTTAAAAACACGTCGGTACGACCGCCGCAAGCGAGCGAGCGACATCTGGTGAGCTAAAACATTTTAGCCCTCATTGATGTATTCTAGGCGTGTGACAACCCTAGCACTACACGTGCCGCGTGCGAATGAATACAGGTTAAACGATAGTATGAGAGGCCTAGGGTAGGCACGTTTCTTATGCCTAAACAGCGTTTTTGTACGGGAGTGCAACTTCTGTACTTGTACTATTACTTATTCTGTGCCTACACACCAGCGTCAAATTTGGTGTGCTTATAGGGCAATAAAGAAATAGGTACAACAAATAATAAAAGCAGCCCTATTACGAGTCGTGACTTGTTAATAAAAAAAAAAATCGCTTTTTAGTGACCGTTACTAACGTCGATTTTCAGCCATGAGGACTGTCCGCGTCCACCGCTCAATTGGCGTCCAAGCGACGGATCACTCTTTAAACGGTGGAAAATAACAATAGCGACCGACGTGCAAAATTGTAAAAAAATAAATAGAGACCCAGTTTTTAATGACCTGTATGAAAACTGTGATTCAAATTGGTATACAAATTCCCAGTAGCTACCACCTATCTGTTTTAGTGGTAACACCTGGCAATTTTTACTCTCAGTAGTTACCGTAGTGGTGGGAAAAAATGCCAGCTGTTACCAGTGTAACGAATTGGTGGAAATATCCCAACGAATTATGTCCATATTTGCACGACACGGAAATAACGCATGTAGGATAGGAGTTATGTAGGTTACAAAAAAATAATAAAATAACATTTCCGAATGTGGATTTACAGTTAAAAAAATATGAATTGTTATTAAGATTCAGAAAAATAATTTAAGTTAAATATTTTTTACCTGCAATTATATAAATTTTATCTTCCCTATTTCCCTCTTCTAAACTAGTGGACGCTACTCGTAACTGGTCCACAGGAGGACGCGAAATGGGTAAATGGCTTGTTTGAGCTATTTGTCGATTTATAAAATAAACACCGGGCTTCCTAGCTCAGGATGGGTCTTGCTATACCTATCCACTGAAATGTTTCATACCTATATAAAATAAACTTTTTTCGTTTTTATTTGCCGATATCATGGGTGAGTTCTGTACAACATTATACTACCAACCTATATAATTAAAAATGAAAAATTCGCGACCAATTGAGAATTTCCTCTAATATTGAAGTCGGTTAAAAATGAGACTCCCTTCCCAATTTCCCTGCCTTAGTAATTAGTTAATTTCCGATTCTACACGGGCGGCGTCGCCACGTCGAATATGCTTAACAAGTGCTATATAAGTACATAATAATTATAATTTAAACCATAGACATTTACAGAATGCTAAATGTTTATTTTACCATATTTTTTAATAAAACGGAATGCACATTTTAAAATGTTATGGTCGGTTTGTTTTAAAAGGGCTCTCTCATTCGTGCCGTTCACAATAACAAGGGCGGGAAAATGTTTACAAGACATGGTGCCCGCTGTGTTGTGTACCATTTGTGACCTTATCAGGTGCCTACGAGTTAATTGCTAGCGCATGTGTTTAGGTCTGAGGGCCCTGCAAAGATGCACTACGCTAACTAACGTTTCTATTCGATTCGTTTTTAAACCAATCGCGTCACTGGTAGACCACGTGACTTTTCGTATCACGTCACACTGTGGGACGAAAATCGGCTCTAGAGGACATAGAAATCAAAGTTCTCATTTTTATAATTTTTTGATTGGGATTGGTTTCGTTTGCAGTTATAATGCTAAATTATTGTTCTGGTTGGATTGTGTTTGGAAACTGATGAGTTATAATTTTTTTCCTTAAAATTTGTATGGGACGGCATGAAAAAGTCCAAATATCTCTGAAACCGCAAGAGAAACCGTTATATCCTCGCAGATGGTAATAAAAATAATTATTTGTGATTTTTTGGCGTAGTGCATATTTCAGTCATAGCTGCGGTTTTTTTTTTAAAAATCGATGTTATTTTGTCTTTTTTTTTAAGTGCGTGGCGTATTTTTTTTTCAACTTATGTAAGAGGGGGGAGGTAGCGAAATGCAAATACTCTTCTTACATATATAAATAATTATAATAAAAAGTAAAAAAAAAAAGTGATATAAGTAATAGTATTTTTTCTGTGTAACTATATAGAAATAAAAGTAAAAAATGTAAAAAAAATAACTAACCATAATGTGACTAAAATAAACACGATACATAATAAATTTTTTTAGGTTAATATATCGAACGAATGATCTATATCGGACTCATTTTGATATAGATCACACGGATCTGAAACCTCTCGTTCCAGTTCGACTTCCTGAACCGAAAATAATGACCTAGTTTCGGCAAAAAATGCCTGCCTTTTCTTCTTATCCAAACTAGGTCTTATTGCCGTAATATGAGGATCGGAGGATAATAGAAGCATATTCAGTATATCCTCGTTACAAGCTTGCCTACTCCTTTTTCTAGAATTATGCTCCCTGAACCTCCTAAAATCTTTATTTCGAGCTTCGGAAGCCTCTTCCGAGAGACTTCCGATGGGAACAATGGCGTTGCTGGCAATAATGTCTGCTCCATGAATTGATAGCTTATGCACAGTTGACGGCATATAATACCAATCATACATTGCTATGAACTTTTGAGCAGTCTTAAAGGTATATTCCTTAAATTTCATAACATCTATTCCTTCTCCAGATGTTATTGCTTGCAGTATTACAGCAAATCTGCGAACAAGTTCTTCATCCAATCCAGTTATTGCTGCAGTTTTTTCAGGAAACTCGAAGAACCTTCTTGCTGTATTGCCATCGTTTGTGGTACCCGATCCCTGCTTTACATTATCGATCAAAAGGTTGAGCTCTTCCTTGAATCGGTCTTGAACAACTTTTTTCGTCTCGTTCATTATTTTTTTGAGTTCCTCGCCTTTTGCAGCCCATTTTTTAAACCTCAGTCTGTAAGAAATGTGTAAAAGGCACTCCATTGAATTTATACGAGCATGTAGTGAAGATAACCCGAATTCATATAATTCTGTCGAAATCTGCTTCACTACAACTGAATCTAGCTTATTCATTTCGGTAGGCTTAGCCAAACACAAGTAACACGTAGCATTTGACTTAGCTTCCGATAGATAAGTACAAATTTTACCATCTATCATGGTCATCTTCAAAAGGTGTTTTATTTTAGCTGTATTGTATTCCGTAGGAAGTAGACCCTTAATTTCTTCTTCGAACTTTGATTTTAACTCCAAAACTACGGCTTTACTTTCCTTAACAAAACGGAACATCAATGGGCGACAATAAGACGGTGAGCAGGGTTTTGGATTCGTCCATAAAATGTCCTCACCACAAACCAATTTGAGTGGTGCTAATGATGCCATGAATATTCTCGAGTCATCGTTTTCGCCATCCATTTTTTGTTTATATTTGCTCTGGCTGGATGCACCATCAAAACCCCATTTCGATATCAGCGTCAACTCTTTGTCTTCAATATTAGATGGTAATTCTTTTAGAATCCTCTGCGTAGTCAAATCCAGTAAAGCTTGAAGTTTAATTTCAGCTGATGAATCCGTTATGGTTATAGCGGATTTCGGAGGGTAGCTTTGTAATTTCGCTGGCTGAATCTTGTAGTATGATGGATAAAGATCTTCGGCTCCTTCTTGAATAGCTGACTCCCTTAAGGTCATGTATTGCCATTTAGTCAGCTTTAATGCCACGTAAAGACCGAGTGCCTTATCTGGTGAATATGTAACTGAAGTATTTGATTTCTTGATCATTTTTTGTATATTTGCAGCTGCTTCAGAATTTTTGAGCATGTACTCAATTACGGATGCTATATCTTCACGCCCATCTTCTTTCAAGAGTTTTGCCGCTGCATATGTTAATTCAGTTGAGTCTTCTCCTGTATAACTGTCGAATCTTCTCTTTTTTTGCTTGATTGATAGTTCTTCAAATGGTTTCCTGGATCGCATGGTCATTGTTCCAGTTGAAGTAGATGGTATCGAACATTCTGGTAAAGTAAAATCAGTCGTAGTTGACGATTCCAAAGGCTCAGAACACGAAGAATCTTGAAGTAGTCCAGGGCTGAGTAGATTCGTTTGTAGACAGCTGGGCCAATCAACATTAGCTTGAAGCCAACTTTCGTAGTATTTTCTGAAGTCTTTCGTATTCCGGTTACTTTTTTGCCATCTCGTAACAGCAGATCGAGTAAACTTTGTACAGAATTCTATAAGTATTTCTATTTCGTCTTCAGATAAACTGGAACCCAAACGTTGCACCACTGCTTCGAACAATACTTCTTGATTAAATGCCGGCTTCTTGCTTTGTAAAACGACAAATAGGTCCAAGTTGGTAGAAAAATTTGTCATTTTTAAATTTTAGCAGGAGTACAGATGTTCAGAGTTATACAGAATAATTGCGATTATCGCTCTTGGATAAATGTCTGGTCTATTTATTGATGTGAGCTAATGATGATTCCTTTACCACTTACTTCGTTAAGTAATCACCTACCTTATTACTAATGAATTAATTACTGTATCTCATTAAAACTTATTACTAATTACTCAAGAAATCATTACAAACTATTTACAACCAAAATAAATTAAGTATAATCCCATTACTGAATATAGTTCATTAAACATGCACAATAATCTCCTCATTACCGGAAAAAATATTTAATTGTATATATTTTAAGCGATCATAATAAATCAAATAATTGTTTGATTTATAATTTGAGTATAAAATATACAAAATATAAATATTCAAGTCTTTTATTGATAAAATAATCCGCCAGGACTAACAAAAAGTAACATCGATTTTTTAAAAAAAAACCGCAGCAATGACTGAAATATGCACTACGCCAAAAAATCACAAATAATTATTTTTATAACCATCTGCGAGGATATAACGGTTTCTCTTGCGGTTTCAGAGATATTTGGACTTTTTCATGCTGTCCCATACAAATTTTAAGGAAAAAAATTATAACTCATCGGTTTCCAAACACAATCCAACCAAAATAATAATTTAGCATTATAACTGCAAATGAAACCAATCCCAATCAAAACATTGTAAAAATGAGAACTTCGATTTCTATGTCCTCTAGAGCCGATTTTCGTCCCACAGTGCGTCATCTCCCAGTGACGCGATTGGTTTAAAAACGAATCGAATAGAAACGTTATTAGCGTAGTGCATCTTTGCAGGGCCCTCAGTTATACGTATTTTATTAAGTAAGTAGTTGCGTTGCGCGTATTGTATTGCCCCATATTGAAGGATATTATTTAGGTAGGTATTTATACATGCATGTGAGGGAGGAATTCGTATTTTTAAATTGTCAAGTCAATGGAAAATATTTTTTTAACAGTTTTCTGTTTGTATGTTTCTATTTCTTACTATCAGCCCATGGAGCCCTGGCCCACCATGGAACGGTGTCCCAGTGACGTTATGAAACAATTTGTTTGACGCTTCTTACGACTTGAATGTATTGTGACACAGTTTTATGGTGGGTCAGGGTTCCATTGGTCTGACAGTACGTGCAATTTTTGTACGGAACCCTCGGTGGGCGAGTCCTGATTTAGATGATTTTAGTAGGTATAAATAACTTTAGTCGCCTGTATGTCCGAAATCAATCAAGTCTACTTAGTCGTGATAGTTTTCCTTTAAAATTCGTTGTATGTGCTTCCAATTTCATTTAAGATATTTTTCAGATTTTTAGAAACTATTTGTAGTTTTGCCTGTAAGGGGAGGGGGGGACACTTTGAAAGACCTATTCAACGACACCCCACACCAAGGGTAGATGAGAAAAAAAAACATTTTTTCAACAATTTTTTTACCACTTTGTCGGCGTGACTAACACGTAGATAATATTCATGTCAAATAAAATAACAGCTTTCTAGAACTAAGAGTCTATAAGTAAATAAGTCGTTTGTAATAAAACAAGCAGCGGACGGACGGACGGACATGGCGAAACTATAAGGGTTCCTAGTTTGACTACGGACGGAACCCTAAAAAAACCATTTACCTAGCATAGGTAGTACCAATTGAAGATTTGAACGATTCACAAATAAAAATTGGATTTTTGAACATTAGAACAAAGCAAGCTAGCTAAGGTCCCTGCTCCCTCGGCAGACGCGGCTGAGTCACGCTTCCGCCCGATAGCAAGGTCACCGGCCGCGCTCACACACACGCCGAGGAAAGTAGTGAGAGTACAGCCGCGCACGATGTTCACTATATTTTTCTAAAATTTTGTAATACTTATACTTGTTACAAAGAGGAAATGTTTGTATTTTAGTATGTTTGTAAAGAATAAAATCAAAAACAATGGGACCGATTTCAAAAATTATTTCACCATTAGAATGCTATTGTTGAGGAAATATGTTTCGGCCGTCTGTTATCTATCTACTTCGCGATCTTTTGTCTGCGTGAAGACTTACCGGACCTAACCTTAACCTTCCAACCCGCTGTGCTGTTTGCAGAACGAGGGCAGTTTTACGATTACCTTTTGTTTGATATTAACAAAAGATCTTACTGAAGATTACAGACGGCCAATTAATATTTCCTGAACCATACACCTACATTATCCCTGCGTAACATAGGTTGTTTTATTTTTCTGCGCGGACGGAGCCGCGGGCAACAGCTAGTCTAACAATCCATATCCATACTATACTAATACTTACTAATACTAATTAATATATGACCACATAATATAAATACAGTAACTTGCGTAAAACATAATTAAAGTAGATAAGTTTGATGACGCGCTGGCCTAGTTGGTAGTGACCCTGCCTACGAAGCTAGAGGTCCTGGGTTCAAATCCCGGTAAGGGCAGATATTTGTGTGGTGAGCGTGAATATTTGTTCCCGAGTCATGGATGTTTTCTATGTATTTAAGTATATATTTCTCTATATAAGTATTTATATCGTTGTCTAGTACTCATAGTACAAGCCTAGAGCTTAGTTTGGGACTAGCTCAATTGGTGTGACATTGTCCCCTGATATTTATTATTATTATTTATTAAAAAGAAACAAAAAACAATAAAAAGTTGATTAGCCAAATGTAACATAAATTGTATGTGAAAACCAGCCGAGTCAAATTTTAAGCTTCAGTTTATCCTAAGTTATCTGCTTTGTGTAAATAATTCGAGTGTTCAAATTTAAGAAGTTATACTTTTAAATAGCAAACATTATTGTAGCCGAAAAAATAAGAAATTGTGTTTTTAATTTATTTGAGAATGTCGTATGTTCTTAATAAATAAATATCAGGATTATCTACGGAACTTGGCCCCCATTTAGATCTCAATTATTTTGTCGGTGAAGTCTATAACCATGCATCGCATAAGTATTCTTAAAATATTGAACTTGGCTCCCATTTTCACGTTGATGTTTTTGATGGGATATCATTATTTTTTGTCATATTAGTAGGTATGCGTTTGTTTAAATAAATAAATAGGATTAAATATCAAATAAATTAGCATTAAATACTAATATTCATTAAATCGCAACCAATGTAATTCTAATAATTAATGAGTAGGTAGTTCCGGTGAATCTGTGATCTTTATTCATCATCATCATCAGTTCTACTTCACCAAATGGTGCTATTCAAGAGCAAATGCACGAGTTACTATATGCTATACAAAATACCCAAATCGCTATAGGTGTACCTAAACTATTTGAAGATTTCCCTCAATTTCTCCAGGACCCCATTATCAGATTCTGACCTGGTGACAGTGGGACCACTCCGGAAGTATGCCCTATGAAACCATAAAAAGAATTTTCCAAATCGGTTAATAAATGACGGAGTTCTGAACTTCTGAGGTAACTAGTATAAATAATAATAATAATCATAATTGTTATTTTACTTTTATATTTGAATATTTGTTATAAAAAACCTAATTTGCAGAAAATTAAATAAATATCTAAAATAATAATAAAAATTAAAAAAACACTGTTTTCAGATATTTTTATTTGTATACCTACACATAATTACCCATCTTGATACCAAATTTCACCTTTCTAGGTCACCTGGAAGTGGGTTAGGTTTTTGATGATTAATCAGTCAGTCAGTCAGTCAGTCAGTCAGTCAGTAGTAAAAATGCCGATTTTTAGACGTTAATATCTCAATAACCGTTTCAGCTTATTTTATGAAATTTAGGGTTCTAGTTGATCGGGTTTTAATACATAAACCAAATTTCATGTTTTTACGATAAATATATTTGGAGTTATTGAGGCGTCAAAGGTGGCTCGAAATGGTTCGTGTAAATAACACACGGCTGCGCTCGCCAGTTCCTTTTGCGTGAACTTGGCTGGACACGCTGCCGCGTGTCTAGATAGATGAATTTTGAACAAGCGGGCTACTTTTGGGGGATAGGTAAATATATTGGGAAACTAAAAAAAAAAGTTTCGCAAAACCTTCTTGTGTGACTAGTCAAATGAAAGGGCTTGTTGTGAGCATCTCGAATATATTTGTTTTATTATAAAACGGGTGGCCGCTTTTTACAACATTTCAATTTCCCTGACTTTTCCCGGTTTTCCAGGCAGTTCTTCAAGTTTTTCCCTGACCTAAATCTATATATATAAAAGGCAATGTCCCGGGTGACTCATCATCGCCCAGCCAAAACTACAAATGCTAGAAATATGAAACTTGGGCAGTATTTTCTTTTTGTGATGTAGAGATCCATTAAGAAGGGATTTTTTGAAATTCACCCCTAAAGGGATGAAAGGGGGTTGCAAAGTTTGTATGGGAAAAAATATTTTTATCGTCCAATTTACTTGAAACTTAGTAGAAATGCTCTTCAATGCAAATAATAAGACATGTATTTCAGCGATTACTAAAATTCAACCCCTAGAGAGATGAAAGGGGGTTGCTAAGTTTGTGTGGCAAAAAATATTTTCATGATCAAATTTACTTGAAACTTGGTAGAAATGCTCCTCAATGAAAATATCGAGACACGTATTTCAGCGATAACTTAAAGTCAACCCCTAGAGGGATGAAAGGGGGTTGCAAAGTTTGCAAAGAAAGAATATTTTTATGATCAAATTTACTTAAAACTTGGTAGAAATGCTCTTCAAAGAATATAATGAGATACGTATTTCAGCGATTACTAAAATTCAACCCCTGGGGGGATGGAAAGTAGTTGCAATGTTTTTATGGGGATTACTTTTATGGTAAATTTTACTTGAAATTTGGTAGAAATGCTTTTCATTGCAAATATAATCTACGTACAAAAGCAATATACATACAAAAAATATTACTTTCGGTGATTCAGAAAATACTCTTAGAAGGTAAAATGAGGGGTACAAAATGGAATGGAAGATATATATTTTTGAAGTGAGAAACGTGGCTAATGTACATGAATTAAATATATTGCTTTTAGCGATTTTGGAAAACTTAGGGGTAAATTGGCGGTAGAAGTTTGTATGGGATTTTGGTCATTTTTGAAGGGAGAAATGTGGTGAGACAACTGTTTTTATAAAAAAAAAGTTACTTTCGTATTAAAATTAGTATTCATGCTACTACTTATTAATAGGAAATACGATTTTAGCGTCTAGCGAAGTTAGTAAATAAGCGACTTCGGTTATTGTTTAGGTGATGAACGTGTAAATAGGTGTCAGCCTGTAGGGCTACTAAATTGCTTTCGGAGATTTTGGAAAAACTATCTCTGTAAATGGCGGTTGTAAATTGGCGGTAGAAGTTGAAGTTGTGTATTAAAAGAACTGTCGAAATATGTTCCGCACGATGATGTGCTGAACCTAGAAATATTTTTTTTTGTTATTTCACTACCAAACTAAGTAGCGGCTTCTACAAGACACTATTCCTACTCCAAATTTCATCTATGAACCTCTGCAGTTTTCGAGTAAAATGCGTGTGACATACGGGCGGACGGACGGACATGAGTTTTTGCCAATTTTGCTACGGAACCCTAAAAAAGCGTTGGGCGATTTTGAAAAACTTCCCCAAAGGTGGTAAAATAAAAGAGTTTGGCCATGTTTAAAATGAGAATAGTGAACGTCGTAGTTTACGACATAAATGAAAAAAAATACGGCAATTTCGAAAAAGGGTGTAATATGGGGTAGAAGTTTTTGTGGGAATTTGGTCATTTTTGATGTGAGAAATTTGGACATTATTGGTATTAAGATTACTGTTCACCTATACATAAGAATTATGACTGGGCAAGTTAGATACCTACATGAAAGTCGGTATCAAGACCAATATTAATTAAATAAAAAACAGGTTTTAAAATAAGCCCTTAACAGTGTGAAAAGCGGGGTGAAAGTTTGTAGGTATTTGAGTTGGTATTTTTCCAGTTACATGAAAGTTAGCATTTAAAAAAGTGCAAGCTTCAGTGTTTTTTAAACACTTGCCCCTTAAAGAAACAAATAGTCAGGAACAAACCCATCATCAATAAAAAAACTAAAGGGAAAAACATACATGAACAACATGGGATCTAGTGACTGTAAAGGTTGTATGGAAATAAAGTTACTTTCAAACGTATATACCTACAAGATATGAAAACGGGTATTGCGACTAAATACTGTAACATAAATAAAATATCCAACTTTGGTGTTTTTCGAAAATCTTCTGCAAAGTGGGTTAATTGTTTGTATAGCAATTTAGTAAATAGATGAGATGACTAAATTATCAATCTATTAAATCTAGGGTTGATTAAAAAAAACGTAATGGTGAAAGAGGGGCAGTGAATTTATTTTGTATGGCTCTTTTGTTGTTTTAGAGTCAAAAATGAAAGGTGTTTGTGAACCGCTTACTTAAAATTCACGTTCTGGACTTTTTTTCATTAAAAAAACTGAAGGTGATATAAACTATGTCTGTACTTTTAACATAAGTTCTGACTATCCGCAGACGAAGTCGCGGGCCGAAAACTCAAAAGAAGTGTTTCCTTCATAAGAGGGTCAATCAACTTTTTTACCCGCAATTTTTAACCATTGTTTTACATTGTAGTAATATTTAATACATATATATGAAATAATATAATTTATATCACATTATAATTTTAACCTATTGTTTAAAATGTATAGAATAAAGACCGGTTAAGTGCGACTCGCACACCGAGGGTTCCGTACCTATTTAATATAATATGGATGGAAAACGCAAAAGAAAATACTTATTTTGTTATGAACTTTATTTTCAATACAATAAGGTCCATTTTATCTAGCCTAAATTTTAATACAGATTTTTAAGGTTTTTTGATAATCTTTCCAAAACTGTAAGATTTGACAACTTCATTTCATTTTTCGCATAAAATATAAATAATTATCTTTAAATCAGGAATTTTTCAGATTGTTTGGTCAATAAACTTTGGAGAAAAGGGAGGGGGAAGGTCATTTTTGTACATTTTTGGCTATAAATCAAAAATACATCAGGAAAATTTATAAAAAAAAATGTTTTGAAATTTGCAGATTGAGCCCTTTCATAAAACACCCCGTTTGCTATAATCAAATCACTTTAATTTTTCAACCCCCCATTCTAGACCCCTTTTCAAGTTTATACTAAAAACAGATGCGGGCAAGCAAATTGTATAACTATGCCAAATTTCAAGTTGATATATTCTACAGTTTCAGAGAAGAACTGCTGTGACAGACAGACACATCGAAGTTCATAAGGGTTCTTTTTTACCATTTTGGTACGGAACCCTAAAAATGTGGTACTTAACTCAGTCGACAATTCAGTAGGTATATTTAGGTATCATAAAAATCCAATTAGAGATCCACTCATGTCAATTAGAAAGATACTGGGAAGTATTGTCCACTTTTTTTGGCAGTAAGTCGGAATCTGTTGTGGTCGCAAGATACCTACTTACCTAACTAAAATAATACCGCTACAATTGGTCACATGACAAAAAAAGATGCTTGTATTAAGAATTATTCATCATATTCTACACGATACATAAATAAAAAACGAGTGTTATATTGACATCATTATCGCAACAACGAGAATTTACTAAGTCTCTGAATCTTAGTAATTTGGACTAACTCTACATTACAAAAGAAGTTTAGTTTAACATATTCTACACGACGCATTAATAAAAAACATACGTTATATTAGACTTCATGATGATGATTTTTTTTAAGTCCAGCTGCTACACCCCAACCCATTTTAGCTTTATTAAATTTCCCTGACTTTTCCCTGACCCGCGAAATTCCCTGACTTTTCCCGGTTTACCAGAAAGTGACCACCCTTATAACTTTAACATAAACAGTTTTGAAGTTATTTAATAGAATACGCAAAAATCGACCATCCCTCTCCCTTATCTCTGAAACTACTGGCCCCAATATTTTGTTTTGTTTTAGGCCCAGCAGTTTCGGAGACAATTTCTTAAATAACTTAAAACCTGTTATATTCAAATTATAAAAAAAAAATTGAGATGCTCACAACAGGATCTTTCGTTTGACATATCACACAATAAGGTTTGTAAAAGTTTTTTTTAATTTCCTAATTTACCCCCCAAAAGTGCCCCCCTTGTCCAAAATTAATTTATTTACGTTACGTGTCCGTCTTTGGGTCACTGACTTACATATGTGAACCAAATTTCAACTCGATCGGTCAAGTAGTTTTGGACCAAATCGGCTGTGACAGACGGACAGACAGACAGACGCACGAGTGATCCTATAAG
This sequence comes from Acleris literana, assembly GCA_946894065.1. Taxonomy (NCBI): domain Eukaryota; kingdom Metazoa; phylum Arthropoda; class Insecta; order Lepidoptera; family Tortricidae; genus Acleris; species Acleris literana. The sequence continues at coordinate 26,998,696 of OX335668.1, read as the reverse complement.
GGTTCCTTTTTTCCTTTTGAGGTACGGAACCCTAAAAATCTAATAGCCATGCCTCTTACGAAGTATTTTCCGGACTAATTGACAGAGTCCACACACGCAGCTTTAATTAATGTGCATTAGGTATAGCAATGTAGGTTAAGGTACATATACCTGACTTAAGGTGCCTTAAGAATTTTAAGATACCTTAAGTTATATTTTATCTCTTTCCCTCGCCAGTATAATGAATGGGGTGGATATATATTTTCATATCTTAGTAATGTGTAGGTCTTTGTTATAATGTTATATATATTTCCTGGTATATTTAATATATAGGTATTAGCTCCGTTTGTGATGGGCTTTATTCCTTAAAAGTACAGCTACCTAGGTAAGCACCTATTTAACAACTGAAACGTCGATTTTTTAAGTAGGTACCTACCCATCCATCTTATTTTAGGCGTCTCGCGATTAAGTAAGTACTTATTTATTACCTACTCGTACCTAGGTAGGTTTTTTTTGTCTTTTCATTTATCATTTTTATCAATCACATTAGCGGCCTTTACACGTAAAGTTCGGACCGCGGGAAACGCCACGCGCCATTCCAATCTTCGTTCCGAACCGTAAATTTTTTACTATTTTACTATTACAGTTGCATTTACACGTACGGTTCGGAACGAAGATTGGAATGGCGCGTGGCATTTCCCGTGGTCCGAACTTTACGTGTGCAGGCCGCTATTGTCTGCGCGGCAAAAACTTAATAATTAATCGCATTTAATTCGCACGTCCAATGTCCAATGGCAATGCCAGTAGGTATTAAACAGCAAAGATCACGTCAAAACAAGTTCTATTTTTGTTTGTTTAAAATGCCGAGGTCGACCCAACGATCTAGATTACTGAAATTGTTGCAATACGTTAAAAAAACGGGTTTGTTTTTCACACTGCAAGGAATTTCATACGGTCTGTAAGCTTTTCATTTCAAAACGCATTTCCAATGTAGGTGTACCAGTGACATTCGAAATGCGCGGCCTTTCGTTAAGAGTTAGGACCGCAGTGTTGCCGTCGACAGTCGACACTAATATTATAAATAGGAAATATTTATTTGTTTGTTTGTTTCATTGAATAGGCTCCGAAACGACTGGACCGATTTGAAAAATTCTTTCACCATTAGAATCCAACATTATCCCTGATGAACATGAACATAGCCTAAGTTTTATTTATCTGCGCGGTCGGAGTCGCGGGAAACAGCTATTTGTAATAATAAGGCTGATATTTGTAATAATAGTTAATGTTAATCTTAGAAATAACGCAAAAAGAACAGCAAGTAAAAATGTCTAAATTTTAACCATACCACATAGCCAACATAGCTGTAGCGGGTGTACTCACCCAGCCCAAGTGGCGCCCGCGCCGTCTCGTCGTCGGGACGCTGCTCCCGCGAAAGCCTTAACTGAAAAGTAAATAAGAGTAAGTAAAACTACTACTCCAGCTAATACTAGGTATCTACTATGAGTTTCTTTAAAAAACTCCCCTCAAATAATAATTAAATAAGTGTTCCCTTTTTTTAGTCCATCCCCGAACTAGGAGCCTAGATAAACCATTTCTGTTCAAAATCACATATCGATGTACTCTGAAAATCAAAGTACCGACGAAGTTACGTTAGCTCCATCCCTTTCTCTCGATCTAGTCTCGAATGACGCGGGACAGGGATGGAGCTAACGTAACTTCGTACTTCGATTTTCCAAGAAGGGCCCCAGACAGGCCTCTTACGATTTTTTTGCAAATAATTTGAAATCGGCCGATTATTTTCACAGCTAAAAATATATTCAATTACCTAACCTATTTATTTTCGAGTAGATTCAGTCCAATATACTTGCCTACCTACTTACGATAAAGAGCGTGTACCTATACATGAAACATTAGCATAGCAAAATTGAACTCGTACCTACTATTTATTTCATTCGCGTTATGTAAACTTATGTATGTATGGAGAATTAGTGGATATTCAATGTATTTGAAAGAAAATTAACTAATCTAGATATTTTCAAAGTAAATAAGGTAATTATTTATTATCTTATCTCTAGCATCATTGCTCGTTTTTTTACATAGGTACTCGTAGTTAAAACTTTATTTTCCTTTTGTTTTTACTGTGTCGGGCTTAAATCTTGGTGGATAATGGGGAATATAGTTATGAAATTGCCAATAATTTTTGACATAAAATTACTTATAGCTGATAAGATAAGTATAGATAAGTTGTAGTGTCTCCATACAAATAAATCATAACTTCCAGAACCTAAACCGTGAAGACGGAATCAACCAACCGTTTTCGCATTTATAATATTATTATAGTTAGCAAAACTGAGGCACGACAGTAAAAGAGAAGCTTTGTGGTGAGACGTTTTCGGTTCGGGTATACGTGTCGGTACATGTCGCACGTCCTCTAAAAAAGAGTTGTAACATAAAAAAGGGATTTTGAGAAAATTGCATTTATAGTTATTTGTTACACAAGGGGGGAAAGTTGTATTTTAGCTGCGAGTGTTTCAACACACCAGACGTAAAATAACTTTTCACCCGTGTATAACACAAAACTTTTCATCTTACTACAGCGAGGAATATAAGCTCAATTCCGCATTTTGCACGGTTTGCCGTAATTCCACAGGTGTTAATACGTCTTAATAACAAAACAAACTAGAAAAACATGCGAATATTTAACGTTAAAACTGTTTTTCTACCTCTATGCGTTGACGGCTTACTTAAAAAGTTTTAACTTAAGTTTTTTTTTTATTATTTCGGATGCGTTTTGTTCGCACATCGACTTACTTGGACTGTCAGAACATTTTATCCGTTTTTACAACAAGAATGAAGTCAAGACGAGCATTCGACTCGCTAGCGAGTACGGTAATTTTATTGTAAATCGTAGTAAGGGTACCGGTGTCACAGGGGTGCGGCACACGTCTACGCTTACGTCGACGCCTACGTGCTGCACACGCAACCGGTGTGGCTAGGCTTTTAATACCCAGCCACACCGCGTGCGTGACGTGCATGTGCACGTGCGCGTTCGCTTTCCACTGCGTTGTATAGTGACATGTCGTAATGAGAATTCATAATATACAACGCAGTGGAAAGCGAACGCGCACGTGCACGTCACGCAAGCGGTGTAGCTGGGCCTTTAATAGGTTTTTTTACTCTCGTCTGTTCCTATGCAAAATGCAAATTATTCCGGCAGACGCCATTATATATGACTAGCAAAAGTCACCGTAATAATGACTTAAAAACTAATAATTAATAATGATATTAATGACTCTGACTGACTAATAGTTTATCTTAATGCTTTTATAATTTCGCCAAATCAGTGGTCAATTTGAGACGTAGTTAAGTGGCAAGCAGTTCATTTTGACTTGTCAAGGTCGCGGTTACGATTATTTGCATTAAAAGTCAGCTGCCAGTTTTTATTAATTAAATCATGACTAAATCGCTACAGAACATAGGTACATTTCAAGTTACTAGTCGTAACTGGCAATACCGAGGCTTACATAGATAGCTTCGATGCAAATATAGCCACAAAAACAATAGATCAATATTTATGAACATTTCGGTATTAATAAAGAGAAAGGACAGGACAGGAATGTTTAACGTTTAGCAATTATATTTTATAGTACAAAACTGCCTACATACCTACTCTTTTTTCGAAAGTAGTTATAACTGTTGTAAAGGCTCCGGCACACCAAACGCGTGTCAGCAGCGTCGCGTGGCGTAATCAGCGCGGCACCCGGCACATCGCACCCGCGCGGCAGCTTCAACGCGTGCACGCCACTGCCACGCGTTACTTTTTGATGTGCCGGGTTCGATTTGTTTTGTTGTTTTACAACTAGCGCGTGCACGCGTTCAAAGAACGACGCTGCTGACACGTGTTTTGTGTGTAGGAGCCTTAAGTGGTTATAAAAAAGTACCTAGGTATATGCAACCTTATTTAGGTCCAAAAATCAGGTACTAACTAACTTGCAGATTATGTTGAAGAAGGACGCGGGAAAGCTTTTTTTTGACTTCGATAATTTTACACAATTACTAACGGAGCTGTATATTATAGTATTTTCCCAACCCAGTCGGTATTTGTGTTCTTGTAGCCATGTATGTACCTACATATATATTTTTCCCAAGCGGATTATTGAATTAATAAGAACGAGTAGGTATAATAAATAGAAATAACATTCAATGTGTATTTCTTCATTTACAGTAAGTAAGTATAGGTATAATATACACTGGTCCGAAAAACTAAGTATCACACTTTTAATACTAGCTAGTATTCAAAGTTTGACACTTAATTTCGCAGGCCAGTTTAGAATACCTACCAATTTTAGCAAAACAAATTGGAAGCCTGGCACAAAATTTGTTGTGAGGATTTGCGCATAAAATGTACAGGTAAGTTCTTAGCGCGAGAACGTCAATTACCTACCTAGGTACATGTCGTGTAAATTGAACAGTTATTGGGGATTTATAAAATTTATATCACCTACCGCAACCTTACTCGTAACAGAGCGAGCAGTGTCGCTATGTTTCATGTAACGGTAAACGAAAATTTACTCCCTACTTTTTAACAGACTTCATTGGTGAATTAACGCCCACTTAACTATATAGGTATGACGAAATCGTGCACACGGAGATTTTTGTTTAGATTTTGAGACGTAAAGTAGGTAGGTAGCGGTTTTTTCAGTGTGAGTTAATGAACTAAACGACAAATGACGCTATGGTTAAGGACGGCTGTACCTACTAGTGTTGCCAGACGTCCCGATTTTCAGGGGTCTATGGACACGTCCCGATTTACCCTTGATCGGGACGCCAATTGTCCCGATTTTCAGCACATCACTAGATCGAATATGAATAACTTGATGCTGGCACTTCACTTGGCGTTGCGTGTTCGCGTATTTGCTTTATTTGGCCAAAAACGACTATGTGTGGAGGATTCATTCGTCTATATTTGCTATATTTGCACGATAAAGCCAAACACGCAAATACGCAAACATGCGTATCCACCCACTTGTCGGTTTTTGGCCACACATCAAAGGACGCAAATATGGCGAATATTTGCGTTCACCGTCCACACATGACTCGCTCAGTTCCATTCCTAGCAAATTCAAATTCAATTTTGAACTGCACACATATTCGCGTATTTGATATATTTTCTGTTGGCATCCCAAGTGTGGATGTCGTGTTTGTGATATTTGGACTTCATACGAATATTTGGACAAAAACCGCGAATACGCTACGCGAACACGCAACGCCAAGTGAAGTGCCAGCATAATACGGAGTGAAATCTGGACAAAGTTTGAACCTATGTTTAAAATATTAAATTTCTTAAAAAAAATCAAAAGTGATTTGTCCTTTTTCATTAACAACTCATCTTTAAAATTACGATAAATTTCACGGACGTAGGATTTCTTTAACTATAATTATGGCAAATCAAGAAAAAATGCGTCGCGGAACTGTTTGTCATTTCTTCGATACACATCCCCTCTGGTCGAATGTTAAGGTCGAAATCGTAATCAGCCGTATCGCAAATTCGGTTCCCCTTGTTTATGCATAATCATAATTTGTCCGAATGTATGATTTCGCAGAATACTAATTTCGCATAATTGTTATTCTACTGATACCTTTAACTTTTTTGAAAAGTAATAAAATAAACCTAACCGTACTATTCTACTAGGATTACACAAAACATTTAAAAAAATATTTTCCGTTTAAGCTGGAGAAAAATCATGCGAAAACAAAATTCGGCGTCAAGTTTCGGCGAAAAAGCGGGAACCCGAGTTAATATGGTGTTTGGGCCAGATTTGACTTCCCAATCCAATCACTACTCAAAAAAAAGTTAAGCAAAATGGACGAGCTTAAAATCCCTTACGTCCCCAAATGAGAAATCCCTCTACCGCCCTAGAACTTCGCCCAATCGAAGATTTTGGGCAAATCTATAACGGCGAATTTACTTGAATATTTTTCGTCGGATAAATGTCCAAAATTAAATTCGAAAGATTAAATTTGAATTAAATAAAATGCCCACATCTGTGTTTACGTCAGCCACGGACATAGTTCCACGGAGCTGACCTGTCGCAAAGCAGCTCGCAAAGTAAATTATTATTTGCATTAATCATTGTTAATAATACTATTATTTATTTATTATAAACATTTTTAACAAAACAATTTTTTTATTACATTAAATATTATTTTGAACTTTGTCCAAATTTCACTCCGCATACGTTAAGATAACAACTGGGGCACGTTTTATAAAGCTATAAGTTACAGTTTGACAGGTCTAAACTGGCAACACTGCTCAAATGGCTGTTCGTCATTGGTCGAGGTTGTGTCAAATGGAAACTTGTAACCTGTAAATTGTAATTTATAAAACAGGCCCCTGGAGGTCAAAAACGGTATGACATATTGGTCGTTATTAGAAGGTTGTAAGTCTCGCGATTTTTCAACTGTATTATTTGTACTGTCAGGTCCCGATTTTTTATGAGGACAGTACCGATTTTTGTAGGACTTGACCTGGCATTACTAGTACCTACCTACCTGATAGTAGAACAATATTTATTGACTGAAGGTACTTCATCTTAACTTATGTTTTCCTTCTTGGACAAATTTAGATTAAAGGCCTAAGTTTTCAACTTTATTTCCATTTTTACTTGCAATGTTTTTATTGATACCTACTTTTCATCCAGTAATTCAGCCCAAATTAATACCTATGAATTGTAAAGCATTTTTTTTCGTAAATGGCTGGCTGGCTATGATATAAGTGAGCTAAGTTAATCTAATCTGTATGCTGATTTCTAACTGTTTTTTTCAATAAGGAACCAGTTTTGCTAAATGTTACGACTACGAAAGCTTGATATAGGCATAATATAGGTACTCAATTATAAATCAAATCTTAGTGTCGTGTTAGGCGTTTATCCCCAAACATCATTAACTATGGCTATGGCTATATTTAGTTTGGTTGGTTAATGACTTTACTTAATCATCATGCTCGGGATACTTAGTAATTTTTATTTTACTTCTTTAACTGCTTTTTGGTCCTACACTCATCTTACCGTAAATAAATGCAAACATTACGTGGAAATAAATAGAAATATCGAATTTAAAAAAAAAAACAATATTCAAAATATTTATTCAGTAAATTGGCCACATGAGGGCTCTTTTACACGTCGGTAATATGGAGTGAATCTACTAGCGCTTCGGACAAGACCATCATTGCGGAGAAGAAGCGCCGCAAGAAACTCCAGCAGAAGGAATGAAGAATGTCAGTAGGTACGCCAAATTGCTTGAAACTTGACTTTTGCATGCAGCAGAAATGACAGTTACAGTCAGTCAGTAACAGTCACAACACAAAAAATTGCGCTCGTCTGGTGTCATCCTAAGTATAAATATATAAGTTTTTTTTAGGTAGTACATAATTGTATCAACGTATAGGTTCAGAGACCCCTACCATTCCCCACAGTAGGTACCTACCCAATCAACGTCATTTACCGTGTTGTTTGTAAGCAACGGCATCGACCGCGAAGAAATAGTTAACATGTACAGTCAAGGTCACCAATATGTATACACCACAATGTCTCAAAAATATGTACACAGACCTTATTACTATGGCAATAAGGTCTATGTGTACATATTTTTGCAACTTTGTGCGGATATTTATTTTTAACCTTGACTGTACAGATGTAGTGAAATATCCTTTCACATCGTATTTTCTCGGAAACGTTCGTATTTGTCATGCTACTTCAGTCTGACTCAGTACCCATCAAGACAAGCGGGGGACCGTCGCATCGCGAGAGTGATAATCGATATGGAGTGGTTAATACCAGGGTATTTTATTGTTAATTAAGATTAAGTTTGTTTTCAGTTCTTTTCAATAGTCATGCCGAAAGCATTAAGACCTGGGAAACGTTTAAATCGACAAGCCTGTTAAATTATTTTCAACATTTATTTATATTTCTTCTTGTTTACCTACACCTTATTTCTATATATTTGATCGTGGTGGTTTTAACATCTCGGTGTGATATACTTCAAACTCGTGGTTTGACATTTGACACTGATAACTAAAGTACTCTATTTATATAATACAAACATGTCACTTAATAATTCAATAATTCATAGCCAGGTTGGCATCATTCGGAAGTACACGTGAGTTCCGAGTTATTCACTAGATCTATATCTACCTAGGTAGGTTATTTCCCTATAATAAATATTTTTTATTTTTTATTTATATTAGAAGTCAATCCTGACACCTGTCACTTCTGTACAAATTATAACATCAAACATAAAGATCCTACGAAATATACCTATTAGGTACCTACCTACCTGTAATGCCAAAGGTACCCTGGATTAACACATAGGCTACTTTTAATCCCGGAAAATGTAAAAGTTCCCGAGGGAATAACGATAATAGAAATCTACGCGGATAAAGTTGTGGGCAGAAGTTAGTTATTCTAATTCTAGATTTTATGGTTCCGTCCGTACCGACCCGAAGGGCGGCCATATGTTGGACGTAGGTGTAGGAAATTTGCAAAGAATCTGTGTGACTTACTTATTTAATGCATAAAGATTGAAAGATGTTTTTTAAATTTAAACTGTGGGATTACCTACCTACTTCGTTCATAAGTTTTTTTTAAAATATATACTCGTTTTGTTGACCAACTGTTAGATAACTATAGGACAACGCAATTTTTTTTTAGAGTTTTTATTTTCACTGTGACAGTAGCGGCCGCGAAAAATGTTGGTTAAAAATTACATCCCGGATTTTTACTTTCTAAAACCATGTTTGGACATGAATAACTAACTCCGACGAGCCAAACCTACGAGTACAATCAAAGTTCTTCCATGTTTATTTTAATTTCTAATAATAAATGTCATAAAATAAATCCTAATGTCATTAAATCTAAAAAAAAAACTTTAACGAACGGCGTATTTACAAATTTATTCAATGCCTTAGGTACCTACCTAGATTTACTTTTTTATAAACATATTGCGTTCATAAATGAAATACTACTTACCTAAATTGCTGATTAACTTAAAAGCTATTATAATTTAAACCCCAATTTATTAAAATTAGATATACTTATTTCAATTTTGGTGGTATTATGTAATGGTATGGTACTTATAGGGTAGGTATGTCGTCCCTATTTCGGATGTAAATGGAATTATGTTATACCTAGGTATGACTGTTATAAGCAATGTCGATGATGGCCACCACCAAGCCGCAACGCTAAGTAGATAGGTAGGTACCAACTTTTTTCGAAGGCAATTCTACTGGCGCTGTAGTAAATAATAAATAATCCATGAAATAAAATTAAAAACATAAACGAGATATTCTTGAAGTTTTTTACCCTACCTACCAATTTAATAGAATAGAAAAAACTTTATTCACCTTAATTATGTATGCCAATACAATAAAAACACAAAAATTACGAAACGAAATTGAAAACAATGTAAAAATAATATAAAACCAATAATAATATAAACCATGTATAATTTATGTGTATTTATAATATTGCGGTGAGTGTTATTGCTGTACATCTCTTTAACCGCAATAGGCAGGTAATATAAAATTGACTAAAAAAAGTGAGTGATTGGTAGGCACTGTTGTTACTGTAACAACTTACAAAAAATCAATTTAAATTGAAAGCGGCCTCCTTACAATAATGGCACGGAACCCTCGTGTGCAGTGCAAGTCCGACTCAAAGATAACTAGGTAGGTAGGTGCCTACCTATTTGTAGGTAATTGTAAAGAAAACACCTAAAAAAACAAGGACTAATAGGTATATCCGCAGTGCAAACAATTTTAATTCTGAAATAAAAATCATTCGATCAATGCAAGATAAAAGTTTATTTAAAGGAACAATCACGCGGCACAAATAATAAATAAATAAAATGTTACTTTCGACGCGATTCGATTTGCATATTAGCGTTCAGTCAGAGATTTAAAAAAATACCAAGTTCCGTCTTTTAATAGAAACCAAAATTGTTCAACTAAAGTGTTAAAAAATGACAGAATCCCTCGGTCCGCATACCTAAAACGGAATTAAATTAAAGCTTACTCCAGCACTTTCGTGCGCGATTATATCAAATGTTGTGAGGCGGAGATCGGACTAATAGGAATAAGTAGTAGGTAGTTTAGGCGCTAGGGGTGCGTTCCCCGCGTCACGTGAAGCCCGACCTTCAGTCGGCGCACCGACCTTGAGCGGCCGCCCCGCGCGGGTCAGAGGTGAATGCACGCTACCGCTCCCCGCGCGCCTCACCCCACACTCTAATGCCACTCACCTCACCTCTCCTAACATCCCAGCTGCTAAGCTCCCGACTCGCAACGCCAAGTTTTACCCGCCAGCACCCACCCGACAGGTCTCGGCCCGGCGCGGCACACCTTTCCCATTAAATGCCACTGGCAAGTATATTGACATCGACGCCAGACAGTTTCAAAACTCGACCGAAAGTTTCGACACACGCGTACGCGGATGGGTAAAGTTAACACTTAACTTGAAAAAAATATTTTTTAGTCACATAAAATAAAATTTTAACAAGGAAAACATTGTATAAGTCTAGCAGCGAGTAGTTACTACGCAACGTCCTCCCGTCTCCGCAAAACAAAGCGGAATGAACTCAGTCAAGCGCACGAACGTGACATCTCGCGAGTCGCAGTATTCAAAGGGACATCTAGTTTGGACATCTAGTGGCCGAACACTGTACTAATTTAATGTACTGTAATGGACGTTTAAGTCGTGAACGTGTTTAATAATTGATCGCCAGAGGGCACTCAACGCTTAGAGGTACTTACTAAATATGTACCCTGTATTTTGCATGGCCATTTGAAGCTACTCAAATTCGACTTTGAATATGTCTACGTATTTTGTGTTAAGTAGTGATAACGGATCTTTTTTTTATATTTTGATTTATTCTTGTTATAATGCCTAAAAAATCAACAGATGGCACTGCCCTAACCAGTTCAACGAAACTAGTCAAGAGCTTAAAACACGAGTCTAAAAAAAATTAAGCTATTAAATGCAATATACAAAAAAGAAAGACTTTTTGTGACGATATATTTATTGCAACAAAATCAAATACAACAACTACGTGTGAATGTGACAGCCGGGGTCCTAAAACTTACCTAACTATTTGACAGAACAAAATTCAACATAACCACAGCACAGACACAAGACACAACACAAGAAATTTGTGGCAGCAGTGCACATGTACTGCAAATGTACTGCACTCATAGCTTTGGTTGGTGTTTGATTTTGATTCGGAAATATCCGAGCTGTGCTGTGGTGTCGTTCCTAGCGCGCAATTCTCTTTCATAAATAAAATCCCAACAGGTAAGGAGCGAGAAGAGTTAACCGTGCCCATTAGATCGTTGAGTCATTAATTAAACAGCAGTGTATCCAGTAAATTCTACTTACTTTCAAGGTTGCACTAATAAAGGGCTGGAAATATAATGGCTAAAACGGCATAATGAGTGAGGAAAACGAGCACGTGTACGGTAGGAGCGGGCAAAAGAACAATCTGTTGAAAATCGTGATATTAGGCGATGGAGGGGTCGGGAAATCCTGTTTGATGAGCAGATTCATTTCAAACCATTTTGATGACCACAGCTTCCATACTATTGGAGTTGAATTCATGAATAAAACTATAGAAGTCAACGGAAAGCAGTATACATTACAGGTAAGTTTTTATTTTGCTAATCAGTGCTTACTTGGCAAATTTTCTGAAAATCGAACAAGAAAAGTTGTCTAGCCTTATGAACAAGGAAATGACAACACAATTTGTAACTCTCTTTGCATTGTTACATTCGGTACCTAGATTGGCATTTAGGGCGACAAAATATATTTACATATGCTGAAAAAAAAAAACAGGTCATAAATAAAAAAAAATCAAAAATGTCTGGAAATGTTGACATTCTTATCTACATATTGAGACGCGAAGTACATAGATTACTGTTCGCGTGTAGATGTAGTTCTCAAATTTAAAAAATAATAATTGCGTGCTCGCTACTCAAGCCCGCAATGTTGCATACAAATTCCATTACTATCTATCTTGTAACTTTTTAAAATGTGAAAAGGGCCGTAATAAAATGAGGGCTCAAGTCTTATACATCCAAATTTTACTCGAAACATAACTTTTTTATTTGTGCCTGGAATAGCTTATGTTTTTTTTTAAAACAAGAATTGCGTTTCTCCTTGTCTTAAACAAAAAGGCGGTAAGGAGTGATGGTTTTTTCACATGTAGTTTCTGTTTGTATGCAATTCAAAAAAAGAGTTCAAGCGATGAAGATATGACTCCAACACAATTTTTTTCTAGTGATTTTTGAGAAAAGCACTATATTTGCCTCGGCAGGAACAGCAATTGCGGGCTTCGTATTTTTAATCCATTACTCGGCCCGCAATTGCCTACTTCCATGCCTAGGCAATAATGTACTATTATTAGTACCTACACGAAATTATATACAATGTCACTGAAATATTTTCCCCGATCTGTCACTAGGCAAACAAGAGGTTAATTTTATTGCAAGTTAGGTTCAGTTTAGGAGCACCAGTTGCTGTGCAATTTAGTGTCATTGATGTTGTGGTACTTGTGTGCATAATGATTCTGCGAATTACATTTTAGTAACGATTACTTGACTACAGCACGTAACTGCAGTATACTAAATACAGTGAAGTGTTAAATGTAATCACAACTTAACATAATAAGTCTTAATGTGCCATGCTCCTGGGTTTGAGTGACAGAGCTCAGTTGTTGAGCATTTGGCATGCAAGTAACAACAAATACTTTTAAGGTGCATATAAATTTGAGGTACCCTAATCATTCAACTTTAACGCATTCACTGCCACCGACGCATATATATGCGTCACCGTGACTTCCACCCAGTAGCCTCAACGCATATAGGTTATAGGTTATAGGTTGTGGCGGGCTGTTTTCCGCAACTCGACGACTTAAATATGCGCCTATTTTGCGTGAGAGGGTTGGTGACACTACTCCTGCCAACCCAGTTCCACCAGGAAGCCTAGCAGACCCTTGACGTTGCCGACGACTTCTGGTAGCGACCTCGGTACCAGTTCGAGGTGTCGCGCCCGGTATGTTGCCACCTCTGAGCACTCCATGATGACGTGGGCAGCGGTTTCTTCCGCTGTCATGCAGGCTCTGCACAGGGGGCTGTCTGTAACACCTAAAGTGTGTAAGTGTTTGTTGAATAGGGCATGACCGGTTATTGCCCCAGTTACGAGTCTAAGTTGAGTCCTTTTCAACTTCCGTAGTTTCCGTGACAATCCGGGATTTATTGTCGGGAGGGCTTCTTTGGCCTGCCTGCAGGTGCTTAGGTTGCTCCAGTATCGTTGGTGTTCTACCTTGGTTAAGCGTCGCAGTTTGTTACGCAGCCATCCGAACGGGAGAGGCAATATGGGCTCAGGACCCACTGCTACTATCTCTGAGCCCTTCCTCGCCAGCTCGTCGGCTGCGTCGTTACCACGTGAGTTGCTGTGCCCCTTTATCCATTGTAGTGTGATGGGATTGTTTTTACTTACCTTCGTCAGGGCATTGTGGCACTCAAGTACCAGCCCTGAGGTAACGGTGTGGCTCTGTAGGGCCTGGAGCACTGATCGGCTGTCGGAGAGTATTCGGATCGGGAGATCTATTACCTTCCGTGCCTCTATTGCTGTCGTAGCCACTATGATGCCCATGCATTCTGCCTGGAAGACTGTGCCGTGGGCCCCTAATGGTGTTGAGATGTGTATGTTCAGGTCCTCCGAGAATGTACCGGAGCCGGAGCCTGACCTTGTTTTGGATCCATCTGTGAAGATTCTTACCTCCCTTGGGTTCAGGCCCTCCCAGGGATCTTCGTGGAGCCTCAACGCATATGTGCGTTCTTACAGTAGGCAAGCTCCATATAAAACAAAAGATGTGGCACCTGGCGAAAGTTCAAAAAACAGTACTGGCAGTGAATGCATTAATGAAATCATTCATGATTTTCTTGTGCCTTCCTCTATTTGTGGCCAATAAAAAAGCACAAGGTATAATTTTAGACACTATGTTGCTCCTGTTTACCTTGTTGTGTAATCATCAAAAGACTGTTGGTGGCAAATGGTGGACAGTTGGCTTTTTGGTTTATACAAATGTTGACCTAATACATGTTTTACATTGAGGTAGATTAAGTAAAAAGGTAAATATCAGGAGAAAATGTCACAACAATTGACTTAGTCCCAATAGCTGGGGTCCTATTGAGCAAAAGTGTTACAATTTTGTGTTGAGTAATGCCACTTGGCATGGTTGTTATAAAGGTCAAACTGAGCTGAAAAAGCCCGTTAGCCAACCTTGACTCCGCGACTGGGGGGAGCGGGAGCGGGTTAAAATATTGAATTCCCGGTGTTTGGGAAAAAAAAAACTAGTGGATGTAATTGAAGTAGGTAGAAAGTCAAGTTTGCTGTCCTTTTCGAATAAATAGAAGATGGCCAATTCATTGGCTATCTCATTTTTGTATGATTTGATAGAAAAAAAATAAAAAATACCTACAATTGTGTACTCCAAGTGGTAAAAAAATATAAACATACCCTAATATTCTCAGATTTGCAGATGGAAGATGGTAAACAAAAATACTCAACGAAAAGCCCTTTAAATGTAGATTACAAAAATATTAACATTAAATAACTTGGTACACATTAATAATTTAAAAAATACATATATACGTATGGCGGTGTTCAGTGCAGTTCAGATATATAGGGTGAAATCGAAATCATTTTCATCCTTCAAAAAGAACAGTCCTTCGAAAAATATAGTTATATCACATTCTCTTAAAACAACTTTCTTCAAAAATCAGGGGTCATGGGTGACAAATTACAAAGGTGGGATTTACTATTACATCAATAAATAAGCGGCGAAAATTTAAAGAAAGAGTCTTATTTGTACGCTTGAGCAGCCATGGCTCTATGAGCCCAAAGAGGCAACCAGGTATCGTTTTCTTTCTGCCAGCCAAATTCAGAAGAGCAAGTGTGTTTTGCTGTTTTATTAGACACTGCCCCCAAATGTAAACGCCTTGAAAAATAGCACTTACTGCGCTGAGCGTACGCCGGATGTACAGTGGCAGTACAGTCATTACTATTATTGTTTTCTAATGAATTAAAGTATTTTCATGAAATCGGACGGTCCATTTTTGGGTATCCTATTATCTCGCCTCATTCGTTTTTCGTTTTATTCTTATTACGTCGCATTTTGTATTTCGTCTTCGTCTTGTTCGCTATCCGTCACTATCTTATTTGGTCAAATTCTACAACTTGTCTATCTCTTATTACGTCTTATTCGTTTTTCGTCACGGTCTTTCTTAAACTCATTCGTCATTTTATGTCAAATTTACCTATTCACCAAAATTATTTCGATACATTCGGTGCTGGACACATTCGTAATTAGAATCTTTCGTTTTTGGTCGCATTCTAGGTTCGTGACGTTCGGTTTGCGTCTCATTCATTATTTGAGACTATCTTTTCCCGTCATAATTAAGAGGATTGTGAAGCGACCGCTTTCCATACAAACAGCGTTAGCGTATTCCACCCCCTAAAAGAAGTCGGTTAAAAAGGGGGTGCGCCATCGTAGGTACAAAATGCTATACGCCTCTTAATAAGTTAACCTAATTTATCGACAAACCGCACATCACTGTCTGATAACTTACGCACACTCATGAAAAGTGACACACACTAACAAAACTAAAAAGTGGTACACTTTTGAAAGCGGTCATAATTATATAGACAACTCTTTTTACGAAGGGCATTTGTTACAGGTGTGAAGAGTATGATTCTTTTAGCCGTTTTTATACTCCCTCAGTTTTCCTACCTCTATGGTCGTCTACTATATCTATTTGCATAGCGAATGAGACGAACAACAAACGGGACGAATAGCGAATTTGCCCAAAAAAGGACGAGACGAATTGCGAATGAGGCCATAAAAGAGAGAGACCAATATCGAATGTGACTTAAGATAGACTCCGAATGATACTAAAAACGAGGGAGATTAAAAAAACAAAAACCCGCCTTCAATAATGCAAAAAATAACTTTTTTTTTAAATGGTAGTGCAGTCCATCTGCATTCGGCTTTTGGTTTAAAATATTGTGGGACGCCGACTTCAGTTGGACTGACCTACCATTTTAAAAGAAGTTATTTTTTGCATTTTTGAAGGCGGGTTTTTTTTTTTAACATTATTTTATTTAATACTTTTTAGTGATCCTATTTATGCTGTTACGTAGCTCCACTTCTAAATATTAATGAGAAACTATAGAACATTTCAAGTTCGCCGCAGACAACGCCGCGGGAATGTCATAGTCATATTTAAACCTAAATGTGCTTCGTCATAGTCGCTCAACTACCTTAATCGAAATATCTTATCGCCACCCTTGAAATAGTGTATCTCGAATTGAGTTGATAAATATCAAACTCCAATATGTCCTTGATATTTGGTATACGAATTTAAAACTTAATCCGACCTAATTAAGTTTTAAATTCGTAGGTATACCAAATTTCAAGGACATTGGAGTTTGATATTTATCTCTTTCTAATAACTTATTAACTATCATTAATGAAAAAAAAATGAAGGTACTTGCGGCCTAAGCTGTGGCGCGGTGAACGAGATAGGTAGGTACGAGCGCGGGCGGGCGGCGGCGGCGGCGAGCGGTCGAGAATGAAGAATGTCAGTACGTACGCCAAATCGCTTGAAACTTTGTAGCAGTAAAGTTTATAAATAAACAAACATACTACTTTTTATTTTATTCAAAAAGACTTAGAAGTTTTCATTCTATGAACGTTTAAAATTTGGGTCAATAATATTAAAGCGCGCGGGGGCCATCTTGCTGGGGTGACGTCATCCACAGAACTATATCGAGAATATCGAGATAGAAGGAAAGAGTTCGTCGATTTATATGAGAACCGAGCGTGTAACATTTTGCGTAGGTACTTTGACATCACGCGAGTCTTTTAGTGATGTGCAGAACTAAAACAGAATCGTTTCCAATCGTGTCATCGATCGCAACGGAATAGCAACGCAGCGGAACATCTATAATCGGATGAGCTGTACTGATTATTCGCCGGTACTTTGATGTTGATGGGCCAGTAAATGTATCTTTGTGAAAATGTATAGAACAAATTCGGCTGTGTTTTGTAGGAAGCCAGTTTTTGCGACCCGTTGCTTCTATCAATCTATTTTTTATAAGAGGATCTTTCGGAAAACTGAAACAAAATTGCAATATAGTAACTATATTTTTAAATTATCGATATAAATCTATAATTATTATCCTTTTTGCAATAATATTTAATTTTGACTACCTACTACTTCATCACGGCATCTACGGCTACATAATAGTAGGTCTAAATAAGCTTTTGTGTCCCACTGTCCTTTTTTTTTGCAAAATGTTTATCTGCTTATAAAGAACAAACTATTAAGTTGTAACACGGTGGGTCTACGTTAAGAATAGCGGAGATCCTGTCGCCACCTTCCGACTCCATCATCAGATCACCTCTAAGATACCATAATATTGTATTGTCATCGAGTTTACATATGTAGTCCAAATTTCAGCCTATTCCGTTAACGGGAAGTGGGTCAAATTGAATTTGCAAGGTTTGACCCGTACATACATACATACATACATACTTACATACAGACATACATACCTACATTGCAAGTTAAATAAAACCTTGTAAAAATAATTATCATTTTTTCTGTTTTCATTGTCGATTTTAATCGACTAAGAAATCGGCATTGAAAATCGCAGGGTACAACACTACATCTTACTTTTGACAGAAAAATGAGAATTCAACCTTGAACGCGTCTCGACAAGTGCTCGACAGTTTGGATTGGTTTATTTTCGTTGCTGGTTTTCAATGCATGCCAAGTCTGGCGCGTCAAATTAAAGCAGCAATGGAAAAGTAGCATTAGACACAGAGTCGCCCGCTACTGTTTATATGAAATTAATACTGAGCAACAAAATAAAATGTTTTATAAATAATAACAGATATTTAAGGGCAAAGAGTACTTACCGATGAAAGGAAATATCCTGTTTTACAGCTCCTACTGTTTTGGTGGTGTTTGTACAGTTGATTATCGAGCAAGAGGGTATTTTATTTTTATATTCGAACGGCACACGCGGTTCCCGGTCGAGAGCGGACTGAGCATCGCGGCGAGCAATGGGGCTCTCGGCCCTTCTTTTCGGCATGCGAGGTACATACACTCTTTCATTCTATCTCGATATAGTTCTGTGACGTCATCGCTTAACAGCGGTACGCGCCCTTATATGAAAAAGTAAGTTTACAGGGCTATAACTTTTAAACCGTTATAGGTAGCCAGTTGAATTTTTCACAGAATACGTGTCATTATAAAATCTATCTTGTAAAATTGAAAAATGAACAATAAATCAAATCCCAAGAGGGGTCCCCATACAAGAAACATGAAAATAAATCAATTTTTTTAGCATTTTTATACGGATTGTATTTTTATAATGGCTTCTTATTTTGATGCTATTTTGAGCTTAAATTGTAGTATAATTTTTGTAGTTTACGACTAAATAGCAATGCCAAGTAAAACTGCTACAAATATGTGACAAAACTGATTTTATCAACACGATATTTTAAGCGGTCACCCGTCCTGTTTTAGACTACGCGTATAGTTGCTTAACTTTGGAAGGCGAAGTACGGGTTGTACTTGTATAATAGCTTTTTATTTCGGTGTCACATTAAGTTTTGATAATAATCAAAAGTCCATACACTTTTTCTTTAGCATTTTTATACGGATTGTATTTTTATAATGGCTTGTTATTTTGATGCTATTTTAAGCTTAAATTGTAGTCTAATTTTCATAGTTTCTGACTAAATAGCAATCTCAAGTAAAACTGCTACAAATATGTGACAAAACTGATTTTATCAACACGATGTTTTAGGCGGTCACCCATCAGACTACGCTTGTACTTGCTTAACTTTGTAAGTCTTAATATTTTTACGAATTCGTTTTGATGTTACTATGGCAGCTATGTTTATCTATTATTTTGTATTACATAACTAACTGTCTGTCACTGACCGGTTTTTCTATTTGTAATGTCGAATAAGTTGGTTAAATAAAATCAGAATAATAATCAAGCACTTTAAATTTTGGGATAGTGGCAATAATGCCTAGACCTAGCAAAGCGAGAGTGTTGTAGGTATGTAGGTATGTACAGCCAGGGATTTTCGCGGTCGTCCACTTAAAAATTTTTTGGCTTGTTCGTTGCATATAGCTAATCCTACAGCGCTCAGGTCGTTACGCGTCTTACGCGCAAGGGAATATAACCCTAGAGGTGGTCGACCGGGAATGCCCCTGACTGTACGTCTATCGATTTGGTAGCGCCTGCGCGCGAAATTTGAAATCGATGATATGAATACACGAAGTATCAGAACTACTGCTAGGTCAATCAAAAATTCATGTTTTATAGTTCACTCTTTTATACAGTAGCGATATTAATTCTAAATTAACACGAAATTTGTAAAGAAAGGCCTACCACCAAAGTTAAGGAACCACCGCTTACCTAAACATCGATCGTGTTGATTTAAACTAGGCACTTTTTAACATATTTGTAAGAGTTTTACTACAGTTTACTGTTTGGTCGTAAACTATATATGTTTGTATGGACTTTTGATTATTATCGAAATAAAAAGCTATTATACAAGTACAACCCGTACTTCGCCTTCCAAAGTTAAGCAACTATACGCGTAGTCTAAAACAGGATGGGTGACCGCTTAAAATATCGTGTTGATAAAATCAGTTTTGTCACATATTTGTAGCAGTTTTACTTGACATTGCTATTTAGTCGTAAACTACAAAAATTATACTACAATTTAAGCTCAAAATAGCATCATAATAAGAAGCCATTATAAAAATACAATCCGTATAAAAATGCTAAAAAAAAATGATTTATTTTCATGTTTCTTGTATGGGGACCCCTCTTGGGATTTGATTTATTGTTCATTTTTCAATTTTAAAAGATAGATTTTATAATGACACGTATTCTGTGAAAAATTCAACTGGCTACCTATAACGGTTAAAAAGTTATAGCCCTGTAAACTTACTTTTTCATATAAGGGCGCGTACCGCTGTTAAGCGATGACGTCACAGAACTATATCGAGATAGAATGAAAGAGTGTATGTACCTCGCATGCCGAAAAGAAGGGCCGAGAGCCCCATTGCTCGCCGCTATGCTTAGTCCGCTCTCGACCGGCAACCGCGTGTGCCTTTCGAATATAAAAATAAAATACCCTCTTGCTCGATAATCAACTGTACAAACACTACCAAAAAAGTAGGAGCTGTAAAACAGGATATTTCCTTTCATCGGTAAGTACTCTTTGCCCTTAAATATCTGTTATTATTTATAAAACAATTTATTTTGTTGTTCAGTATTAATTTCATATAAACAGTAGCGGGCGACTCCGTGTCTAATGCTACTTTTCCATTGCTGCTTTAATTTGACGCGCCAGACTTGGCATGCATTGAAAACCAGCAACGTAAATAAACCAATCCAAACTGTCGAGCACTTGTCGAGACGCGTTCAAGGTTGAATTCTCATTTTTCTGTCAAAAGTAAGATGTGGCCGGCAACTACTGGTGTCCCTCTCTTACTCGTATGTTGGAGAAAGACACCAATAGTTGCCGGCCACATATTGCAGTGAAAATATTTTTGTAGGCAACGCAAATAAACCAATCCAAACTGTCGAGCACTTGTCGAGACGCGTTCAAGGTTGAATTCTCATTTTTCTGTCAAAAGCAATATGTGGACGGGAACTACTGGTGTCCCTCTCTTACTCGTATGTTGGAGAAAGACACCAATAGTTGCCGGCCACATATTGCAGTGAAAATATGGCCCGTTTAGAAGCCCCTTTACAATTTTGCGTCGAGCAATGCCACTAAGCATGGACGTTATATGGACCAAATTGAGCCCAAAAAGCCTGTTAGCCACACACGACTCCGCGTCAGAGAGGTAGAGGGGGGGGCAAAGTACCAAAGTCCTGCTATTCGAAAAAAATAATCTAGTGGCCACATTTGAGATACAAAGCCGAGTCTAGTGTCGTTTTCGGATACATCGATGATGGCCGATTCATTGGGCATAATATTTTTGTAGGTATTCATTAATTTGACGCGCCAGACTTGGCATGCATTGAAAACCAGCAACGAAAATAAACCAATCCAAACTGTCGAGCACTTGTCGAGACGCGTTCAAGGTTGAATTCTCATTTTTCTGTCAAAAGTAAGATGTAGTGTTGTACCCTGCGATTTTCAATGCCGATTTCTTAGTCGATTAAAATCGACTTTGAAAACAGAAAAAATGATAATTATTTTTACAAGGTTTTATTTAACTTGCAATGTAGGTATGTATGTCTGTATGTAAGTATGTATGTATGTATGTATGTACGGGTCAAACCTTGCAAATTCAATTTGACCCACTTCCCGTTAACGGAATAGGCTGAAATTTGGACTACATATGTAAACTCGATGACAATACAATATTATGGTATCTTAGAGGTGATCTGATGATGGAGTCGGAAGGTGGCGACAGGATCTCCGCTATTCTTAACGTAGACCCACCGTGTTACAACTTAATAGTTTGTTCTTTATAAGCAGATAAACATTTTGCAAAAAAAAAGGACAGTGGGCAACAAAAGCTTATTTAGACCTACTATTATGTAGCCGTAGATGCCGTGATGAAGTAGTAGGTAGTCGAAATTAAATATTGCAAAAAGGATAATAATTATAGATTTATATCGATAATTTAAAAATATAGTTACTGTATTGCAATTTTGTTTCAGTTTTCCGAAAGATCCTCTTATAAAAAATAGATGGATAGAAGCAACGGGTCGCAAAAACTGGCTTCCTACAAAACACAGCCGAATTTGTTCTATACATTTTCACAAAGATACATTTACTGGCCCATCAACATCAAAGTACCGGCGAATAATCAGTACAGCTCATCCGATTATAGATGTTCCGCTGCGTTGCTATTCCGTTGCGATCGATGACACGATTGGAAACGATTCTGTTTTAGTTCTGCACATCACTAAAAGACTCGCGTGATGTCAAAGTACCTACGCAAAATGTTACACGCTCGGTTCTCATATAAATCGACGAACTCTTTCCTTCTATCTCGATATTCTCGATATAGTTCTGTGGATGACGTCACCCCAGCAAGATGGCCCCCGCGCGCTTTAATATTATTGACCCAAATTTTAAACGTTCATAGAATGAAAACTTCTAAGTCTTTTTGAATAAAATAAAAAGTAGTGTTTGTTTATTTATAAACTTTACTGCTACAAAGTTTCAAGCGATGTGGCGTACGTACTGACATTCTTCATTCTCGACCGCTCGCCGCCGCCGCCGCCCGCCCGCGCTCGTACCTACCTATCTCGTTCACCGCGCCACAGCTTAGGCCGCAAGTACCTTCATTTTTTTTTTCATTAATGATA
This sequence comes from Acleris literana, assembly GCA_946894065.1. NCBI lineage: Eukaryota > Metazoa > Arthropoda > Insecta > Lepidoptera > Tortricidae > Acleris > Acleris literana. Next base: position 26,976,242 of record OX335668.1, on the reverse strand, counting down.
GTTAATAAGTTATTAGATGTTTATGTTTTTATAATCTACATTAAATAGGCTTTTAGTAACTATTTTTGTTTAATCATCTTCCATATAAAAATCTGAAAATATTGGTATCTGTTTGTAATATATTAACATTCGTTGAATATAATTTAAGGCGTTTCGTAACTTTTCTCTATGAATACCTACAAAAATATTATGCCCAATGAATCGGCCATCATCGATGTATCCGAAAACGACACTAGACTCGGCTTTGTATCTCAAATGTGGCCACTAGATTATTTTTTTCGAATAGCAGGACTTTGGTACTTTGCCCCCCCCTCTACCTCTCTGACGCGGAGTCGTGTGTGGCTAACAGGCTTTTTGGGCTCAATTTGGTCCATATAACGTCCATGCTTAGTGGCATTGCTCGACGCAAAATTGTAAAGGGGCTTCTAAACGGGCCATATTTTCACTGCAATATGTGGCCGGCAACTATTGGTGTCTTTCTCCAACATACGAGTAAGAGAGGGACACCAGTAGTTCCCGTCCACATATTGCTTTTGACAGAAAAATGAGAATTCAACCTTGAACGCGTCTCGACAAGTGCTCGACAGTTTGGATTGGTTTATTTGCGTTGCCTACAAAAATATTTTCACTGCAATATGTGGCCGGCAACTATTGGTGTCTTTCTCCAACATACGAGTAAGAGAGGGACACCAGTAGTTGCCGGCCACATCTTACTTTTGACAGAAAAATGAGAATTCAACCTTGAACGCGTCTCGACAAGTGCTCGACAGTTTGGATTGGTTTATTTGCGTTGCCTACAAAAATATTATGCCCAATGAATCAGCCATCATCGATTTATCCGAAAACGACACTAGACTCGGCTTTGTATCTCAAATTTGGCCACTAGTTTATTTTTTTCGAATAGCAGGGCTTTGGTACTTTGCCCCCCCCTCTACCTCTCTGACGCGGAGTCGTGTGTGGCTAACAGGCTTTTTGAGCTCAATTTGGTCCATATAACGTCCATGCTTAGTGGCATTGCTCGACGCAAAATTGTAAAGGGGCTTCTAAACGGGCCATATTTTCACTGCAATATGTGGCCGGCAACTATTGGTGTCTTTCTCCAACGTACGAGTAAGAGACGGACACCAGTAGTTGCCGGCCACATATTGCAGTGAAAATATGGCCCGTTTAGAAGCCCCTTAAAGGTCTCCATACAACGATGCTCAATAGGACCCCGACTACAAACTAAGCTCTAGGTTTGTACAGTCAACAGCATAAATAAGTGATCATTTATGTACCTTGTCGCTTTCAATCGTTTCACAATTTTGTATAACATTTCAAACACAACGTTAAAGTGACAAGGTACATAAATGATCACTTATTTATGCTGTTGACTGTACTATTGGAACTAGAAAATTATATAAATACATACATAGAGAAATATATACAAATACATAGAAAACATCCTTGACTCAGGAACAAATATTCGCACTCATCATACAAATAAGGATTTGAACCCTGGACCACAAGCGTTGTAGGCAGGGTACCTACTAGGCCAGCAGTTCGCCTCAATACTTAATAATCAATAATAATAATAATAATAAAATATCTTGGTATGTCACAGTCTTTGGGTATTGTGGACGGCGATGTCAAGCAGTCAGTGAAGGAGCGCTTCTTCTGGCGCTTGACAAAAGTTCTTAATAGTCTTTTGTCGGGTGGCAATAAGGTGCGCGCCTTCAATGGCTGGGTGATGCCGCTGCTCACATACTCCTTTGGCACTCTAAGGTGGACTCAGACTGCGCTGGACGCCCTGGATAGGAGGGTCCGTCTACTGCTTAAATCACATCGCATGTTGCACCCACGCTCATCTGTTATGAGATTGTACATCCCGAGGAAATGTGGAGGACGAGGCATGTTAAATGCTAAGAATATCCACAACCACGAGGTGTGCAATCTCAGGGATTATTTTCTTAGCAATGAGTGTGGGATGCATCGTGATGTGGTTGCAGTAGACAAGAACCTCACGCCTCTCTCCTTGGCAAACGAGAACTGGCGCAAACCAACGGTGTTGAGCACTGAAGACCGCAAGAACCTATGGAAGAGCAAGGAGCTACACGGACGCTTCTACCGGGCCCTAACAAGGCCCGACGTAGACTTTTTAGCGTCTGTGAACTGGCTACGATTTGGTGACCTCTTTGGGGAAACCGAAGGTTTTGTCTGTGCAATTGCTGACGAGGTCATAATGACGAACAATTACCGGAAATATATTCTGAGGGATGGCACGGTTGACATTTGTCGAGCATGCCGTTGCCCCGGCGAGTCCCTCAGACATATAATTTCCGGTTGTTCGCATTTGGCCAACGGCGAGTACTTGCACGGACATAACCTCGTAGCCAGGATCATCCATCAGCAACTTGCTCTTCAATATGGTCTTGTAGAGTCTGAAGTGCCGTACTATAAGTACGCATCGGCGCCAGTTCTCGAAAATGGTCGTGCTACGCTCTATTGGGATCGATCTGTCATCACGGACAGGACTATTGTTGCCAATAAGCCTGATATCGTGTTGACAGATCGATCTCAACGCCGGGCAGTGCTCGTCGACATCACCATCCCGCATGATGAGAACCTTGTGAAGGCCGAGAAGGACAAATTCAGCAAGTACCTTGACTTGGCTCACGAGGTGACCGCCATGTGGGATGTTGACTCAACGATCATTGTCCCGATAGTTGTTTCGGCAAACGGTCTTATAGCGAAGAGTCTCGACCAACACCTCAAGAGACTCTCGCTAGATGGCTGGATCAAGGGCCAGATACAGAAGGCAGTACTCCTCGACACGGCACGTATTGTGAGGAGGTTCCTCTCTCTGCAGCCCTAACCACCGGTAGCTTGAGCCTTGCCCCGCTGCCGGCGGTACTCGTAGATTAGGTTTTTTATAATGTCTATTTTTTTGTATTAGTATTGTTATTTTACTTTTATATTTGAATATTTGTTATAAAAAACCTAATGTACAAAAAATTAAATAAATATCTAGAATAATAATTTATTTTCATAAACCATGGATACATAAAAAGATGATTAACTTAAGCTATACATGCTAATAGCTAACAGCAGAAAATACGATAGGAAAATAGTTTGGCACCTTACTGTTTAGTCATAATAAGGGAGACCATTTAATCCTTATAAATTAGGTAAGGCCAGTGCTTATAATAGGAGATGAGTTCTGTGCTATAAGCATCGGCAGTCTTCCAGATGTCACTATTTTTAAACGAAGATCCCAATAGTAGAAGTAATGTAAGCGCCAGTTAACAACTTTATACAAGGGAAACACTTCTTACAATTCAATAGTGCTGGTTTACATTCGTACGTGTGTCTGTTTGTGTGTGTCTGTGTGTGTGTGTCTGTGTGTCTCTCTCTCTCTCTCTCTCTCTCTCTCTCTCTGTGTGTGTGTGTGTGTGTGTGTGTGTGTGTGTGTGTGTGTGTGTGTGTGTGTGTCTGTGTGTGTGTGTGTGCGTGCGTGCGTGCGTGCGTGCGTGCGTGTGCGTGTTATGCGTGTATTGGTATGTATGTATGCGAGGATGTGTGTGCAAGAAAGGGAGAGCGCGTAACTATGGAACATCAATACTCTCCTCCTCTCCTTTTTAACCCTGCATGGTTTGGGTTTTCAACAAGAATCACTTAAGTATTCAGTTTTTGAGTGACTTTATGTTTTAAATAGGCATATCGCTACTTGACTTTAATATGAATTTAATCCTATTTCTTATTGCATGTTATGACATTAATAATACACTGTTCTGGCACTCCTTTGATAAAACACTGTGTCTTTTTAACCTCGTAAGGCCCACCATACTACAAACATGAAGTTTTTTGTTAGTGGGACTTTGAATCTAACAACAAGGCAATAAAGTAAACTTTATTCCCATTGCGATACAGTTCAAATTGAATTGCCTTGATTATATACATCCTATTGCACGCTGGGCCTTACGAGGATAAGTCATATTACCCAGTTATTGTTTTTTTTTGAAAATATAAGACTAAATCAGATGCTGACCTATTCAGGCTACAAACATATACTTGTTATAAGAATTACAATGGTCAGCAACAATCCCTATTATAAATTAGCTCTAGTAATGCCTCAGGTTTTCATTTAAATCAATTAATTATAACTTCTCCAACCCAACCCTACAAAAAGACTATATAAAAAGAAATAGTTCATGTTACCTACAACTTAAAAGAAGCCTTTATAGTCTTGGGGCCAATGGCAGATGAACATACAAGAGAAAAACGTATAATCTTAACTAAACATTACACTGGTTTTTGATGTCAGTTGGTATTACTATTGGAAAATGAAATTACGTAAGTATATTTCATAGTTGTCTTTTATTCCTTTGTATAACAATGACAACACACACGTGCATGTGTGTAGAAACAAGAAGTCACACCTGGCTTGTTACTCTGTAACTCAATATCTGTTGTCACTTGTTGATTTACTAAACATGTTGACCATCTTTTCTAGATCTCCAGTTTCAAGAAGTTATTAAAACAGTATGTGTCATCATTGAAATTGAGATTGATAAAAGATTTTGTCTTTGTTTAATTAATATCATTCAAACATTTAATTTATATGCACGATTAATTTTGAAATGTATGAAAGTACACATTAGTATTGTGAAAGTTTACGTATGAACTACCCATGGCACCTGTGACTGTAAAATCAGTCTTGACTTGTATTTTGAAGCACATAATTTTATGAAACTAAAGCTTTTTCAGAATGTCACAATTGTAGAAATATTCAATAACAATTTCTCGAAAGATAAAGATAAAGTGGTCATCAAGGACACGGGAGTGACCCAAAACTATCTATGTCATGAAATTAATTCTTAATAAAAACGAATTTCATGTCACTATTTCTTAATGTAAATTAGGATTAATGGCGGCATTGATGTTCTTAAAAAAATCAGGTAATGGGGATACATGTTAAGCGAAGTTATTTTTTTTACATTATAACATCGGGTGAGGTAGCATTGGAAAGCTCTTAAAATCAATAATTGGGACACAAAATCAAATCTGCAACTGCAACAACAACAACAGGCGGGGGTGTTTTACAAAAAGCAAAAATGGCTGTACATTTTTTTATGCCAAGGAGAAGGCAAACGACCACTCAAGCCATCTAAAAGTAAATGGGATCTAAGACCCATAGACATGAATTCTCAAGACTGCAATCCTAACAACCCGAATGCGTTCCCAATTTGCCAACACTGAGGACTAAAATAGACGGCCTCTATGCTAGTCATTTTACCGGTTGTCTTATCCCTACACCGATACACAACGATGCAAACACTGCTGCTTGGTGTTAGGTTAAAGAATAAGATAGATTGTGGTAGCGATCCGGATGTACCCTGCATAAAGTCCTGCCACCACCGACATGTGTCATGTAGCCAATTTACTGAATAAATATTTTAATTTTGTTTTTTCTTGAGTTTGAACCACCGTAACATTTGCGTTTGCGGATTTAAGCGAGTATACCGCTGCGGCGCACGCTGCGCACTCAGGCTACATATATGAGCCACGGGGATCAATTGACACCAGTACTGTGGTAAACGAGTGCTCGAAAGGGGGGTGTGGATTGTGGATGGAAAAGTTGAAAGCGGAAATTTTGGCTTCGGAACTTTGTTTGAACTAGTTAGGAGATAAACATACTACACTAAGAAGGTCCCGTTTTTTTGTTTTTTGTTTACATCTTGAAAACGATGCGTTATAGGAAATGGTGTTGTATGGCATTATTAAAGCTGATAAAATTCTCTACAACTTTGATTCTATAAATTTTTCACCTATTTTCAATCGTTGTCTAGATATAAGCTCCAAAAAGTTGTTGATTTTCAAAAATGTATTTTTGACAGCACCTATTTTTTCTTACATTTCTCTCCAACTGCCCCCTATATACCTTGCACGAGGAAGGCAGCTGTCACAGAGTAGTGGCGCCGAGTTGTGTCATTAGGAATATATATACATATATTAATATATCATCTACCGTTGAAAAGTTATACCACATTTAAAAATCTAGACAACGATTCGAAATAGGTGAAAAATGTATAGAACCAAAGTTGTAGAGAATTTTATCAGCTTTAATAATGCCATACAACACCATTTCCTATCACGCATCGTTTTCAAGATGTAAACAAAAAACAAAAGAACGGGACCTTCTTTGTGCCCCCCCCCCCCCCCCCCCCTCCCCTAGGGCTCACCTCTGAGGGGTGGGGACTTTTAGTACGTTTATCTCCCTAACTAATCCAAACAAAGTTCCGAAGTCAAACTTTCTGCTTTCAACTTTTCCATCCACAATTTTTCATTGCCAGGACTACAGGAACTTCTTTTAAAAGGTGTTCCGTAAAAGTCGGGCTTATAGAGGTTTGTCTCAAAAGCAGACGTTAATTTTTTAATATGTTTTATTTTATTATTACTAAATGTGAAACTGGCCTCGCCCGAACTTGCCTTGAATAAACTCGGTAATAAAACCACATGATTTTATCAAAAAAACGAACTTATCTGTATAACTGCTCTTGGTCATTATCTAAAACCTTTATTTTCCTGAGCACGTACGAACAACCTTCACGGTCGATTAGCAAAATTATACGTTACTGCATCGGTTCAAGTGCGACTTTTGCTTGTCAGACCTATTAAATACCGCAAGTGTATAAAAAATGCACAGAGTTAAGGTAAATTGAAATGTACTTGAAAAACCTACAATAGTAAGTTAAAAGGACACATCTGCTATAGCTATAATAGATTCAACTCTACAGTTTTAATGATACGTATGATATGTTTAACGATAATGATATAGATTTTGTTTCTAAGGTGGGTGATATTCATTTAGGTGTGATTTTAAAAGGATTAGTGTTTTCGAGAGATCTAAAATAAAGGCCAGGACAAATAAAAAAGAAATTATTAAAAATTCGAATAGCTACTAATAATAGATACTAACACTTGAAATTATTCTCAAATCAAATGAATATCCATTATAAATTATGGTGTATTCCATTGTTTTCCAGGTGTGGGACACGGCCGGGCAGGAGCGGTTCAAGTCCCTGCGCACGCCGTTCTACCGAGGCTCCGACATCTGCATCCTGGCGTACTCCGTCGACGACCGCAGCTCCTTCGCGAACATCAAGATGTGGCTCAACGAGTTCCTGCACTACGCCGGCGTCAAGAACGGGATAGAGAAGTTCCCCTTTATCGTCGTCGGGAATAAGGTACGATCGAGGTTTTGTAACGAATTATAACTAGTATTAATAAAAAAACCGGCGCTATATAACCCATTTTATATTGCTTTTAGTTTTTGTTTACAGTTTTTTTCAAATTTTTACCCGGCTGAAAATATTAGAAATTATGGGTTTTTTTTCGGTCTCTAGGCATATTTTGGCACATGGGAGTTCTAGTCAATCATTCTAATGCTTAGTTAGTTGTACCTGTTTTTATATAATACAGAGCAGATGTCCGTTTGTCTCTATAACACACAGTGCGTTTTTGAGTTAGAGGGCATAAATTAGCAGAGAGAATTAGCGGAGGGATTAAAAGTTGTTTTCACAAACCCGCAATAATTTTAAAAGACCTATCCAACGACTCCCCAGATGATCGGGTAGACGAGAACAAAAAAATATCCCCACTTAAATTGTATGGGAGGCTACGTTCCCAATAGGCAAACTGTTAGCCACCGACTGAGTGAGCGGCGTATCGGTTTAGTAGTTTTAGTACGCACTTTCATATATTTGAAATTTGTTCATAGTTGGCTAGTTTGCGCTCGCTCTACGCCGTTTGCGTATAGCTTATGAGGGCAGTATATAAATGAATTATTAATTTTCGTGACTCACCTGTCTAAAATTAGAGTTTCTTAATTTTAGTCCTTAACTATTGTTACGTACGTGGGGGTAGGCATGGTACAATAATATACTTCGCCTGGTATTCTCTTCCGAGAAGCTGTGGTCACGTGAGTGGACACGTACACGTCATATCCGTCAACCGAAGATTTCCAAACTTTAAAATCGGGGTGATTTTAAAATATTAGCTCGTATATATTAACTTAAGACTATCATTGTATATAGGTTTTACGTTTTGACCATTTACTGGTCTCTATAAAAAAAACTTATAGACGTGTTGCTGTATTTTGACGTAGGTACGGGTATAAGTCTACGAGCAATGTGCTGTGACCACCGGCACTTAAATGTTGAACGTTTAATGGTAAATATACGACTACAGGGTGGAAAGTTCGAATGTCACATGGAAGGCTACTACCTTAAATATCGGAAATAGCACATTCTGTGTAAAGGAGACTTTCCTTTATTTTTAAAAACTATAAACTCTGCATTTATGGAGTTTTGAAAAACCCTCTGTCTCAACCGGGACTCGAACCGGTCGGTCAAATGCGGTAAAATAACATACCGTATTTTATGATGCAGATCGAAAGGGTTACTGATATGGTTCATTTATCTCGAAATAACAAACACAATCAAAATAACGGAAGGCCATGAATACTAACAACTACCATTTAACTTCGTTTTCACAAAATAAAAAATAAGTTCTATTAGGGCTATGGATTATGAGAACTTGAATATTGATAAGCGCTTTTTATTAGGCGCTTCCTCTCATTTGGGTACAACAGGACATAAAATACTTCTCACCATATTTAACCGTGGTTTTAGCCCCGCAATATCGCAACCACTCCTCGGCAAGCGATTCTATTGGTGGAAAGGATAGAAACCGACTGTGCCCTACCCTTTTTGCTCTTACAGCTTTTAATAGAGCATTTAACCATTTTACATTTTACAAAAAAATGTCATCGACAACTTTTACCGCGACAGTTTGAAAATCATTGGCGTGTCATAAGCGTAATGAAACCGAGCGAGAGCCGAATATAATATTCCCATAGGTTCGAATAGTATGACGAGAAACATCAAGTTGACAAATTTTTAACCGCCCAGTTTGATCTGGTGAATCCGGTGATGCCTGTAGTATCAGGTTTTAATTCCACATTGTAATGTAACCTTTATGTTTAAAAAAAAACCCTGTTAGTTATTTTCATGCATAAATGTATATACGATATTAAAATAAAACATTCAGTGAAAGTAAATATGTAAATTATGCTCGTGACTTATATTATTCGTGATATATATATATTTTTGAAATAAAATCGTACACTAACCTAAAAACATTTTTTTTCCTTATTTGAGGTAGTGGTTAATCAAGTGGCAACTTTGTGATGACGTAGAAAGTGTCCCTTTTCGGAAGAGAAGACCTTGTTTTATTAGACCATGGGGGTAGGTAACTGATATAAATGCACGAATACACTGATAATCAAAAGTAGACTTTAATAACGCACTCACTTAAACCGTTACAAAACAATTATCGCACAAAAACTTCTAATACTCCGATGATCGCTCGGGTCGCTCTTATTCGCACTGTTCGCTTTCCAAGTAAAGACTGACTCGTCGCAACCGGTGTCCGCTGTTTTATAGCTCCCGTGTCCGATCATTCCAGAATGCCTTTCCGGAATGATCGATGTACTTCGACCCGCCAAGGTCGATCGAGACTGTTCGTTACTGGAATGTTCTACGCCTTGCTACCTTGTTCTTTTTACGATCGCTATGACCTTGACTAACGGGTCTGGATGAGCCTGGAATGTTCCGCGTGTTGCTGTCTCATTTCGTGTTATCTCTTTCACACGCTTCTGGAAGGTTCTCAGTATCGCCGTCTCTTTCTAAACGTGTTATCTCTTTCACTCTTAGTGGAAAAAATGCCATATACTGAAATGTACTTCACAGCATCCGTAGGCGGAATATTCTCTAGCTGTCGGTCGTAAAATAACTCTGTATTATGAATTCACCTTAAGTTTAATTTGTTAATTACGAAAACAATATGTCATTTGTTATATCAATAGTATAGTGCAGCAGGCTGCGCTGCGTTCCGCCCACTGTCTTAATTCGCGTTGCCGCGCGGGTATATTTATTTATTCTACACGTCTCGAATAAATGATATAAATTAAAACTTTATGTATTTTAAATTGGGCTTTTCAACCGTATTTTAATAAATATGATGTTGTTCATATATTATAAAATATTGTGTGTTGAAACAAAAAAGATAATCTTATGTTGCGAAACTTCTTTATGTATCTTAATAAATTTATATGAAGGAGTGTAATTATTATATATGATGGTTTATCTATGGTTTATCAGAAAATGATACCACACTCGAGACGATAGGTAAACTAAAGCCAATATCTTTTTTTTTTAAGCGCATCGGCGTGTAACTTTGAATACCCCCCCCCCCCCCCCCTCCCTACCCCCCAGGGGGTGGCTGATGGCTACCGGGCTAAATCAGCTCAGTTGGTCGTATGATACATTTGTGCCAAGTGAATTCATTCGATACCATAATTTTGACCTATGGTCGTTACCGCCCGTACTATAGGCAAGTTAAGTGTTATGGACTTATGGCACAGTTGAGTAGTGCACGGTTCCTGGAGCGTACGTACAATAAAAATTACTGCATTATTGTATTGTTATGATGGGTCTCTGTCTGATCTGTGTCTGTAAGGCCCGAAGAAGTCCAAGTGAAGTCCATTTTCAGAGTCAACAGCGAATTTGACGTTGTGACCGTGACATTTGGAGGAGAAAAGGCCTAGCTTTTGTGTCATTTTCTCTCTAGTCTAAAAAGTAAAGGATTATAGCTAATGCAAAATTCACCTCATGTTCTGGATTCTATGCTAAAAATGTTCTGACTTTTTTTACTTACACCTAAAAACTTTAAACTTTGTACTCACCAGATTAAAAGAAAACGTAGGTATATCTATATACCTAAATAAAGATGAATCGTCGAAATGTATTTAGTTTTAGTAAAACAATTAGTCGACAGTGTTTATTCCGAAATTAATAATATTAATTCTAAGACTGTACCTGGGTTAAGGAGAGAGCTATTTTATCACCAACTAATAGTCAAGTAGGTATGGCTTAATTCTATCGAAGATCAATGCACCGACACAAACATACTACTCTGTAAACATTGTGCTCGACCTGGAAGAGGCTGTCCATTTCCCAACAGAATTTTTCAATTCCTTGCAACCTTCTGGATCGCCCCACATAAATTGGTTTTGAAAGAAGGGTGTCATATTATTTTACTACGGAACCATGATCCACAAAAATTACATCTTTAAAAACGTTCATAATAGAGTGCACAATACTGACCGGATGTGCGGCTGGAAAAGTCGTTTAAATCCCCGAATTCTATAAATACCAACGGATCTACCTTTCCAATTTAAACGACTGCAATGTCCCGTAAAATTATCGCTTTTAATGACAATTTACAAGTCACAACAAGGTCAAACATTAAAAGTTGCGGGCTTAGACCTGAGCGTTGAGTGTTTGTAGCCCTTTCGCGCGTCACTTCCAGGCAAGATTTGTTTGTATTGTGCAATGAAAAGTCCACTGTAAACATTGTACATAGAGAGATACTGTGATAACTGGCAGTCATGATTTGAATTGAATTTAAAATCTATTGGCATCAAAAACTCAATTTCGCAAAAAGTTTTAGATAGGACGTCTTTCTAAAATCGTCATAAAATAAAACCTCTATGCATATGCACGTATCTATAATTTAAAAAGTATATTATTCCAGATGAACTTGGATTATTTTAACTCATATTAACCGAAGCGAAGCGAGGGCGGGTCGCTAGTATCAAATAAAACTAGAATATTGAGAACCTTTTAGACTAGTGTAGGATGTAAGAATAATAACTCTAAGAGATATTAACTTTATTTACTCTAAGGAACATAAGATATCGGAAATAAAAAAACACGGTCTATATTAAACGCTATTTATTTATTATGAGATTGTGAAGGATAGTGTTAGCAAGCTGACAACATAGCCCAGGATAAACTAACGACGCAGCGACGTTGCCATTTCGTCATAGATATTTACTGTCACGGCGCATGAATATGATATTATCAAGTTTTCGTCTGATGATCACGGTGCCAAAGACGCGAGCTAATGGAAAACAGGATGTTATTTGTTATACTATTGTGAAACTCTTACTTAGATAGCCTAAGATGTATGTTTTAATGAAACCTTTCCTATTGTTACACTGCTCGTTTAGGACCTTATTTAAAATGATAATAATAATAAAATGAATATAGTTAGTCATTTTTTCATTTTATGATTTTGTCCCATGAGTTACAGCTATTTAATGTTAAGGTCGATCAACTAAACGCCAAAAATATCACGTTTCTTGTAAGTGGTGGATCCCCTTTTTTATAAATTGTTAAAATAATGAATTAATGATGTTAAAAATATCGTGTGTCGGTAAATTACAATTAGTCATTAAACTTTTTTTTCCCCCCTCCTGTCATATTTTTTTCCATTAAACGTGCGACAGTGTCGTTTGTCACTTTCTTGCAGGCTGAATTCCACTAGGTGAGGAAATCTTTTTGGTCTCGTGCAGACTTACGGGTTTCATGAAAACTACATTGACCAGAGCCATAGTATAAATAGAAAAGTAGCTCGACTCCGGCCCTTTAGGAGATTCTGATACCTATTGCCGCCGCTCGGGCGCCCAGGGTTGTCCAAACATGTTTTTTAAATTTTAGTCACCAACTTGGCCATACTTTGATAATATGATTTATAGTAATTTTCATAAATTACACAAACCTAAAGTAAGTATAAATATCTAGTTCGTTAATACCAAATTTAAATTATTTTACTTACATACCTACTTTTTAATCTGTTGACACTAAAAAATGTGTTTATAGGTAGGTATGTGATGTGATATTTAAATTCGTTTTCGACATCTTTTGATAATGCCGTTTTCGCGCAAGGCGACTTCCTTCGACTATTATTGGGGGCACGCGCCGCCGCCGCGCAGCTTCCTTTGAGCATTGGCAGCTTGTAGGT